>CANSGD010000261.1:0-732259 GCA_947645195.1 Patellifolia procumbens | reverse complement strand
AACACTATTGCGCCAAAGAAGAGGGATGAAAGCAAGCAAAGTTTGTTCCTTTCACCCAAAGAGTTCGAAAAGGAGGTTGAAATACAAGGTCATGGTTATGCTTTATTTGTTAAATGTACTTTAACTAATGATGTTTCTATGAAGGATCCTAACCTTGCAGCTTTGTTAGAGGAGTTTGGGGATGTCTTTCCCAAAGAGTTGCCTCAAGGGTTACCACCTTTGAGAGGGATTGAGCATGCTATTGATCTAGTGTCAGGCGCACCTTTGCCTAACAAACCAGCATATAGATGCGATCCTATGGCTTGTAAGGAGCTACAAAAACAGATTGAAGAGTTGATTGAACGAGGCTATGTGAAAGAAAGCATGAGTCCATGCGCCGTTCCTGCCCTTCTTGTCCCTAAGAAGGATGGTACATGGATGATGTGCATTGATAGTAGGGCCGTCAACAACATCACCATCAAGTATCGTTTTCCTATGCCTAGATTGGAGGACATGCTTGATGAGTTACATGGAGCTTTGGTGTTTTCAAAGATAGACCTAAGGAGTGGATATCACCAAATGAGAATTAGGGAAGGAGATGAGTGGAAAACCGCTTTTAAGACCAAACAAGGTCTATATGAGTGGATGGTGATGCCTTTTGGTCTTTGCAATGCTCCTAGTTCTTTTATGAGGCTTATGAATGAGGTACTACGTCCTTTTCTTAACAAGTTTATTATTGTCTATCTAGATGATATTCTTGCGTATAGTACTAGTATTGAATCTCATTTGGCTCATTTAAGACTTTTGTTTGAAAAATTGAGAGAACAAAAACTGTATGGAAAGATGGAAAAGTGTGACTTTCTTGTACCTAGTATTGCTTTTCTTGGCTATATTGTTTCTAGGGATGGAGTACATGTTGATCCAGAGAAAGTCAAAGCTATTTCAACATGGTTGGCGCCAAGCAATGCTCATGAGTGTTGAAGTTTTCATGGCCTAGCTTCCTTCTATAGGAGGTTCATTCGAAACTTCTCAACAGTTATGGCTCCAATCACAGAGTTGATGAAGAAGGGAGAGTTTTCTTGGAACTCTCAAGCTCAAAGATCATTTGAAGAGGTGAAGAGGCTCCTTTGCAACTCCCCTATCCTAGCCTTGCCAGATTTTCACAAATTGTTCGAGGTAAAGTGTGATGCAAGTGGGATTGGCGTAGGTGCTGTTTTGATCCAAGAGAAGAGGCCTATTGCATTCTTTAGTGAGAAATTGAGTGGCGCCAAGCTCAATTACTCCAATTATGATCGTGAGTTTTATGCTATTGTAAGGGCCTTGGATCATTGGTCTCATTATTTAAGGCTAAAGCCTTTTATACTTCATTCAGATCATGAGGCACTCAAACACATCCATGGGCAACAAAAGCTCAATTATAGGCACGCCAAGTGGGTTGAATTCCTACAATCTTTTACTTTTTCTTCTAAGTATAAAGAAGGAAAGAGTAATGTTGTTGCTGATGCTCTTTCTAGGCGTTCCTATCTCTTAACCATGGTTGATGCTCGTATTTTAGGGTTTGATCATTTGAAAGAATTGTATGTAAAAGATGAAGACTTTTGTAATTCTTTTACTAACCCTAATGGCATGTATGTAGTGCAAGAAGGATTTCTGTTTAAGGGGAACAGGCTTTTTGTTCCTAAGAGTGGCGTGAGGGAGTTGTTGGTGAGGGAAGTCCATAGTGGTGGCGTGGCTGGCCATTTTGGCATTCAAAAGACCCTAGACACATTGAGTGAGAGTTTCTATTGGCCTAGCATGGTGAAAGATGTTCATATGGTGGTTAGTAGGTGTGCTAGTTGTCAAAGGGCCAAGAGTACCTTCCATAAAGGCCTATACACTCCATTACCAGTCCCTAATGCTCCTTGGGATAGTGTGAGTATGGATTTCATAGTAGGGTTGCCTAGAACTCAAAGGGGAAAAGATGCTATCATGGTGATGGTAGATCGTTTCTCTAAGATGGCTCATTTTGTACCTATGCATAAAACTGACGATGCTTTACATGTTGCTGATTTGTACTTTAGGGAGATCATTCGCCTACATGGCATCCCTAGAAGTATTGTTAGTGATCGTGATTCCAAGTTCCTAAGTCACTTTTGGAGGAGCTTGTGGAAGATGGTTGGAACTAAGTTACTTTTCAGTACTGGTCATCATCCTCAAACGGATGGCCAAACTGAAGTAACTAATAGAACTCTTGGAGCTTTATTGCGTGGTTTGGTGAGTAAAACACAAAAGGATTGGGATATGAAGCTAGCCCATGCTGAATTTGCTTATAATCGAGCTCATTCAACCACTACCTCTCAATCTCCATTTGAGGTGGTCTATGGTATCAATCCTTTCCTTCCTATTGATTTTATTGTACTAACCAAATCTGAAATTCATGTTGATGCAAAGAAGAGGTTCGAAACCTTCAAAAAAACGTGTGAGCAATTCAAGGCAAGAATAGAGAAGATGAACACTCAATACAAGGAGAGAGCAAACAAGCATAGAAGGCAACCAAAGTTCAAAAGTGGCGATCTTGTGTGGATTCATTTGAGAAAGGAGAGGTTCCCAAGCAAGAGGAAGAATAAGCTCATGCCTAGGGCTGATGGTCCCTTTGAGGTGCTTGAGGTGATTGGAGATAGTGCCTACAAGATTGATCTTCCAAGTGAGTATGGAGGTGTGAGTGCTACCTTCAACGTTGGAGATCTTAGTCCTTACTATGATGATGAAAATTTGAGGACAAATTCTTTTAAAGAGGGGGAGAATGACATGAGTCAAGAGCCAAAGTCAACCATTGGAGATGAGCCTATTTGCTTGGTTCTTGAGACCTTTGGATTCAAGCTCAAGACCAATGGATCTTTTGTGACAATGTTAGCTTGGGAGGAATAACTAGCTTGAAATGGCTAATATGGGGCGTCCATATGTAGTCTTATAGAGTATTCTATTTGCTTTTGTTGAGTCATTTTATTCATGTAATAAAAACTACCATAGGGGCCGAAAATATGGTTATTTCGGTTATCTATGTGAGTTCTAGTAGGTTTCCAAATCCTATTGGGATTAGGATTGATGTTTAGAGTGAAAAAGATAAGTAGGCGTGTGGAAAGGTGATAAGGCCGAATGCCTATCATTTTCCTTAGGTGCTTATCCTTGCTTAACTCTATCTCTATCTTTCCCTTCATTTTAGGGATTTAGTTTTATCTTGCTTTTTAGATAGAGTTAGGGTTCCTTATAATACTAGAGGTGTACTAGTATAAATAGGGGACTATGTAAGTCGATTTTATTCAGTGAAATACAAAGAACTTTGAGTCATATTTTCGAGCTTAATTGTTTGTCAATTAAATTCGTGCCATTTAATAATTTTCAGGAGTGTTAATTATTGAGTGATTAATCTACTTAATTCCAGGAGTGGTTTAATTGAGATTGAAAGTTAATTAAATCTTTCAGGAGTGATTGATTTAATTTCCATATCCCATAAACACACAAAAATATAAACTTTAGCTACAAAACACATAAAAATTCGGACTTTAAAATATCTAGGTTCTTTTGCATTGGAGTACACTGGAATATTGCTTTCATAGAGCCATATTCATATCAGTGTTCATACACCACAAAATCTCATTAGAAACTATGAGAGTTTAACCTTTGATTTGATCCAAGGGCTTCATATGCTTTACATAATCCTAATACCTATAAAAGGAATCACAAACAATAGGTAATTAAGCACATCAAATGAATAGAAAGGTGTTCATACACCACAAAATCTCGTAAGAGACTATGATATTTGTAACCTTTGATTTGAAATGAGTTTGATCAAAGGGATTCATATGCTTTACATATACCTAATACCTATGAATGGAATCAAAAACAATATCTAATTAAGCACATCAAATGATTTGAAAGGTGTTCATACACCACAAAATCTCGTTAGAGACTATGAGAATTTTAACCTTTGATTTGATCCAAGGGCTTCATATGCTTTACATATACTTAATACCTACGAAAGGAATCAAAAACAATAGCTAATTAAGCACATCAAATGATTTGAAAGGTATTCATACACCACAAAATCTTGTAAGAGACTATGATAGTTTAACCTTTGATTTGAAATGAATTTGATCCAAGGGCTTCATATGCTTTACATATACCTAATGCCTATAAAAGGAATAAAAAACAATAGGTAAATAAGCACATCATTGATTTAAAAGGTGTTGATACACCACAAAATCTCGTAAGAGACTATGATAGTTTTAACCTTTGATTTGAAATGAGAATGATCCAAGGGCTTCATATGCTTTACATATATCTAATACCTATGAAAGGAATAAAAAACAATAGGTAATTAAGCACATCATTGATTTGAAAGGCGTTCATACACCACAAAATCTCGTAAGAGACTATGATAGTTCTAACCTTTGATTTGAAATGAGTTTAATCCAAGGGATTCATATGCTTTACTTATACCTAATACCTACGAATGGAATAAAAAACAATAGCTAATTAAGCACATCAAATGATTTGAAAGGTGTTCATACACCACAAAATCTCGTTAGAGACTATGAGAGTTTTAACCTTTGATTTGATCCAAGGGCTTAATATGCTTTACATATACCTAATACCTACGAAAGGAATCAAAAATAATAGCTAATTAAGCACATCAAATGATTTGAAAGGTATTCATACACCACAAAATCTCGTTAGAGACTATGATAGTTTTAACCTTTGATTTGAAATGAGTTTGATCCAAGGGATTCATATGCTTTACATATACCTAATACCTACGAATGGAATCAAAAATAATAGCTAATTAAGCACATCAAATGATTTGAAAGGTGTTCATAAACCACAAAATCTCGTTAGAGACTATGAGAGTTTAAACCTTTGATTTGATCCAAGGGATTCATATGCTTTACATAATCCTAATACCTATAAAAGGAATCACAAACAATAGGTAATTAAGCACATCAAATGATTTGAAAGGTGTTCATACACCACAAAATCTCGTAAGAGACTATGATAGTTTTAACCTTTGATTTAAAATGATTTTGATCCAAGGGATTCATATGCTTTACATATACCTAATACCTACGAATGGAATTAAAAACAATAGCTAATTAAGCACATCAAATGATTTGAAAGGTGTTCATACACCACAAAATCTCGTTAGAGACTATGAGAGTTTTAACCTTTGATTTGATCCAAGGTCTTCATATGCTTTACATATACCTAATACCTACAAAAGGAATCAAAAAAATTAGCTAATTAAGCACATCAAATGATTTGAAAGTTGTTCATACACCACAAAATCTCGTTAGAGACTATGAGTGTTTTAACCTTTGATTTGATCCAAGGGCTTCATATGCTTTACATAATCCTAATACCTATAAAAGGAATCACAAACAATAGGTAATTAAGTACATTAAATGATTTGAAAGGTGTTCATACACCACAAAATCTCGTAAGAGACTATGATAGTTTTAACCTTTGATTTGAAATGAGTATGATCCAAGGGATTCATATGCTTTACATAAACCTAATACCTACGAATGGAATAAAAAACAATAGCTAATTAAGCACATGAAATGATTTGAAAGGTGTTCATACACCACAAAATCTCGTTAGAGACTATGAGAGTTTTAACGTTTGATTTGATCCAAGGGCTTCATATGCTTTACATATACCTAATACCTACGAAAGGAATCAAAACAATTAGCTAATTAAGCACATCAAATGATTTGAAAGGTATTCATACACCACAAAATCTCGTTAGAGACTATGATAGTTTTAACCTTTGATTTGAAATGAGTTTGATCCAAGGGATTCATATGCTTTACTTATACCTAATACCTACGAATGAATCAAAAATAATAGCCAATTAAGCACATCAAATGATTTGAAAGGTGTTCATACACCACAAAATCTAGTTAGAGACTATGAGAGTTTTAACCTTTGATTTGATCCAAGGGCTTCATATGCTTTACATAATCCTAATACCTATAAAAGGAATCACAAACAATAGGTAATTATGCACATCAAATGATTTGAAAGGTGTTCATACACCACAAAATCTCGTAAGAGACTATGATAGTTTTAACCTTTGATTTAAAATGAGTTTGATCCAAGGGATTCATATGCTTTACATATACCTAATACCTACGAATGGAATTAAAAACAATAGCTAATTAAGCACATCAAATGATTTGAAAGGTGTTCATAAACCACAAAATCTCGTTAGAGACTATGAGAGTTTTAACCTTTGATTTGATCCAAGGTCTTCATATGCTTTACATATACCTAATACCTACAAAAGGAATCAAAAAAATTAGCTAATTAAGCACATCAAATGATTTGAAAGTTGTTCATACACCACAAAATCTCGTTAGAGACTATGAGTGTTTTAACCTTTGATTTGATCCAAGGGCTTCATATGCTTTACATAATCCTAATACCTATAAAAGGAATCACAAACAATAGGTAATTAAGCACATCAAATGATTTGAAAGGAGTTCATACACCACAAAATCTCGTAAGAGACTATGATAGTTTTAACCTTTGATTTGAAATGAGTTTGATCCAAGGGCTTTATATGCTTTACATATACCTAATACCTACGAAAGGAATCAAAAAAACAATTAGCTAATTAAGCACATCAATTGATTAGAAAGGTGTTCATACACCACAAAATCTCGTAAGAGACTGATAGTTTTAACCTTTGATTTGAAATGAATTTGATCCAAGGGCTTCATATGTTTTACATATACCTACTGCCTATAAAAGGAATAGAAAACAATAGGTAATTAAGCACATCATTGATTTAAAAGGTGTTCATACACCACAAAATCTCGTAAGAGACTATGATAGTTTTAACCTTTGATTTAAAATGAGTTTGATCCAAGGGCTTCATATGCTATACATATACCTAATACCTATGAAAGGAATCAAAAAAATAGCTAATTAAGCACATCAAATGATTTGAAAGGTGTTCATACACCACAAAATCTTGTAAGAGACTATGATAGTTTTAAGCTTTGATTTGAAATGAGTTTGATCCAAGGGCTTCATATGCTTTACATATACCTAATACCTATGAAAGGAATCAAAAAAATAGCTAATTAAGCACATCAAATGATTTGAAAGGTGTTCTTACACCACAAAATCTCGTAAGAGACTATGATGGTTTTAACCTTTGATTTGAAATGAGTTTGATCCAAGGGCTTCTTATGCTTTACATATACCTAATGCCTATAAAAGGAATAAAAAATAATAGGTAATTAAGCACATCAAATGATTTAAAAGGTGTTCATACACTACAAAATCTCGTAAGAGACTATGATAGTTTTAACCTTTGATTTGAAATGAGTTTGATCCAAGGGATTCATATGCTTTACATATACCTAATACCTACGAATGGAATCAAAAACCATAGCTAATTAAGCACATCAAATGATTTGAAAGGTGTTCATACACCACAAAATCTCGTTAGAGACTATGAGAGTTTTTACCTTTGATTTGATCCAAGGGCTTCATATGCTTTACATAGACCTAATACCTACGAAAGCAATAAAAAACAATATCTAATTAAGCACATCAAATGATTTGAAAAGTATTCATACACCACAAAATGTCGTTAGAGACTATGATAGTTTTAACCTTTGATTTTAAATGAGTTTCATCCAAGGGCTTCATATGATTTACATATACCTAATACCTATGAAAGGAATCAAAAACAATAGCTAATTAAGCACATCAAATGATTTGAAAGGTGTTCATACACCATAAAATCTGGTAAGAGACTATGATAGTTTTAACCTATGATTTGAAATGAGTTTGATCCAAGGGCTTCATATGCTTTACATATACCTAATACCTATGAAAGGAATTAATAACAATATCTAATTAAGCACATCAAATGATTTGAAAGGTGTTCATACACCACGAAATCTCGTAAGAGACTATGATAGTTTTAACCTTTGATTTGAAATGACTTTGATCCAAGGGATTTATATGCTTTACATATACCTAATACATACGAAAGGAATCAAAAACAATAGCTAATTAAGCACATCAAATGGTTTTAAAGGTGTTCATACACCACAAAATCTCGTAAGAGACTATGATAGTTGTAACCTTTAATTTGAAATGAGTTTGATCCAAGGGCTTCATATGCTTTACCTATAACTAATACCTATGAAAGGAATAAAAAACAATAGCTAATTAAGCACATCATTGATTTGAAAGGCTTTCATACACCACAAAATTTCGTAAGAGACTATGATAGATTTAACCTTTGATTTGAAATGATTTTGATCCAAGGGCTTCATATGCTTTACATATACCTAATGCCTATAAAAGGAATAAAAAACAATAGGTAATTACGCACATCAAATGATTTAAAAGGTGTTCATACACCACAAAATCTCGTAAGAGACTATGATAGTTTTAACCTTTGATTTTAAATGAGTTTGATCCAAGGGATTCATATGCTTTACATATACCTAATACCTACGAATGGAATAAAAAACAATAGCTAATTAAGCACATCAAATGATTTGAAAGGTGTTCATACACCACAAAATCTCGTTAGAGACTATTAGAGTTTTAACCTTTGATTTGATCCAAGGGCTTCATATGCTTTACATAATCCTAATACCTATAAAAGGAATCACAAACAATAGGTAATTAAGCACATCAAATGATTTGAAAGGTGTTCATACACCACAAAATCTCGTAAGAGACTATGATAGTTTTAGCCTTTGATTTGAAATGAGTTGGATCCAAGGGATTCATATGCTTTACATATACCTAATACCTACGAATGGATTTTAAAACAATAGCTAATTAAGCACATCAAATGATTTGAAAGGTGTTCATACACCACAAAATCTCGTTAGAGACTATGAGAGTTTTAACCTTTGATTAGATCCAAGGGCTTCATATGCTTTACATATACCTAATACCTACGAAAGGAATCAAAAACAATACCAAATTAAGCACATCAAATGATTTGAAAGGTATTCATACACCACAAAATCTCGTTAGAGACTATGATAGTTTTAACCTTTGATTTGAAATGAGTTTGATCCAAGGGATTCATATGCTTTACATATACCTTATACCTACGAATGGAATCAAAAATAATAGCTAATTAAGCACATCAAATGATTTGAAAGGTGTTCATACACCACAAAATCTCGTTAGAGACTATGAGAGTTTTAACCTTTGATTTGATCCAAGGGCTTCATATGCTTTACATAATCCTAATGCCTATAAAAGGAATCACAAACAATAGGTAATTAAGCACATCAAATGATTTGAAAGGTGTTCATACACCACAAAATCTCGTAAGAGACTATGATAGTTTTAACCTTTGATTTAAAATGAGTTTGATCCAAGGGATTCATATGCTTTACATATACCTAATACCTACGAAAGGAATAAAAAACAATAGCTAATTAAGCGCATCAAATGATTTGAAAGGTGTTCATACACCACAAAATCTCGTACGAGACTATGATAGTTTTAACCTTTTATTTAAAATGAGTTTGATCCAAGGGATTCATATGCTTTACATATACCTAATACCTACGAATGGAATTAAAAACAATAGCTAATTAAGCACATCAAATGATTTGAAAGGTGTTCATACACCACAAAATCTCGTTAGAGACTATGAGAGTTTTAACCTTTGATTTGATCCAAGGTCTTCATATGCTTTACATATACCTAATACTTACAAAAGGAATCAAAAAAATTAGCTAATTAAGCACATCAAATGATTTGAAAGTTGTTCATACACCACAAAATCTCGTTAGAGACTATGAGTGTTTAACCTTTGATTTGATCCAAGGGCTTCATATGCTTTACATAATCCTAATACCTATAAAAGGAATCACAAACAATAGATAATTAAGTACATCAAACGATTTGAAAGGTGTTCGTACACCACAAAATCTCGTAAGAGACTATGATAGTTTTAAACTTTGATTTGAAATGAGTATGATCCAAGGGATTCATATGCTTTACATATACCTAATACCTACGAATGGAATCAAAAATAATAGCTAATTAAGCACATCAAATGATTTGAAAGGTGTTCATACACCACAAAATCTCGTTAGAGACTATGAGAGTTTTAACCTTTGATTTGATCCAAGGGCTTCATATGCTTTACATAATCCTAATACCTATAAAAGGAATCACAAACAATAGGTAATTAAGCACATCAAATGATTTGAAAGGTGTTCATACACCACAAAATCTCGTAAGAGACTATGATAGATTTAACCTTTGATTTGAAATGATTTTGATCCAAGGGCTTCATATGCTTTACATATACCTAATGCCTATAAAAGGAATAAAAAACAATAGGTAATTACGCACATCAAATGATTTAAAAGGTGTTCATACACCACAAAATCTCGTAAGAGACTATGATAGTTTTAACCTTTGATTTGAAATGAGTTTGATCCAAGGGATTCATATGCTTTACATATACCTAATACCTACGAATGGAATCAAAAACAATAGCTAATTAAGCACATCAAATGATTTGAAAGGTGTTCATACACCACAAAATCTCGTTAGAGACTATTAGAGTTTTAACCTTTGATTTGATCCAAGGGCTTCATATGCTTTACATAATCCTAATACCTATAAAAGGAATCACAAACAATAGGTAATTAAGCACATCAAATGATTTGAAAGGTGTTCATACACCACAAAATCTCGTAAGAGACTATGATAGTTTTAGCCTTTGATTTGAAATGAGTTGGATCCAAGGGATTCATATGCTTTACATATACCTAATACCTACGAATGGAATCTAAAACAATAGCTAATTAAGCAAATCAAATTGATGCATAAAGCATTTCATAAACAAGAGCATTCGTTGGTTAAGAACCAAAGAATCAGTTTTGCTTCAAGCCTTGTTGGAACCGTACCAACAACCACCACTTTCACTAGCCTTAGAACCACCAAACTAGGCCACCAATGTCAAAGAAGAACTCTTGGTGCAACCTTGCTTTGTTAAATTAGTAACTAATCTACGTTAGTTAGCTAATTAACTCAAAGACTTGGATTAGGACAAACTGTCCAGTTTTGCTCTAAGCGCACAGCTCAAAGAAATGAGTATATCTCTTAATTCATTCAACAAAGTCTAATGAAACTTCTTGCCTTACAAACCTAACATATAAAGCAGTAACATACCAAAAATTCACGTCATTTGGTGATGTTTTGCTTAGGTAACAAAAGCCATCTTAAACTATTACAAAAATCTGGCCAGTTTACAGTACCTAGGTGCAATGATTGAGGGATTCTGAGAAACGAAAATGTCCTACTGCAAAAAGGAAGCTAAGGTATTAAAATAGACATTCTAAGGAAAATATCCTCAAAAAATCAGCTCCAAAAGCTAAAAAAAGACGGCTGCCCAGAACTGATGAAGAGGGGCCCAGAATGACGCCTCCCAGCTGCGGTTTTGGATACTTCTCCATGAAGCTCTCATTTCCTATTGATTCTTGCCTCCAACTCTTCACATGCTTGTTGGTGATGTATGTAAGCACACAGGTGAGTCATGTATGGTTGCCTTAGCCAAGAATAAAGCTCAAAAACGTAGCCAAAACGTGCCCTAAACAAACCGTATAAATTCTGTTCTTCCAAAACAGTTTCACTAAGCTTACTTTAATGACTTAGAACTAACTAATTAAGCTATTTAATCATAATTCAAGCTTTATTACTAATACTTAATGATGTTAAGATGATCATAAGCATTAATCAACAAGGCTTAAAAAGATTAAGAAGGTGTTAAGCTTAATTAACAATTCGAAGTACTTGTTTGTTCGAAATTGGATTAAGTAAGCTAATGAACTGAATCTCCTTCACCTTAATCTCTTCTTGATGACTCTTTGTTAGGAGACTTGGATTGATCATGGATGCTCCTGCATCATTCTCCCCTGGTTTGGAGAAGTCTTCTTGTAACTCAAAATCTTCTTCTAAATATGGAGCTAAATCACCCACATTGAAGGTGGCCGAAATGTTGCCCATCTCACTTGGTAGTTCTATCTTGTATGCATTGTTATTGATCTTTTCAAGCACCCTAAATGGACCATCACTCCTTGGCATCAGCTTGTTCTTCCTTCTTGATGGAAATCGTTCCTTCCTTAGGTGCAACCATACCAAGTCCCCGGGCTTGTAAATGACCTCCTTTCGATGCTTGTTAGCTCGGACCTTGTAAGCTTCATTAACCTTCTCAATGCGTGCTCTAATCTGTTGGTGAAGCTTTTTCATCTCCTTTGCTTTCTCCTCTGCATCTTTGCTTTGCCTCACTTCAACTGGAATAGGTAGTAAATCAATGGGGCTTAAAGGATTAACCCCATAGTTCACTTCGAATGGAGAGCACTTCGTGGCATATGTAGGTGATCTATTATAAGCAAATTCTGCATGTGCTAGCTTTAGATCCCAATCTTTCTGTGACTTGTTAACTAGAGTCCTGAGTAGAGTAGTAAGTGTCCTGTTTGTAACCTCCGTTTGGCCATCAGTTTGTGGATGCGCCGTGGTACTAAAGAGGAGCTTAGTACCTAGGAGCTTCCATAAAGTCTTCCAAAAGAAACTAAGGAACTTAACATCCTTATCAGAAACAATAGTCTTCGGTACACCATGTAATCTAATGATCTCCTTGAAGTACAAATCAGCTACATGAATTGCATCATCCGTCTTGTTGCAAGCAATGAAATGAGCCATCTTTGAGAATCGATCCACCACCACCATAATAGCATCTCTTTGCCTTTGAGTCCTAGGCAAAGCCACAATGAAATCCATACTAACATCTTCCCATGGCTGATTAGGAACTGGAAGTGGAGTATAGAGCCCTTGATGAAAAGAACTCTTGGCCTTTTGACATGTAGAACATCGAGCTAGAACTGAGTGAACATCACCTGCCAGTTTTGGCCAATAAAAGTGTTCCTGCAAAACATCCACAGTTTTGTTAATACCAAAATGCCCTGCTAGGCCTCCTCCATGAACTTCCTTGATGAGCAAATCCCTTAGTGAACACTTAGGGATACAAAGCTTATTATTTCGGAAGAGAAAACCATCTAGAACCGAATAAGCTCCATGAGAACCATCCTTGCACGCTTCTATCAATGGTGAAAAATCTGGATCATCATAATAAAGCTCCTTAATATGAGTGAAGCCAAGAACTCGAGCCTCCATTAGAGAAAGCATAGAATGCCTCCTAGATAATGCATCTGCAACCACATTAGAAACTCCAGTTTTGTATTTTAAAACAAAATCAAAAGATTGAAGGAACTCCACCCATTTAGCATGTCGTGAACTGAGCTTATGTTGCCCATTAATGTACTTCAAAGCTTGGTGATCTGAATGCAACACAAACTGAGCTGGCCTAAGATAATGAGTCCAATAAGTCAAAGCACGAATAATAGCATAGAACTCTTTATCATAGGTGCTGTAGTTGAGCTTGGCATGATTGAGCTTCTCACTGAAATAGGCTATGGGACGCCCTCCTTGTTGTAAAACAGCTCCAATCCCTACGCCACTTGCATCACATTCCACTTCAAACACTTTCTTGAAATCTGGTAAGGCTAGAACAGGCGCCTCACAAAGCTTGCTTTTCAACTGATCAAATGCTTCCTGAGCTGCTGGAGTCCAAGTGAAAGAACCCCCTTTGATACATTCGGTCAGTGGAGCCAAAATAGTACTAAAACCTCTGATGAATCTCCTGTAAAAAGATGCCAATCCATGAAAACTTCGAACTTCTGTGATGGACTTTGGAATTGGCCATGATTTGATTGCCTCCACCTTGGATTCATCCATAGAAATACCCTGAGATGAAATAATGAAACCAAGAAAAGACACACTAGAAGTGAAGAATTCACACTTCTCCATCTTTGCATATAGCTTCTTTTCCCTTAACTTAAGGAAAACCTTCTTCAGATGAATAAGATGATCCTGTTCACTGTTGCTATACACAAGAATATCATCAAAATAAACCACAACAAACGAACCAATGAAAGGACGAAGTACCTCATGCATGAGCCTCATGAAAGTACTAGGAGCATTAGTTAAACCAAATGGCATAACACGCCACTCATATAACCCACTCTTAGTCTTAAAGGCTGTTTTCCATTCATCCCCTTCCTTGATTCGAATCTGATGATAACCACTACGCAAATCTATCTTGGAGAATATAGTAGCACCATGTAATTCATCGAGCAAATCATCAAGCCTAGGAATAGGATACCTATACTTGATGGTAATGTTGTTTATAGCCCTGCAATCTACACACATACGCATAGTTCCATCCTTCTTTGGAACCAAAATAACAGGAACAACACATGGACTAAGACTTTCTTGTACAAACCCCTTAGCTAATAATTCAGTAATCTGTTTTTGCAACTCTTTAGCTTCTTCAGGATTACATCTATAAGCTGCCTTGTTAGGTAATGGTGCTCCAGGAACTAAGTCAATTTGATGTTCAATACCCCTACTAGGTGGTAAACCATATGGAAGATCCTCGGGAAAAATATCACTAAAATCGTTCACTAATGGTTTAACCCAATCATGTAATTCACGAGTATTTTCATCATTTGCAGCAACTAACAACAACAAGTACATTTCCTTCCCCTTTTCAATGGCCTTATCAACTTGGTGTTTTTGGAGAATTAAGGATTTCTGATTTTTAGCCTTTGAATTAAAGGTTTCCTTCTTAGGCAAATTCGGACCCTTTTTGCTAGGACTAAGTATAATTTTCTTGTTTTCATGCATGAAAGTGTATGTATTAGTCCTACCATTATGTAAGGTTTCCTTATCAGATTGCCACGGCCTCCCTAAGAGAATATGACATGCATTCATAGGCACTACATCACATAAAACCTTATCATTATACGAATCACCAAAAGAGAAGCTAATTAAAGCTTGTTTTGTTACCTCCACACAGTTACCATCATTAAGCCAATGAAGCTTATATGGTTTAGGATGACTGAAGGTAGGATGATTGAGCTTCTCCACCATAGAACTCGAAGCTACATTAGTGCAACTCCCACCATCAATAATCATGGAACAAATCTTGCCCTTGATTAAGCATTTTGTCTGAAAAATCTGGTCTCGTTGAGATGGTATAGCTTCGGCTTCTTTGGAGTGAAGGACCCTCCTTAGAACCAAGCTAAGATGATCATCTCCTTCCACTTCATCAACAAGAACATCTTCATTGCATTCATCCTCCTTTTCAGATTCTTTTTCGTGCTCCTCTTGATCTTTAAGGGCATCTTCTATGTTTTTAATGTCTAATAAGGTCATTACCCTTCTGTTTGGGCATTGTGCTTGATAATGACCATAACCATGACACTTAAAACATTTGATATCATCCTTCTTGGAAGAACTTTCAGCAACTTTCTTCCCTTTATCAAGAAATTTCGAACCAGCTTCATTTTTAGGTGTAAATGGAGATGTCGAAGTAGGCTTTACATAGGAACTAGAACCTCCTTTAGCATAAGAAGTTCCTTTGCTAAATACCTTCTTCCTCTTGTCTTTTTGATGCTTTTCCACCTTAAGAGCCAACCTGAAAAGTTCATCTAAAGTAGAATAAGATTGAAGCTCAAGCTTCTTTTGGATGTCACGATCTAGGCCCTTCACAAAACGAGCCATGGTCTGCTCTTCCCTTTCTTGAACATCCAATTTCATCATCAACTTTTCATATTCATGGATGTATGTCTCGACATTCTTAGTACCTTGGAACAAATCAGAAAGTTGGTTATATAAATCAAGAGTGTAAGTGGAGGGGAGAAACTTAGCTTCCATCTTCCTTTTCAGTTTCTTCCAGCTCTTGATTTTCGGCTTATGCTTCCTTTCTCTAGCAAGAGCAACGTTTTCCCACCAAAGGGATGCATAACCCTTTAGCTTAGTGATAGCCAACTTGAAAGATTTCGAATCATCATACTCCTTTAGCTCGAAAATCCTATTACATCTCGAAACCCATTCCAAATAAGCATCCGGATTAAGGTTTCCATCAAATTCTGGAACATCTAACTTGATGTCTCGAAAATCATCTTGTTTTCGTGGCCTCCTTCTTTGATTAGAAGTTTGTGATTGTACTTCTTCACTAGAGTCATAAACAACCTCATTCTCATCTTCAAAGTGCCTCCTTTCATGAACTTCTCTTCGAACTCCAACACTAGAACTTCGAAAAGCTTCCATGAGATTTGCCATTTGCTCACTAATTGTAGCCATTTGATTCTCAAGGCCAACTAACCTTGCTTCATTCAATGTCATGCCCCTTCTAAACTGATTTGGATCTTCACCACCACTCATTTTTACAACCACTAAGTTGTATCAAAGATTAGAGGTGAAAAGAGAAGAAAAGAGATGTGTTTGGGCTTAGAATTGATTTCGGTTTTGGGGGGATAAGTGTATGAGTTTAGGAAGTGATTATGGGATGATTAGAGGGTTAAAAGAATGCTCTTAAACTAACCAAAGCTCTGATACCAAATGATGCATAAAGCATTTCATAAACAAGAGCATTCGTTGGTTAAGAACCGAAGAATCAGTTTTGCTTCAAGCCTTGTTGGAACCGTACCAACAACCACCACTTTCACTAGCCTTAGAACCACCAAACTAGGCCACCAATGTCAAAGAAGAACTCTTGGTGCAACCTTGCTTTGTTAAATTAGTAACTAATCTACGTTAGTTAGCTAATTAACTCAAAGACTTGGATTAGGACAAACTGTCCAGTTTTGCTCTAAGCGCACAGCTCAAAGAAATGAGTATATCTCTTAATTCATTCAACAAAGTCTAATGAAACTTCTTGCCTTACAAACCTAACATATAAAGCAGTAACATACCAAAAATTCACGTCATTTGGTGATGTTTTGCTTAGGTAACAAAAGCCATCTTAAACTATTACAAAAATCTGGCCAGTTTACAGTACCTAGGTGCAATGATTGAGGGATTCTGAGAAACGAAAATGTCCTACTGCAAAAAGGAAGCTAAGGTATTAAAATAGACATTCTAAGGAAAATATCCTCAAAAAATCAGCTCCAAAAGCTAAAAAAGACGGCTGCCCAGAACTGATGAAGAGGGGCCCAGAATGACGCCTCCCAGCTGCGGTTTTGGATACTTCTCCATGAAGCTCTCATTTCCTATTGATTCTTGCCTCCAACTCTTCACATGCTTGTTGGTGATGTATGTAAGCACACAGGTGAGTCATGTATGGTTGCCTTAGCCAAGAATAATGATGCATAAAGCATTTCATAAACAAGAGCATTCGTTGGTTAAGAACCGAAGAATCAGTTTTGCTTCAAGCCTTGTTGGAACCGTACCAACAACCACCACTTTCACTAGCCTTAGAACCACCAAACTAGGCCACCAATGTCAAAGAAGAACTCTTGGTGCAACCTTGCTTTGTTAAATTAGTAACTAATCTACGTTAGTTAGCTAATTAACTCAAAGACTTTAATTAGGACAAACTGTCCAGTTTTGCTCTAAGCGCACAGCTCAAAGAAATGAGTATAACTCTTAATTCATTCAACAAAGTCTAATGAAACTTCTTGCCTTACAAACCTAACATATAAAGCAGTAACATACCAAAAATTCACGTCATTTGGTGATGTTTTGCTTAGGTAACAAAAGCCATCTTAAACTATTACAAAAATCTGGCCAGTTTACAGTACCTAGGTGCAATGATTGAGGGATTCTGAGAAACGAAAATGTCCTACTGCAAAAAGGAAGCTAAGGTATTAAAATAGACATTCTAAGGAAAATATCCTCAAAAAATCAGCTCCAAAAGCTAAAAAAAGACGGCTGCCCAGAACTGATGAAGAGGGGCCCAGAATGACGCCTCCCAGCTGCGGTTTTGGATACTTCTCCATGAAGCTCTCATTTCCTATTGATTCTTGCCTCCAACTCTTCACATGCTTGTTGGTGATGTATGTAAGCACACAGGTGAGTCATGTATGGTTGCCTTAGCCAAGAATAAAGCTCAAAAACGTAGCCAAAACGTGCCCTAAACAAACCGTATAAATTCTGTTCTTCCAAAACAGTTTCACTAAGCTTACTTTAATGACTTAGAACTAACTAATTAAGCTATTTAATCATAATTCAAGCTTTATTACTAATACTTAATGATGTTAAGATGATCATAAGCATTAATCAACAAGGCTTAAAAAAGATTAAGAAGGTGTTAAGCTTAATTAACAATTCGAAGTACTTGTTTGTTCGAAATTGGATTAAGTAAGCTAATGAACTGAATCTCCTTCACCTTAATCTCTTCTTGATGACTCTTTGTTAGGAGACTTGGATTGATCATGGATGCTCCTGCATCACAAATGATTTGAAAGGTGTTCATACACCACAAAATCTCGTTAGAGACTATGAGAGTTTTAACCTTTGATTGGATCCAAGGGCTTCATATGCTTTACATATACCTAATACCTACGAAAGGAATCAAAAACAATAGCTAATTAAGCACATCAAATGATTTGAAAGGTATTCATACACCACAAAATCTCGTTAGAGACTATGATAGTTTTAACCTTTGATTTGAAATGAGTTTGATCCAAGGGATTCATATGCTTTACATATACCTTATACCTACGAATGGAATCAAAAATAATAGCTAATTAAGCACATCAAATGATTTGAAAGGTGTTCATACACCACAAAATCTCGTTAGAGACTATGAGAGTTTTAACCTTTGATTTGATCCAAGGGCTTCATATGCTTTACATAATCCTAATACCTATAAAAGGAATCACAAACAATAGGCAATTAAGCACATCAAATGATTTGAAAGGTGTTCATACACCACAAAATCTCGTAAGAGACTATGATAGTTTTAACCTTTGATTTAAAATGAGTTTGATCCAAGTGATTCATATGCTTTACATATACCTAATACCTATGAAAGGAATAAAAAACAATAGCTAATTAAGCACATCAAATGATTTGAAAGGTGTTCATACACCACAAAATCTCGTACGAGACTATGATAGTTTTAACCTTTGATTTAAAATGAGTTTGATCCAAGGGATTCATATGCTTTACATATACCTAATACCTACGAATGGAATTAAAAACAATAGCTAATTAAGCACATCAAATGATTTGAAAGGTGTTCATACACCACAAAATCTCGTTAGAGACTATGAGAGTTTTAACCTTTGATTTGATCCAAGGTCTTCATATGCTTTACATATACCTAATACTTACAAAAGGAATCAAAAAAATTAGCTAATTAAGCACATCAAATGATTTGAAAGTTGTTCATACACCACAAAATCTCGTTAGAGACTATGAGTGTTTTAACCTTTGATTTGATCCAAGGGCTTCATATGCTTTACATAATCCTAATACCTATAAAAGGAATCACAAATAATAGATAATTAAGTACATCCAATGATTTGAAAGGTGTTCATACACCACAAAATCTCGTAAGAGACTATGATAGTTTTAAACTTTGATTCGAAATGAGTATGATCCAAGGGATTCATATGCTTTACATATACCTAATACCTACGAATGGAATAAAAAACAATAGCTAATTAAGCACATCAAATGATTTGAAAGGTGTTCATACACCACAAAATCTCGTTAGAGACTATGAGAGTTTTAACCTTTGATTTGATCCAAGGGCTTCATATGCTTTACATATACCTAATACCTACGAAAGGAATCAAAACAATTAGCTAATTAAGCACATCAAATGATTTGAAAGGTATTCATACACCACAAAATCTCGTTAGAGACTATGATAGTTTTAACCTTTGATTTAAATGAGTTTCATCCAAGGGCTTCATATGCTTTACATATACCTAAAACCTATGAAAGGAATCAAAAACAATAGCTAATTAAACACATCAAATGATTTGAAAGGTATTCATACACCACAAAATCTTGTAAGAGACTATGATAGTTTTAACCTTTGATTTGAAATGAGTTTGATCCAAAGGCTTCATATGCATTACATATACCTAATACCTATGAAAGGAATCTAAAACAATAGCTAATTAAGCACATCAAATGATTTGAAAGGTGTTCATACACCACAAAATCTCGTAAGAGACTATGATAGTTTTAACCTTTGATTTGAAATGAGTTTGATCCAAGGGCTTCATATGCTTTACATATACCTAATGCCTAAAAAAGGAATAAAAAACAATAGGTAATTAAGCACATCAAGTGATTTAAAAGGTGTTCATACACCACAAAATCTCGTAAGAGACTATGATAGTTATAAGCTTTGATTTGAAATGAGTTTGATCCAAGGGCTCATATGCTTTACATATACCTAATACCTATGAAAGGGATCAAAAACAATAGCTAATTAAGCACATCAAATGATTTGAAAGATGCTCATACACCACAAAATCTCGTAAGAGACTATGAGAGTTTTAACCTTTGATTTGAAATTGGTTTGATCCAAGGGCTTCATATGATTGAAATATACCTAATACCTATTCAAGGAGTCAAAAACAAAAGGTAATTAAGCACATCAAATGATTTGAAAGGTGTTCTTACACCACAAAAACTCGTAAGAGACTATGATAGTTTTAACCTTTGATTTGAAATGAGTTTGATCCAAGGGCTTCATATGCTTTACATATACCTAATATCTATGAAAGGAATCAAAAACAATTGCAAATTAAGCACATCATTGATTTGAAAGGCATTCATACACCACAAAATCTCGTAAGAGACTATGATAGTTTTAACCTTTGATTAGAAATGAGTTTGATCCAAGGGCTTCATATGATTTACATATAACTAATGCCTATAAAAGGAATAAAAAACAATAGGCAATTAAGCACATCAAATGATTTAAAAGGTGTTCATACACCACAAAATCTCGTAAAAGACTATGATAGTTTCTACCTTTGATTTGAAATGAGTTTAATCCAAGGGATTCATATGCTTTACATATACCTAATACCTACGAATGGAATCAAAAACAGTAGCTAATTAAGCACATCAAATGATTTGAAAGGTGTTCATACACCACTAAATCTCGTTAGAGACTATGAGAGTTTTAACCTTTAATTTGATCCAAGGGCTTCATATGCTTTAGATATACCTAATACCTACGAAAGGAATCAAAAACAATAGCTAATTAAGCACATCAAATGATTTGAAAGGTGTTCTTACACCACAAAATCTCGTAAGAGACTATGATAGTTTTAACCTTTGATTTGAAATGAGTTTGATCCAAGGGCTTCATATGCTTTACATATACCTAATACCTATGAAAGGAATCAAAAACAATATCTAATTAAGCACATCAAATGATTGGAAAGGTGTTCATACACCACAAAATGTCGTAAGAGACTATGATAGTTTTAACCTTTGATTTGAAATGAGTTTGATCCAAGGGCTTCATATGATTTACATATAACTAATGCCTATAAAAGGAATAAAAAACAATAGGCAATTAAGCACATCAAATGATTTAAAAGGTGTTCATACACCACAAAATCTCGTAAAAGACTATGATAGTTTCTACCTTTGATTTGAAATGAGTTTAATCCAAGGGATTCATATGCTTTACATATACCTAATACCTACGAATGGAATCAAAAACAGTAGCTAATTAAGCACATCAAATGATTTGAAAGGTGTTCATACACCACTAAATCTCGTTAGAGACTATGAGAGTTTTAACCTTTAATTTGATCCAAGGGCTTCATATGCTTTAGATATACCTAATACCTACGAAAGGAATCAAAAACAATAGCTAATTAAGCACATCAAATGATTTGAAAGGTATTCATACACCACAAAATCTCGTTAGAGACTATGATAGTTTTAACCTTTGTTTTGAAATGAGTTTGATCCAAGGGATTCATATGCTTTACATATACCTAATACCTACGAATGGAATCCAAAATAATAGCTAATTAAGCACATCAAATGATTTGAAAGGTGTTCATAAACCACAAAATCTCGTTAGAGACTATGAGAGTTTTAACCTTTGATTTGATCCAAGGGCTTCATATGCTTTACATAATCCTAATACCTATAAAAGGAATCACAAACAATAGGTAATTAAGCACATCAAATGATTTGAAAGGTGTTCATACACCACAAAATCTCGTAAGAGACTATGATAGTTTTAACCTTTGATTTAAAATGAGTTTGATCCAAGGGATTCATATGCTTTACATATACCTAATACCTACGAATGGAATTGAAAACAATAGCTAATTAAGCACATCAAATGATTTGAAAGGTGTTCATACACCACAAAATCTCGTTAGAGACTATGAGTGTTTTAACCTTTGATTTGATCCAAGGGCTTCATATGCTTTACATAATCCTAATACCTATAAAAGGAATCACAAACAATATGTAATTAAGTACATCAAATGATTTGAAAGGTGTTCATACACCACAAAATCTCGTAAGAGACTATGATAGTTTTAACCTTTGATTTGAAATGAGTATGATCCAAGGGATTCATATGCTTTACATATACCTAATACCTACGAATGGAATAAAAAACAATAGCTAATTAAGCACGTCAAATGATTTCAAAGGTGTTCATACACCACAAAATCTCGTTAGAGACTATGAGAGTTTTAACCTTTGATTTGATCCAAGGGCTTCATATGCTTTACATATACCTAATACCTACGAAAGGAATCAAAACAATTAGCTAATTAAGCACATCAAATGATTTGAAAGGTATTCATACACCACAAAATCTCGTTAGAGACTATGATAGTTTTAACCTTTGATTTGAAATGAGTTTCATCCATGGGCTTCATATGCTTTACATATACCTAATACCTATGAAAGGAATCAAAATAAATAGCTAATTAAACACATCAAATGATTTGAAAGGTGTTCATACACCACAAAATCTTGTAAGAGA
Organism: Patellifolia procumbens; assembly: GCA_947645195.1. Taxonomy (NCBI): domain Eukaryota; kingdom Viridiplantae; phylum Streptophyta; class Magnoliopsida; order Caryophyllales; family Amaranthaceae; genus Patellifolia; species Patellifolia procumbens. The sequence continues at coordinate 709,392 of CANSGD010000261.1, read as the reverse complement.
CTATGATAGTTTTAACCTTTGATTTGAAATGAGTTTGATCCAAGGGCTTCATATGCATTACATATACCTAATACCTATGAAAGGAATCTAAAACAATAGCTAATTAAGCACATCAAATGATTTGAAAGGTGTTCATACACCACAAAATCTCGTAAGAGACTATGATAGTTTTAACCTTTGATTTGAAATGAGTTTGATCCAAGGGCTTCATATGCTTTACATATACCTAATGCCTATAAAAGGAATAAAAAACAATAGGTAATTAAGCACATCAAATGATTTGAAAGGTCTTCATACACCACAAAATCTCGTAAGAGACTATGATAGTTATAAGCTTTGATTTGAAATGAGTTTGATCCAAGGGCTCATATGCTTTACATATACCTAATACCTATGAAAGGGATCAAAAACAATAGCTAATTAAGCATATCAAATGATTTGAAAGATGCTCATACACCACAAATCTCGTAAGAGACTATGATAGTTTTAACCTTTGATTTGAAATTGGTTTGATCCAAGGGCTTCATATGATTGAAATATACCTAATACCTATTCAAGGAGTCAAAAACAAAAGGTAATTAAGCACATCAAATGATTTGAAAGGTGTTCTTACACCACAAAAACTCGTAAGAGACTATGATAGTTTTAACCTTTGATTTGAAATGAGTTTGATCCAAGGGCTTCATATGCTTTACATATACCTAATATCTATGAAAGGTATCAAAAACAATTGCAAATTAAGCACATCATTGATTTGAAAGGCATTCATACACCACAAAATCTCGTAAGAGACTATGATAGTTTTAACCTTTGATTAGAAATGAGTTTGATCCAAGGGCTTCATATGATTTACATATAACTAATGCCTATAAAAGGAATAAAAAACAATAGGCAATTAAGCACATCAAATGATTTAAAAGGTGTTCATACACCACAAAATCTCGTAAAAGACTATGATAGTTTCTACCTTTGATTTGAAATGTGTTTAATCCAAGGGATTCATATGCTTTACATATACCTAATACCTACGAATGGAATCAAAAACAGTAGCTAATTAAGCACATCAAATGATTTGAAAGGTGTTCATACACCACTAAATCTCGTTAGAGACTATGAGAGTTTTAACCTTTAATTTGATCCAAGGGCTTCATATGCTTTAGATATACCTAATACCTACGAAAGGAATCAAAAACAATAGCTAATTAAGCACATCAAATGATTTGAAAGGTATTCATACACCACAAAATCTCGTTAGAGACTATGATAGTTTTAACCTTTGATTTGAAATGAGTTTGATCCAAGGGATTCATATGCTTTACATATACCTAATACCTACGAATGGAATCCAAAATAATAGCTAATTAAGCACATCAAATGATTTGAAAGGTGTTCATAAACCACAAAATCTCGTTAGAGACTATGAGAGTTTTAACCTTTGATTTGATCCAAGGGCTTCATATGCTTTACATAATCCTAATACCTATAAAAGGAATCACAAACAATAGGTAATTAAGCACATCAAATGATTTGAAAGGTGTTCATACACCACAAAATCTCGTAAGAGACTATGATAGTTTTAACCTTTGATTTAAAATGAGTTTGATCCAAGGGATTCATATGCTTTACATATACCTAATACCTACGAATGGAATTGAAAACAATAGCTAATTAAGCACATCAAATGATTTGAAAGGTGTTCATACACCACAAAATCTCGTTAGAGACTATGAGTGTTTTAACCTTTGATTTGATCCAAGGGCTTCATATGCTTTACATAATCCTAATACCTATAAAAGGAATCACAAACAATATGTAATTAAGTACATCAAATGATTTGAAAGGTGTTCATACACCACAAAATCTCGTAAGAGACTATGATAGTTTTAACCTTTGATTTGAAATGAGTATGATCCAAGGGATTCATATGCTTTACATATACCTAATACCTACGAATGGAATAAAAAACAATAGCTAATTAAGCACGTCAAATGATTTCAAAGGTGTTCATACACCACAAAATCTCGTTAGAGACTATGAGAGTTTTAACCTTTGATTTGATCCAAGGGCTTCATATGCTTTACATATACCTAATACCTACGAAAGGAATCAAAACAATTAGCTAATTAAGCACATCAAATGATTTGAAAGGTATTCATACACCACAAAATCTCGTTAGAGACTATGATAGTTTTAACCTTTGATTTGAAATGAGTTTCATCCATGGGCTTCATATGCTTTACATATACCTAATACCTATGAAAGGAATCAAAATAAATAGCTAATTAAACACATCAAATGATTTGAAAGGTGTTCATACACCACAAAATCTTGTAAGAGACTATGATAGTTTTAACCTTTGATTTGAAATGAGTTTGATCCAAGGGCTTCATATGCATTACATATACCTAATACCTATGAAAGGAATCTAAAACAATAGCTAATTAAGCACATCAAATGATTTGAAAGGTGTTCATACACCACAAAATCTCGTAAGAGACTATGATAGTTTTAACCTTTGATTTGAAATGAGTTTGATCCAAGGGCTTCATATGCTTTACATATACCTAATGCCTATAAAAGGAATAAAAAACAATAGGTAATTAAGCACATCAAATGATTTGAAAGGTCTTCATACACCACAAAATCTCGTAAGAGACTATGATAGTTATAAGCTTTGATTTGAAATGAGTTTGATCCAAGGGCTCATATGCTTTACATATACCTAATACCTATGAAAGGGATCAAAAACAATAGCTAATTAAGCATATCAAATGATTTGAAAGATGCTCATACACCACAAAATCTCGTAAGAGACTATGAGAGTTTTAACCTTTGATTTGAAATAGGTTTGATCCAAGGGCTTCATATGATTGAAATATACCTAATACCTATTCAAGGAGTCAAAAACAATAGGTAATTAAGCACATCAAATGATTTGAAAGGTGTTCATACACCACAAAAACTCGTAAGAGACTATGATAGTTTTAACCTTTGATTTGAAATGAGTTTGATCCAAGGGCTTCATATGCTTTACATATACCTAATATCTATGAAAGGAATAAAAAACAATAGCAAATTAAGCACATCATTGATTTGAAAGGCATTCATACACCACAAAATCTCGTAAGAGACTATGATAGTTTTAACCTTTGATTTGAAATGATTTTGATCCAAGGGCTTCATATGCTTTACATATAACTAATGCCTATAAAAGGAATAAAAAACAATAGGTAATTAAGCACATAAAATGATTTAAAAGGTGTTCATACACCACAAAATCTCGTAAAAGACTATGATAGTTTTAACCTTTGATTTGAAATGAGTTTGATCCAAGGGATTCATATGCTTTACATATACCTAATACCTACGAATGGAATCAAAAACAATAGCTAATTAAGCACATCAAATGATTTGAAAGGTGTTCATACACCACAAAATCTCGTTAGAGACTATGAGAGTTTTAACCTTTGATTTGATCCAAGGGCTTCAAATGTTTTACATAATCCTAATACCTATAAAAGGAATCAAAAACAATAGGTAATTAAGCACATCAAATGATTTGAAAGGTGTTTATACACCACAAAATCTCGTAAGAGACTATGATAGTTTTAACCTTTGATTTGAAATGAGTTTGATCCAAGGGCTTCAAATGCTTTACATATACCTGTTACCTACGAAAGGAATCAAAAACAATAGCTAATTAAGCACATTAATTGATTTGAAAGGTGTTCATACGCCACATAATCTCGTAAGAGACTATGATAGTTTAACCTTTGATTTGAGACTATGATAGTTTTAACCTTTGATTTTAAATGAGTTTGATGCAAGGGCTTCATATGCTTTACATATACCTAATGCCTACAAAAGGAATCAAAAACAATAGCTAATTAAGCACATCAATTGATTTGAAAGGTGTTCATACACCACAAAATCTCGTAAGAGACTATGATAGTTTTAACCTTTGATTTGAAATGAATTTGATCCAAGGGCTTCATATGCTTTACATATACCTAATGCCTATAACAGGAATAAAAAACAATAGGTAATTAAGCACATCATTGGTTTAAAAGGTGCTGATACACCACAAAATCTCGTAAGAGACTATAATAGTTTTAACCTTTGATTTGAAATGAGTTTGATCCAAGGGCTTCATATGCTTTACATATACCTAATACCTATGTGATATGAATATTGCTCTATGAAAGCAATATTCAAGTATACTCCAATGCAAAGGAACCTAGATATTTAAAAGTCCGAATTTTTATGTGTTTTTGTGGCTAAAGTTTGTATCTTTATGTGTTTATGGGATATGGAAATTAAATCAATCACTCCTGAAAGATTTAATTAACTTTCAATCTCACTTATGATAGGCATTCGGCCTTATCACTTTCCACACGCCTCCTTATCAATCCTAATCCCAATAGGATTTGGAAACCTACTAGAATCTACATAACCAACCGAAATTTCGGCGCTAATGTAGTTTTTATTACATGAATAAAAATGACTCAACAAAAGCAAATAGAATACTCTATAAATGGCTATGGACGCCCCATATTAGCCATTTCAAGCTAGTTCTTCTTCCCAAGCTAATATAGTCACAAAAGATCCATTGGCCTTGAGCTTCAATCCAAAGGTCTCAAGAACCAAGCAAATAGGCTCATCTCCAATGGTTGACTTTGGCTCTTGACTCATGTCATTCTCCCCCTCTTCAAAAGAATTTGTCCTCAAATTTTCATCGTCATAGTAAGGACTAAGATCTCCAACGTTGAAGGTAGCACTCACACCTCCATACTCACTTGGAAGATCAATCTTGTAGGCACTTTCTCCAATCACCTCAAGCACCTCAAAGGGACCATCAGCTCTAGGCATGAGCTTATCCTTCCTCTTGCTTGGGAACCTCTCCTTTCTCAAATGAATCCACACAAGATCGCCACTTTTGAACTTTGGTTGCCTTCTATGCTTGTTTGCTCTCTCCTTGTATTGAGTGTTCATCTTCTCTATTCTTACTTTGACTTGCTCACACGTTTTTTTGAAGGTTTTCGAACCTCTTCTTTGCATCAACATGAATTTCAGATTTGGTTAGTACAATAAAATCAATAGGAAGGAAAGGATTGATACCATAAACTACCTCAAATGGAGATTGAGAGGTAGTGGTTGAATGAGCTCGATTATAAGCAAATTCAGCATGGGCTAGCTTCATATCCCAATCCTTTTGTGTTTTACTCACCAAACCACGCAATAAAGCTGCAAGAGTTCTATTAGTTACTTCAGTTTGGCCATCAGTTTGAGGATGATGACTAGTACTGAAAAGTAACTTGGTTCCAACCATCTTCCACAAGCTCCTCCAAAAGTGACTTAGGAACTTGGAATCACGATCACTAACAATACTTCTAGGGATGCCATGTAGGCGAATGATCTCCCTAAAGTACAAATCAGCAACATGTAAAGCATCATCAGTTTTATGCATAGGTACAAAGTGAGCCATCTTAGAGAAATGATCTACCACCACCATGATAGCATCTTTTCCCCTTTGAGTTCTAGGCAACCCTACTATGAAATCCATACTCACACTATCCCAAGGAGCATTAGGGACTGGTAATGGAGTGTATAGGCCTTTATGGAAGGTACTCTTGGCCCTTTGACAACTAGCACACCTACTAACCACCATATGAACATCTTTCACCATGCTAGGCCAATAGAAACTCTCACTCAATGTGTCTAGGGTCTTTTGAATGCCAAAATGGCCAGCCACACCACCACTATGGATTTCCCTCACCAACAACTCCCTCACGCCACTCTTAGGAACACAAAGCCTGTTCCCCTTAAACAGAAATCCTTCTTGCACTACATACATGCCATTAGGGTTAGTAAAAGAATTACAAAAGTCTTCATCTTTTACATACAATTCTTTCAAATGATCAAACCCTAAAATACGAGCATCAACCATGGTTAAGAGATAGGAACGCCTAGAAAGAGCATCAGCAACAACATTACTCTTTCCTTCTTTATACTTAGAAGAAAAAGTAAAAGATTGTAGGAATTCAACCCACTTAGCGTGCCTATAATTGAGCTTTTGTTGCCCATGGATGTGTTTGAGTGCCTCATGATCTGAATGAAGTATAAAAGGCTTTGGCCTTAAATAATGAGACCAATGATCCAAGGCCCTTACAATAGCATAAAACTCACGATCATAATTGGAGTAATTCAGCTTGAATCCAAAGGTCTCAAGAACCAAGCAAATAGGCTCATCTCCAATGGTTGACTTTGGCTCTTGACTCATGTCACTATGAAAGGAATAAAAAACAATAGGTAATTAAGCACATCATTGAATTGAAAGGCGTTCATACACCACAAAATCTCGTAAGAGACTATGATAGTTTTAACCTTTGCTTTGAAATGAGTTTGATCCAAGGGATTCATATGCTTTACATTTACATATACATAATACCTACGAATGGAATCAAAAACAATAGCTAATTAAGCACATCAAATGATTTGAAAGGTGTTCATACACCACAAAATCTCGTTAGAGACTATGAGAGTTTTACCCTATGATTTGATCCAAGGGCTTCATATGCTTTACATATACCTAATACCTACGAAAGGAATCAAAAACAATAGCTAATTAAGCACATCAAATGATTTGAAAGGTATTCATACACCACAAAATCTCGTTAGAGACTATGATAGTTTTAACCTTTGATTTCAAATGAGTTTGATCAAAGGGATTCATATGCTTTACATATACCTAATACCTACGAATGGAATAAAAAACAATAGCTAATTAAGCACATGAAATGATTTGAAAGGTGTTCATACACCACAAAATCTCGTTAGAGACTATGAGAGTTTTAACCTTTGATTTGAAATGAGTTTGATCCAAGGGATTCATATGCTTTACATATACCAAATACCTATGAAAAGAATCAAAAACAATAGCTAATTAAGCACATCAAATGATTTGAAAGGTGTTCATACACCACAAAATCTCGTAAGAGACTATGATAGTTTTAAGCTTTGATTTGAAATGAGTTTGATCCAAGGGCTTCATATGCTTTCCATATACCTAATGCCTATAAAAGGAATAAAAAACAATAGGTAATTAAGCACATCAAATGATGTAAAAGGTGTTCATACACCACAAAATCTCGTAAGAGACTATAGTAGTTTTAAGCTTTGATTTTAAATGAGTTTGATCCAAGGGCTCATATGCTTTACATATACCTAATACCTATGAAAGGAATAAAAAACAATAGCTAATTAAGCACATCAAATGATTTGAAAGGTGCTCATACACCACAAAATGTCGTAAGAGACTATGAGAGTTTTAACCTTTGATTTGAAATGAGTTTGATCCAAGGGCTTCATATGATTGAAATATACCTAATACCTTTTCAAGGAGTCAAAAACAATAGGTAATTAAGCACATCAAATGATTTGAAAGGTGTTCATACACCACAAAAACTCGTAAGAGACTATGATAGTTTTAACCTTTGATTTGAAATGAGGTTGATCCAAGGGCTTCATAAGCTTTACATATACCTAATACCTATGAAAGGAATCAAAAGCAATAGCTAATTAAGCACATCATTGATTTGAAAGGCGTTCATACACCACAAAATCTCGTAAGAGACTATGATAGTTTTAACCTTTCATTTGAAATGAGTTTGATCCAAGGGATTCATATTCTTTACATATACCTAATACCTACAAATGGAATCAAAAACAATAGCTAATTAAGCACATCAATTGATTTGAAAGGTGTTCGTACGCCACAAAATCTCGTAAGAGACTATGATAGTTTTAACCTTTGATTTGAGACTATGATAGTTTTAACCTTTGATTTGAAATGAGTTTGATCCAAGGGCTTCATATGCTTTACATATACCTAATGCCTACAAAAGGAATAAAAAACAATAGTTAATTAAGCACATCAATTGATTTGAAAGGTGTTCATACGCCACAAAATCTCGTAAGAGACTATGATAGTTTTAACCTTTGATTTGAGACTATGATAGTTTTAACCTTTGATTTGAAATGATTTTGATCCAAGGGCTTCATATGCTTTACATATACCTAATGCCTATAAAAGAATAAAAAACAATAGGTAATTAAGCACATCAAATGATTTGAAAGGTGTTCATACACCACAAAATCTCGTTAGAGACTATGATAGTTTTAAGCTTTGATTTGAAATGAGTTTGATCCAAGGGCTTCATATGCTTTACATATACCTAATACCTACGAAAGGAATAAAAAACAATAGCTAATTAAGCACATCAATTGATTTGAAAGGTGTTCGTACGCCACAAAATCTCGTAAGAGACTATGATAGTTTTAACCTTTGATTTAAGACTATGATAGTTTTAACCTTTGATTTGAAATGAGTTTGATCCAAGGGCTTCATATGCTTTACATATACCTAATGCCTACAAAAGGAATAAAAAACAATAGTTAATTAAGCACATCAATTGATTTGAAAGGTGTTCATACGCCACAAATCTCGTAAGAGACTATGATAGTTTTAACCTTTGATTTGAGACTATGATAGTTTTAACCTTTGATTTGAAATGAGTTTGATCCAAGGGCTTCATATGTTTTACATATACCTAATGCCTATAAAAGGAATATAAAACAATAGGTAATTAAGCACATCAAATGATTTGAAAGGTGTTCATACACCACAAAATCTCGTTAGAGACTATGATAGTTTTAAGCTTTGATTTGAAATGAGTTTGATCCAAGGGCTTCTAATGCTTTACATATACCTAATACCTACGAAAGGAATCAAAAACAATAGCTAATTAACCACATCAATTGATTTAAAAGGTGTTCGTACGCCACAAAATCTCGTAAGAGACAATGATAGTTTTAACCTTTGATTTGAGACTATGATAGTTTTAACCTTTGATTTGAGACTATGATAGTTTTAACCTTTGATTTGAGACTATGATAGTTTTAACCTTTGATTTGAGACTATGATAGTTTTAACCTTTGATTTGAGACTATGATAGTTTTAACCTTTGATTTGAAATGAGTTTGATCCAAGGGCTTCATATGCTTTACATATACCTAATGCCTACAAAAGGAATCAAAAACAATAGCTAATTAAGCACATCAATTGATTTGAAAGGTGTTCCTACGCCACAAATCTCGTAAGAGACTATGATAGTTTTAACCTTTGATTTGAGACTATGATAGTTTTAACCTTTGATTTGAAATGAGTTTGATCCAAGGGCTTCATATGCTTTACATATACCTAATGCCTATAAAAGGAATATAAAACAATAGGTAATTAAGCACATCAAATGATTTGAAAGGTGTTCATACACCACAAAATCTCGTTAGAGACTATGATAGTTTTAAGCTTTGATTTGAAATGAGTTTGATCCAAGGGCTTCTAATGCTTTACATATACCTAATACCTACGAAAGGAATCAAAAACAATAGCTAATTAACCACATCAATTGATTTAAAAGGTGTTCGTACGCCACAAAATCTCGTAAGAGACTATGATAGTTTTAACCTTTGATTTGAGACTATGATAGTTTTAACCTTTGATTTGAGACTATGATAGTTTTAACCTTTGATTTGAGACTATGATAGTTTTAACCTTTGATTTGAGACTATGATAGTTTTAACCTTTGATTTGAAATGAGTTTGATCCAAGGGCTTCATATGCTTTACATATACCTAATGCCTACAAAAGGAATCAAAAACAATAGCTAATTAAGCACATCAATTGATTTGAAAGGTGTTCCTACGCCACAAATCTCGTAAGAGACTATGATAGTTTTAACCTTTGATTTGAGACTATGATAGTTTTAACCTTTGATTTGAAATGAGTTTGATCCAAGGGCTTCATATGCTTTACATATACCTAATGCCTACAAAAGGAATCAAAAACAATAGCTAATTAAGCACATCAATTGATTTGAAAGGTGTTCATACACAACAAAATCTCGTAAGAGACTATGATAGTTTTAACCTTTGATTTGAAATGAATTTTATCCTTGGGCTTCATATGCTTTACATATACCTAATGCCTATAAAAGGAATAAAAAAAAATAGTAATTAAGCACATAATTGATTTAAAAGGTGTTCATACACTACAAAATCTCGTAAGAGACTATGATAGTTTTAACTTTGATTTGAAATGAGTTTGATCCAAGGACTTCATATGCTTTACATATACCTAATACCTATGAAAGGAATAAAAAATAATAGGTAATTAAGCACATCATTGACTTGAAAGGCGTTCATACACCACAAAATCTCGTAAGAGACTATGATAGTTTTAACCTTTGATTTGAAATGAGTTTGATCCAAGGGATTCATATGCTTTACATATACCTAATACCTACGAATGGAATAATAAACAATAGCTAATTAAGCACATCAAATGATTTGAAAGGTGTTCATACACCACAAAATCTCGTTAGAGACTATGAGAGTTTTAACCTTTGATTTAATCCAAGGGCTTCATATGCATTACATATACCTAATACCTATGAAAGGAATCAAAAACAATAGCTAATTAAGCACATCAAATGATTTGAAAGGTGTTCATACACCACAAAATCTTTTAAGACACTATGATAGTTTTAACCTTTGATTTAAAATGAGTTTGATCCAAGGGCTTCATATGCTTTACATATACCTAATACCTATGAAAGGAATCAAAAACAATATCGAATTAAGCACATCAAATGATTTGAAAGGTGTTCATACACCACAAAATCTCGTAAGAGACTATGATAGTTTTGACCTTTAATTTAAAATGAGTTTGATCCAAGGGCTTCATATGCTTTACATATACCTAATACCTATGAAAGGAATCAAAAACAATACCTAATTAAGCACATCAATTGATTTGAAAGGTGTTCGTACACCACAAAATCTCGTTAGAGACTATGAGAGTTGTAACCTTTGATTTGATCCAAGGGCTTCATATTCTTTACATATACCTAATACCTACGAAAGGAATCAAAAACAATAGCTAATTAAGCACATCAAATGATTTGAACGATGTTCCTACACCACAAAATCTCGTTAGAGACTATGATAGTTTTAACCTTTGATTTGAAATGAGTTTGATCCAAGGGCTTCATATGCTTTACATATACCTAATACCTACGAAAGGAATCAAAAAAAATAGCTAATTAAGCACATCAATTGATTTGAAAGTTGTTCATACACCACAAAATCTCGTAAGAGACTATGATAGTTTTAACCTTTGATTTGAGACTATGATAGTTTTAACCTTTGATTTGAAATGAGTTTGATCCAAGGGCTTCATATGCTTTACATATACCTTATGCCTACAAAAGGAATAAAAAACAATAGTTAATTAAGCACATCAACTGATTTGAAAGGTGTTCATACGCCACAAATCTCGTAAGAGACTATGATAGTTTTAACCTTTGATTTGAAATGAGTTTGGTCCACGGGCTTCATATGCTTTACATATACCTAATGCCTACAAAAGGAATCAAAAACAATAGTTAATTAAGCACATCAATTGATTTGAAAGGTGTTCATACGCCACAAATCTCGTAAGAGACTATGATAGTTTTAACCTTTGATTTGAGACTATGATAGTTTTAACCTTTGATTTGAAATGAGTTTGATCCAAGGGCTTCATATGCTTTACATATACCTAATACCTACGAAAGGAATCAAAAACAATAGCTAATTAAGCACATCAATTGATTTGAAAGTTGTTCATACACCACAAAATCTCGTAAGAGACTATGATAGTTTTAACCTTTGATTTGAGAAACCTTTGATTTGAAATGAGTTTGATCCAAGGGCTTCATATGCTTTACATATACCTAATACCTATGAAAGGAATAAAAAATAATAGGTAATTAAGCACATAATTGATTTAAAAGGTGTTCATACACTACAAAATCTCGTAAGAGACTATGATAGTTTTAACTTTGATTTGAAATGAGTTTGATCCAAGGACTTCATATGCTTTACATATACCTAATACCTATGAAAGGAATAAAAAATAATAGGTAATTAAGCACATCATTGACTTGAAAGGCGTTCATACACCACAAAATCTCGTAAGAGACTATGATAGTTTTAACCTTTGATTTGAAATGAGTTTGATCCAAGGGATTCATATGCTTTACATATACCTAATACCTACGAATGGAATAATAAACAATAGCTAATTAAGCACATCAAATGATTTGAAAGGTGTTCATACACCACAAAATCTCGTTAGAGACTATGAGAGTTTTAACCTTTGATTTAATCCAAGGGCTTCATATGCATTACATATACCTAATACCTATGAAAGGAATCAAAAACAATAGCTAATTAAGCACATCAAATGATTTGAAAGGTGTTCATACACCACAAAATCTTTTAAGACACTATGATAGTTTTAACCTTTGATTTAAAATGAGTTTGATCCAAGGGCTTCATATGCTTTACATATACCTAATACCTATGAAAGGAATCAAAAACAATATCGAATTAAGCACATCAAATGATTTGAAAGGTGTTCATACACCACAAAATCTCGTAAGAGACTATGATAGTTTTGACCTTTAATTTAAAATGAGTTTGATCCAAGGGCTTCATATGCTTTACATATACCTAATACCTATGAAAGGAATCAAAAACAATACCTAATTAAGCACATCAATTGATTTGAAAGGTGTTCGTACACCACAAAATCTCGTTAGAGACTATGAGAGTTGTAACCTTTGATTTGATCCAAGGGCTTCATATTCTTTACATATACCTAATACCTACGAAAGGAATCAAAAACAATAGCTAATTAAGCACATCAAATGATTTGAACGGTGTTCCTACACCACAAAATCTCGTTAGAGACTATGATAGTTTTAACCTTTGATTTGAAATGAGTTTGATCCAAGGGCTTCATATGCTTTACATATACCTAATACCTACGAAAGGAATCAAAAACAATAGCTAATTAAGCACATCAATTGATTTGAAAGTTGTTCATACACCACAAAATCTCGTAAGAGACTATGATAGTTTTAACCTTTGATTTGAGACTATGATAGTTTTAACCTTTGATTTGAAATGAGTTTGATCCAAGGGCTTCATATGCTTTACATATACCTTATGCCTACAAAAGGAATAAAAAACAATAGTTAATTAAGCACATCAACTGATTTGAAAGGTGTTCATACGCCACAAATCTCGTAAGAGACTATGATAGTTTTAACCTTTGATTTGAAATGAGTTTGGTCCACGGGCTTCATATGCTTTACATATACCTAATGCCTACAAAAGGAATCAAAAACAATAGTTAATTAAGCACATCAATTGATTTGAAAGGTGTTCATACGCCACAAATCTCGTAAGAGACTATAATAGTTTTAACCTTTGATTTGAGACTATGATAGTTTTAACCTTTGATTTGAAATGAGTTTGATCCAAGGGCTTCATATGCTTTACATATACCTAATACCTACGAAAGGAATCAAAAACAATAGCTAATTAAGCACATCAATTGATTTGAAAGTTGTTCATACACCACAAAATCTCGTAAGAGACTATGATAGTTTTAACCTTTGATTTGAGAAACCTTTGATTTGAAATGAGTTTGATCCAAGGGCTTCATATGCTTTACATATACCTAATACCTATGAAAGGAATAAAAAATAATAGGTAATTAAGCACATAATTGATTTAAAAGGTGTTCATACACTACAAAATCTCGTAAGAGACTATGATAGTTTTAACTTTGATTTGAAATGAGTTTGATCCAAGGACTTCATATGCTTTACATATACCTAATACCTATGAAAGGAATAAAAAATAATAGGTAATTAAGCACATCATTGACTTGAAAGGCGTTCATACACCACAAAATCTCGTAAGAGACTATGATAGTTTTAACCTTTGATTTGAAATGAGTTTGATCCAAGGGATTCATATGCTTTACATATACCTAATACCTACGAATGGAATAATAAACAATAGCTAATTAAGCACATCAAATGATTTGAAAGGTGTTCATACACCACAAAATCTCGTTAGAGACTATGAGAGTTTTAACCTTTGATTTAATCCAAGGGCTTCATATGCATTACATATACCTAATACCTATGAAAGGAATCAAAAACAATAGCTAATTAAGCACATCAAATGATTTGAAAGGTGTTCATACACCACAAAATCTTTTAAGACACTATGATAGTTTTAACCTTTGATTTAAAATGAGTTTGATCCAAGGGCTTCATATGCTTTACATATACCTAATACCTATGAAAGGAATCAAAAACAATATCGAATTAAGCACATCAAATGATTTGAAAGGTGTTCATACACCACAAAATCTCGTAAGAGACTATGATAGTTTTGACCTTTAATTTAAAATGAGTTTGATCCAAGGGCTTCATATGCTTTACATATACCTAATACCTATGAAAGGAATCAAAAACAATACCTAATTAAGCACATCAATTGATTTGAAAGGTGTTCGTACACCACAAAATCTCGTTAGAGACTATGAGAGTTGTAACCTTTGATTTGATCCAAGGGCTTCATATTCTTTACATATACCTAATACCTACGAAAGGAATCAAAAACAATAGCTAATTAAGCACATCAAATGATTTGAACGGTGTTCCTACACCACAAAATCTCGTTAGAGACTATGATAGTTTTAACCTTTGATTTGAAATGAGTTTGATCCAAGGGCTTCATATGCTTTACATATACCTAATACCTACGAAAGGAATCAAAAACAATAGCTAATTAAGCACATCAATTGATTTGAAAGTTGTTCATACACCACAAAATCTCGTAAGAGACTATGATAGTTTTAACCTTTGATTTGAGACTATGATAGTTTTAACCTTTGATTTGAAATGAGTTTGATCCAAGGGCTTCATATGCTTTACATATACCTTATGCCTACAAAAGGAATCAAAAACAATAGTTAATTAAGCACATCAATTGATTTGAAAGGTGTTCATACACCACAAATCTCGTAAGAGACTATGATAGTTTTAACCTTTGATTTTAAATGAGTTTGATCCAAGGGCTTCATATGCTTTACATATACCTAATACCTATGAAAGGAATCAAAAACAATAGCTAATTTAGCACATCAAATGATTTGAAAGGTGTTCATACACAACAAAATCTTGTAAGAGACTATGATAATTTTAACCTTTGATTTGAAATGAGTTTGATCCAAGGGCTTCATATCCTTTACATATACCTAATACCTATGAAAGGAATCAAAAACAATAGCTAATTAAGCACATCATTGTTTTGAAAGACGTTCATACACCACAAAATCTCGTAAGAGACTATGATAGTTTTTACCTTTGATTTGAAATGAGTTTGATCCAAGGGATTCATATGCTTTACATATACCTAATGCCTATAAAAGGAATAAAATACAATAGGTAATTAAGCACATCAAATGATTTGAAAGGTGTTCATACACCACAAAATCTCGTTAGAGACTATGATAGTTTTAAGCTTTGATTTGAAATGAGTTTGATCCAAGGGCTTCATATGCTTTACATATACCTAATACCTACGAAAGGAATAAAAAACAATAGCTAATTAAGCACATCAATTGATTTGAAAGGTGTTCGTACGCCACAAAATCTCGTAAGAGACTATGATAGTTTTAACCTTTGATTTGAGACTATGATAGTTTTAACCTTTGATTTGAGACTATGATAGTTTTAACCTTTGATTTGAAATGAGTTTGGTCCACGGGCTTCATATGCTTTACATATACCTAATGCCTACAAAAGGAATCAAAAACAATAGTTAATTAAGCACATCAATTGATTTGAAAGGTGTTCATACGCCACAAATCTCGTAAGAGACTATGATAGTTTTAACCTTTGATTTGAGACTATGATAGTTTTAACCTTTGATTTGAAATGAGTTTGATCCAAGGGCTTCATATGCTTTACATATACCTAATACCTACGAAAGGAATCAAAAACAATAGCTAATTAAGCACATCAATTGATTTGAAAGTTGTTCATACACCACAAAATCTCGTAAGAGACTATGATAGTTTTAACCTTTGATTTGAGAAACCTTTGATTTGAAATGAGTTTGATCCAAGGGCTTCATATGCTTTACATATACCTAATGCCTACAAAAGGAATCAAAAACAATAGTTAATTAAGCACATCAATTGATTTGAAAGGTGTTCATACGCCACAAATCTCGTAAGAGACTATGATAGTTTTAACCTTTGATTTTAAATGAGATTGATCCAAGGGCTTCATATGCTTTACATATACGTAATACCTATGAAAGGAATCAAAAACAATAGCTAATTAAGCACATCAAATGATTTGAAAGGTGTTCATACACAACAAAATCTTGTAAGAGACTATGATAATTTTAACCTTTGATTTGAGACTATGATAGTTTTAACCTTTGATTTGAGACTATGATAGTTTTAACCTTTGATTTGAGACTATGATAGTTTTAACCTTTGATTTGAAACTATGATAGTTTTAACCTTTGATTTGAGACTATGATAGTTTTAACCTTTGATTTGAAATGAGTTTGATCCAAGGGCTTCATATGCTTTACATATACCTAATGCCTACAAAAGGAATCAAAAACAATAGCTAATTAAGCACATCAATTTAATTGAAAGGTGTTCCTACGCCACAAATCTCGTAAGAGACTATGATAGTTTTAACCTTTGATTTGAGACTATGATAGTTTTAACCTTTGATTTGAAATGAGTTTGATCCAAGGGCTTCATATGCTTTACATATACCTAATGCCTACAAAAGGAATCAAAAACAATAGCTAATTAAGCACATCAATTGATTTGAAAGGTGTTCATACACAACAAAATCTCGTAAGAGACTATGATAGTTTTAACCTTTGATTTGAAATGAATTTTATCCATGGGCTTCATATGCTTTACATATACCTAATGCCTATAAAAGGAATAAAAAAAATAGGTAATTAAGCACATAATTGATTTAAAAGGTGTTCATACACTACAAAATCTCGTAAGAGACTATGATAGTTTTAACTTTGATTTGAAATGAGTTTTATCCAAGGACTTCATATGCTTTACATATACCTAATACCTATGAAAGGAATAAAAAATAATAGGTAATTAAGCACATCATTGACTTGAAAGGCGTTCATACACCACAAAATCTCGTAAGAGACTATGATAGTTTTAACCTTTGATTTGAAATGAGTTTGATCCAAGGGATTCATATGCTTTACATATACCTAATACCTACGAATGGAATCAAAAACAATAGCTAATTAAGCACATCAAATGATTTGAAAGGTGTTCATACACCACAAAATCTCGTTAGAGACTATGAGAGTTTTAACCTTTGATTTAATCCAAGGGCTTCATATGCATTACATATACCTAATACCTATGAAAGGAATAAAAAACAATAGCTAATTAAGCACATCAAATGATTTGAAAGGTGTTCATACACCACAAAATCTTTTAAGACACTATGATAGTTTTAACCTTTGATTTAAAATGAGTTTGATCTAAGGGCTTCATATGCTTTACATATACCTAATACCTATGAAAGGAATCAAAAACAATATCGAATTAAGCACATCAAATGATTTGAAAGGTGTTCATACACCACAAAATCTCGTAAGAGACTATGATAGTTTTAACCTTTAATTTAAAATGAGTTTGATCCAAGGGCTTCATATGCTTTACATATACCTAATACCTATGAAAGGAATCAAAAACAATACCTAATTAAGCACATCAATTGATTTGAAAGGTGTTCGTACACCACAAAATCTCGTTAGAGACTATGAGAGTTGTAACCTTTGATTTGATCCAAGGGCTTCATATTCTTTACATATACCTAATACCTACGAAAGGAATCAAAAACAATAGCTAATTAAGCACATCAAATGATTTGAACGGTGTTCCTACACCACAAAATCTCGTTAGAGACTATGATAGTTTTAACCTTTGATTTGAAATGAGTTTGATCCAAGGGCTTCATATGCTTTACATATACCTAATACCTACGAAAGGAATCAAAAACAATAGCTAATTAAGCACATCAATTGATTTGAAAGTTGTTCATACACCACAAAATCTCGTAAGAGACTATGATAGTTTTAACCTTTGATTTGAGACTATGATAGTTTTAACCTTTTATTTGAAATGAGTTTGATCCGAGGGCTTCATATGCTTTACATATACCTTATGCCTACAAAAGGAATCAAAAACAATAGTTAATTAAGCACATCAATTGATTTGAAAGGTGTTCATACGCCACAAATCTCGTAAGAGACTATGATAGTTTTAACCTTTGATTTTAAATGAGTTTGATCCAAGGGCTTCATATGCTTTACATATACCTAATACCTATGAAAGGAATCAAAAAAATAGCTAATTAAGCACATCAAATGATTTGAAAGGTGTTCATACACAACAAAATCTTGTAAGAGACTATGATAGTTTTAAGCTTTGATTTGAAATGAGTTTGATCCATGGGCTTCATATGCTTTACATATACCTATTACCTATGAAAGGAATCAAAAACTATAGCTAATTAAGCACATCAAATGATTTGAAAGGTGTTCATACACCACAAAATCTTGTAAGAGACTATGATAGTTTTAACCTTTGATTTGAAATGAGTTTGATCCAAGGGCTTAATATGCTTTACATATACCTAATACCTATGAAAGGAATCAAAAACATTAGCTAATTAAGCACATCATTAATTTGAAAGGCGTTCATACACCACAAAATCTTGTAAGAGACTATGATAGTTTTAACCTTTGATATGAAATGAGTTTGATCCAAGGGATTCATATGCTTTACATATACCTAATACCTACGAATGGAATAAAAAACAATAGCTAATTAAGCACATCAAATGATTTGAAAGGTGTTCATACACCACAAAATCTCGTTAGAGACTATGATAGTTTTAACCTTTGATTTGATCCAAGGGCTTCATATGCTTTACATATACCTAATACCTACGAAAGGAATAAAAAACAATAGCTAATCAAGCAAATCAAATGATTTGAACGGTGTTCATTCACCACAAAATCTCGTAAGAGTCTATGATAGTTTTAACCTTTGATTTGAAATGAGTTTGATCCAAGGGCTTCATATGCTTTACATATACCTAATACCTATGAAAGGAATCAAAAACAATAGCTGATTAAGCACATCAAATGATTTGAAAGGTGTCCATACACGACAAAATCTTGTAAGAGACTATGATAGTTTTAACCTTTGATTTGAAATGAGTTTGATCCAAGAGCTTCATATCCTTTACATATACCTAATACCTATGAAAGGAATCAAAAACAGTAGCTGATTAAGCACATAATTGATTTAAAAGGCGTTCATACACCACAAAATCTCGTAAGAGACTATGATAGTTTTAACCTTTGATTTGAAATGAGTTTGATCCAAGGGATTCATATGCTTTACATATACCTAATGCCTATAAAAGGAATAAAAAACAATAGGTAATTAAGCACATCAAATGATTTGAAAGGTGTTCATACACCACAAAATCTCGTTAGAGACTATGATAGTTTTAAGCTTTGATTTGAAATGAGTTTGATCGAAGGGCTTCATGTGCTTTACATATACCTAATACCTACGAAAGGAATCAAAAACAATAGCTAATTAACCACATCAATTGATTTGAAAGGTGTTCGTACACCATAAAATCTCTTTAGAGACTATGAGAGTTTTAACCTTTGATTTGATCCAAGGGCTTCATATGCTTTACATATACCTAATACCTACGAAAGGAATCAAAAACAATAGCTAATTAAGCACATCAAATGATTTGAACGGTGTTCATTCACCGCAAAATCTCGTAAGAGTCTAAGATAGTTTTAACCTTTGATTTGAAATGAGTTTGATCCAAGGGCTTCATATGCTTTACATATACCAAATACCTATGAAAGGAATCAAAAACAATAGCTAATTAAGCACATCAAATGATTTGAAAGGTGTTCATACACAACAAAATCTTGTAAGAGACTATTATAGTTTGAACCTTTGATTTGAAATGAGTTTGATCGAAGGGCTTCATATCCTTTACATATACCTAATACCTATGAAAGGAATAAAAAACAGTAGCTAATTAGGCAAATCATTGATTTGAAAGGCGTTCATACACCACAAAATCTCGTAAGAGACTATGATAGTTTTAACCTTTGATTTGAAATTAGTTTGATCCAAGGGATTCATATGCTTTACATATACCTAATGCCTATAAAAGGAATAAAAAACAATAGGTAATTAAGCACATCAAATGATTTGAAAGGTGTTCATACACCACAAAATCTCGTTAGAGACTATGATAGTTTTAAGCTTTGATTTGAAATGAGTTTGATCCAAGGGCTTCTAATGCTTTACATATACCTAATCCTACGAAAGGAATCAAAAACAATAGCTAATTAACCACATCAATTGATTTGAAAGGTGTTCGTACGCCACAAAATCTCGTAAGAGACTATGATAGTTTTAACCTTTCATTTGAGACTATGATAGTTTTAACCTTTGATTTGAGACTATGATAGTTTTAACCTTTGATTTGAAATGAGTTTGATCCAAGGGCTTAATATGCTTTACATATACCTAATGCCAACAAAAGGAATCAAAAACAATAGCTAATTAAGTACATCAATTGATTTGAAAGGTGTTCCTACGCCACAAATCTCGTAAGAGACTATGATAGTTTTAACCTTTGATTTGAGACTATGATAGTTTTAACCTTCGATTTGAAATAAAGTTTGATCCAAGGGCTTCATATGATTTAAATATACCTAATACCTATTGAAGGAGTAAAAAATCAATAGGAAATTAAGCACATCAAATGATTTCAAAGGTGATCATACTCTACAAAATCTCGTAAGAGACTATGATAGTTTTAACCTTTGATTTGAAATGAATTTTATCCATGGGCTTCATATGCTTTACATATACCTAATGCCTATAAAAGGAATAAAAAAAATAGGTAATTAAGCACATCATTGATTTAAAAGGTGTTCATACACCACAAAATCTCGTAAGAGACTATGATAGTTTTAACTTTGATTTGAAATGAGTTTGATCCAAGGACTTCATATGCTTTACATATACCTAATACCTATGAAAGGAATAAAAAATAATAGGTAATTAAGCACGTCATTGACTTGAAAGGCGTTCATACACCGCAAAATCTCGTAAGAGACTATGATAGTTTTAACCTTTGATTTGAAATGAGTTTGATCCAAGGGATTCATATGCTTTACATATACCTAATACCTACAAATGGAATCAAAAACAATAGCTAATTAAGCACATCAAATGATTTGAAAGGTGTTCAGACACCACGAAATCTCGTTAGAGACTATGAGAGTTTTAACCTTTGATTTGATCCAAGGGCTTCATATGCATTACATATACCTAATACCTATGAAAGGAATAAAAAAAAATAGCTAATTAAGCACATCAAATGATTTGAAAGGTGTTCATACACCACAAAATCTTGTAAGACACTATGATAGTTTTAACCTTTAATTTAAAATGAGTTTGATCCAAGGGCTTCATATGCTTTACATATACCTAATACCTATGAAAGGAATCAAAAACAATATCGAATTAAGCACATCAAATGATTTGAAAGGTGTTCATACACCACAAAATCTCGTAAGAGACTATGATAGTTTTAACCTTTGATTTAAAATGAGTTTGATCCAAGGGCTTCATATGCTTTACATATACCTAATACCTATGAAAGGAATCAAAAACAATACCTAATTTAGCACATCAATTGATTTGAAAGGTGTTCGTACACCACAAAATCTCGTTACAGACTATGAGAGTTTTAACCTTTGATTTGATCCAAGGGCTTCATATGCTTTACATATACCTAATACCTACGAAAGGAATCAAAAACAATAGCTAATTAAGCACATCAAATGATTTGAACGGTGTTCATTCACCACAAAATCTCGTAAGAGTCTAAGATAGTTATAACCTTTGATTTGAAATGAGTTTGATCCAAGGGCTTCATATGCTTTACATATACCTAATACCTATGAAAGGAATCAAAAAGAATAGCTAATTAAGCACATCAAATTATTTGAAAGGTGTTCATACACAACAAAATCTTGTAAGAGACTATTATAGTTTTAACCTTTGATTTGAAATGAATTTGATCCAAGGGCTTCATATCCTTTACATATACCTAATACCTATGAAAGGAATAAAAAACAGTAGCTAATTACGCACATCATTGATTTGAAAGGCGTTCATACACCACAAAATCTCGTAAGAGACTATGATAGTTTTAACCTTTGATTTGAAATGAGTTTGATCCAAGGGATTCATATGCTTTACATATACCTAATGCCTATAAAAGGAATAAAAAACAATAGGTAATTAAGCACATCAAATGATTTGAAAGGTGTTCGTACACCACAAAATCTCGTTAGAGACTATGATAGTTTTAAGCTTTGATTTGAAATGAGTTTGATCCAAGGGCTTCTAATGCTTAACATATACCTAATACCTACGAAAGGAATCAAAAACAATAGCTAATTAACCACATCAATTGATTTGAAAGGTGTTCGTACGCCACAAAATCTCGTAAGAGACTATGATAGTTTTAACCTTTGATTTGAGACTATGATAGTTTTAACCTTTGATTTGAAATGAGTTTGATCCAAGGGCTTCATATGCATTACATATACCTAATACCTATGAAAGGAATCAAAAACAATAGCTAATTAAGCACATCAAATGATTTGAAAGGTGTTCATACACCACAAAATCTTGTAAGACACTATCATAGTTTTAACCTTTGATTTAAAATGAGTTTGATCCAAGGGCTTCATATGCTTTACATATACCTAATACCTATGAAAGGAATCAAAAACAATATCGAATTAAGCACATCAAATGATTTGAAAGGTGTTCATACACCACAAAATCTCGTAAGAGACTATGATAGTTTTAACCTTTGATTTAAAATGAGTTTGATCCAAGGGCTTCATATGCTTTACATATACCTAATACCTATGAAAGGAATCAAAAACAATACCTAATTAAGCACATCAATTGATTTGAAAGGTGTTCGTACACCACAAAATCTCGTTAGAGACTATGCGAGTTTTAACCTTTGATTTGATCCAAGGGCTTCATATGCTTTACATATACCTAATACCTACGAAAGGAATCAAAAACAATAGCTAATTAAGCACATCAAATGATTTGAACGGTGTTCATTCACCACAAAATCTCGTAAGAGTCTAAGATAGTTATAACCTTTGATTTGAAATGAGTTTGATCCAAGGGCTTCATATGCTTTACATATACCTAATACCTATGAAAGGAATCAAAAACAATAGCTAATTAAGCACATCAAATTATTTGAAAGGTGTTCATACACAACAAAATCTTGTAAGAGACTATTATAGTTTTAACCTTTGATTTGAAATGAGTTTGATCCAAGGGCTTCATATCCTTTACATATACCTAATACCTATGAAAGGAATAAAAAACAGTAGCTAATTAAGCACATCATTGATTTGAAAGGCGTTCATACACTACAAAATCTCGTAAGAGACTATGATAGTTTTAACCTTTGATTTGAAATGAGTTTGATCCAAGGGATTCATATGCTTTACATATACCTAATGCCTATAAAAGGAATAAAAAACAATAGGTAATTAAGCACATCAAATGATTTGAAAGGTGTTCATACACCACAAAATCTCGTTAGAGACTATGATAGTTTTAAGCTTTGATTTGAAATGAGTTTGATCCAAGGGCTTCTAATGCTTTACATATACCTAATACCTACGAAAGGAATCAAAAACAATAGCTAATTAATGATGCAGGAGCATCCATGATCAATCCAAGTCTCCTAACAAAGAGTCATCAAGAAGAGATTAAGGTGAAGGAGATTCAGTTCATTAGTTTACTTAATCCAATTTCGAACAAACAAGTACTTCGAATTGTTAATTAAGCTTAACACCTTTTAATCTTTTTTAAGCCTTGTTGATTAATGCTTATGATCATCTTAACATCATAAAGTATTAGTAATAAAGCTTTAATTATGATTAAATAGCTTAATTAGTTAGTTCTAAGTCATTAAAGTAAGCTTAGTGAAACTGTTTTGGAAGAACAGAATTTATACGGTTTGTTTAGGGCACGTTTTGGCTACGTTTTTGAGCTTTATTCTTGGCTAAGGCAACCATACATGACTCACCTGTGTGCTTACATACATCACCAACAAGCATGTGAAGAGTTGGAGGCAAGAATCAATAGGAAATGAGAGCTTCATGAAGAAGTATCCAAAACCGCAGCTGGGAGGCGTCATTCTGGGCCCCTCTTCATCAGTTCTGGGCAGCCGTCTTTTTTAGCTTTTGGAGCTGATTTTTTGAGGATATTTTCCTTAGAATGTCTATTTTATTACCTTAGCTTCCTTTTTGCAGTAGGACATTTTCGTTTCTCAGAATCCCTCAATCATTGCACCTAGGTACTGAAAACTGGCCAGATTTTTGTAATAGTTTAAGATGGCTTTTGTTACCTAAGCAAAACATCACCAAATGACGTGATTCTTTGGTATGTTACTGCCTTATATGTTAGGATTGTAATGTAAAAAGTTTCATTAGAGTTTGTTGAATGAATTAAGAGTTATACTCATTTCTTTGAGCTGTGCGCTTAGAGCAAAACTGGACAGTTTGTCCTAATTAAAGTCTTTGAGTTAATTAGCTAACTAACGTAGATTAGTTACTAATTTAACAAAGCAAGGTTGCACCAAGAGTTCTTCTTTGACATTGGTGGCCTAGTTTGGTGGTTCTAAGGCTAGTGAAAGTGGTGGTTGTTGGTACGGTTCCAACAAGGCTTGAAGCAAAACTGATTCTTCGGTTCTTAACCAACGAATGCTCTTGCTTATGAAATGCTTTATGCATCATTTGGTATCAGAGCTTTGGTTAGTTTAAGAGCATTCTTTTAACCCTCTAATCATCCCATAATCATTTCCTAAACTCATACACTTATCCCCCCCAAACCGAAATCAATTCTAAGCCCAAACACATCTCTTTTCTTCTCTTTTCACCTCTAATCTTTGATACAACTTAGTGGTTGTTAAAATGAGTGGTGGTGAAGATCCAAATCAGTTTAGAAGGGGCATGACATTGAATGAAGCAAGGTTAGTTGGCCTTGAGAATCAAATGGCTACAATTAGTGAGCAAATGGCAAATCTCATGGAAGCTTTTCGAAGTTCTAGTGTTGGAGTTCGAAGAGAAGTTCATGAAAGGAGGCACTTTGAAGATGAGAATGAGGTTGTTTATGACTCTAGTGAAGAATTACAATCACAAACTTCTAATCAAAGAAGGAGGCCACGAAAACAAGATGATTTTCGAGACATCAAGTTAGATGTTCCAGAATTTGATGGAAACCTTAATCCGGATGCTTATTTGGAATGGGTTTCGAGATGTAATAGGATTTTCGAGCTAAAGGAGTATGATGATTCGAAATCTTTCAAGTTGGCTATCACTAAGCTAAAGGGTTATGCATCCCTTTGGTGGGAAAACGTTGCTCTTGCTAGAGAAAGGAAGCATAAGCCGAAAATCAAGAGCTGGAAGAAACTGAAAAAGAAGATGGAAGCTAAGTTTCTCCCCTCCACTTACACTCTTGATTTATATAACCAACTTTCTGATTTGTTCCAAGGTACCAAGAATGTCGAGACCTACATCCATGAATATGAGAAGTTGATGATGAAATTGGATGTTCAAGAAAGGGAAGAGCAGACCATGGCTCGCTTTGTGAAGGGCCTAGATCGTGACATCCAAAAGAAGCTTGAGCTTCAATCTTATTCTACTTTAGATGAACTTTTCAGGTTGGCTCTTAAGGTGGAAAAGCATCAAAAAGACAAGAAGAAGAAGGTGTTTAGCAAAGGAACTTCTTATGCTAAAGGAGGTTCTAGTTCGTATGTAAAGCCTACTTCGACATCTCCATTTACACCTAAAAGTGAAGCTGGTTCGAAATTTCTTGATAAAGGGAAGAAAGTTGCTGAAAGTTCTTCCAAGAAGGATGATGTCAAATGTTTTAAGTGTCATGGTTATGGTCATTATCAAGCACAATGCCCAAACAGAAGGGTAATGACCTTACTAGACATTAGAAACATAGAAGATGCCCTTAAAGATCAAGAGGAGCACGAAAAAGAATCTGAAAAGGAGGATGAATGCAATGAAGATGTTCTTGTTGATGAAGTGGAAGGAGATGATCATCTTAGCTTGGTTCTAAGGAGGGTCCTTCACTCCAAAGAAGCCGAAGCTATACCATCTCAACGAGACCAGATTTTTCAGACAAAATGCTTAATCAAGGGCAAGATTTGTTCCATGATTATTGATGGTGGGAGTTGCACTAATGTAGCTTCGAGTTCTATGGTGGAGAAGCTCAATTATCCTACTTTCAGTCATCCTAAACCATATAAGCTTCATTGGCTTAATGATGGTAACTGTGTGGAGGTAACAAAACAAGCTTTAATTAGCTTCTCTTTTGGTGATTCGTATAATGATAAGGTTTTATGTGATGTGGTGCCTATGAATGCATGTCATATTCTCTTAGGGAGGCCGTGGCAATCTGATAAGGAAACCTTACATAATGGTAGGACTAATACATACACTTTCATGCATGAAAACAAGAAAATTATACTTAGTCCTAGCAAAAAGGGTCCGAATTTGCCTAAGAAAGAAACCTCCAATTCGAAAGCTAAATATCAGAAATCCTTAATTCTCCAAAAACATCAAGTTGATAAAGCCATTGAAAAGGGGAAGGAAATGTACTTGTTGTTGTTAGTTGCTGCAAATGATGAAAATACTCGTGAATTACATGATTGGGTTAAACCATTAGTGAACGATTTTAGTGACATTTTTCCCGAGGATCTTCCCTATGGTTTACCACCTAGTAGGGGTATTGAGCATCAAATTGACTTAGTTCCTGGAGCACCATTACCTAACAAGGCAGCTTATAGATGTAATCCTGAAGAAGCTAAAGAGTTGCAAAAACAGATTACTGAATTGTTAGCTAAGGGGTTTGTACAAGAAAGTCTTAGTCCATGTGTTGTTCCTGTTATTTTGGTTCCAAAGAAGGATGGAACTATGCGTATGTGTGTAGATTGCAGGGCTATAAACAACATTACCATCAAGTATAGGTATCCTATTCCTAGGCTTGATGATTTGCTCGATGAATTACATGGTGCTACTATATTCTCCAAGATAGATTTGCGTAGTGGTTATCATCAGATTCGAATCAAGGAAGGGGATGAATGGAAAACAGCCTTTAAGACTAAGAGTGGGTTATATGAGTGGCGTGTTATGCCATTTGGTTTAACTAATGCTCCTAGTACTTTCATGAGGCTCATGCATGAGGTACTTCGTCCTTTCATTGGTTCGTTTGTTGTGGTTTATTTTGATGATATTCTTGTGTATAGCAACAGTGAACAGGATCATCTTATTCATCTGAAGAAGGTTTTCCTTAAGCTAAGGGAAAAGAAGCTATATGCAAAGATGGAGAAGTGTGAATTCTTCACTTCTAGTGTGTCTTTTCTTGGTTTCATTATTTCATCTCAGGGTATTTCTATGGATGAATCCAAGGTGGAGGCAATCAAATCATGGCCAATTCCAAAGTCCATCACAGAAGTTCGAAGTTTTCATGGATTGGCATCTTTTTACAGGAGATTCATCAGAGGTTTTAGTACTATTTTGGCTCCACTGACCGAATGTATCAAAGGGGGTTCTTTCACTTGGACTCCAGCAGCTCAGGAAGCATTTGATCAGTTGAAAAGCAAGCTTTGTGAGGCGCCTGTTCTAGCCTTACCAGATTTCAAGAAAGTGTTTGAAGTGGAATGTGATGCAAGTGGCGTAGGGATTGGAGCTGTTTTACAACAAGGAGGGCGTCCCATAGCCTATTTCAGTGAGAAGCTCAATCATGCCAAGCTCAACTACAGCACCTATGATAAAGAGTTCTATGCTATTATTCGTGCTTTGACTTATTGGACTCATTATCTTAGGCCAGCTCAGTTTGTGTTGCATTCAGATCACCAAGCTTTGAAGTACATTAATGGACAACATAAGCTCAGTTCACGACATGCTAAATGGGTGGAGTTCCTTCAATCTTTTGATTTTGTTTTAAAGTACAAAACTGGAGTTTCTAATGTGGTTGCAGATGCATTATCTAGGAGGCATTCTATGCTTTCTCTAATGGAGGCTCGAGTTCTTGGCTTCACTCATATTAAGGAGCTTTATTATGATGATCCAGATTTTTCACCATTGATAGAAGTGTGCAAGGATGGTTCTCATGGAGCTTATTCGGTTCTAGATGGTTTTCTCTTCCGAAATAATAAGCTTTGTATCCCTAAGTGCTCACTAAGGGATTTGCTCATCAAGGAGGTTCACGGAGGAGGCCTAGCAGGGCATTTTGGTATTAACAAAACTGTGGATGTTTTGCAGGAACACTTTTATTGGCCAAAACTGGCAGGTGATGTTCACTCAGTTCTAGCTCGATGTTCTACATGTCAAAAGGCCAAGAGTTCTTTTCATCAAGGGCTCTATACTCCACTTCCAGTTCCTAATCAGCCATGGGAAGATATTAGTATGGATTTCATTGTGGCTTTGCCTAGGACTCAAAGGCAAAGAGATGCTATTATGGTGGTGGTGGATCGATTCTCAAAGATGGCTCATTTCATTGCTTGCAACAAGACGGATGATGCAATTCATGTAGCTGATTTGTACTTCAAGGAGATCATTAGATTACATGGTGTACCGAAGACTATTGTTTCTGATAAGGATGTTAAGTTCCTTAGTTTCTTTTGGAAGACTTTATGGAAGCTCCTAGGTACTAAGCTCCTCTTTAGTACCACGGCGCATCCACAAACTGATGGTCAAACGGAGGTTACAAACAGGACACTTACTACTCTACTCAGGACTCTAGTTAACAAGTCACAGAAAGATTGGGATCTAAAGCTAGCACATGCAGAATTTGCTTATAATAGATCACCTACATATGCCACGAAGTGCTCTCCATTCGAAGAGAATTATAAGGTTAATCCTTTAAGCCCCATTCATTTACTACCTATTCCAGTTGAAGTGAGGCAAAGCAAAGATGCAGAGGAGAAGGCAAAGGAGATGAAAAAGCTTCAGCAACAGATTAGAGCACGCATTGAGAAGGTTAATGAGGCTTACAAGGTTCGAGCTAACAAGCATCGAAAGGAGGTCATTTACAAGCCCGGGGCATTGGTATGGTTGCACCTAAGGAAGGAGCGATTTCCATCAAGAAGGAAGAACAAGCTGATGCCAAGGAGTGATGGTCCATTTAGGGTGCTTGAAAAGATCAATAACAATGCTTACAAGATAGAACTACCAAGTGAGATGGGCAACATTTCGGCCACCTTCAATGTGGGTGATTTAGCTCCATATTTGGAAGAAGATTTTGAGTTGCAAGAAGACTTCTCCAAACCAGGGGAGAATGATGCAGGAGCATCCATGATCAATCCAAGTCTCCTAACAAAGAGTCATCAAGAAGAGATTAAGGTGAAGGAGATTCAGTTCATTAGTTTACTTAATCCAATTTCGAACAAACAAGTACTTCGAATTGTTAATTAAGCTTAACACCTTTTAATCTTTTTTAAGCCTTGTTGATTAATGCTTATGATCATCTTAACATCATAAAGTATTAGTAATAAAGCTTTAATTATGATTAAATAGCTTAATTAGTTAGTTCTAAGTCATTAAAGTAAGCTTAGTGAAACTGTTTTGGAAGAACAGAATTTATACGGTTTGTTTAGGGCACGTTTTGGCTACGTTTTTGAGCTTTATTCTTGGCTAAGGCAACCATACATGACTCACCTGTGTGCTTACATACATCACCAACAAGCATGTGAAGAGTTGGAGGCAAGAATCAATAGGAAATGAGAGCTTCATGAAGAAGTATCCAAAACCGCAGCTGGGAGGCGTCATTCTGGGCCCCTCTTCATCAGTTCTGGGCAGCCGTCTTTTTTTAGCTTTTGGAGCTGATTTTTTGAGGATATTTTCCTTAGAATGTCTATTTTATTACCTTAGCTTCCTTTTTGCAGTAGGACATTTTCGTTTCTCAGAATCCCTCAATCATTGCACCTAGGTACTGAAAACTGGCCAGATTTTTGTAATAGTTTAAGATGGCTTTTGTTACCTAAGCAAAACATCACCAAATGACGTGATTCTTTGGTATGTTACTGCCTTATATGTTAGGATTGTAATGTAAAAAGTTTCATTAGAGTTTGTTGAATGAATTAAGAGTTATACTCATTTCTTTGAGCTGTGCGCTTAGAGCAAAACTGGACAGTTTGTCCTAATTAAAGTCTTTGAGTTAATTAGCTAACTAACGTAGATTAGTTACTAATTTAACAAAGCAAGGTTGCACCAAGAGTTCTTCTTTGACATTGGTGGCCTAGTTTGGTGGTTCTAAGGCTAGTGAAAGTGGTGGTTGTTGGTACAGTTCCAACAAGGCTTGAAGCAAAACTGATTCTTCGGTTCTTAACAAACGAATGCTCTTGCTTATGAAATGCTTTATGCATCACATTCATTTAAAAGGTGTTCATACACCACAAAATCTCGTAAGAGACTATGATAGTTTTAACTTTGATTTGAAATGAGTTTGATCCAAGGGCTTCATATACTTTACATATACCTAAAACCTATGAAAGGAATAAAAAACAATAGGTAATTAAGCACATCATTGATTTGAAAGGCGTTCATACACCACAAAATCTCGTAAGAGACTATGATAGTTTTAACCTTTGATTTGAAATGAGTTTGATCCAAGGGCTTCATGTGCTTTACATATACCTAATACCTATGAAAGGAATAAAAAATAATAGGTAATTAAGCACATCAAATGATTTGAAAGGTGTTCATACACCACAAAATCTCGTTAGAGACTATGATAGTTTTAAGCTTTGATTTGAAATGAGTTTGATCCAAGGGCTTCTAATGCTTTACATATACCTAATACCTACGAAAGGAATCAAAAACAATAGCTAATTAACCACATCAATTGATTTGAAAGGTGTTCGTACGCCACAAAATCTCGTAAGAGACTATGATAGTTTTAACCTTTGATTTGAGACTATGATAGTTTTAACCTTTGATTTGAGACTATGATAGTTTTAACCTTTGATTTGAAATGAGTTTGATCCAAGGGCTTCATATGCTTTACATATACCTAATGCCTACAAAAGGAATCAAAAACAATAGCTAATTAAGCACATCAATTGATTTGAAAGGTGTTCCTACGCCACAAATCTCGTAAGAGACTATGATAGTTTTAACCTTTGATTTGAGACTATGATAGTTTTAACCTTTGATTTGAAATGAGTTTGATCCAAGGGCTTCATATGCTTTACATATACCTAATGCCTACAAAAGGAATAAAAAACAATAGCTAATTAAGCACATCAATTGATTTGAAAGGTGTTCATACACAATAAAATCTCGGAAGAGACTATGATAGTTTTAACCTTTGATTTGAAATGAATTTTATCCATGGGCTTCATATGCTTTACATATACCTAATGTCTATAAAAGGAATAAAAAAAAAAGGTAATTAAGCACATCATTGATTTAAAAGGTGTTCATACACCACAAAATCTCGTAAGAGACTATGATAGTTTTAACTTTGATTTGAAATGAGTTTGATCCAAGGGATTCATATGCTTTACATATACCTAATACCTATGAAAGGAATAAAAAACAATAGCTAATTAAGCACATCAAATGATTTGAAAGGTGTTCATACACCAAAAAAACTCGTTAGAGACTATGAGAGTTTTAACCTTTGATTTGATCCAAGGGCTTCATATGCATTACATATACCTAATACCTATGGAAGGAATCAAAAACAATAGCTAATTAAGCACATCAAATGATTTGAAAGGTGTTCATACACCACAAAATCTTGTAAGACACTATGATAGTTTTAACCTTTGATTTAAAATGAGTTTGATCCAAGGGCTTCATATGCTTTACATATACCTAATACCTATGAAAGGAATCAAAAACAATATCGAATTAAGCACATCAAATGATTTGAAAGGTGTTCATACACCACAAAATCTCGTAAGAGACTATGATAGTTTTAACCTTTGATTTAAAATGATGTTGATCCAAGGGCTTCATATGCTTAACATATACCTAATACCTATGAAAGGAATAAAAAACAATACCTAATTAAGCACATCAATTGATTTGAAGGTGTTCATACACCACAAAATCTCGTAAGAGACTATGATAGTTTTAACCTTTTATTTGAATTGAGTTTGATCCAAGGGCTTCATATGCTTTACATATACCTAATACCTACGAATGGAATCAAAAATGATAGCTAATTAAGCACATCAAATGATTTGAAAGGTGTTCATACACCACAAAATCGCGTTAGAGACTATGCGAGTTTTAACCTTTGATTTGATCCAAGGGCTTCATATGCTTTACATATACCTAATACCTACGAAAGGAATAAAAAACAATAGCTAATTAAGCACATCAATTGATTTGAAAGGTGTTCATACACCACAAAATCTCGTAAAAGACTATGATAGGTTTAACCTTTTGATGCAGGAGCATCCATGATCAATCCAAGTCTCCTAACAAAGAGTCATCAAGAAGAGATTAAGGTGAAGGAGATTCAGTTCATTAGTTTACTTAATCCAATTTGGAACAAACAAGTACTTCGAATTGTTAATTAAGCTTAACACCTTCTTAATCTTTTTTAAGCCTTGTTGATTAATGCTTATGATCATCTTAACATCATAAAGTATTAGTAATCAAGCTTGAATTATGATTAAATAGCTTAATTAATTAGTTCTAAGTCATTAAAGTAAGCTTAGTGAAACTGTTTTGGAAGAACAGGTTTTATACGGTTTGTTTATGGAACGTTTTGGCCACGTTTTTGAGCTTTATTCTTGGCTAAGGCAACCATACATGACTCACCTGTGTGCTTACATACATCACCAACAAGCATGTGAAGAGTTGGAGGCAAGAATCAATAGGAAACGAGAGCTTCATGAAGAAGTATCCAAAACCGCAGCTCCCTGCGTCATTCTGGGCCCCTCTTCATCAGTTCTGGGCAGCCGTCTTTTTTTAGCTTTTGGAGCTGATTTTTGAGGATATTTTCCTTAGAATGTCTATTTTGTTACCTTAGCTTCCTTTTTGCAGTAGGACATTTTCGTTTCTCAGAATCCCTCAATCATTGCACCTAGGTACTGAAAACTGGCCAGATTTTTGTAATAGTTTAAGATGGCTTTTGTTACCTAAGCAAAACATCACCAAATGACGTGATTCTTTGGTATGTTACTGCCTTATATGTTAGGATTGTAATGTAAAAAGATTCATTAGAGTTTGTTGAATGAATTAAGAGTTATACTCATTTCTTTGAGCTGTGCGCTTAGAGCAAAACTGGACAGTTTGTCCTAATTAAAGTCTTTGAGTTAATTAGCTAACTAACGTAGATTAGTTACTAATTTAACACAGCAAGGTTGAACCAAGAGTTCTTCTTTGACATTGGTGGCCTAGTTTGGTGGTTCTAAGGCTAGTGAAAGTGGTGGTTGTTGGTACGGTTCCAACAAGGCTTGAAGCAAAACTGATTCTTCGGTTCTTAACCAACGAATGCTCTTGCTTATGAAATGCTTTATGCATCACATTCATTTAAAAGGTGTTCATACACCACAAAATCTCGTAAGAGACTATGATAGTTTTAACTTTGATTTGAAATGAGTTTGATCCAAGGGCTTTATATACTTTACATATACCTAAAACCTATGAAAGGAATAAAAAACAATAGGTAATTAAGCACATCATTGATTTGAAAGGCGTTCATACACCACAAAATCTCGTAAGAGACTATGATAGTTTTAACCTTTGATTTGAAATGAGTTTGATCCAAGGGCTTCATGTGCTTTACATATACCTAATACCTATGAAAGGAATAAAAAACAATAGGTAATTAAGCACATCAAATGATTTGAAAGGTGTTCATACACCACAAAATCTCGTTAGAGACTATGATAGTTTTAAGCTTTGATTTGAAATGAGTTTGATCCAAAGGGCTTCTAATGCTTTACATATACCTAATACCTACGAAAGGAATCAAAAACAATAGCTAATTAACCACATCAATTGATTTGAAAGGTGTTCGTACGCCACAAAATCTCGTAAGAGACTATGATAGTTTTAACCTTTGATTTGAGACTATGATAGTTTTAACCTTTGATTTGAGACTATGATAGTTTTAACCTTTGATTTGAAATGAGTTTGATCCAAGGGCTTCATATGCTTTACATATACCTAATGCCTACAAAAGGAATCAAAAACAATAGCTAATTAAGCACATCAATTGATTTGAAAGGTGTTCCTACGCCACAAATCTCGTAAGAGACTATGATAGTTTTAACCTTTGATTTGAGACTATGATAGTTTTAACCTTTGATTTGAAATGAGTTTGATCCAAGGGCTTCATATGCTTTACATATACCTAATGCCTACAAAAGGAATAAAAAACAATAGCTAATTAAGCACATCAATTGATTTGAAAGGTGTTCATACACAATAAAATCTCGGAAGAGACTATGATAGTTTTAACCTTTGATTTGAAATGAATTTTATCCATGGGCTTCATATGCTTTACATATACCTAATGCCTATAAAAGGAATAAAAAAAAAAAGGTAATTAAGCACATCATTGATTTAAAAGGTGTTCATACACCACAAAACCTCGTAAGAGACTATGATAGTTTTAACTTTGATTTGAAATGAGTTTGATCCAAGGGATTCATATGCTTTACATATACCTAATACCTATGAAAGGAATAAAAAATAATAGGTAATTAAGCACATCATTGATTTGAAAGGCGTTCATACACCACAAAATCTCGTAAGAGACTATGATAGTTTTAACCTTTGATTTGAAATGAGTTTGATCC
This sequence comes from Patellifolia procumbens, assembly GCA_947645195.1. Taxonomy (NCBI): domain Eukaryota; kingdom Viridiplantae; phylum Streptophyta; class Magnoliopsida; order Caryophyllales; family Amaranthaceae; genus Patellifolia; species Patellifolia procumbens. The sequence continues at coordinate 674,404 of CANSGD010000261.1, read as the reverse complement.
AAGGGATTCATATGCTTTACATATACCTAATACCTACGAATGGAATAAAAAACAATAGCTAATTAAGCACATCAAATGATTTGAAAGGTGTTCATACACCAAAAAAACTCGTTAGAGACTATGAGAGTTTTAAGCTTTGATTTGATCCAAGGGCTTCATATGCATTACATATACCTAATACCTATGAAAGGAATCAAAAACAATAGCTAATTAAGCACATCAAATGATTTGAAAGGTGTTCATAAAACACAAAATCTTGTAAGACACTATGATAGTTTTAACCTTTGATTTAAAATGAGTTTGATCCAAGGGCTTCATATGCTTTACATATACCTAATACCTATGAAAGGAATCAAAAACAATATCGAATTAAGCACATCAAATGATTTGAAAGGTGTTCATACACCACAAATCCTCGTAAGAGACTATGATAGTTTTAACCTTTGATTTAAAATGAGTTTGATCCAAGGGCTTCATATGCTTTACATATACCTAATACCTATGAAAGGAATAAAAAAACAATACCTAATTAAGCACATCAATTGATTTGAAGGTGTTCATACACCACAAAATCTAGTAAGAGACTATGATAGTTTTAACCTTTTATTTGAATTGAGTTTGATCCAAGGGCTTCATATGCTTTACATATACCTAATACCTACGAATGGAATCAAAAATGATAGCTAATTAAGCACATCAAATGATTTGAAAGGTGTTCATACACCACAAAATCGCGTTAGAGACTATGAGAGTTTTAACCTTTGATTTGATCCAAGGGCTTCATATGCTTTATATATACCTAATACCTACGAAAGGAATAAAAAACAATAGCTAATTAAGCACATCAATTGATTTGAAAGGTGTTCATACACCACAAAATCTCGTAAAAGACTATGATAGGTTTAACCTTTGATTTGAAATGAATTTGATCCATGGGCTTCATATGCTTTACCTATACCTAATGCCTATAAAAGGAATAAAAAACAATAGGTAATTAAGCACATCATTCATTTAAAAGGTGTTCATACACCACAAAATCTCGTAAGAGACTATGATAGTTTTAACTTTGATTTGAAATGAGTTTGATACAAGGGCTTCATATACTTTACATATACCTAAAACCTATGAAAGGAATAAAAAACAATAGGTAATTAAGCACATCATTGATTTGAAAGGCGTTCATACACCACAAAATCTCGTAAGAGACTATGATAGTTTTAACCTTTGATTTGAAATGAGTTTGATCCAAGGGCTTCATGTGCTTTACATATACCTAATACCTATGAAAGGAATAAAAAACAATAGGTAATTAAGCACATCAAATGATTTGAAAGGTGTTCATACACCACAAAATCTCGTTAGAGACTATGATAGTTTTAAGCTTTGATTTGAAATGAGTTTGATCCAAGGGCTTCTAATGCTTTACATATACCTAATACCTACGAAAGGAATCAAAAACAATAGCTAATTAACCACATCAATTGATTTGAAAGGTGTTCGTACGCCACAAAATCTCGTAAGAGACTATGATAGTTTTAACCTTTGATTTGAGACTATGATAGTTTTAACCTTTGATTTGAAATGAGTTTGATCCAAGGGCTTCATATGCTTTACATATACCTAATGCCTACAAAAGGAATCAAAAACAATAGCTAATTAAGCACATCAATTGATTTGAAAGGTGTTCCTACGCCACAAATCTCGTAAGAGACTATGATAGTTTTAACCTTTGATTTGAGACTATGATAGATTTAACCTTTGATTTGAAATGAGTTTGATCCAAGGGCTTCATATGCTTTACATATACCTAATGCCTACAAAAGGAATAAAAAACAATACCTAATTAAGCACATCAATTGATTTGAAGGTGTTCATACACCACAAAATCTCGTAAGAGACTATGATAGTTTTAACCTTTTATTTGAATTGAGTTTGATCCAAGGGCTTCATATGCTTTACATATACCTAATACCTACGAATGGAATCAAAAATGATAGCTAATTAAGCACATCAAATGATTTGAAAGGTGTTCATACACCACAAAATCGCGTTAGAGACTATGAGAGTTTTAACCTTTGATTTGATCCAAGGGCTTCATATGCTTTATATATACCTAATACCTACGAAAGGAATAAAAAACAATAGCTAATTAAGCACATCAATTGATTTGAAAGGTGTTCATACACCACAAAATCTCGTAAAAGACTATGATAGGTTTAACCTTTGATTTGAAATGAATTTGATCCATGGGCTTCATATGCTTTACCTATACCTAATGCCTATAAAAGGAATAAAAAACAATAGGTAATTAAGCACATCATTCATTTAAAAGGTGTTCATACACCACAAAATCTCGTAAGAGACTATGATAGTTTTAACTTTGATTTGAAATGAGTTTGATACAAGGGCTTCATATACTTTACATATACCTAAAACCTATGAAAGGAATAAAAAACAATAGGTAATTAAGCACATCATTGATTTGAAAGGCGTTCATACACCACAAAATCTCGTAAGAGACTATGATAGTTTTAACCTTTGATTTGAAATGAGTTTGATCCAAGGGCTTCATGTGCTTTACATATACCTAATACCTATGAAAGGAATAAAAAACAATAGGTAATTAAGCACATCAAATGATTTGAAAGGTGTTCATACACCACAAAATCTCGTTAGAGACTATGATAGTTTTAAGCTTTGATTTGAAATGAGTTTGATCCAAGGGCTTCTAATGCTTTACATATACCTAATACCTACGAAAGGAATCAAAAACAATAGCTAATTAACCACATCAATTGATTTGAAAGGTGTTCGTACGCCACAAAATCTCGTAAGAGACTATGATAGTTTTAACCTTTGATTTGAGACTATGATAGTTTTAACCTTTGATTTGAAATGAGTTTGATCCAAGGGCTTCATATGCTTTACATATACCTAATGCCTACAAAAGGAATCAAAAACAATAGCTAATTAAGCACATCAATTGATTTGAAAGGTGTTCCTACGCCACAAATCTCGTAAGAGACTATGATAGTTTTAACCTTTGATTTGAGACTATGATAGTTTTAACCTTTGATTTGAAATGAGTTTGATCCAAGGGCTTCATATGCTTTACATATACCTAATGCCTACAAAAGGAATAAAAAACAATAGCTAATTAAGCACATCAATTGATTTGAAAGGTGTTCATACACAATAAAATCTCGGAAGAGACTATGATAGTTTTAACCTTTGATTTGAAGTGAATTTTATCCATGGGCTTCATATGCTTTACATATACCTAATGTCTATAAAAGGAATAAAAAAAAAAGGTAATTAAGCACATCATTGATTTAAAAGGTGTTCATACACCACAAAATCTCGTAAGAGACTATGATAGTTTTAACTTTGATTTGAAATGAGTTTGATCCAAGGGATTCATATGCTTTACATATACCTAATACCTATGAAAGGAATAAAAAACAATAGCTAATTAAGCACATCAAATGATTTGAAAGGTGTTCATACACCAAAAAAACTCGTTAGAGACTATGAGAGTTTTAACCTTTGATTTGATCCAAGGGCTTCATATGCATTACATATACCTAATACCTATGGAAGGAATCAAAAACAATAGCTAATTAAGCACATCAAATGATTTGAAAGGTGTTCATACACCACAAAATCTTGTAAGACACTATGATAGTTTTAACCTTTGATTTAAAATGAGTTTGATCCAAGGGCTTCATATGCTTTACATATACCTAATACCTATGAAAGGAATCAAAAACAATATCGAATTAAGCACATCAAATGATTTGAAAGGTGTTCATACACCACAAAATCTCGTAAGAGACTATGATAGTTTTAACCTTTGATTTAAAATGATGTTGATCCAAGGGCTTCATATGCTTAACATATACCTAATACCTATGAAAGGAATAAAAAACAATACCTAATTAAGCACATCAATTGATTTGAAGGTGTTCATACACCACAAAATCTCGTAAGAGACTATGATAGTTTTAACCTTTTATTTGAATTGAGTTTGATCCAAGGGCTTCATATGCTTTACATATACCTAATACCTACGAATGGAATCAAAAATGATAGCTAATTAAGCACATCAAATGATTTGAAAGGTGTTCATACACCACAAAATCGCGTTAGAGACTATGCGAGTTTTAACCTTTGATTTGATCCAAGGGCTTCATATGCTTTACATATACCTAATACCTACGAAAGGAATAAAAAACAATAGCTAATTAAGCACATCAATTGATTTGAAAGGTGTTCATACACCACAAAATCTCGTAAAAGACTATGATAGGTTTAACCTTTTGATGCAGGAGCATCCATGATCAATCCAAGTCTCCTAACAAAGAGTCATCAAGAAGAGATTAAGGTGAAGGAGATTCAGTTCATTAGTTTACTTAATCCAATTTGGAACAAACAAGTACTTCGAATTGTTAATTAAGCTTAACACCTTCTTAATCTTTTTTAAGCCTTGTTGATTAATGCTTATGATCATCTTAACATCATAAAGTATTAGTAATCAAGCTTGAATTATGATTAAATAGCTTAATTAATTAGTTCTAAGTCATTAAAGTAAGCTTAGTGAAACTGTTTTGGAAGAACAGGTTTTAAACGGTTTGTTTATGGAACGTTTTGGCCACGTTTTTGAGCTTTATTCTTGGCTAAGGCAACCATACATGACTCACCTGTGTGCTTACATACATCACCAACAAGCATGTGAAGAGTTGGAGGCAAGAATCAATAGGAAACGAGAGCTTCATGAAGAAGTATCCAAAACCGCAGCTCCCTGCGTCATTCTGGGCCCCTCTTCATCAGTTCTGGGCAGCCGTCTTTTTTTAGCTTTTGGAGCTGATTTTTTGAGGATATTTTCCTTAGAATGTCTATTTTGTTACCTTAGCTTCCTTTTTGCAGTAGGACATTTTCGTTTCTCAGAATCCCTCAATCATTGCACCTAGGTACTGAAAACTGGCCAGATTTTTGTAATAGTTTAAGATGGCTTTTGTTACCTAAGCAAAACATCACCAAATGACGTGATTCTTTGGTATGTTACTGCCTTATATGTTAGGATTGTAATGTAAAAAGATTCATTAGAGTTTGTTGAATGAATTAAGAGTTATACTCATTTCTTTGAGCTGTGCGCTTAGAGCAAAACTGGACAGTTTGTCCTAATTAAAGTCTTTGAGTTAATTAGCTAACTAACGTAGATTAGTTACTAATTTAACACAGCAAGGTTGAACCAAGAGTTCTTCTTTGACATTGGTGGCCTAGTTTGGTGGTTCTAAGGCTAGTGAAAGTGGTGGTTGTTGGTACGGTTCCAACAAGGCTTGAAGCAAAACTGATTCTTCGGTTCTTAACCAACGAATGCTCTTGCTTATGAAATGCTTTATGCATCACATTCATTTAAAAGGTGTTCATACACCACAAAATCTCGTAAGAGACTATGATAGTTTTAACTTTGATTTGAAATGAGTTTGATCCAAGGGCTTTATATACTTTACATATACCTAAAACCTATGAAAGGAATAAAAAACAATAGGTAATTAAGCACATCATTGATTTGAAAGGCGTTCATACACCACAAAATCTCGTAAGAGACTATGATAGTTTTAACCTTTGATTTGAAATGAGTTTGATCCAAGGGCTTCATGTGCTTTACATATACCTAATACCTATGAAAGGAATAAAAAACAATAGGTAATTAAGCACATCAAATGATTTGAAAGGTGTTCATACACCACAAAATCTCGTTAGAGACTATGATAGTTTTAAGCTTTGATTTGAAATGAGTTTGATCCAAAGGGCTTCTAATGCTTTACATATACCTAATACCTACGAAAGGAATCAAAAACAATAGCTAATTAACCACATCAATTGATTTGAAAGGTGTTCGTACGCCACAAAATCTCGTAAGAGACTATGATAGTTTTAACCTTTGATTTGAGACTATGATAGTTTTAACCTTTGATTTGAGACTATGATAGTTTTAACCTTTGATTTGAAATGAGTTTGATCCAAGGGCTTCATATGCTTTACATATACCTAATGCCTACAAAAGGAATCAAAAACAATAGCTAATTAAGCACATCAATTGATTTGAAAGGTGTTCCTACGCCACAAATCTCGTAAGAGACTATGATAGTTTTAACCTTTGATTTGAGACTATGATAGTTTTAACCTTTGATTTGAAATGAGTTTGATCCAAGGGCTTCATATGCTTTACATATACCTAATGCCTACAAAAGGAATAAAAAACAATAGCTAATTAAGCACATCAATTGATTTGAAAGGTGTTCATACACAATAAAATCTCGGAAGAGACTATGATAGTTTTAACCTTTGATTTGAAATGAATTTTATCCATGGGCTTCATATGCTTTACATATACCTAATGCCTATAAAAGGAATAAAAAAAAGGTAATTAAGCACATCATTGATTTAAAAGGTGTTCATACACCACAAAACCTCGTAAGAGACTATGATAGTTTTAACTTTGATTTGAAATGAGTTTGATCCAAGGGATTCATATGCTTTACATATACCTAATACCTATGAAAGGAATAAAAAATAATAGGTAATTAAGCACATCATTGATTTGAAAGGCGTTCATACACCACAAAATCTCGTAAGAGACTATGATAGTTTTAACCTTTGATTTGAAATGAGTTTGATCCAAGGGATTCATATGCTTTACATATACCTAATACCTACGAATGGAATAAAAAACAATAGCTAATTAAGCACATCAAATGATTTGAAAGGTGTTCATACACCAAAAAAACTCGTTAGAGACTATGAGAGTTTTAAGCTTTGATTTGATCCAAGGGCTTCATATGCATTACATATACCTAATACCTATGAAAGGAATCAAAAACAATAGCTAATTAAGCACATCAAATGATTTGAAAGGTGTTCATAAAACACAAAATCTTGTAAGACACTATGATAGTTTTAACCTTTGATTTAAAATGAGTTTGATCCAAGGGCTTCATATGCTTTACATATACCTAATACCTATGAAAGGAATCAAAAACAATATCGAATTAAGCACATCAAATGATTTGAAAGGTGTTCATACACCACAAATCCTCGTAAGAGACTATGATAGTTTTAACCTTTGATTTAAAATGAGTTTGATCCAAGGGCTTCATATGCTTTACATATACCTAATACCTATGAAAGGAATAAAAAAACAATACCTAATTAAGCACATCAATTGATTTGAAGGTGTTCATACACCACAAAATCTAGTAAGAGACTATGATAGTTTTAACCTTTTATTTGAATTGAGTTTGATCCAAGGGCTTCATATGCTTTACATATACCTAATACCTACGAATGGAATCAAAAATGATAGCTAATTAAGCACATCAAATGATTTGAAAGGTGTTCATACACCACAAAATCGCGTTAGAGACTATGAGAGTTTTAACCTTTGATTTGATCCAAGGGCTTCATATGCTTTATATATACCTAATACCTACGAAAGGAATAAAAAACAATAGCTAATTAAGCACATCAATTGATTTGAAAGGTGTTCATACACCACAAAATCTCGTAAAAGACTATGATAGGTTTAACCTTTGATTTGAAATGAATTTGATCCATGGGCTTCATATGCTTTACCTATACCTAATGCCTATAAAAGGAATAAAAAACAATAGGTAATTAAGCACATCATTCATTTAAAAGGTGTTCATACACCACAAAATCTCGTAAGAGACTATGATAGTTTTAACTTTGATTTGAAATGAGTTTGATACAAGGGCTTCATATACTTTACATATACCTAAAACCTATGAAAGGAATAAAAAACAATAGGTAATTAAGCACATCATTGATTTGAAAGGCGTTCATACACCACAAAATCTCGTAAGAGACTATGATAGTTTTAACCTTTGATTTGAAATGAGTTTGATCCAAGGGCTTCATGTGCTTTACATATACCTAATACCTATGAAAGGAATAAAAAACAATAGGTAATTAAGCACATCAAATGATTTGAAAGGTGTTCATACACCACAAAATCTCGTTAGAGACTATGATAGTTTTAAGCTTTGATTTGAAATGAGTTTGATCCAAGGGCTTCTAATGCTTTACATATACCTAATACCTACGAAAGGAATCAAAAACAATAGCTAATTAACCACATCAATTGATTTGAAAGGTGTTCGTACGCCACAAAATCTCGTAAGAGACTATGATAGTTTTAACCTTTGATTTGAGACTATGATAGTTTTAACCTTTGATTTGAAATGAGTTTGATCCAAGGGCTTCATATGCTTTACATATACCTAATGCCTACAAAAGGAATCAAAAACAATAGCTAATTAAGCACATCAATTGATTTGAAAGGTGTTCCTACGCCACAAATCTCGTAAGAGACTATGATAGTTTTAACCTTTGATTTGAGACTATGATAGATTTAACCTTTGATTTGAAATGAGTTTGATCCAAGGGCTTCATATGCTTTACATATACCTAATGCCTACAAAAGGAATAAAAAACAATACCTAATTAAGCACATCAATTGATTTGAAGGTGTTCATACACCACAAAATCTCGTAAGAGACTATGATAGTTTTAACCTTTTATTTGAATTGAGTTTGATCCAAGGGCTTCATATGCTTTACATATACCTAATACCTACGAATGGAATCAAAAATGATAGCTAATTAAGCACATCAAATGATTTGAAAGGTGTTCATACACCACAAAATCGCGTTAGAGACTATGAGAGTTTTAACCTTTGATTTGATCCAAGGGCTTCATATGCTTTATATATACCTAATACCTACGAAAGGAATAAAAAACAATAGCTAATTAAGCACATCAATTGATTTGAAAGGTGTTCATACACCACAAAATCTCGTAAAAGACTATGATAGGTTTAACCTTTGATTTGAAATGAATTTGATCCATGGGCTTCATATGCTTTACCTATACCTAATGCCTATAAAAGGAATAAAAAACAATAGGTAATTAAGCACATCATTCATTTAAAAGGTGTTCATACACCACAAAATCTCGTAAGAGACTATGATAGTTTTAACTTTGATTTGAAATGAGTTTGATACAAGGGCTTCATATACTTTACATATACCTAAAACCTATGAAAGGAATAAAAAACAATAGGTAATTAAGCACATCATTGATTTGAAAGGCGTTCATACACCACAAAATCTCGTAAGAGACTATGATAGTTTTAACCTTTGATTTGAAATGAGTTTGATCCAAGGGCTTCATGTGCTTTACATATACCTAATACCTATGAAAGGAATAAAAAACAATAGGTAATTAAGCACATCAAATGATTTGAAAGGTGTTCATACACCACAAAATCTCGTTAGAGACTATGATAGTTTTAAGCTTTGATTTGAAATGAGTTTGATCCAAGGGCTTCTAATGCTTTACATATACCTAATACCTACGAAAGGAATCAAAAACAATAGCTAATTAACCACATCAATTGATTTGAAAGGTGTTCGTACGCCACAAAATCTCGTAAGAGACTATGATAGTTTTAACCTTTGATTTGAGACTATGATAGTTTTAACCTTTGATTTGAGACTATGATAGTTTTAACCTTTGATTTGAGACTATGATAGTTTTAACCTTTGATTTGAAATGAGTTTGATCCAAGGGCTTCATATGCTTTACATATACCTAATGCCTACAAAAGGAATCAAAAACAATAGCTAATTAAGCACATCAATTGATTTGAAAGGTGTTCCTACGCCACAAATCTCGTAAGAGACTATGATAGTTTTAACCTTTGATTTGAGACTATGATAGATTTAACCTTTGATTTGAAATGAGTTTGATCCAAGGGCTTCATATGCTTTACATATACCTAATGCCTACAAAAGGAATAAAAACAATACCTAATTAAGCACATCAATTGATTTGAAGGTGTTCATACACCACAAAATCTCGTAAGAGACTATGATAGTTTTAACCTTTTATTTGAATTGAGTTTGATCCAAGGGCTTCATATGCTTTACATATACCTAATACCTACGAATGGAATCAAAAATGATAGCTAATTAAGCACATCAAATGATTTGAAAGGTGTTCATACACCACAAAATCGCGTTAGAGACTATGAGAGTTTTAACCTTTGATTTGATCCAAGGGCTTCATATGCTTTATATATACCTAATACCTACGAAAGGAATAAAAAACAATAGCTAATTAAGCACATCAATTGATTTGAAAGGTGTTCATACACCACAAAATCTCGTAAAAGACTATGATAGGTTTAACCTTTGATTTGAAATGAATTTGATCCATGGGCTTCATATGCTTTACCTATACCTAATGCCTATAAAAGGAATAAAAAACAATAGGTAATTAAGCACATCATTCATTTAAAAGGTGTTCATACACCACAAAATCTCGTAAGAGACTATGATAGTTTTAACTTTGATTTGAAATGAGTTTGATACAAGGGCTTCATATACTTTACATATACCTAAAACCTATGAAAGGAATAAAAAACAATAGGTAATTAAGCACATCATTGATTTGAAAGGTGTTCATACACCACAAAATCTCGTAAGAGACTATGATAGTTTTAACCTTTGATTTGAAATGAGTTTGATCCAAGGGCTTCATGTGCTTTACATATACCTAATACCTATGAAAGGAATAAAAAACAATAGGTAATTAAGCACATCAAATGATTTGAAAGGTGTTCATACACCACAAAATCTCGTTAGAGACTATGATAGTTTTAAGCTTTGATTTGAAATGAGTTTGATCCAAGGGCTTCTAATGCTTTACATATACCTAATACCTACGAAAGGAATCAAAAACAATAGCTAATTAACCACATCAATTGATTTGAAAGGTGTTCGTACGCCACAAAATCTCGTAAGAGACTATGATAGTTTTAACCTTTGATTTGAGACTATGATAGTTTTAACCTTTGATTTGAGACTATGATAGTTTTAACCTTTGATTTGAAATGAGTTTGATCCAAGGGCTTCATATGCTTTACATATACCTAATGCCTACAAAAGGAATCAAAAACAATAGCTAATTAAGCACATCAATTGATTTGAAAGGTGTTCCTACGCCACAAATCTCGTAAGAGACTATGATAGTTTTAACCTTTGATTTGAGACTATGATAGATTTAACCTTTGATTTGAAATGAGTTTGATCCAAGGGCTTCATATGCTTTACATATACCTAATGCCTACAAAAGGAATAAAAAACAATACCTAATTAAGCACATCAATTGATTTGAAGGTGTTCATACACCACAAAATCTCGTAAGAGACTATGATAGTTTTAACCTTTTATTTGAATTGAGTTTGATCCAAGGGCTTCATATGCTTTACATATACCTAATACCTACGAATGGAATCAAAAATGATAGCTAATTAAGCACATCAAATGATTTGAAAGGTGTTCATACACCACAAAATCGCGTTAGAGACTATGAGAGTTTTAACCTTTGATTTGATCCAAGGGCTTCATATGCTTTATATATACCTAATACCTACGAAAGGAATAAAAAACAATAGCTAATTAAGCACATCAATTGATTTGAAAGGTGTTCATACACCACAAAATCTCGTAAAAGACTATGATAGGTTTAACCTTTGATTTGAAATGAATTTGATCCATGGGCTTCATATGCTTTACCTATACCTAATGCCTATAAAAGGAATAAAAAACAATAGGTAATTAAGCACATCATTCATTTAAAAGGTGTTCATACACCACAAAATCTCGTAAGAGACTATGATAGTTTTAACTTTGATTTGAAATGAGTTTGATACAAGGGCTCCATATACTTTACATATACCTAAAACCTATGAAAGGAATAAAAAACAATAGGTAATTAAGCACATCATTGATTTGAAAGGCGTTCATACACCACAAAATCTCGTAAGAGACTATGATAGTTTTAACCTTTGATTTGAAATGAGTTTGATCCAAGGGCTTCATGTGCTTTACATATACCTAATACCTATGAAAGGAATAAAAAACAATAGGTAATTAAGCACATCAAATGATTTGAAAGGTGTTCATACACCACAAAATCTCGTTAGAGACTATGATAGTTTTAAGCTTTGATTTGAAATGAGTTTGATCCAAGGGCTTCTAATGCTTTACATATACCTAATACCTACGAAAGGAATCAAAAACAATAGCTAATTAACCACATCAATTGATTTGAAAGGTGTTCGTACGCCACAAAATCTCGTAAGAGACTATGATAGTTTTAACCTTTGATTTGAGACTATGATAGTTTTAACCTTTGATTTGAGACTATGATAGTTTTAACCTTTGATTTGAAATGAGTTTGATCCAAGGGCTTCATATGCTTTACATATACCTAATGCCTACAAAAGGAATCAAAAACAATAGCTAATTAAGCACATCAATTGATTTGAAAGGTTTTCCTACGCCACAAATCTCGTAAGAGACTATGATAGTTTTAACCTTTGATTTGAGACTATGATAGTTTTAACCTTTGATTTGAGACTATGATAGTTTTAACCTTTGATTTGAAATGAGTTTGATCCAAGGGCTTCATATGCTTTACATATACCTAATGCCTATAAAAGGAATAAAAAAACAATAGGTAATTAAGCACATCAAATGATTTAAAAGATGTTCATACACCACAAAATCTCGTAAGAGACTATGATAGTTTTAAGCTTTGATTTGAAATGAGTTTGATCCAAGGACTCATATGCTTTACATATACCTAATACCTATGAAAGGAATCAAAAACAATAGTTAATTAAGCACATCAAATGATTTGAAAGGTGCTCATACACCACAAAATCTCGTAAGAGACTATGATAGTTTTAACCTTTGATTTAAATGAGTTTGATCCAAGGGCTTCATATGATTGTAATAGACCTAATACCTATTCAAGGAGTCAAAAACAATAGGTAATTAAGCACATCACATGATTTGAAAGGGATTCCTACACCATAAAAACTCAAAAGAGACTATGATAGTTTTAACCTTTGATTTGAAATGAGTTTGATCCAAGGGATTTATATGCTTTACAAATACCTAATACCTACAAATGGAATCAAAAACAATAGCTAATGAAGCACATCAAATGATTTGAAAGGTGTTCATACACCATAAAATCTCATTAGAGACTATGAGAGTTTTAACCTTTGATTTGATCCAAGGGCTTCATATGCTATACATATACCTAATACCTACTAAAGGAATCAAAAACAATAGCTAATTAATCACATCAAATGATTTGAAAGGTATTCATACACCACAAAATCTCGCTAGAGACTATGATAGTTTTAACCTTTGATTTAAATGAGTTTCATCCAAGGGCTTCATATGGTTTACATATACCTAATACCTATGAAAGGAATCAAAAACAATAGCTAATTAAGCACATCAAATGATTTGAAAGGTGTTCATACACCACAAAATCTTGTAAGAGACTATGATAGTTTTAACCTTTAATTTGAAATGAGTTTGATCCAAGGGCTTCATATGCTTTACATATACCTAGTACCTATGAAAGGAATCAAAAACAATAGCTTATTAAGCACATGAAATGATTTGAAAGGTGTTCATACACCACAAAATCTCGTAAGAGACTATGATAGTTTTAACCTTTGATTTGAAATGAGTTTCATCCAAGGGCTTCATATGCTTTACATATACCTAATGCCTACAAAAGGAATCAAAAACAATAGCTAATTAAGCACATCAATTGATTTGAAAGGTGTTCATACACAACAAAATCTCGGAAGAGACTATGATAGTTTTAACCTTTGATTTGAAATGAATTTTATCCATGGGCTTCATATGCTTTACATATACCTAATGCCTACAAAAGGAATCAAAAACAATAGCTAATTAAGCACATCATTGATTTAAAAGGTGTTCATACACCACAAAATCTCGTAAGAGACTATGATAGTTTTAACTTTGATTTGAAATGAGTTTGATCCAAGGGATTCATATGCTTTACATATACCTAATACCTATGAAAGGAATAAAAAATAATAGGTAATTAAGCACATCATTGATTTGAAAGGCGTTCGTACACCACAAAATCTCGTAAGAGACTATGATAGTTTTAACCTTTGATTTGAAATGAGTTTGATCCAAGGGATCCATATGCTTTACATATACCTAATACCTACGAATGGAATAAAAAACAATAGCTAATTAAGCACATCAAATGATTTGAAAGGTGTTCATACACCACAAAACCTCGTTAGAGACTATGAGAGTTTTAACCTTTGATTTGATCCAAGGGCTTCATATGCATTACATATACCTAATACCTATGAAAGGAATCAAAAACAATAGCTAATTAAGCACATCAAATGATTTGAAAGGTGTTCATACACCACAAAATCTTGTAAGACACTATGATAGTTTTAACCTTTGATTTAAAATGAGTTTGATCCAAGGGCTTCATATGCTTTACATATACCTAATACCTATGAAAGGAATCAAAAACAATATCGAATTAAGCACATCAAATGATTTGAAAGGTGTTCATACACCACAAAATCTCGTAAGAGACTATGATAGTTTTAACCTTTGATTTAAAATGAGTTTGATCCAAGGGCTTCATATGCTTTACATATACCTAATACCTATGAAAGGAATCAAAACCAATACCTAATTAAGCACATCAATTGATTTGAAGGTGTTCATACACCACAAAATCTCGTAAGAGACTATGATAGTTTTAACCTTTTATTTGAATTGAGTTTGATCCAAGGGCTTCATATGCTTTACATATACCTAATACCTACGAATGGAATCAAAAATGATAGCTAATTAAGCACATCAAATGATTTGAAAGGTGTTCATACACCACAAAATCGCGTTAGAGACTATGAGAGTTTTAACCTTTGGTTTGATCCAAGGGCTTCATATGCTTTACATATACCTAATACCTACGAATGGAATAAAAAACAATAGCTAATTAAGCACATCAATTGATTTGAAAGGTGTTCATACACCACAAAATCTCGTAAAAGACTATGATAGGTTTAACCTCTGATTTGAAATGAATTTGATCCATGGGCTTCATATGCTTTACCTGTACCTAATGCCGATAAAAGGAATAAAAAAAAATAGGTAATTAAGCACATCATTCATTTAAAAGGTGTTCATACACCACAAAATCTCGTAAGAAACTATGATAGTTTTAACTTTGATTTGAAATGAGTTTGATCCAAGGGCTTCATATACTTTACATATACCTAAAACCTATGAAAGGAATAAAAAACAATAGGTAATTAAGCACATCATTGATTTGAAAGGCGTTCATACACCACAAAATCTCGTAAGAGACTATGATAGTTTTAACCTTTTATTTGAAATGAGTTTGATCCAAGGGATTCATATGCGTTACATATACCTAATACCTACGAATGGAATCAAAAACAATAGCTAATTAAGCACATCAAATGATTTGAAAGGTGTTCATACACCACAAAATCTCGTTAGAGACTATGAGAGTTTTAACCTTTGATTTGATCCAAGGGCTTCATATGCTTTACATATACCTAATACCTATGAAAGGAATCAAAAACAATAGCTAATTAAGCACTTGAAATGATTTGAAAGGTGTTCATACACCACAAAATCTTGTAAGACACTATGATAGTTTTAACCTTTGATTTAAAATGAGTTTGATCCAAGGGCTTCATATGCTTTACATATACCTAATACCTATGAAAGGAATCAAAAACAATATCTAATTAAGCACATCAAATGATTTGAAAGGTGTTCATACAACACAAAATCTCGTAAGAGACTATGATAGTTTTAACCTTTGATTTGAAATGAGTTTGATCCAAGGGCTTCATATGCTTTACATATACCTAATGCCTATAAAAGGAATAAAAAAACAATAGGTAATTAAGCACATCAAATGATTTAAAAGATGTTCATACACCACAAAATCTCGTAAGAGACTATGATAGTTTTAACCTTTGATTTGAAATGAGTTTGATCCAAGGGATTCATATGCTTTACATATACCTAATGCCTATAAAAGGAATAAAAAAACAATAGGTAATTAAGCACATCAAATGATTTAAAAGATGTTCATACACCACAAAATCTCGTAAGAGACTATGATAGTTTTAAGCTTTGATTTGAAATGAGTTTGATCCAAGGACTCATATGCTTTACATATACCTAATACCTATGAAAGGAATCAAAAACAATAGTTAATTAAGCACATCAAATGATTTGAAAGGTGCTCATACACCACAAAATCTCGTAAGAGACTATGATAGTTTTAACCTTTGATTTAAAATGAGTTTGATCCAAGGGCTTCATATGCTTTACATATACCTAATACCTATGAAAGGAATCAAAAACAATATCGAATTAAGCACATCAAATGATTTGAAAGGTGTTCATACACCACAAAATCTCGTAAGAGACTATGATAGTTTTAACCTTTGATTTAAAATGAGTTTGATCCAAGGGCTTCATATGCTTTACATATACCTAATACCTATGAAAGGAATCAAAACCAATACCTAATTAAGCACATCAATTGATTTGAAGGTGTTCATACACCACAAAATCTCGTAAGAGACTATGATAGTTTTAACCTTTTATTTGAATTGAGTTTGATCCAAGGGCTTCATATGCTTTACATATACCTAATACCTACGAATGGAATCAAAAATGATAGCTAATTAAGCACATCAAATGATTTGAAAGGTGTTCATACACCACAAAATCGCGTTAGAGACTATGAGAGTTTTAACCTTTGGTTTGATCCAAGGGCTTCATATGCTTTACATATACCTAATACCTACGAATGGAATAAAAAACAATAGCTAATTAAGCACATCAATTGATTTGAAAGGTGTTCATACACCACAAAATCTCGTAAAAGACTATGATAGGTTTAACCTTTGATTTGAAATGAATTTGATCCATGGGCTTCATATGCTTTACCTGTACCTAATGCCGATAAAAGGAATAAAAAAAAATAGGTAATTAAGCACATCATTCATTTAAAAGGTGTTCATACACCACAAAATCTCGTAAGAAACTATGATAGTTTTAACTTTGATTTGAAATGAGTTTGATCCAAGGGCTTCATATACTTTACATATACCTAAAACCTATGAAAGGAATAAAAAACAATAGGTAATTAAGCACATCATTGATTTGAAAGGCGTTCATACACCACAAAATCTCGTAAGAGACTATGATAGTTTTAACCTTTTATTTGAAATGAGTTTGATCCAAGGGATTCATATGCGTTACATATACCTAATACCTACGAATGGAATCAAAAACAATAGCTAATTAAGCACATCAAATGATTTGAAAGGTGTTCATACACCACAAAATCTCGTTAGAGACTACGAGAGTTTTAACCTTTGATTTGATCCAAGGGCTTCATATGCTTTACATATACCTAATACCTATGAAAGGAATCAAAAACAATAGCTAATTAAGCACTTGAAATGATTTGAAAGGTGTTCATACACCACAAAATCTTGTAAGACACTATGATAGTTTTAACCTTTGATTTAAAATGAGTTTGATCCAAGGGCTTCATATGCTTTACATATACCTAATACCTATGAAAGGAATCAAAAACAATATCTAATTAAGCACATCAAATGATTTGAAAGGTGTTCATACACCACAAAATCTCGTAAGAGACTATGATAGTTTTAACCTTTGATTTGAAATGAGTTTGATCCAAGGGCTTCATATGCTTTACATATACCTAATGCCTATAAAAGGAATAAAAAAACAATAGGTAATTAAGCACATCAAATGATTTAAAAGATGTTCATACACCACAAAATCTCGTAAGAGACTATGATAGTTTTAACCTTTGATTTGAAATGAGTTTGATCCAAGGGCTTCATATGCTTTACATATACCTAATGCCTATAAAAGGAATAAAAAAACAATAGGTAATTAAGCACATCAAATGATTTAAAAGATGTTCATACACCACAAAATCTCGTAAGAGACTATGATAGTTTTAAGCTTTGATTTGAAATGAGTTTGATCCAAGGACTCATATGCTTTACATATACCTAATACCTATGAAAGGAATCAAAAACAATAGTTAATTAAGCACATCAAATGATTTGAAAGGTGCTCATACACCACAAAATCTCGTAAGAGACTATGATAGTTTTAACCTTTGATTTAAATGAGTTTGATCCAAGGGCTTCATATGATTGTAATAGACCTAATACCTATTCAAGGAGTCAAAAACAATAGGTAATTAAGCACATCACATGATTTGAAAGGGATTCCTACACCATAAAAACTCAAAAGAGACTATGATAGTTTTAACCTTTGATTTGAAATGAGTTTGATCCAAGGGATTTATATGCTTTACAAATACCTAATACCTACAAATGGAATCAAAAACAATAGCTAATGAAGCACATCAAATGATTTGAAAGGTGTTCATACACCATAAAATCTCATTAGAGACTATGAGAGTTTTAACCTTTGATTTGATCCAAGGGCTTCATATGCTATACATATACCTAATACCTACTAAAGGAATCAAAAACAATAGCTAATTAATCACATCAAATGATTTGAAAGGTATTCATACACCACAAAATCTCGCTAGAGACTATGATAGTTTTAACCTTTGATTTAAATGAGTTTCATCCAAGGGCTTCATATGGTTTACATATACCTAATACCTATGAAAGGAATCAAAAACAATAGCTAATTAAGCACATCAAATGATTTGAAAGGTGTTCATACACCACAAAATCTTGTAAGAGACTATGATAGTTTTAACCTTTAATTTGAAATGAGTTTGATCCAAGGGCTTCATATGCTTTACATATACCTAGTACCTATGAAAGGAATCAAAAACAATAGCTTATTAAGCACATGAAATGATTTGAAAGGTGTTCATACACCACAAAATCTCGTAAGAGACTATGATAGTTTTAACCTTTGATTTGAAATGAGTTTCATCCAAGGGCTTCATATGCTTTACATATACCTAATGCCTATAAAAGGAATAAAAAACAATAGGTAATTAAGCACATCAAATGATTTAAAAGGTGTTCATACACCACAAAATCTCGTAAGAGACTATGATAGTTTTAAGCTTTGATTTGAAATGAGTTTGATCCAAGGGCTTCATATGATTGAAATATACCTAGTACCTATTCAAGGAGTCAAAAACAATAGGTAATTAAGCACATCAAATGATTTGAAAGGTGTTCATACACCACAAAATCTGGTAAGAGACCATGGTAGTTTTAACCTTTGTTTTGAAATGAGTTTGATCCAAGGGCTTCATAGAGAAGATGAACACTCAATACAAGGAGAGAGCAAACAAGCATAGAAGGCAACCAAAGTTCAAAAGTGGCGATCTTGTGTGGATTCATTTGAGAAAGGAGAGGTTCCCAAGCAAGAGGAAGAATAAGCTCATGCCTAGGGCTGATGGTCCCTTTGAGGTGCTTGAGGTGATTGGAGATAGTGCCTACAAGATTGATCTTCCAAGTGAGTATGGAGGTGTGAGTGCTAGTTCAACGTTGGAGATCTTAGTCCTTACTATGATGATGAAAATTTGAGGACAAATTCTGTTGAAGAGGGGGAGAATGACATGAGTCAAGAGCCAAAGTCAACCATTGGAGATGAGCCTATTTGCTTGGTTCTTGAGACCTTTGGATTCAAGCTCAAGGCCAATGGATCTTTTGTGACTATGTTAGCTTGGGAAGAAGAACTAGCTTGAAATGGCTAATATGGGGCGTCCATAGCCATTTATAGAGTATTCTATTTGCTTTTGTTGAGTCATTTTTATTCATGTAATAAAAACTACATTAGGGCCGAAATTTCGGTTGGTTATGTAGATTCTAGTAGGTTTCCAAATCCTATTGGGATTAGGATTGATGAGGCGTGTGGAAAGGTGATAAGGCCGAATGCCTATCATTTTCCTTCCTTGCTTATCTTTCCCTTCATTTTAGGGATTTAGTTTTATCTTGCTTTTTAGATAGAATTAGGGTTCCTTATCATACTAGAGTGTACTAGTATAAATAGGGAGCTTGTACGCCATTTATCATTCAGAAAATGTTAAGAACTTTGAGTCATTTTTCGAGCTTAATTGTTTGTCAATTAATTTCGTGCCATTTAATAATTTTCAGGAGTGTTAATTATTGAGTGATTAATCTACTTAATTCCAGGAGTGGTTTAAGTGAGATTGAAAGTTAATTAAATCTTTCAGGAGTGATTGATTTAATTTCCATATCCCATAAACACATAAAGATACAAACTTTAGCCACAAAAACACTTAAAAATTCGGACTTTAAAATATCTAGGTTCCTTTGCATTGGAGTACACTTGAATATTGCTTTCATAGAGCCATATTCATATCAAATCCATACTAACATCTTCCCATGGCTGATTAGGAACTGGAAGTGGAGTATAGAGCCCTTGATGAAAAGAACTCTTGGCCTTTTGACATGTAGAACATCGAGCTAGAACTGAGTGAACATCACCTGCAAGTTTTGGCCAATAAAAGTGTTCCTGCAAAACATCCACAGTTTTGTTAATACCAAAATGCCCTGCTAGGCCTCCTCCATGAACCTCCTTGATGAGCAAATCCCTTAGTGAGCACTTAGGGATACAAAGCTTATTATTTCGGAAGAGAAAACCATCTAGAACCGAAAAAGCTCCATGAGAACCATCCTTGCACGCTTCTATCAATGGTGAAAAATCTGGATCATCATAATAAGGCTCCTTAATATGAGTGAAGCCAAGAACTCGAGCCTCCATTAGAGAAAGCATAGAATGCCTCCTAGATAATGCATCTGCAACCACATTAGAAACTCCAGTTTTGTACTTTAAAACAAAATCAAAAGATTGAAGGAACTCCACCCATTTAGCATGTCGTGAACTGAGCTTATGTTGTCCATTAATGTACTTCAAAGCTTGATGATCTGAATGCATCCACAAACTGATGGTCAAACGGAGGTGACAAACAGGACACTTACTACTCTCCTCAGGACGAGTTAACAAGTCACAGAAAGATTGGGATCTAAAGCTAGCACATGCAGAATTTGCTTATAATAGATCACCTACATATGCCACGAAGTGCTCTCCATTCGAAGTTAATTATGGGGTTAATCCTTTAAGCCCCATTGATTTACTACCTATTCCAGTTGAAGTGAGGCAAAGCAAAGATGCAGAGGAGAAGGCAAAGGAGATGAAAAAGCTTCAGCAACAGATTAGAGCACGCATTGAGAAGGTTAATGAGGCTTACAAGGTTCGAGCTAACAAGCATCGAAAGGAGGTCATTTACAAGCCCGGGGACTTGGTATGGTTGCACCTAAGGAAGGAGCGATTTCCATCAAGAAGGAAGAACAAGCTTGATGCCAAGGAGTGATGGTCCATTTAGGGTGCTTGAAAAGATCAATAACAATGCTTACAAGATAGAACTACCAAGTGAGATGGGCAACATTTCGGCCACCTTCAATGTGGGTGATTTAGCTCCATATTTGGAAGAAGATTTCGAGTTGCAAGAAGACTTCTCCAAACCAGGGGAGAATGATGCAGGAGCATCCATGATCAATCCAAGTCTCCTAGCAAAGAGTCATCAAGAAGAGATTAAGGTGAAGGAGATTCAGTTCATTAGCTTACTTAATCCAATTTCGAACAAGCAAGTACTTCGAATTGTTAATTAAGCTTAACACCTTCTTAATCTATTTCAAGCCTTGTTGATTAATGCTTATGATCATCTTAACATCATAAAGTATTAGTAATCAAGCTTGAATTATGATTAAATAGCTTAATTAATTAGTTCTAAGTCATTAAAGTAAGCTTAGTGAAACTGTTTTGGAAGAACAGATTTTATACGGTTGGTTTAGGGAACGTTTTGAGCATGTTTTTGAGCTTTATTCTTGGCTAAGGCAACCATACATGACTCACCTGTGTGCTTACATACATCACCAACAAGCATGTGAAGAGTTGGAGGCAAGAATAGGAAACGAGAGCTTCATGAAGAAGTATCCAAAACCGCAGCCTTCCAGCGTCTTTCTGGGCTCCACTTCTTCAGTTCTGGGAAGCCGCTTTTTCTAAGCTTTTGGAGCTGATTTTTTGAGGATATTTTCCTTAGAATGTATATTTTATTACCTTAGTTTCCTTTTTGCAGTAGGATATTTTAGTTTCTCAGAATATCCTAATCATTGCACCTAGGTTCTGAAAACTGGCCAGATTTTGTAATACTTTAAGATGGCTTTTGTTACCTAAGCAAAACATCACCAAATGACGTGAATCTTTGGTATGTTACTGCCTTATATGTTAGGATTGTAATGTAAGAAGCTTCATTAGACTTTGTTGAATGAATTAAGAGTTATACTCATTTCTTTGAGCTGTGCGCTTAGAGTAAAAACTGGACAGTTTGTCCTAATTCAAGTCTTTGAGTTAATTAGCTAACTAACGTAGATTAGTTACTAATTTAACAAAGCAAGGTTGCACCAAGAGTTCTTCTTTGACAGTGGTGGCCTAGTTTGGTGGTTCTAAGGCTAGTGAAAGTGGTGGTTGTTGGTACGGTTCCAACAAGGCTTGAAGCAAAACTGATTCTTCGGTTCTTAACCAACGAATGCTCTTGCTTATGAAATGCTTTATGCATCATTTGGTATCAGAGCTTTGGTTAGTTTAAGAGCATTCTTTTAACCCTCTAATCATCCCATAATCATTTCCTAAACTCATACACTTATCCCCCCCAAAACCGAAATCAATTCTAAGCCCAAACACATCTCTTTTCTTCTCTTTTCACCTCTAATCTTTGATACAATTTCGTGGTTGGTAAAATGAGTGGTAATGAAGATCCAAATCAGTTTATAAGGGGAATGACATTGAATGAAGCAAGGTATGTTGGCCTTGAGAATCAAATGGCTACAATTAGTGAGCAAATGGCAAATCTCATGGAAGCTTTTCGAAGTTCTAGTGTTGGAGTTCGAAGAGAAGTTCATGAAAGGAGGCACTTTGAAGATGAGAATGAGGTTGTTTATAACTCTAGTGAAGAAGTACAATCACAAACTTCTAATAAAAGAAGGAGGCCACGAAAACAAGATGACTTTCGAGACATCAAGTTAGATGTCCCAGAGTTTGATGGAAACCTTAATCCGGATGCTTATTTGGAATGGGTTTCGAGATGTAATAGGATTTTCGAGCTAAAGGAGTATGATGATTCGAAATCTTTCAAGTTGGCTATCACTAAGCTAAAGGGTTATGCATCCCTTTGGTGGGAAAACGTTGCTCTTGCTAGAGAAAGGAAGCATAAGCCAAAAATCAAGAGTTGGAAGAAACTAAAAAAGAAGATGGAAGCTAAGTTTCTCCCCTCCACTTACACTCTTGATTTATATAACCAACTTTCTGATTTGTTCCAAGGTGCCAAGAATGTCGAGACCTACATCCATGAATATGAGAAGTTGATGATGAAATTGGATGTTCAAGAAAGGGAAGAGGAGACCATGGCTCGTTTTGTGAAGGGCCTAGATCGTGACATTCAAAAGAAGCTTGAGCTTCAATCTTATTCTACTTTAGATGAACTTTTCAGGTTGGCTCTTAAGGTGGAAAAGCATCAAAAAGACAAGAAGAAGAAGGTATTTAGCAAAGGAACTTCTTATGCTAAAGGAGGTTCTAGTTCGTATGTAAAGCCTACTTCGACATCTCCATTTACACCTAAAAATGAAGCTGGTTCGAAATTTCTTGATAAAGGGAAGAAAGTTGCTGAAAGTTCTTCCAAGAAGGATGATGTCAAATGTTTTAAGTGTCATGGTTATGGTCATTATCAAGCACAATGCCCAAACATAAGGGTAATGACCTTACTAGACATTAAAAACATAGAAGATGCCCTTAAAGATCAAGAGGAGCACGAAAAAGAATCTGAAAAGGAGGATGAATGCAATGAAGATGTTCTTGTTGATGAAGTGGAAGGAGATGATCATCTTAGCTTGGTTCTAAGGAGGGTCCTTCACTCCAAAGAAGCCGAAGCTATACCATCTCAACGAGACCAGATTTTTCAGACGAAATGCTTAATCAAGGGCAAGATTTGTTCCATGATTATTGATGGTGGGAGTTGCACTAATGTAGCTTCGAGTTCTATGGTGGAGAAGCTCAATCATCCTACCTTTAGTCATCCTAAACCATATAAGCTTCATTGGCTTAATGATGGTAACTGTGTGGAGGTAACAAAACAAGCTTTAATTAGCTTCTCTTTAGGTGATTCGTATAATGATAGGGTTTTATGTGATGTGGTGCCTATGAATGCATGTCATATTCTCTTAGGGAGGCCGTGGAAATCTGGTAAGGAAACCTTACATAATGGTAGGACTAATACATACACTTTCATGCATGAAAACAAGAAAATTATACTTAGTCCTAGCAAAAAGGGTCCGAATTTGCCTAAGAAAGAAACCTCCAATTCGAAAGCTAAAAATCAGAAATCTTTAATTCTCCAAAAACATCAAGTTGATAAGGCCATTGAAAAGGGGAAGGAAATGTACTTGTTGTTGTTATTTGCTGCAAATGATGAAAATACTCGTGAATTACATGATTGGGTTAAACCATTAGTGAACGATTTTAGTGATATTTTTCCCGAGGATCTTCCCTATGGTTTACCACCTAGTAGGGGTATTGAGCATCAAATTGACTTAGTTCCTGGAGCACCATTACCTAACAAGGCAGCTTATAGATGTAATCCTGAAGAAGCTAAAGAGTTGCAAAAACAGATTACTGAATTGTTAGCTAAGGGGTTTGTGCAAGAAAGTCTTAGTCCATGTGCTGTTCCTGTTATTTTGGTTCCAAAGAAGGATGGAACTATGCGTATGTGTGTAGATTGCAGGGCTATAAACAACATTACCATCAAGTATAGGTATCCTATTCCTAGGCTTGATGATTTGCTCGATGAATTACATGGTGCTACTATATTCTCCAAGATAGATTTGCGTAGTGGTTATCATCAGATTCGAATCAAAGAAGGGGATGAATGGAAAACAGCCTTTAAGACTAAGAGTGGGTTATATGAGTGGCGTGTTATGCCATTTGGTTTAACTAATGCTTTTTAGGAGCTTCCATAAAGTCTTCCAAAAGAAACTGAGGAACTTAACATCCTTATCAGAAACAATAGTCTTCGGTACACCATGTAATCTAATGATCTCCTTGAAGTACAAATCAGCTACATGAATTGCATCATCCGTCTTGTTGTAAGCAATGAAATGAGCCATCTTTGAGAATCGATCCACCACCACCATAATAGCATCTCTTTGCCTTTGAGTCCTAGGCAAAGCTACAATGAAATCCATACTAACATCTTCCCATGGCTGATTAGGAACTGGAAGTGGAGTATAGAGCCCTTGATGAAAAGAACTCTTGGCCTTTTGACATGTAGAACATCGAGCTAGAACTGAGTGAACATCACCTGCAAGTTTTGGCCAATAAAAGTGTTCCTGCAAAACATCCACAGTTTTGTTAATACCAAAATGCCCTGCTAGGCCTCCTCCATGAACCTCCTTGATGAGCAAATCCCTTAGTGAGCACTTAGGGATACAAAGCTTATTATTTCGGAAGAGAAAACCATCTAGAACCGAAAAAGCTCCATGAGAACCATCCTTGCACGCTTCTATCAATGGTGAAAAATCTGGATCATCATAATAAGGCTCGTTAATATGAGTGAAGCCAAGAACTCGAGCCTCCATTAGAGAAAGCATAGAATGCCTCCTAGATAATGCATCTGCAACCACATTAGAAACTCCAGTTTTGTACTTTAAAACAAAATCAAAAGATTGAAGGAACTCCACCCATTTAGCATGTCGTGAACTGAGCTTATGTTGTCCATTAATGTACTTCAAAGCTTGATGATCTGAATGCATCCACAAACTAATGGTCAAACGGAGGTGACAAACAGGACACTTACTACTCTCCTCAGGACGAGTTAACAAGTCACAGAAAGATTGGGATCTAAATCTAGCACATGCAGAATTTGCTTATAATAGATCACCTACATATGCCACGAAGTGCTCTCCATTCGAAGAGAATTATGGGGTTAATCCTTTAAGCCCCATTCATTTACTACCTATTCCAGTTGAAGTGAGGCAAAGCAAAGATGCAGAGGAGAAGGCAAAGGAGATGAAAAAGCTTCAGCAACAGATTAGAGCACGCATTGAGAAGGTTAATGAGGCTTACAAGGTTCGAGCTAACAAGCATCGAAAGGAGGTCATTTACAAGCCCGGGGCATTGGTATGGTTGCACCTAAGGAAGGAGCGATTTCCATCAAGAAGGAAGAACAAGCTGATGCCAAGGAGTGATGGTCCATTTAGGGTGCTTGAAAAGATCAATAACAATGCTTACAAGATAGAACTACCAAGTGAGATGGGCAACATTTCGGCCACCTTCAATGTGGGTGATTTAGCTCCATATTTGGAAGAAGATTTCGAGTTGCAAGAAGACTTCTCCAAACCAGGGGAGAATGATGCAGGAGCATCCATGATCAATCCAAGTCTCCTAGCAAAGAGTCATCAAGAAGAGATTAAGGTGAAGGAGATTCAGTTCATTAGCTTACTTAATCCAATTTCGAACAAGCAAGTACTTCGAATTGTTAATTAAGCTTAACACCTTCTTAATCTATTTCAAGCCTTGTTGATTAAGGATTATGATCATCTTAACATCATAAAGTATTAGTAATCAAGCTTGAATTATGATTAAATAGCTTAATTAATTAGTTCTAAGTCATTAAAGTAAGCTTAGTGAAACTATTTTGGAAGAACAGATTTTATACGGTTGGTTTAGGGAACGTTTTGAGCATGTTTTTGAGCTTTATTCTTGGCTAAGGCAACCATACATGACTCACCTGTGTGCTTACATACATCACCAACAAGCATGTGAAGAGTTGGAGGCAAGAATCAATAGGAAATGAGAGCTTCATGAAGAAGTATCCAAAACCGCAGCCTTCCAGCGTCTTTCTGGGCTCCACTTCTTCAGTTCTGGGCAGCCGCTTTTTCTAAGCTTTTGGAGCTGATTTTTTGAGGATATTTTCCTTAGAATGTCTATTTTATTACCTTAGTTTCCTTTTTGCAGTAGGATATTTTAGTTTCTCAGAATATCCTAATCATTGCACCTAGGTTCTGAAAACTGGCCAGATTTTGTAATACTTTAAGATGGCTTTTGTTACCTAAGCAAAACATCACCAAATGACGTGAATCTTTGGTATGTTACTGCCTTATATGTTAGGATTGTAATGTAAGAAGCTTCATTAGACTTTGTTGAATGAATTAAGAGTTATACTCATTTCTTTGAGCTGTGCGTTTAGAGTAAAAACTGGACAGTTTGTCCTAATTCAAGTCTTTGAGTTAATTAGCTAACTAACATAGATTAGTTACTAATTTAACAAAGCAAGGTTGCACCAAGAGTTCTTCTTTGACATTGGTGGCCTAGTTTGGTGGTTCTAAGGCTAGTGAAAGTGGTGGTTGTTGGTACGGTTCCAACAAGGCTTGAAGCAAAACTGATTCTTCGGTTCTTAACCAACGAATGCTCTAGCTTATGAAATGCTTTATGCATCAGCTAGGTTTATTGGAGGTCTTCATAAATCTATTGCTAGAAAGATTGATATTGCCAACTATAGTACCTTTGATGATGTACGTCAATTGGCTTTGAAGTTTGAAAGACATGAACTCGAGGATAAGAAAACCTATGGGGGGAAAACACCACTTTCAAAAGCTTTAACCCTAACCCTAATTATCCATCTTCTTCCAAAGCCTTTGAAAAAAATGAAATTCCTTCTAAGGGGGAACAAAAGGGGGAGCGCCCTAAATTGGTGGTTTCTAGAGAGAAGTATGATGATAGTAGGAAGTGTTTTAAGTGTCAAGGGAGGGGTCATATTGCTGCAAATTGTCCCACTAGAAAAGCCCTAACCATGAGACAATACGTGACCATGGAGGAGGAAGAGAGGATGTATGGCTATGTGGTGGAGAGTGACCATGAGAGTGAGGAGAATGAGGATGAAGATGCCTATGCTGAAGATGACTCTAGGATGATTGGAGTTATTAGGAGGACGTTACATGTTGATCATTCACCTAATCATGAGCAAAGAGAAAATCTTTTTAGGTAATAAAATAGACATTCTAAGGAAAATATCCTCAAAAAATCAGCTCCAAAAGCTTCGAAAAAGCGGCTGCCCAGAACTGAAGAAGTGGAGCCCAGAAAGACGCTTGAAGGCTGCGGTTTTGGATACTTCTTCATGAAGCTCTCATTTCCTATTGATTCTTGCCTCCAACTCTTCACATGCTTGTTGGTGATGTATGTAAGCACACAGGTGAGTCATGTATGGTTGCCCTAGCCAAGAATAAAGCTCAAAAACATGCTCAAAACGTTCCCTAAACCAACAGTATAAAATCTGTTCTTCCAAAACAGTTTCACTAAGCTTACTTTAATGACTTAGAACTAATTAATTAAGCTATTTAATCATAATTCAAGCTTGATTACTAATACTTTATGATGTTAAGATGATCATAAGCATTAATCAACAAGGCTTAAAATAGATTAAGAAGGTGTTAAGCTTAATTAACAATTCGATGTACTTGCTTGTTCGAAATTGGATTAAGTAAGCTAATGAACTGAATCTCCTTCACCTTAATCTCTTCTTGATGACTCTTTGCTAGGAGACTTGGATTGATCATGGATGCTCCTGCATCACAAGGAGTCAAAAACAATAGGTAACTAAGCACATCAAATGATTTGAAAGGTGTTCATACACCACAAAATCTCGTAAGAGACTATGATAGTTTTAACCTTCGATTTGAAATGAGTTTGATCCAAGGGCTTCCTATGATTGAAATATACCTAATACCTATTCAAGGAGTCAAAAACAATAGGTAACTAAGCACATCAAATGATTTGAAAGGTGTTCATACACCACAAAATCTCGTATGAGACTATGATAGTTTTAACCTTCGATTTGAAATGAGTTTGATCCAAGGGCTTCATATGATTTAAATATACCTAATACCTAATCAAGGAGTCAAAAACAATAGGTAATTAAGCACATCAAATGATTTGAAAGGTGTTCATACACCACGAAATCTCGTAAGAGACTATGATAGTTTTAACGTTTGATTTGAAATGAGTTTGATTTAAGGGCTTCATATGCTTTACATATACCTAATACCTATTCAAGGAGTCAAAATCAATAGGATATTAAGCACATCAAATGATTTGAAAGGTGTTCATACACAACAAAATCTCGTAAGAGACTATGATTGTTTTTACCTTTGATTTGAAATGAGTTTGATCCAAGGGCTTCATATGCTTTACATATACCTAATACCTATGAAAGGAATCAAAACCAATAGCTAATTAAGCACATCATTGATTTGAAAGGTGTTCATACACCACAAAATCTCGTAAGAGACTATGATAGTATTAACCTTTGATTTGAAATGTGTTTGATCCAAGGGCTTCATATGCTTTACATATACCTAATACCTATTCAAGGAATTAAAAACAATAGGTAATTCAGCACATCAAATGATTTGAAAGGTGTTCATACACAACAAAATATCGTAAGAGACTATGATAGTTTTAGCCTTTGATTTGAAATGAGTTTGATCCTAGGGCTTCATATGCTTTACATATACCTAATACCTATGAAAGGAATCAAAAACAATAGCTAATTAAGCACATCATTGATTTGAAAGGTGTTCATACACCACAAAATCTCGTAAGAGACTATACCTTCGATTTGAAATAAGTTTGATCCAAGGGCTTCATATGCTTTACATATACCTAATACCTATTCAAGGAGTCAAAAACAATAGGTAATTAAGCACATCAAATGATTTGAAAGGTGTTCATACACCAAAAAATCTCATAGGAGACTATGATAGTTTTAACCTTTAATTTGAAATGAGTTAGATCCAAGGGTTTCATATGATTTAAATATACCTAATACCTATTCAAGGAGTCAAAAACAATAGGTAACTAAGCACATCAAATGATTTGAAAGGTGTTCATACACCACAAAATCTCGTAAGAGACTATGATAGTTTTAACCTTCGATTTGAAATGAGTTTGATCCAAGGGCTTCCTATCATTGAAATATACCTAATACCTATTCAAGGAATCAAAAAAAATAGGTAACTAAGCACATCAAATGATTTGAAAGGTGTTCATACACCACAAAATCTCGTAAGAGACTATGATAGTTTTAACCTTCGATTTGAAATGAGTTTGATCCAAGGGCTTCATTTGATTGAAATATACCTAATACCTATTCAATTAGTCAAAAAAATAGGTAATTAAGCACATCAAATGATTTGAAAGGTGTTCATACACCACAAAATCTCGTAAGAGACTATGATAGTTTTAACCTTTGATTTGAAATGAGTTTGATCCAAGGGCTTCATATACTTAAAATATACCCAATACCTATTAAATTAGTCCTAAACAATAGGTAATTAAGCACATCAAATGACTTGAAAGGTGTTCACACACCACAAAATCTCGTAAGAGACTCTGATAGATTTAACTTTTGATTTGAAATGAGTTTGATCCAAGGGCTTCATATGATTTAAGAAAACCTAATACCTATTAAAGGAGTCAAATTCAATAGGAAATTAAGCTCATCAAATGATTTGAAAGGTGTTCATACACAATAAAATTTCGTAAGAGACTATGTTAGTTTTAACCTTTGATTTGAAATGAGTTTGATCCATGGGCTTCATATGATTGAAATTTACCTAATACCTATTCAAGGAGTCAAAAACATTAGGTAATTAAGCCCATCAAATTATTTGAAAGGTGTTCATACACCACAAAATCTCGTAAGAGACTATGATAGTTTTAACCTTTGATTTGAAATGAGTTTGATCCCAGGGCTTCATATGATTTAAATATACCTAATACCTATTCAAGGAGTCAAAAACAATAGGTAATTAAGCACATCAAATGATTTGAAAGGTGTTCATACACCACAAAATCTAGTAAGAGACTATGATAGTTTTAACATTCGATTTGAAATGAGTTTGATTCAACGGCTTCATATGATTAAAATATACATAATACCTATTCAATTAGTCAAAAACAATAGGTAATTAAGCACATCAAATGATTTGAAAGGTGTTCATACACCAAAAAATCTTGTAAGAGACTATGATAGTTTTAACCTTCGATTTGAAATGAGTTTGATCCAAGGGCTTCATTTGATTGAAATATACCTAATACCTATTCAATTAGTGATAGGATTTAGTCGTATCACCTATTCAAAAATAAACCTACAGACCTCTAACTAGGTAGTCAGTGGAAGCAGGGTCGAATCCACAGGGAGACAGAGTTTCTAAATCAATAATCAACCAATTCAGCTACTCCAGATGAAATCAGGAAGGAAATAATTAGACTAAGGAATAGACTACGGAAGACTGAATAAATCGAGGATTAAACTATGGAATAAAAGTCTAGGGTATTAGGTCGGTCCACCATGCTTATACCAATCAAATAGGGTCAACTACTATTAAAACCTAAGTCAAGAGTCGGGGGATTAGAACCTATGTTGAGCTATGGTTAAGACTCAACGCTCATAGTTCAACATACGCCGCATGTTCACTAACGTAATCAGAACTACTGATGTGTCCTAGGCCTCTAGTCGTAAGACGGATCTGTGCAAACAACTATTAACCACAAGCAATCAATGAAATTGTACACTGACATTAATTACTCAATAAGAACAAACCACATCACAATCACCCTAATCAAGCCCTAGAAATTGATAGAAATCTAAATTACCATCATGGTATAAACATGGCTTTCCTATCTAACACCCTAGAAAGAGAACTACTCACTCATAATCGAATCGGCAACAACAAAACTAATATGAAACCCTAAGAATTGCATCATGAACAATTAAATAATTAAACTAAGCAATCAAAGTAATTAAAGAGATAAAGAGTAGAGAAGAGTACCAATTAACGGAAAGCAGGAACTTTTATTGAAATCGAAATAGGTTTGATCACCTCTAAATTAATCTAAAGTGTTTGAATTAAACTAAGAGCAATGTAGAATAAAACTAGTCTAAAACCTAATGAAAGATGAATAATAGATGTCTCTAAATAATGAGAAAAAATGTATTTATAATACCCCCCAATCTAATTAAAAACGGAAACCAATTAACGAAGTCCGCAAAAAAATGACGCCAGACCCGATCGGGCCCGAGAACAGTACCCGATCGGGCCCACACACAAAACATCACTCTGTTCTTCTCGTTTCACGTGGCAGCAGAGGCAAGGAAATGGAAATCTGGGCCCCACCGTTTTTGTCTTGTTCCACGCACAACAGCAACAATTCAACAGCAATGTAATTAAGTTGGTGGGCCCCTCCCCCCCTTTTTGTCTTGTTCAACGCACAACAATTCAGTCTTCATGGCAGCAATTAATAGGTGGTGGGCCCCTTGTCTCCTTATTTACAGCAGCCAACAAACAAATAGGTGGCCCAGTCTTTTCACGCGTGCAGCATTACATCACAAGGGGAGTTTGGGCCTTCCACCCGATCGGGCCCGAGGCATCCACCCGATCGGGCCTGGGAGCAAAATGGCCCAGCACGCTCGCCTCTCAAGCAGCTTCAAAATAAGACCTATGAGCATCCGACCCGATCGGGTCGGGCAGGATACACCCGATCGGGTCTGGGCACTTGTCTTCTCGCCCGATCGGGTCCGCAACTTCTATACCCGATCAATATATTTCCGCCCGATCGGGCCATTTGTGCCCGATCAGAGTACGAAAACCTCCTTTTTGACTCTTTGGCTCTCTAAACTTCATGTTTAGGGGTCTTGGGACCTCCTAAACTACCCATAAAGCTCGTGAGCCATCCTACGTGCCTCGTAACATCTCGTAAAGCCGTGGTTGCTTCCGAATGTCTCGGGAATAAGGAGAAAACTCCCTAAAACCTGCAATTCAACACTAAAATACAAAACCACAACTATATACGATAGTTAGCACAAAATAGCTCCCAAGAGCTCCAATGACGCACAAA
Organism: Patellifolia procumbens; assembly: GCA_947645195.1. Taxonomy (NCBI): domain Eukaryota; kingdom Viridiplantae; phylum Streptophyta; class Magnoliopsida; order Caryophyllales; family Amaranthaceae; genus Patellifolia; species Patellifolia procumbens. The sequence goes on along the minus strand of CANSGD010000261.1, from coordinate 641,375 downwards.
TTAGCTTGTAAATAAGGGAGAAAACTCTATATAAATACGTGATATCAATTAGTCAAAAAAAATAGGTAATTAAGCACATCAAATGATTTGAAAGGTGTTCATACACCACAAAATCTCGTAAGAGACTATGATAGTTTTAACCTTCGATTTGAAATGAGTTTGATCCAAGGGCTTCATTTGATTGAAATATACCTAATACCTATTCAATTAGTCAAAAAAATAGGTAATTAAGCACATCAAATGATTTGAAAGGTGTTCATACACCACAAAATCTCGTAAGAGACTATGATAGTTTTAACCTTTGATTTGAAATGAGTTTGATCCAAGGGCTTCATATACTTAAAATATACCCAATACCTATTAAATTAGTCCTAAACAATAGGTAATTAAGCACATCAAATGACTTGAAAGGTGTTCACACACCACAAAATCTCGTAAGAGACTCTGATAGATTTAACTTTTGATTTGAAATGAGTTTGATCCAAGGGCTTCATATGATTTAAGAAAACCTAATACCTATTAAAGGAGTCAAATTCAATAGGAAATTAAGCTCATCAAATGATTTGAAAGGTGTTCATACACAATAAAATTTCGTAAGAGACTATGTTAGTTTTAACCTTTGATTTGAAATGAGTTTGATCCATGGGCTTCATATGATTGAAATTTACCTAATACCTATTCAAGGAGTCAAAAACATTAGGTAATTAAGCCCATCAAATTATTTGAAAGGTGTTCATACACCACAAAATCTCGTAAGAGACTATGATAGTTTTAACCTTTGATTTGAAATGAGTTTGATCCCAGGGCTTCATATGATTTAAATATACCTAATACCTATTCAAGGAGTCAAAAACAATAGGTAATTAAGCACATCAAATGATTTGAAAGGTGTTCATACACCACAAAATCTAGTAAGAGACTATGATAGTTTTAACATTCGATTTGAAATGAGTTTGATTCAACGGCTTCATATGATTAAAATATACATAATACCTATTCAATTAGTCAAAAACAATAGGTAATTAAGCACATCAAATGATTTGAAAGGTGTTCATACACCAAAAAATCTTGTAAGAGACTATGATAGTTTTAACCTTCGATTTGAAATGAGTTTGATCCAAGGGCTTCATTTGATTGAAATATACCTAATACCTATTCAATTAGTGATAGGATTTAGTCGTATCACCTATTCAAAAATAAACCTACAGACCTCTAACTAGGTAGTCAGTGGAAGCAGGGTCGAATCCACAGGGAGACAGAGTTTCTAAATCAATAATCAACCAATTCAGCTACTCCAGATGAAATCAGGAAGGAAATAATTAGACTAAGGAATAGACTACGGAAGACTGAATAAATCGAGGATTAAACTATGGAATAAAAGTCTAGGGTATTAGGTCGGTCCACCATGCTTATACCAATCAAATAGGGTCAACTACTATTAAAACCTAAGTCAAGAGTCGGGGGATTAGAACCTATGTTGAGCTATGGTTAAGACTCAACGCTCATAGTTCAACATACGCCGCATGTTCACTAACGTAATCAGAACTACTGATGTGTCCTAGGCCTCTAGTCGTAAGACGGATCTGTGCAAACAACTATTAACCACAAGCAATCAATGAAATTGTACACTGACATTAATTACTCAATAAGAACAAACCACATCACAATCACCCTAATCAAGCCCTAGAAATTGATAGAAATCTAAATTACCATCATGGTATAAACATGGCTTTCCTATCTAACACCCTAGAAAGAGAACTACTCACTCATAATCGAATCGGCAACAACAAAACTAATATGAAACCCTAAGAATTGCATCATGAACAATTAAATAATTAAACTAAGCAATCAAAGTAATTAAAGAGATAAAGAGTAGAGAAGAGTACCAATTAACGGAAAGCAGGAACTTTTATTGAAATCGAAATAGGTTTGATCACCTCTAAATTAATCTAAAGTGTTTGAATTAAACTAAGAGCAATGTAGAATAAAACTAGTCTAAAACCTAATGAAAGATGAATAATAGATGTCTCTAAATAATGAGAAAAAATGTATTTATAATACCCCCCAATCTAATTAAAAACGGAAACCAATTAACGAAGTCCGCAAAAAAATGACGCCAGACCCGATCGGGCCCGAGAACAGTACCCGATCGGGCCCACACACAAAACATCACTCTGTTCTTCTCGTTTCACGTGGCAGCAGAGGCAAGGAAATGGAAATCTGGGCCCCACCGTTTTTGTCTTGTTCCACGCACAACAGCAACAATTCAACAGCAATGTAATTAAGTTGGTGGGCCCCTCCCCCCCTTTTTGTCTTGTTCAACGCACAACAATTCAGTCTTCATGGCAGCAATTAATAGGTGGTGGGCCCCTTGTCTCCTTATTTACAGCAGCCAACAAACAAATAGGTGGCCCAGTCTTTTCACGCGTGCAGCATTACATCACAAGGGGAGTTTGGGCCTTCCACCCGATCGGGCCCGAGGCATCCACCCGATCGGGCCTGGGAGCAAAATGGCCCAGCACGCTCGCCTCTCAAGCAGCTTCAAAATAAGACCTATGAGCATCCGACCCGATCGGGTCGGGCAGGATACACCCGATCGGGTCTGGGCACTTGTCTTCTCGCCCGATCGGGTCCGCAACTTCTATACCCGATCAATATATTTCCGCCCGATCGGGCCATTTGTGCCCGATCAGAGTACGAAAACCTCCTTTTTGACTCTTTGGCTCTCTAAACTTCATGTTTAGGGGTCTTGGGACCTCCTAAACTACCCATAAAGCTCGTGAGCCATCCTACGTGCCTCGTAACATCTCGTAAAGCCGTGGTTGCTTCCGAATGTCTCGGGAATAAGGAGAAAACTCCCTAAAACCTGCAATTCAACACTAAAATACAAAACCACAACTATATACGATAGTTAGCACAAAATAGCACCCAAGAGCTCCAATGACGCACAAATTAGCTTGTAAATAAGGGAGAAAACTCTATATAAATACGTGATATCAATTAGTCAAAAAAAATAGGTAATTAAGCACATCAAATGATTTGAAAGGTGTTCATACACCACAAAATCTCGTAAGAGACTATGATAGTTTTAACGTTTTATTTGAAATGAGTTTGATCCAAGGGCTTCATATGCTTTACATATACCTAATACCTATTCAAGGAGTCAAAATCAATAGGAAATTAAGCACATCAAATGATTTGAAAGGTGTTCATACACAACAAAATCTCGTAAGAGACTATGATAGTTTTAACCTTTGATTTGAAATGAGTTTGATCCAAGGGCTTCATATGCTTTACATATACCTAATACCTATGAAAGGAATCAAAACCAATAGCTAATTAAGCACATCATTGATTTGAAAGGTGTTCATACACCACAAAATCTCGTAAGAGACTATGATAGTTTTAACCTTCAATTTGAAATGAGTTTGATCCAAGGGCTTCATATGCTTTACATATACCTAATACCTATTCAAGGAGTCAAAATCAATAGGTAATTAAGCACATCAAATGATTTGAAAGGTGTTTATACACCAAAAAATCTCGTAAGAGACTATGATTGTTTTAACCTTTAATTTGAAATGAGTTAGATCCAAGGGTTTCATATGATTTAAATATACCTAATACCTATTCAAGGTGATGCATATAGCATTTCATAAGCAAGAGCATTCGTTGGTTAAGAACCGAAGAATCAGTATAGCTTCAAACCTTGTTGGAACTGTACCAACAACCACCACTTTCACTAGCCTTAGAACCACCAAACTAGGCCACCAATGTCAAAGAAGAACTCTTGGTGCAACCTTGCTTTGTTAAATTAGTAACTAATCTACGTTAGTTAGCCAATTAACTCAAAGACTTGAATTAGGACAAACTGTCCAGTTTTTACTCTAAGCGCACAGCTCAAAGAAATGAGTATAACTCTTAATTCATTCAACAAAGTCTAATGAAGCTTCTTACATTACAATACTAACATATAAGGTAGTAACATACCAAAGATTCACGTCATTTGGTGATGTTTTGCTTAGGTAACAAAAGCCATCTTAAGTATTACAAAATCTGGCTTGTTTTCAGAACCTAGGTGCAATGATTAGGATATTCTGAGAAACGAAAATATCCTACTGCAAAAAGGAAACTAAGGTAATAAAATAGACATTCTAAGGAAAATATCCTCAAAAAAATCAGCTGCAAAAGCTTAGAAAAAGCGGCTGCCCAGAACTGAAGAAGTGGAGCCCAGAAAGACGCTGGAAGGCTGCGGTTTTGGATACTTCTTCATGAAGCTCTCATTTCCTATTGATTCTTGCCTCCAACTCTTCACATGCTTGTTGGTGATGTATGTAAGCACACAGGTGAGTCATGTATGGTTGCCCTAGCCAAGAATAAAGCTCAAAAACATGCTCAAAACGTTCCCTAAACCAACCGTATAAAATCTGTTCTTCCAAAACAGTTTCACTAAGCTTACTTTAATGACTTAGAACTAATTAATTAAGCTATTTAATCATAATTCAAGCTTGATTACTAATACTTTATGATGTTAAGATGATCATAAGCATTAATCAACAAGGCTTAAAATAGATTAAGAAGGTGTTAAGCTTAATTAACAATTCGATGTACTTGCTTGTTCGAAATTGGATTAAGTAAGCTAATGAACTGAATCTCCTTCACCTTAATCTCTTCTTGATGACACTTTGCTAGGAGACTTGGATTGATCATGGATGCTCCTGCATCATTCTCCCCTGGTTTGGAGAAGTCTTCTTGCAACTCGAAATCTTCTTCCAAATATGGAGCTAAGTCACCCACATTGAAGGTGGCCGAAATGTTGCCCATCTCACTTGGTAGTTCTATCTTGTATGCATTGTTATTGATCTTTTCAAGCACCCTAAATGGACCATCACTCCTTGGCATCAGCTTGTTCTTCCTTCTTGATGGAAATCGCTCCTTCCTTAGGTGCAACCATACTAAGTCCCCGGGCTTGTAAATGACCTCCTTTCGATGCTTGTTAGCTCGGACCTTGTAAGCTTCATTAACCTTCTCAATGCGTGCTCTAATCTGTTGGTGAAGCTTCTTCATCTCCTTTGCCTTCTCCTCTGCATCTTTGCTTTGCCTCACTTCAACTGGAATAGGTAGTAAATCAATGGGACTTAAAGGATTAACCCCATAGTTCACTTCGAATGGAGAGCACTTCGTGGCGTATGTAGGTGATCTATTATAAGCAAATTCTGCATGTGCTAGCTTTAGATCCCAATCTTTCTGTGACTTGTTAACTAGAGTCCTGAGGAGAGTAGTAAGTGTCCTATTTGTCACCTCCGTTTGACCATCAGTTTGTGGATGCGCCGTGGTACTAAAGAGGAGCTTAGTACCTAGGAGCTTCCATAAAGTCTTCCAAAAGAAACTGAGGAACTTAACATCCTTATCAGAAACAATAGTCTTCGGTACACCATGTAATCTAATGATCTCCTTGAAGTATAAATCAGCTACATGAATTGCATCATCCGTCTTGTTGCAAGCAATGAAATGAGCCATCTTTGAGAATCGATCCACCACCACCATAATAGCATCTCTTTGCCTTTGAGTCCTAGGCAAAGCTACAATGAAATCCATACTAACATCTTCCCATGGCTTATTAGGAACTGGAAGTGGAGTATAGAGCCCTTGATGAAAAGAACTCTTGGCCTTTTGACATGTAGAACATCGAGCTAGAACTGAGTGAACATCACCTGCAAGTTTTGGCCAATAAAAGTGTTCCTGCAAAACATCCACAGTTTTGTTAATACCAAAATGCCCTGCTAGGCCTCCTCCATGAACCTCCTTGATGAGCAAATCCCTTAGTGAGCACTTAGGGATACAAAGCTTATTATTTCGGAAGAGAAAACCATCTAGAACCGAAAAAGCTCCATGAGAACCATCCTTGCACGCTTCTATCAATGGTGAAAAATCTGGATCATCATAATAAAGCTCCTTAATATGAGTGAAGCCAAGAACTCGAGCCTCCATTAGAGAAAGCATAGAATGCCTCCTAGATAATGCATCTGCAACCACATTAGAAACTCCAGTTTTGTACTTTAAAACAAAATCAAAAGATTGAAGGAACTCCACCCATTTAGCATGCCGTGAACTGAGCTTATGTTGTCCATTAATGTACTTCAAAGCTTGATGATCTGAATGCAACACAAACTGAGCTGGCCTAAGATAATGAGTCCAATAAGTCAAGGCACGAACAATAGCATAGAACTCTTTATCATAGGTGCTGTAGTTGAGCTTGGCATGATTGAGCTTCTCACTAAAATAGGCTATGGGACGCCCTCCTTGTTGTAAAACAGCTCCAATCCCTACGCCACTTGCATCACATTCCACTTCAGACACTTTCTTGAAATCTGGTAAGGCTAGAACAGGCGCCTCACAAAGCTTGCTTTTCAACTGATCAAATGCTTCCTGAGCTGCTGGAGTCCAAGTGAAAGAACCCCCTTTGATACATTCGGTCAGTGGAGCCAAAATAGTACTAAAACCTCTGATGAATCTCCTGTAAAAAGATGCCAATCCATGAAAACTTCGAACTTCTGTGATGGAATTTGGAATTGGCCATGATTTGATTGCCTCCACCTTGGATTCATCCATAGAAATGCCCTGAGATGAAATAATGAAGCCAAGAAAAGACACACTAGAAGTGAAGAATTCACACTGCTCCATCTTTGCATATAGCTTCTTTTCCCTTAGCTTAAGGAAAACCTTCTTCAGATGAATAAGATGATCCTGTTCATTGTTGCTATACACAAGAATATCATCAAAATAAACCACAACAAATGAACCAATGAAGGGACGAAGTACCTGCATGAGCCTCATGAAAGTACTAGGAGCATTAGTTAAACCAAATGGCATAACACGCCACTCATATAACCCACTCTTAGTCTTAAAGGCTGTTTTCCATTCATCCCTTCTTTGATTCGAATCTGATGATAACCACTACGCAAATCTATCTTGGATAATATAGTAGCACCATGTAATTCATCGAGCAAATCATCAAGCCTAGGAATAGGATACCTATACTTGATGGTAATGTTGTTTATAGCCCTGCAATCTACACACATACGCATAGTTCCATCCTTCTTTGGAACAAAAATAACAAGAACAACATATGGACTAAGACTTTCTTGCACAAACCCCTTAGCTAACAATTCAGTAATCTATTTTTGCAACTCTTTAGCTTCTTCAGGATTACATCTATAAGCTGCCTTGTTAGGTAATAGTGCTCCAGGAACTAAGTCAATTTGATGCTCAATACCCCTACGAGGTGGTAAACCATAGGGAAGATCCTCGGGAAAAATATCACTAAAATCGTTCACTAATGGTTTAACCCAATCATGTAATTCACGAGTAATTTCATCATTTGCAGCAAATAACAACAAGAAGTACATTTCCTTCCCCTTTTCAATGGCCTTATCAACTTGATGTTTTTGGAGAATTAAGGATTTCTGATTTTTAGCTTTCGAATTGGAGGTTTCTTTCTTAGGCAAATTCGGACCCTTTTTGCTAGGACTAAGTATAATTTTCTTGTTTTCATGCATGAAAGTGTATGTATTAGTCCTACCATTATGTAAGGTTGATGTGAAAATAAGTAAGAAAGATTTGCTCTTAATTACTTAAATTCGATTGTCTTAGTGTTTAGGAAGGATTAGCTCACAAACCTAAATACTAAGGGTGTTTTAATAAGTAAAAGATTAGATCTTAAACTCACTAAAACGTTTTTGAGCACTTGTCGAATACTCTCCCAAGTAACTCGTTCAATTTAAGCTAAGAAACACTCGGTTTTTAAGCTTAGGAAAAACACACGGTTTTTATTTCATCAAAAGTCAAGTACATACATGCTCCCATGGATTCCTATTTCTTATATAGACTTAATAACATCCTAAACAACAAAGATACAGCCTTGGAAGCTTCCAAAATTACAAGGAAACAAGAAAAAACAAAAAGAAAATCAAGAAGAACAAATCAGCAAAAACTGTTTGGACCTTGACAGCTTTAGGGCCAATTTTAATCCACTTGGCTATCCAAAATAAGCTCCAAAAGGATGAATTCCATCCCTACACATGTAAGGGCTTCCAACCATGTAATATTTTCTTGATTTGGAGCTAAAAATGCTGTTGCCCAGAACCAATTACAATCAGACATCATTCACGTTTTTCAGCTGGGCAGCATTGATAACTTGGCTAAAACTTGTTCTTTGCTTAATCTAAAGGCTTCCACTTGGACCCTAAGCTTCAATAACACATATACACATGACTAGGATGCTGTACTACATTAATTACTCCCTTTCATCATGTATTACATCATCAAAACTAAGAGAAAAGCTGAAAACATGTAGGAAAAATGCTGAAATCAGATTTTTTACTCTATTAGGATTATTTTAGCATCTTAAACAAGGTTAATGCTAAATAATCACTAATAGTACTAATTAGGCTATTTGGTTGCTTTCTTAAGCCCACTTAATCCTCCTTTAAGTTTGGCTAATCAACCCAAATCATTCCGAAAAGCAACCGAACCTTCGTTATGTAAAACCGTCTTGTTTAGGCTCAAACAAGGACCATGTAAATGTTTCGAACCCATACTTGGATTTAGACTGATTAACAACTCTGGCACTTGTTCTTCTGTATTTGATTTTACATCATTCTCTCCTTCTTCAGTTGGAATTGTCCTCAATTCTTGCAATTCATCATCTTCTAAGTATGGTGACAAATCTCCAACATTGAAGGTAGCAGCAACTCCATATTCACCAGGAAGATCAATCTTGTATGCATTGTCTCCACATCTTTCTAATACCTTGAATGGACCTTCAGCACGTGGCATTAGTTTGTGTTTTCTTTTTCCCGGGAATCTTTCCTTTCTCAGATGAATCCAAACTAAGTCACCTGGAGCAAAAATTCTAGGTGACCTTCTTCTGTTTGCTCTTTTTTATAGGCTTCATTGGCTTTCTCTATATTATTTCGAACATGCCTATGAATCTTCACCATTTCTTCAGCTTGTTTCCTAGCATCTCCATGAACAAAAGAATCTTTAGGAATAGCAATTAAATCAATCGGGACATAAGGATTTACCCCATAAACAGTCTCGAATGGTGAATGTTTAGTAGCAAAAGTTGGTGTTCTGTTGTAAGCAAACTCAGCATGACATAACTTCACATCCCAGTCTTTTCCTGTCTTGCTTACTAGGCCTCTTAATAACGTACCAAGAGTCCTGTTGGTCACTTCAGTCTGACCATCTGTTTGAGGATGACAAGAAGTACTAAACAGCAACTTAGTACCCATAAGTCTCCATAATGTTCTCCAGAAGTAGCTTAAAAACTTGCTATCACGATCAGATACAATAGTCCTTGGAACACCATGCAAGCGAACTATTTCTCTGAAATATAAAACAGCTACATTAATGGCATCTTCGGTTTTATGGCATGGAACAAAGTGTGCCATTTTTGAAAAACGATCTACCACCACCATAATAGAGTCTTTGCCCCTCTGAGTTCTTGGAAGAGCAACAATGAAATCCATGCTTACATCTTCCCATGGCTTTTCTGGAACTGGTAGTGGTGTGTAAGGTCCTTGCAAGAACGTACTCTTAGCCTTTTGACATGTACCACAACGAGCTATAATGGCTTGAACATCTCCCACCATGCGTGGCCAGTAAAAATGTTCTTGCAATAATTCAACAGTTTTAGTAATGCCAAAATGACCAGCTAGACCACCTCCATGAGCTTCTCTAATCAATAAATCACGAGCTGGACACTTAGGAACACAGAGCTTGTTCCCCTTGAATAGAAACTCATCTGTAATATGATAATGAGCATGTTGGCCTTTCTTGCACTCTTCATATACTTCACGAAAATCTGGATCTTCTGAATAATATTCTTTAATCAGCTCGAACCCCAAAATCTTCGAAACAACTGTAGCTAATAAAGAATGTCTTCTAGATAATGCATCTGCTACAACATTTGCTTTCCCCGCTTTATATTTAGCGACAAAGTTAAAGGATTGCAAAAATTCCACCCATTTAGCATGACGAGCACTCAACTTATGTTGCCCATGGATGTACTTCAGTGACTCATGATCTGAATGAAGAACAAAAGCTTGCGGCCTCAAATAATGGCTCCAATGATTAAGAGCTCGAACCATAGCATAGAACTCTTTATCATAGGTTGAATAACTGAGCTTGGCGCCATTTAGCTTTTCACTGAAATAAGCTACAGGTTTGCCTGCTTGAATAAGAACTGCTCCAATACCTGTTCCACTAGCATCACATTCTACTTCAAAAGGTTTGGTAAAATCAGGTAAGGACAAAATGGGTGCATGACACATTCTTTCTTTCACGGTCTCAAAAGCCTTTTGAGCAGCTTCAGTCCACTCAAATCTTCCTTGCTTTGTGCATTCAGTTATAGGACTCATTAAAGTACTGAAATTGCTGATGAATCTTCTATAAAATGAAGCCAGACCATGAAAAGATCTCACCTCGGTAACAGTTTTAGGAACCGGCCAAGAGGAAATAGCTTCCACTTTAGATGGATCCACTTTGACACCTTCATCTGAAATAATAAAGCCAAGAAAACCAATCTCCCTTTGCATGAAAGAACATTTCTCAAGCTTGCCATAGAGTTTCTGTTTTCTAAGAACTTCAAATAACTGCTGCAGATGAAATAAATGCTCTTCTTTGCTGGTGGAGTACACTAGAATGTCATCTAAATAGACAACAATGAACTTGCCCAAAAATGGCCTCAAAACTTCATTCATCAATCTCATAAAAGTGCTAGGTGCATTAGTAAGACCAAATGGCATAACAAGCCACTCATATAAGCCATATTTTGTTTTAAATGCGGTCTTCCATTCATCACCTTCACGCATGCATATTTGATGATAGCCACTTCTAAGATCAATTTTAGAAAACAATTTGGAACCACCAAGTTCATCAAGCATATCATCCAATCTAGGAATAGGAAATCTGTATTTGATAGTAATATTATTAACAGCACGACTATCAATACACATTCTCCATGAACCGTCTTTCTTCGGGACTAGTAGAGCAGGTACAGCACATGGACTCATACTTTCCCGTACATACCCTTTCTCCATCAGCTCCTTAATCTGTCTCTGCAACTCTTCACTCTCCTTGGGGTTACATCTATAGGCTGGTTTATTTGGAATTGGTGCTCCAGGAATAAGGTCAATTTGATGTTCTACCCCCCTTTTAGGTGGAAGGCCAGGTGGTAATTCATCAGGAAAAACATCATTAAATTCATTTAACAACTTTCTCAATTCGCCATCTTCCACACTAACCCCCTCATTTTTTTCTTTACTAATCAAGACATACACAAATTTTTCTTCTTTTACCTCCTTTTCGAATTTTTTCTCCCTAAGAACATCCCCTCACAAAGAAGATTTTCTTCCGGTTTAGGTTTATGGTTTGAAATTTTAGAAGGTGGTAATGGCAACAATGTCTTGATTTTTCCATTCATATTCACCTTATACACATTAGTAACACCATCATGCTTCACTTTTCTATCAAATTGCCATGGACGACCAAGTAAAATATGGCATGCAGTCATAGGAATCACATCACATACAATTTCATCAGAATAATTTCCAATCGAAAAAGAAAGTAGTACTCTTTTTCGTACCTTCACCTCGTTGTCATCATCAAGCCATTTAAGTCTATATGGCTTAGGGTGCTTTGTAGTAGGTAGAGCTAGTTTCTCCACAAGCTCAGTTGATGCTACATTAGTACAGCTGCCTCCATCAACAATCAACGTGCATAGCTTGCCTTTCACTAAGCATTTGGAGTGAAAAATTGTCTCCCTTTGCTCTTCTTCGGTGCTCACATTTTTGGTGTAAAGAGCTCTCCTAAGAACAAGTGTTTCGCCCTCCATTTCTGGTGCACAAGCCTCTTCATCTTCAGTCTCTCCTTCTTTAGCTGAATCCTCTTCTACATGGCGTGATTTTTCAAGTTCATCTATCTCCTCCATGTCACGAATTGTAAGGACTCTACTTGTAGGACAATTAGACTTGTAGTGTCCATAACCATGGCACTTGTAGCAACGCACCTTTAGGAGTTTATCATCAACATTCTCCTTGCCTTTATCCTTGTTCTTTTTAAAATTTTCGGACCTCTTTGCGCTATCAAAAGAACTAGTACTTTGATTAGTTTTAAAAGTACTAAAAGGCTTCGAAAATGGCTTACTAGAACTAGGCTTCTTTTTATGCTTATCAATCTTCATAGCCACTTTGCAAGCTTCATCATAAGTGAGGTATGGATACACTTCTAGCTTTTCTGTGATGTCTTCATTAAGGCCTCCAAGAAAACGCCCCAATTTATGCTCCTCTAGTTCATCAATTTCACAAACAATTGATAATTTTTCAAATTCCATGATATACTCTTCCACGGAAAGATTTCCTTGCTTCAAAGTAGACCATTTAACATACTGATTTTGTTTATAGTTTGCTGGAACAAATCTCTTTCTTAAGAGCTTCTTTAATTTCGGCCAAGTTGAAATTTTGGACTTTTCAGCACGAGCTCTTTGCCTCTTAACTCCTTCTAACCAAATAGATGCATACTTGGTTAGTTTAAGAACTGCAATCTTGTACTTTTTATCATCTGGAGTCTCCTTATACTCAAAGAACTTCTCTAAAGAACGTTCCCATTCTAAGTAGGCTTCAGGATCCAAAGTACCATTGAATTCTGGAACTTCTATCTTCATTCCATGATCATTACTCTTAACACTTCGTTCTCCTTCATCTGTATTCTTCTTTCGAATTACTTCGAGAGTGAGTTGATTCATCATGGCTTGAATAGCACTTGTTTGTTCTGCCAATGCATCGATCATTCGATCCCTTCTTTCATTAGCATCATTGTCCCCCATTGTTGAACTTAGCTCGGATACCAATTGATGTGAAAATAAGTAAGAAAGATTTGCTCTTAATTACTTAAATTCGATTGTCTTAGTGTTTAGGAAGGATTAGCTCACAAACCTAAATACTAAGGGTGTTTTAATAAGTAAAAGATTAGATCTTAAACTCACTAAAACGTTTTTGAGCACTTGTCGAATACTCTCCCAAGTAACTCGTTCAATTTAAGCTAAGAAACACTCGGTTTTTAAGCTTAGGAAAAACACACGGTTTTTATTTCATCAAAATTCAAGTACATACATGCTCCCATGGATTCCTATTTCTTATATAGACTTAATAACATCCTAAACAACAAAGATACAGCCTTGGAAGCTTCCAAAATTACAAGGAAACAAGAAAAAACAAAAAGAAAATCAAGAAGAACAAATCAGCAAAAACTGTTTGGACCTTGACAGCTTTAGGGCCAATTTTAATCCACTTGGCTATCCAAAATAAGCTCCAAAAGGATGAATTCCATCCCTACACATGTAAGGGCTTCCAACCATGTAATCTTTTCTTGATTTGGAGCTAAAAATGCTGTTGCCCAGAACCAATTACAATCAGACATCATTCACGTTTTTCAGCTGGGCAGCATTGATAACTTGGCTAAAACTTGTTCTTTGCTTAATCTAAAGGCTTCCACTTGGACCCTAAGCTTCAATAACACATATACACATGACTAGGATGCTGTACTACATTAATTACTCCCTTTCATCATGTATTACATCATCAAAACTAAGAGAAAAGCTGAAAACATGTAGGAAAAATGCTGAAATCAGATTTTTTACTCTATTAGGATTATTTTAGCATCTTAAACAAGGTTAATGCTAAATAATCACTAATAGTACTAATTAGGCTATTTGGTTGCTTTCTTAAGCCCACTTAATCCTCCTTTAAGTTTGGCTAATCAACCCAAATCATTCCGAAAAGCAACCGAACCTTCGTTATGTAAAACCGTCTTGTTTAGGCTCAAACAAGGACCATGTAAATGTTTCGAACCCATACTTGGATTTAGACTGATTAATAACTCTGGCACTTGTTCTTCTGTATTTGATTTTACATCAAAGGTTTCCTTATCAGATTGCCACGGCCTCCCTAAGAGAATATGACATGCATTCATAGGCACCACATCACATAAAACCTTATCATTATATGAATCACCAAAAGAGAAGCTAATTAAAGTTTGTTTTGTTACCTCCACACAGTTACCATCATTAAGCCAATGAAGCTTATATGGTTTAGGATGACTGAAGGTAGGATGATTGAGCTTCTCCACCATAGAACTCGAAGCTACATTAGTGCAACTCCCACCATCAATAATCATGGAACAAATCTTGTCCTTGATTAAGCATTTTGTCTGAAAAATCTAGTCTCGTTGAGATGGTATAGCTTCGTCTTGTTTGGAGTGAAGGACCCTCCTTAGAACCAAGCTAAGATGATCATCTCCTTCCACTTCATCAACAAGAACATCTTCATTGCATTCATCCTCCTTTTCAGATTCTTTTTCGTGCTCCTCTTGATCTTTAAGGGCATCTTCTATGTTTTTAATGTCTAGTAAGGTCATTACCCTTCTGTTTGTCCATTGTGCTTGATAATGACCATAACCATGACACTTAAAACATTTGACATCATCCTTCTTGGAAGAACTTTAAGCAACTTTCTTCCCTTTATCAAGAAATTTCGAACCAGCTTCATTTTTAGGTGTAAATGGAGATGTCGAAGTAGGCTTTACATACGAACTAGAACCTCCTTTAGCATAAGAAGTTCCTTTGCTAAATACCTTCTTCTTATTGTCTTTTTGATGCTTTTCCACCTTAAGAGCCAACCTGAAAAGTTCATCTAAAGTAGAATAAGATTGAAGCTCAAGCTTCTTTTGAATGTCACGATCTAGGCCCTTCACAAAACGAGCCATGGTCTGCTCTTCCCTTTCTTGAACATCCAATTTCATCATCAACTTCTCATATTCATGGATGTATGTCTCGACATTCTTGGTACCTTGAGACAAATCAGAAAGTTGGTTATATAAATCAAGAGTGTAAGTGGAGGGGAGAAACTTAGCTTCCATCTTCTTTTTCAGTTTCTTCCAACTCTTGATTTTCGGCTTATGCTTTCTTTCTCTAGCAAGAGCAACGTTTTCCCACCAAAGGGATGCATAACCCTTTAGCTTAGTGGTAGCCAACTTGAAAGATTTCGAATCATCATACTCCTTTAGCTCGAAAATCCTATTACATCTCGAAACCCATTCCAAGTAAGCATCAGGATTAAGGTTTCCATCAAACTCTGGAACATCTAACTTGATGTCTCGAAATTCATCTTGTTTTCGTGGCCTCCTTCTTTGATTAGAAGTTTGTGATTGCACTTCTTCACTAGAGTCATAAACAACCTCATTCTCATCTTCAAAGTGCCTCCTTTCATGAACTTCTCTTTGAACTCCAACACTAGAACTTCGAAAAGCTTCCATGAGATTTGCCATTTGCTCACTAATTGTAGCCATTTGATTCTCAAGGCCAACTAACCTTGCTTCATTCAATGTCATGCCCCTTCTAAACTGATTTGGATCTTCATTACCACTCATTTTAACAACCACGAAATTGTATCAAAGATTAGGTGAAAAGAGAAGAAAAGAGATGTGTTTGGGCTTAGAATTGGTTTCGGTTTTGGGGGGGATAAGTGTGTGAGTTTAGGAAATGATTATAGGATGATTAGAGGGTTAAAAGAATGCTCTTAAACTAACCAAAGCTCTGATACCAAATGATGCATATAGCATTTAATAAGCAAGAGCATTCGTTGGTTAAGAACCGAAGAATCAGTATTGCTTCAAGCCTTGTTGGAACCGTACCAACAACCACCACTTTCACTAGCCTTAGAACCACCAAACTAGGCCACCAATGTCAAAGAAGAACTCTTGGTGCAACCTTGCTTTGTTAAATTAGTAACTAATCTACGTTAGTTAGCTAATTAACTCAAAGACTTGAATTAGGACAAACTGTCCAGTTTTTACTCTAAGCGCACAGCTCAAAGAAATGAGTATAACTCTTAATTCATTCAACAAAGTCTAATGAAGCTTATTACATTACAATCCTAACATATAAGGCAGTAACATACCAAAGATTCACGTCATTTGGTGATGTTTTGCTTAGGTAACAAAAGCCATCTTAAAGTATTACAAAATCTTGCCAGTTTTCAGAACCTAGGTGCAATGATTAGGATATTCTGAGAAACGAAAATATCCTACTGCAAAAAGGAAACTAAGGTAATAAAATAGACATTCTAAGGAAAATATCCTCAAAAAATCAGCACCAAAAGCTTAGAAAAAGCGGCTGCCCAGAACTGAAGAAGTGGAGCCCAGAAAGACGCTGGAAGGCTGCGGTTTTGGATACTTCTTCATGAAGCTCTCATTTCCTATTGATTCTTGCCTCCAACTCTTCACATGCTTGTTGGTGATGTATGTAAGCACACAGGTGAGTCATGTATGGTTGCCTTAGCCAAGAATAAAGCTCAAAAACATGCTCAAAACGTTCCCTAAACCAACCGTATAAAATCTGTTCTTCCAAAACAGTTTCACTAAGCTTACTTTAATGACTTAGAACTAATTAATTAAGCTATTTAATCATAATTCAAGCTTGATTACTAATACTTTATGATGTTAAGATGATCGTAAGCATTAATCAACAAGGCTTAAAATAGATTAAGAAGGTGTTAAGCTTAATTAACAATTCGAAGTACTTGCTTGTTCGAAATTGGATTAAGTAAGCTAATGAACTGAATCTCCTTCACCTTAATCTCTTCTTTATGAATCTTTGCTAGGAGACTTGGATTGATCATGGATGCTCCTGCATCACAAGGAGTAAAAAACAATAGGTAACTAAGCACATCAAATGATTTGAAAGGTGTTCATTGATATCATTTGATGTGAAGGTGTTGATGGGTGTTAGTGCTACGTTCAATGTGGGGGATTTGTCACCATACTTAGATGATTCAAGTTTGAGGGCAAACTCTTCAAAAGAAGGGGAGAATGATCCAAAGTCAAGCCCACTTAAAGGCTCTTTGGTTCATGAACCAGTTGCACTTGTTTTAGAAGCTCTTGGCTTTTCTCCATTTGTTCTTAAGCCCGAGTTTGTTACTTGTTTAACTTGGATGGTGGATTGAGGCGTGCATCACATTTTGAAGAGCCCAAGTTCTGTTTGGGTTTCAAGCATGATTGTAAAGGAAGCCCAAGTTCTGTTTGGATTCCTATTTAATCTATTTCTTTTTTTTATTTTATTTCAAGCTTAAAATAAAGCCTAGTGATTACTTAAGACACTAAGGCAAGTAGGCGTGTGTTTTGTGGCTGATTAGGCATGTAATTAGGGGTTATTTACAGCTCATAATTGCTGATTGCCTTCTTTGTAGTAGCCCCTTAAATGAGGCTTAATTAGGGCATGAATCAAGGAGTTTTGTAACTCCTCAAAGCCATTCCTCTTAGGACGTTTTTAGGGTGTTTCAGCTCCTCCTTTGCTGTTCCTTATCTCTATATAAGGAGAGAAAATGATAATAGAAAGCAGATTTGAGTTTTGATAAAAAAAACCTTTGTGTTATAGTTTTTACTTTGAGTTTGTCTCAAGTATTGCTAACCCTTATTACTTTGAGTGAGTCTTGAGTGATAAGCCTAGGAGAGATTGAGTGAGTCTTATCTCTGACCTAGAACCCCAAAACATTGAGTGTGTTCTTGTGTTTTGGAACTATTTCTTGTTTCGAGTGATTTCTTTTTAAAGTGAGTGTTCTATTGTTCGTAAGTTTAGAATCATCATCCAATCCTTTGGAGGGTGATTTTAGATTCACATCATCTGGTATCAGAGCTTTGGTGAAGAAATTCGTCGGAAAAATCGAGTTTTGGAGAAGAAATGAAACTGCCAGAATTCAACCCGTTTTTCATCCGACTTTGAAGGACGATTTCTCAACCTTCAGGAGTCCAAATTGGTTGATTCTTTTTTTCATTCTGCATAAATTTTTGTCTAGAATACTCACAGAATTTTTCATATTTTTGTGAATTTTTTTGATATTAAACTGGGCACGTTTTTCGCAACTGCGCCAAAAACGGAGCAAATCTGGCACACAGAACTTCAAACGACAATTCCTCCTTCATACGGAAAGCTTTTCAAGAGTTTCTTTTTTTGATTCCGCTTGAAATTTCCTGAGTGTTATTAATCTGTAAGCCTTTGAGAGTCTCAAGGCCATTTACAGTTTCGTTTTGTTGTTCAAGTTTACGGCAGTTTGCATCTTGTATTTGTAATAGTCTAGCAAAAATAGTGAAATCATGGTTGAAGGTGATCTTGCTAGGATGTTACAAGTAATTACTGAGAAGTTGGAAAACTTAGAGAGAAAATCAGAAGCAAATGATGAAGATAAGGCTCAACAAAAGACTAGGTTAGATGCCATGTCCGAAATGTTGATGCAAGCAAGTAGAAAACTGAATTTTCTTGAAAATGAGGATGGTGAGGTTAATACACCTAGAAACTTTGATGATGATAGGGGTTTGAAAATTGAGATGCCTGAATTTGATGGGGGACATGATAGTGAGGCTTTTCTTGATTGGATGAGGCAAATTGAGACCGTTTTTGATTATAAGGGGTATAATGATGGGAAAAGGTTTAAACTTGCTGTCTTAAAACTCACTAAACTTGCTGCCTTGTGGTATGAAAACCTCAAGTCGAATAGAAGGAGAGAAGGAAAAGAGAAGATAGACTCATGGGTTAAGTTAAAAAAAAAGATGAGGGATAAATGGGTTAGTAAGGAGTATGAGCAAGAGCAGTACCTAAAACTTACCCACCTTTCTCAAGAAAATAACATGAGTGTGGAAGAGTACATGAAAAAGTTTGAAAAATTGTGCTTGATTTGTGATTTGCAAGAAAAGGAAACCTTTAAAATTGCTCGATTTGTTAAAGGTTTGTCCAAAGAGATAAGTAAGAAAGTAGAAGTGACTCACTATGCCACTTTTAGTGATGTTTGTAAACTTGCTTTGAAATATGAGGCACAAGCTAAGGAGGAAAAGGAGAAAGAGAAGCCCAAAACTTCTTCTTTCAAGGGTACTTCAAAATTTACTCCTTTCAACTCTAAAGGGAGTACTTTTCAAAGTAGAGCCTTTTCATCTAGTTCATCCGGTTCTAAATTTGATAAGGGGAAAGAAAAACAAGTGATTTCACCTAGTGAGCTTGCAACTAGGAGAAAATGTTTTAAATGCCATGGGAGGGGTCATATTGCTAGTGAATGTCCTAGTAAAACTGTTTTGACCGCCACTCAATGTGCCATAATGGATGAAGAAGAACAAATGTATAATTTTGTAGTACAAGAAGAAAATGGCTATGTAGAAGATGACTTTGAAGAAGAGATAGAACCCGAGGGTGAGTACAATATGATGGTTGTGAGGAAAGTATTGTTTAGTGAGCCTCAAGTTGATGAGAGGCAAAGAAACAACTTGTTTCATACTAGATGCAAGATTGGAGAGAAGACTTGCAATGTGATAGTCGATGGTGGAGCTCAAACGGATGTTGTTTCATCCGAAGCTGTGAGTAAGTTGAAACTTACCACTAGAGATCATGATGAGCCTTATAAGCTCAATTGGTTGAATGATGGCAATGGTATTAGGGTGAAGAAGCAAGCTTTGGTTTCTTACTCTATTGGCAAGTTTGAAGATGAGAGATGGTGCGACATTCTTCCTATGGATGCTTGTCACTTGTTACTTGGAAGGCCATGGCAATTTGACCATGATTCGGAGCATAAAGGCAAATCTAATGTATATCTTGTAACTACCAAAGATGGTAGAAAAGTTAAATTGCTTCCCCTACCCCCTAAAGTTGCTAAGAAAGACAAAGAAAAGAGCAACTATCTTGTATCTTGTAATGAGTTCGAGAAAATAGTGGAAGAAAATGGTGGGGGGTATGCTTTGGTTGTAAGGACCAAAGACGAGAATGAGACTACTTGCAATAACTCACCACTTTTGGATGAGTTGTTGGAAGAGTTCAAAGATGTGTTCCCCAATGACTTGCCCAAGGGCCTCCTCCAATAAGGGGCATTGAGCATGCCATTGACTTGATTCCAGGATCACCTTTGCCCAACAAGGCTGCCTATAGGTGTAATCCGGAAGAGAGTAAGGAACTTGAAAGGCAAGTGAATGAATTGATTGAAAGAGGCTATGTGAGAGAGAGCCTTAGTCCTTGCGCGGTTCCTGCCCTCTTAGTACCAAAGAAAGATGGTACTTGGAGAATGTGTGTTGATAGTCGTTCCATTAACAACATAACCATCAAATATCGTTTTCCTATGCCTCGTTTGCAAGATATGCTAGATGAATTGAGTGGTTCCTTAGTCTTTTCCAAAATAGACTTAAGGAGTGGATACCATCAAATGAGAGTAAGGGAGGGAGATGAGTGGAAAACGACTTTCAAAACAAAGCAAGGGTTATATGAGTGGTTAGTTATGCCATTTGGGCTTTGCAATGCCCCAAGCTCCTTCATGCGGTTGATGAATGAAGTCCTCCGTCCTTTCCTTAATGATTTTATTGTTGTTTACTTAGATGACATACTTGTGTATAGTAAAAACAATGAAGATCATGTAATTCATTTGAGGAGGTTGTTTGAAAAATTGAGGGAGATGAAGTTGTATGGCAAGCTTGAGAAATGTGTATTCATGACTCCTAGTGTTGTATTCTTAGGATACATTGTAACAGGAGAGGGGGTGCATGTAGACCCGGAAAAAGTAAAAGCTGTGCAATCATGGTTGGCTCCAACCAATGTGCATGAAGTAAGAAGCTTCCATGGACTAGCCTCCTTCTATAGGCGGTTCATCAAGAACTTCTCTACTATCATGGCTCCTATCACCGAGTTAACAAAGAAAGGTGAGTTTAAGTGGGGTGAGAGTGCGCAAAAGGCCTTTGAGAAGGTCAAGCATATGCTTTGTAATGCTCCCATACTTGTACTTCCCGACTTTAACAAAGTGTTTGAGGTGGAGTGTGATGCGAGTGGGATTGGGATTGGTGCGGTTTTGATACAAGAGAGGAAGCCCGTGTGCTACTTTAGTGAAAAGTTAAATGGGGCTAAGCTTAACTATTCCACTTATGATCGTGAGTTCTATGCCATTGTGAGGGCTCTTGATCATTGGTCTCATTACTTAAGACCTAAGCCTTTTGTCCTTCATTCGGACCATGAGGCGCTTAAGTTCATCCATGGGCAATAAAAGTTGAACCAAAGGCATGCTAAATGGGTGGAGTTTCTCCAAACATTTACCTTTAGTTCAAAATATAAAGATGGAAAGAGTAATGTAGTGGCCGACGCTTTGTCTCGTCGGAACTACTTGCTTTCTATGGTGGATGCTAAGATTTTGGGTTTTGAGCAACTCAAAGAGGGCTATCAACATGATCCTGATTTTGCAAGTGAGTTCGAGAGTCCATCAAAAGAGTTTGTGCAGCAAGATGGTTACCTCTTCAAGGGTAACAAGTTGTGTGTCCCAAAGAGTGGCGTGAGGGAGTTGTTGGTGAGGGAAGTGCATAGTGGTGGTTTGGCGGGTCACTTTGGCATCCAAAAGACTCTTGATATTCTTGGTGAGCATTTCTATTGGCCAAGAATGATCAAAGATGTGACTTTGGTTGTGGAGAGATGTGCTACTTGTCAAAAAGCAAAGGGTCACTTCACCAAAGGTCTCTACACTCCTCTTCCAGTTCCAGATGCCCCATGGGAGAGTGTTAGCATGGACTTCATTGTAGGATTACCAAGAACTCAAAGGGGAAGGGATAGCATCATGGTTGTTGTAGATAGATTCTCTAAAATGGCTCACTTCATAGCTTGTAATAAAACTGATGATGCTGTAAAAGTGGCGGAAATGTACTTTAAGGAAGTTGTCAAACTTCATGGCATTCCTCGAAGTATAGTTTCGGATAGGGACTCCAAGTTTCTTAGTCACTTTTGGAGGACCCTATGGAAGCTTGTTGGTACCAAGTTGCTATTTAGCACCTCTCATCATCCCCAAACTGATGGGCAAACGGAGGTGACAAATAGAACTTTGGGTACGTTGTTGAGAGGACTTGTAAGCAAAACGCAAAAAGATTGGGACATGAAACTAGCCCATGCTGAGTTTGCTTACAATCGAGCTCATTCCTTAACTACTTCTCGCTCCCCATTTGAAGTAGTTTATGGAGTGAATCCCTTTGTGCCTATTGATCTTATTCCTATGGTTAAAGGGGATATTGTGGAGAAAGATGCTAAAAAGAGGGTGGAAGCCTTTCAAAAAACCTGTGAGCAAGTGAAGAAAAGAATTGAGGAGATGAATAAGAAATACCAAGAGAGAGCAAACAAACGACGAAAGCAACCCATCTTTCAACCCAGGGATTTGGTTTGGCTTCATTTCAGGAAAGAGAGATTTCCCAAACTTCGCAAAAACAAACTCATGCCTCGTTCTGATGGTCCATTTAGAGTGTCTGAAAGGGTGAATGATAGTGCTTACAAAATTGAGCTTCCTGATGAGTTGATGGGTGTTAGTGCTACGTTCAATGTGGGGGATTTGTCACCATACTTAGATGATTCAAGTTTGAGGGCAAACTCTTCAAAAGAAGGGGAGAATGATCCAAAGTCAAGCCCACTTAAAGGCTCTTTGGTTCATGAACCAGTTGCACTTGTTTTAGAAGCTCTTGGCTTTTCTCCATTTGTTCTTAAGCCCGAGTTTGTTACTTGTTTAACTTGGATGGTGGATTGAGGCGTGCATCACATTTTGAAGAGCCCAAGTTCTGTTTGGGTTTCAAGCATGATTGTAAAGGAAGCCCAAGTTCTGTTTGGATTCCTATTTAATCTATTTCTTTTTTTTTGTTTTATTTCAAGCTTAAAATAAAGACTAGTGATTACTTAAGACACTAAGGCAAGTAGGCGTGTGTTTTGTGGCTGATTAGGCATGTAATTAGGGGTTATTTACAGCTCATAATTGCTGATTGCCTTCTTTGTAGTAGCCCCTTAAATGAGGCTTAATTAGGGCATGAATCAAGGAGTTTTGTAACTCCTCAAAGCCATTCCTCTTAGGACGTTTTTAGGGTGTTTCAGCTCCTCCTTTGCTGCTCCTTATCTCTATATAAGGAGAGAAAATGATAATAGAAAGCAGATTTGAGTTTTGATAAAAAAAACCTTTGTGTTATAGTTTTTACTTTGAGTTTGTCTCAAGTATTGCTAACCCTTATTACTTTGAGTGAGTCTTGAGTGATAAGCCTAGGAGAGATTGAGTGAGTCTTATCTCTGACCTAGAACCCCAAAACATTGAGTGTGTTCTTGTGTTTTGGAACTATTTCTTGTTTCGAGTGATTTCTTTTTAAAGTGAGTGTTCTATTGTTCGTAAGTTTAGAATCATCATCCAATCCTTTGGAGGGTGATTTTAGATTCACATCATTCATACACCACAAAATCTCGTAAGAGCCTATGATAGTTTTAACCTTCGATTTGAAATGAGTTTGATCTAAGGGCTTCCTATGATTGAAATATACCTAATACCTATTCAAGGAGTCAAAAACAATAGGTAACTAAGCACATCAAATGATTTGAAAGGTGTTCATACACCACAAAATCTCGTATGAGACTATGATAGTTTTAACCTTCGATTTAAAATGATTTTGATCCAAGGGCTTCATATGATTTAAATATACCTAATACCTAATCAAGGACTCAAAAACAATAGGTAATTAAGCACATCAAATGATTTGAAAGGTGTTCATACACCACAAAATCTCGTAAGAGACTATGATAGTTTTAACGTTTGATTTGAAATGAGTTTGATCCAACGGCTTCATATGCTTTACATATACCTAATACCTATTCAAGGAGTCAAAATCAATAGGAAATTAAGCACATCAAATGATTTGAAAGGTGTTCATACACAACAAAATCTCGTAAGAGACTATGATTGTTTTAACCTTTGATTTGAAATAAGTTTGATCCAAGGGCTTCATATGATGCAAGAGTGAAGAAGCTACTCCGAGATACCACTATCTATGACCTTCACAATTTTTGGATATGGTTAATTCTTCAAACCAAGGTCATGGGAGCTACGAGTTTAAGCTCAACACAACATTTCCGTCCAGATTGAAGATGATCAAGTCCATGAAGCTTATGAGGGGCGTCCTTAGCCCATGTTATGAAGTCCATATTTAGTCAATTGAGTCCTTTAGGAGTCTTATGTCAAGTTAGTTTAGACTTTTAATTAATGTTAGTTAAATAAAACTATGGCCGAAATTATGACTTGTATAATTCGGTTATAGGAGTTGTTTTAGAGTCCTAGTTGGATTTATAATCCCTTAAAGATAAGAATTGATCTTTTAGCTTAAGATAAGGGAAGATAGGCGTGTGAAATAAGATAGAGATGGCCGAAAAATCCATGCTCATCTTATTAGGATTCTTCCTTATCTTTTAGCAATATTTATCTTTTCCTAGATTTTAGGGATTAAGGTTTATCTTGATTTTTAGATAGAGTTTAGGGTTCCTTATCATACTAGAGATGTACTAGTATAAATAGGGCCTATTGTAGTCGATTTTTAAAAATGAAATTTTGAGAGTTTAAGTCATATATTTCGAGCTTAATTGTTTGTCAATTAAATTCGTGCCATTTAATAATTTTCAGGAGTGATAATTATTGAGTGATTAATCTACTTAATTCCAGGAGTGGTTTAAGTGAGATTGAAAGTTAATTAAATCTTTCAGGAGTGATTGATTTAATTTTCATATCCCATAAACACATAAAAACACAAACTTTAGACACAAAACACATAAAAAATTCGGACTTTTAATTATCTAGGTTCCTTTGCATTGGAGTACACTTGAATATTGCTTTCATAGAGCCATATTCATATCATCATATGCTTTACATATACCTAATACCTATGAAAGGAATCAAACCAACAGCTAATTAAGCACATCATTGATTTGAAAGGTGTTCATACACCACAAAATCTCGTAAGAGACTATGATAGTTTTAACCTTCGATTTGAAATGAGTTTGATCCAAGGGCTTAATATGCTTTACATATACCTAATACCTATTCAAGGAATAAAAAACAATAGGTAATTAAGCACATCAAATGATTTGAAAGGTGTTCATACACAACAAAATCTCGTAAGAGACTATGATAGTTTTAACCTTTGATTTTAAATGATTTTGATCCAAGGGCTTCATATGCTTTACATATACCTAATACCTACGAAAGGAATCAAAAACAATAGCTAATTAAGCACATCATTGATTTGAAAGGTGTTCATACACCACAAAATCTAGTAAGAGACTATGATAGTTTTAACATTCGATTTGAAATGAGTTTGATTCAAGGGCTTCATATGATTAAAATATACATAATACCTATTCAATTAGTCAAAAACAATAGGTAATTAAGCACATCAAATGATTTGAAAGGTGTTCATACACCAAAAAATCTTGTAAGAGACTATGATAGTTTTAACCTTCGATTTGAAATGAGTTTGATCCAAGGGCTTCATTTGATTGAAATATACCTAATACCTATTCAATTAGTCAAAAAAATAGGTAATTAAGCACATCAAATGATTTGAAAGGTGTTCATACACCACAAAATCTCGTAAGAGACTATGATAGGTTTAACCTTTGATTTTAAATGAGTTTGATCCAAGGGCTTCATATACTTAAAATATACCCAATACCTATTAAATGAGTCCTAAACAATAGGTAATTAAGCACATCAAATGACTTGAAAGGTGTTCACACACCACAAAATCTCGTAAGAGACTCTGATAGATTTAACTTTTGATTTGAAATGAGTTTGATCCAAGGGCTTCATATGATTTAAGAAAACCTAATACCTATTCAAGGAGTAAAATTCAATAGGAAATTAAGCTCATCAAATGATTTGAAAGGTGTTCATACACAACAAAATTTCGTAAGAGACTATGATAGTTTTAACCTTTGATTTGAAATGAGTTTGATCCATGGGCTTCATATGATTGAAATTTACCTAATACCTATTCAAGGAGTCAAAAACATTAGGTAATTAAGCCCATCAAATTATTTGAAAGGTGTTGATGCATAAAGCATTTCATAAGCAAGAGCATTCGTTTGTTAAGAACCGAAGAATCAGTTTTGCTTAAAGCCTTGTTGGAACCGTACCAACAACCACCACTTTCACTAGCCTTAGAACCACCAAACTAGGCCACCAATGTCAAAGAAGAACTCTTGGTGCAACCTTGCTTTGTTAAATTAGTAACTAATCTACGTTAGTTAGCTAATTAACTCAAAGACTTGAATTAGGACAAATTGTCCAGTTTTTACTCTAAGCGCACAGCTCAAAGAAATGAGTATAACTCTTAATTCATTCAACAAAGTCTAATGAAACTTCTTACATTACAATCCTAACATATAAAGCAGCAACATACCAAAAATTCACGTCATTTGGTGATGTTTTGCTTAGGTAACAAAAGCCATCTTAAACTATTACAAAATCTGGCCAGTTTTCAGTACCTAGGTGCAATGATTAAGGTATTCTGAGAAACGAAAATATCCTACTGCAAAAAGGAAGCTAAGGTAATAAAATAGACATTCTAAGGAAAATATCCTCAAAAATTCAGCTCCAAAAGCTTAAAAAAAACGGCTGCCCAGAACTGATGAAAAGGGGCCCAGAATGACGCAGGGGAGCTGCGGTTTTGGACACTTCTTCATGAAGCTCTCGTTTCCTATTGATTCTTGCCTCCAACTCTTCACATGCTTGTTGGTGATGTATGTAAGCACACAGGTGAGTCATGTATGGTTGCCTTAGCCAAGAATAAAGCTCAAAAACATGCTCAAAACGTTCCCTAAACCAACCGTATAAAATCTGTTTGATGCAGGAGCATCCATGATCAATCCAAGTCTCCTAACAAAGAGTCATCAAGAAGAGATTAAGGTGAAGGAGATTCAGTTCATTAGCTTACTTAATCCAATTTCGAACAAACAAGTACTTCGAATTGTTAATTAAGCTTAACACCTTCTTAATCTTTTTTAAGCCTTGTTGATTAATGCTTATGATCATCTTAACATCATTAAGTATTAGTAATAAAGCTTGAATTATGATTAAATAGCTTAATTAGTTAGTTCTAAGTCATTAAAGTAAGCTTAGTGAAACTGTTTTGGAAGAACAGAATTTATACGGTTTGTTTAGGGCACGTTTTGGCTACGTTTTTGAGCTTTATTCTTGGCTAAGGCAACCATACATGACTCACCTGTGTGCTTACATACATCACCAACAAGCATGTGAAGAGTTGGAGGCAAGAATCAATAGGAAATGAGAGCTTCATGGAGAAGTATCCAAAACCGCAGCTGGGAGGCGTCTTTCTGAGCCCCTCTTCTTCAGTTCTGGGCAGCCGTCTTTTTTAGCTTTTGGAGCTGATTTTTTGAGGATATTTTCCTTAGAATGTCTATTTTAATACCTTAGCTTCCTTTTTGCAGTAGGACATTTTCGTTTCTCAGAATCCCTCAATCATTGCACCTAGGTACTGTAAACTGGCCAGATTTTTGTAATAGTTTAAGATGGCTTTTGTTACCTAAGCAAAACATCACCAAATGACGTGAATTTTTGGTATGTTACTGCTTTATATGTTAGGTTTGTAAGGCAAGAAGTTTCATTAGAGTTTTGTTGAATGAATTAAGAGTTATACTCATTTCTTTGAGCTGTGCGCTTAGAGCAAAACTGGACAGTTTGTCCTAATTAAAGTCTTTGAGTTAATTAGCTAACTAACGTAGATTAGTTACTAATTTAACAAAGCAAGGTTGCACCAAGAGTTCTTCTTTGACATTGGTGGCCTAGTTTGGTGGTTCTAAGGCTAGTGAAAGTGGTGGTTGTTGGTACGGTTCCAACAAGGCTTGAAGCAAAACTGATTCTTCGGTTCTTAACCAACGAATGCTCTTGTTTATGAAATGCTTTATGCATCATTTGGTATCAGAGCTTTGGTTAGTTTAAGAGCATTCTTTTAACCCTCTAATCATCCCATAATCATTTCCTAAACTCATACACTTATCCCCCCCCAAAACCGAAATCAATTCTAAGCCCAAACACATCTCTTTTCTTCTCTTTTCACCTCTAATCTTTGATACAACTTAGTGGTTGTTAAAATGAGTGGTGGTGAAGATCCAAATCAGTTTAGAAGGGGCATGACATTGAATGAAGCAAGGTTAGTTGGCCTTGAGAATCAAATGGCTACAATTAGTGAGCAAATGGCAAATCTCATGGAAGCTTTTCGAAGTTCTAGTGTTGGAGTTCGAAGAGAAGTTCATGAAAGGAGGCACTTTGAAGATGAGAATGAGGTTGTTTATGACTCTAGTGAAGAAGTACAATCACAAACTTCTAATCAAAGAAGGAGGCCACGAAAACAAGATGATTTTCGAGACATCAAGTTAGATGTTCCAGAATTTGATGGAAACCTTAATCCGGATGCTTATTTGGAATGGGTTTCGAGATGTAATAGGATTTTCGAGCTAAAGGAGTATGATGATTCGAAATCTTTCAAGTTGGCTATCACTAAGCTAAAGGGTTATGCATCCCTTTGGTGGGAAAACGTTGCTCTTGCTAGAGAAAGGAAGCATAAGCCGAAAATCAAGAGTTGGAAGAAACTGAAAAAGAAGATGGAAGCTAAGTTTCTCCCCTCCACTTACACTCTTGATTTATATAACCAACTTTCTGATTTGTTCCAAGGTACCAAGAATGTCGAGACATACATCCATGAATATGAAAAGTTGATGATGAAATTGGATGTTCAAGAAAGGGAAGAGCAGACCATGGCTCGTTTTGTGAAGGGCCTAGATCGTGACATCCAAAAGAAGCTTGAGCTTCAATCTTATTCTACTTTAGATGAACTTTTCAGGTTGGCTCTTAAGGTGGAAAAGCATCAAAAAGACAAGAAGAAGAAGGTATTTAGCAAAGGAACTTCTTATGCTAAAGGAGGTTCTAGTTCCTATGTAAAGCCTACTTCGACATCTCCATTTACACCTAAAAATGAAGCTAGTTCGAAATTTCTTGATAAAGGGAAGAAAGTTGCTGAAAGTTCTTCCAAGAAGGATGATATTAAATGTTTTAAGTGTCATGGTTATGGTCATTATCAAGCACAATGCCCAAACAGAAGGGTAATGACCTTATTAGACATTAAAAACATAGAAGATGCCCTTAAAGATCAAGAGGAGCACGAAAAAGAATCTGAAAAGGAGGATGAATGCAATGAAGATGTTCTTGTTGATGAAGTGGAAGGAGATGATCATCTTAGCTTGGTTCTAAGGAGGGTCCTTCACTCCAAAGAAGCCGAAGCTATACCATCTCAACGAGACCAGATTTTTCAGACAAAATGCTTAATCAAGGGCAAGATTTGTTCCATGATTATTGATGGTGGGAGTTGCACTAATGTAGCTTCGAGTTCTATGGTGGAGAAGCTCAATCATCCTACCTTCAGTCATCCTAAACCATATAAGCTTCATTGGCTTAATGATGGTAACTGTGTGGAGGTAACAAAACAAGCTTTAATTAGCTTCTCTTTTGGTGATTCGTATAATGATAAGGTTTTATGTGATGTAGTGCCTATGAATGCATGTCATATTCTCTTAGGGAGGCCGTGGCAATCTGATAAGGAAACCTTACATAATGGTAGAACTAATACATACACTTTCATGCATGAAAACAAGAAAATTATACTTAGTCCTAGCAAAAAGGGTCCGAATTTGCCTAAGAAAGAAACCTCCAATTCGAAAGCTAAAAATCAGAAATCCTTAATTCTCCAAAAACACCAAGTTGATAAGGCCATTGAAAAGGGGAAGGAAATGTACTTGTTGTTGTTATTTGCTGCAAATGATGAAAATACTCGTGAATTACATGATTGGGTTAAACCATTAGTGAACGATTTTAGTGATATTTTTCCCGAGGATCTTCCCTATGGTTTACCACCTAGTAGGGGTATTGAGCATCAAATTGACTTAGTTCCTGGAGCACCATTACCTAATAAGGCAGCTTATAGATGTAATCCTGAAGAAGCTAAAGAGTTGCAAAAACAGATTACTGAATTGTTAGCTAAGGGATTTGTACAAGAAAGTCTTAGTCCATGTGCTGTTCCTGTTATTTTGGTTCCAAAGAAGGATGGAACTATGCGTATGTGTGTAGATTGCAGGGCTATAAACAACATTACCATCAAGTATAGGTATCCTATTCCTAGGCTTGATGATTTGCTCGATGAATTACATGGTGCTACTATATTCTCCAAGATAGATTTGCGTAGTGGTTATCATCAGATTCGAATCAAGGAAGGGGATGAATGGAAAACAGCCTTTAAGACTAAGAGTGGGTTATATGAGTGGCGTGTTATGCCATTTGGTTTAACTAATGCTCCTAGTACTTTCATGAGGCTCATGCATGAGGTACTTCGTCCTTTCATTGGTTCGTTTGTTGTGGTTTATTTTGATGATATTCTTGTGTATAGCAACAGTGAACAGGATCATCTTATTCATCTGAAGAAGGTTTTCCTTAAGTTAAGGGAAAAGAAGCTATATGCAAAGATGGAGAAGTGTGAATTCTTCACTTCTAGTGTGTCTTTTCTTGGTTTCATTATTTCATCTCAGGGTATTTCTATGGATGAATCCAAGGTGGAGGCAATCAAATCATGGCCAATTCCAAAGTCCATCACAGAAGTTCGAAGTTTTCATGGATTGGCATCTTTTTACAGGAGATTCATCAGAGGGTTTAGTACTATTTTGGCTCCACTGACCGAATGTATCAAAGGGGGTTCTTTCACTTGGACTCCAGCAGCTCAGGAAGCATTTGATCAGTTGAAAAGCAAGCTTTGTGAGGCGCCTGTTCTAGCCTTACCAGATTTCAAGAAAGTGTTTGAAGTGGAATGTGATGCAAGTGGCGTAGGGATTGGAGCTGTTTTACAACAAGGAGGGCGTCCCATAGCCTATTTCAGTGAGAAGCTCAATCATGCCAAGCTCAACTACAGCACCTATGATAAAGAGTTCTATGCTATTATTCGTGCTTTGACTTATTGGACTCATTATCTTAGGCCAGCTCAGTTTGTGTTGCATTCAGATCATCAAGCTTTGAAGTACATTAATGGGCAACATAAGCTCAGTTCACGGCATGCTAAATGGGTGGAGTTCCTTCAATCTTTTGATTTTGTTTTAAAGTACAAAACTGGAGTTTCTAATGTGGTTGCAGATGCATTATCTAGGAGGCATTCTATGCTTTCTCTAATGGAGGCTCGAGTTCTTGGCTTCACTCATATTAAGGAGCTTTATTATGATGATCCAGATTTTTCACCATTGATAGAAGCGTGCAAGGATGGTTCTCATGGAGCTTATTCGGTTCTAGATGGTTTTCTCTTCCGAAATAATAAGCTTTGTATCCCTAAGTGCTCACTAAGGGATTTGCTCATCAAGGAGGTTCATGGAGGAGGCCTAGCAGGGCATTTTGGTATTAATAAAACTGTGGATGTTTTGCAGGAACACTTTTATTGGCCAAAACTGGCAGGTGATGTTCACTCAGTTCTAGCTCGATGTTCTACATGTCAAAAGGCCAAGAGTTCTTTTCATCAAGGGCTCTATACTCCACTTCCAGTTCCTAATCAGCCATGGGAAGATGTTAGTATGGATTTCATTGTAGCTTTGCCTAGGACTCAAAGGCAAAGAGACGCTATTATGGTGGTGGTGGATCGATTCTCAAAGATGGCTCATTTTATTGCTTGCAACAAGACGGATGATGCAATTCATGTAGCTGATTTGTACTTCAAGGAGATCATTAGATTACATGGTGTACCGAAGACTATTGTTTCTGATAAGGATGTTAAGTTCCTTAGTTTCTTTTGGAAGACTTTATGGAAGCTCCTAGGTACTAAGCTCCTCTTTAGTACCACGGCGCATCCACAAACTGATGGTCAAACGGAGGTTACAAACAGGACACTTACTACTCTACTCAGGACTCTAGTTAACAAGTCACAGAAAGATTGGGATCTAAAGCTAGCACATGCAGAATTTGCTTATAATAGATCACCTACATATGCCACGAAGTGCTCTCCATTCGAAGTAAACTATGGGGTTAATCCTTTAAGCCCCATTGATTTACTACCTATTCCAGTTGAAGTGAGACAAAGCAAAGATGCAGAGGAGAAGGCAAAGGAGATGAAAAAGCTTCACCAACAGATCAGAGCACGCATTGAGAAGGTTAATGAAGCTTACAAGGTCCGAGCTAACAAGCATCGAAAGGAGGTCATTTACAAGCCCGGGGACTTGGTATGGTTGCACCTAAGGAAGGAACGATTTCCATCAAGAAGGAAGAACAAGCTGATGCCAAGGAGTGATGGTCCATTTAGGGTGCTTGAAAAGATCAATAACAATGCATACAAGATAGAACTACCAAGTGAGATGGGCAACATTTCGGCCACCTTCAATGTGGGTGATTTAGCTCCATATTTAGAGGAAGATTTTGAGTTACAAGAAGACTTCTCCAAACCAGGGGAGAATGATGCAGGAGCATCCATGATCAATCCAAGTCTCCTAACAAAGAGTCATCAAGAAGAGATTAAGGTGAAGGAGATTCAGTTCATTAGCTTACTTAATCCAATTTCGAACAAACAAGTACTTCGAATTGTTAATTAAGCTTAACACCTTCTTAATCTTTTTTAAGCCTTGTTGATTAATGCTTATGATCATCTTAACATCATTAAGTATTAGTAATAAAGCTTGAATTATGATTAAATAGCTTAATTAGTTAGTTCTAAGTCATTAAAGTAAGCTTAGTGAAACTGTTTTGGAAGAACAGAATTTATACGGTTTGTTTAGGGCACGTTTTGGCTACGTTTTTGAGCTTTATTCTTGGCTAAGGCAACCATACATGACTCACCTGTGTGCTTACATACATCACCAACAAGCATGTGAAGAGTTGGAGGCAAGAATCAATAGGAAATGAGAGCTTCATGGAGAAGTATCCAAAACCGCAGCTGGGAGGCGTCTTTCTGGGCCCCTCTTCTTCAGTTCTGGGCAGCCGTCTTTTTTTAGCTTTTGGAGCTGATTTTTTGAGGATATTTTCCTTAGAATGTCTATTTTAATACCTTAGCTTCCTTTTTGCAGTAGGACATTTTCGTTTCTCAGAATCCCTCAATCATTGCACCTAGGTACTGTAAACTGGCCAGATTTTTGTAATAGTTTAAGATGGCTTTTGTTACCTAAGCAAAACATCACCAAATGACGTGAATTTTTGGTATGTTACTGCTTTATATGTTAGGTTTGTAAGGCAAGAAGTTTCATTAGAGTTTTGTTGAATGAATTAAGAGTTATACTCATTTCTTTGAGCTGTGCGCTTAGAGCAAAACTGGACAGTTTGTCCTAATTAAAGTCTTTGAGTTAATTAGCTAACTAACGTAGATTAGTTACTAATTTAACAAAGCAAGGTTGCACCAAGAGTTCTTCTTTGACATTGGTGGCCTAGTTTGGTGGTTCTAAGGCTAGTGAAAGTGGTGGTTGTTGGTACGGTTCCAACAAGGCTTGAAGCAAAACTGATTCTTCGGTTCTTAACCAACGAATGCTCTTGTTTATAAAATGCTTTATGCATCACTGTTCTTCCAAAACAATTTCACTAAGCTTACTTTAATGACTTAGAACTAATTAATTAAGCTATTTAATCATAATTCAAGCTTGATTACTAATACTTTATGATGTTAAGATGATCATAAGCATTAATCAACAAGGCTTAAAAAAGATTAAGAAGGTGTTAAGCTTAATTAACAATTCGAAGTACTTGTTTGTTCGAAATTGGATTAAGTAAGCTAATGAATTGAATCTCCTTCACCTTAATCTCTTCTTGATGACTCTTTGCTAGGAGACTTGGATTGATCATGGATGCTCCTGCATCAGGTGTTCATACACCACAAAATCTCGTAAGAGACTATGATAGTTTTAACCTTCGATTTGAAATGAGTTTGATTCAAGGGCTTCATATGATTAAAATATACCTAATACCTATTCAAGTAGTCAAAAACAATAGGTAATTAAGCACAACAAATGATTTGAAAGGTGTTCATACACCACAAAATCTCGTAAGAGACTATGATAGTTTTAACCTTCGATTTGAAATGAGTTTGATCCCAGGGCTTCATATGATTTAAATATACCTAATACCTATTCAAGGAGTCAAAAACAATAGGTAATTAAGCACATCAAATGATTTGAAAGGTGTTCATACACCACAAAATCTAGTAAGAGACTATGATAGTTTTAACATTCGATTTGAAATGAGTTTGATTCAACGGCTTCATATGATTAAAATATACATAATACCAATTCAATTAGTCAAAAACAATAGGTAATTAAGCACATCAAATGATTTGAAAGGTGTCCATACACCACAAAATCTCGTAAGAGACTATGATAGTTTTAACCTTTGATTTGAAATGAGTTTGATCCAAGGGCTTCATATACTTTAAAGATACCTAATACCTATTAAATGAGTCAAAAACAATAGGTAATTAAGCACATCAAATGATTTGAAAGGTGTTCATACATCACAAAATCTCGTAAGAGACTATGATAGTTTTGAACCTTTGATTTGAAATGAGTTCGATCCAAGGGCTTCATATGATTTCAATATACGTAATACCTATTGAAGGATGCAAAAACAATAGGTAAGCCTTTTTTGGGCAGATTTGTAGTAGTTTATTTTGATGATATACTTATCTATAGCATGAATGAATGTGAGCATGCAAAACACTTAGATCAAGTGTTTAGTGTGTTGAGAGCCAAAAGCTTGTATGGGAACTTAGAAAAATGTCACTTCTTTTCTAGTCAAGTTGTATTTTTAGGTTTCATTATCTCTAAAGATGGAATCAAGGCTGATGAGAAGAAGGTGCAAGCAATCAAGGAGTGGCCTACTCCTACTTCAATACAACAAGTTCGAAGCTTTCATGGACTAGCTTCCTTTTATAGGAGGTTTGTTCGAAATTTCAGTGCTATCATGACTCCAATCACAGAGATCACAAAGCTAAAGAAGTTTGAGTGGAGTGATCAAGCCAACATGGCATTTGAGGAGGTAAAAGCTCAATTGATTAGTGCTCCTATTCTAGCTTTAATGCCTCCAACTCTTCACATGCTTGTTGGTGATGTATGTAAGCACACAGGTGAGTCATGTATGGTTGCCTTAGCCAAGAATAAAGCTCAAAAACATGCTCAAAACGTTCCCTAAACCAACCGTATAAAATCTGTTCTTCCAAAACAGTTTCACTAAGCTTACTTTAATGACTTAGAACTAATTAATTAAGCTATTTAATCATAATTCAAGCTTGATTACTAATACTTTATGATGTTAAGATGATCATAAGCATTAATCAACAAGGCTTAAAAAAGATTAAGAAGGTGTTAAGCTTAATTAACAATTCGAAGTACTTGTTTGTTCGAAATTGGATTAAGTAAGCTAATGAATTGAATCTCCTTCACCTTAATCTCTTCTTGATGACTCTTTGCTAGGAGACTTGGATTGATCATGGATGCTCCTGCATCATTCTCCCCTAGTTTGGAGAAGTCTTCTTGCAACTCGAAATCTTCTTCCAAATATGGAGCTAAGTCACCCACATTGAAGGTGGCCGAAATGTTGCCCATCTCACTTGGTAGTTCTATCTTGTATGCATTGTTATTGATCTTTTCAAGCACCCTAAATGGACCATCACTCCTTGGCATCAGCTTGTTCTTCCTTCTTGATGGAAATCGCTCCTTCCTTAGGTGCAACCATACCAAGTCCCCGGGCTTGTAAATGACCTCCTTTCGATGCTTGTTAGCTCGGACCTTGTAAGCTTCATTAACCTTCTCAATGCGTGCTCTAATCTGTTGGTGAAGCTTTTTCATCTCCTTTGCCTTTTCCTCTGCATCTTTGCTTTGCCTCACTTCAACTGGAATAGGTAGTAAATCAATGGGGCTTAAAGGATTAACCCCATAGTTCACTTCGAATGGAGAGCACTTCGTGGCATATGTAGGTGATCTATTATAAGCAAATTCTGCATGTGCTAGCTTTAGATCCCAATCTTTCTGTGACTTGTTAACTAGAGTCCTGAGGAGAGTAGTAAGTGTCCTGTTTGTCACCTCCGTTTGACCATCAGTTTGTGGATGCGCCGTGGTACTAAAGAGGAGCTTAGTACCTAGGAGCTTCCATAAAGTCTTCCAAAAGAAACTGAGGAACTTAACATCCTTATCAGAAACAATAGTCTTCGGTACACCATGTAATCTAATGATCTCCTTGAAGTACAAATCAGCTACATGAATTGCATCATCCGTCTTGTTGCAAGCAATGAAATGAGCCATCTTTGAGAATCGATCCACCACCACCATAATAGCATCTATTTGCCTTTGAGTCCTAGGCAAAGCTACAATGAAATCCATACTAACATCTTCCCATGGCTGATTAGGAACTGGAAGTGGAGTATAGAGCCCTTGATGAAAAGAACTCTTGGCCTTTTGACATGTAGAACATCGAGCTAGAACTGAGTGAACATCACCTGCCAGTTTTGGCCAATAAAAGTGTTCCTGCAAAACATCCACAGTTTTGTTAATACCAAAATGCCCTGCTAGGCCTCCTCCATGAACCTCCTTGATGAGAAAATCCCTTAGTGAGCACTTAGGGATACAAAGCTTATTATATCGGAAGAGAAAACCATCTAGAACCGAAAAAGCTCCATGAGAACCATCCTTGCACGCTTCTATCAATGGTGAAAAATCTGGATCATCATAATAAAGCTCCTTAATATGAGTGAAGCCAAGAACTCGAGCCTCCATTAGAGAAAGCATAGAATGCCTCCTAGATAATGCATCTGCAACCACATTAGAAACTCCAGTTTTGTACTTTAAAACAAAATCAAAAGATTGAAGGAACTCCACCCATTTGGCATGCCGTGAACTGAGCTTATGTTGTCCATTAATGTACTTCAAAGCTTGATGATCTGAATGCAACACAAACTGAGCTGGCCTCAGATAATGAGTCCAATAAGTCAAAGCACGAACAATAGCATAGAACTCTTTATCATAGGTGCTGTAGTTGAGCTTGGCATGATTGAGCTTCTCACTGAAATAGGCTATGGGACGCCCTCCTTGTTGTAAAACAGCTCCAATCCCTACGCCACTTGCATCACATTCCACTTCAAACACTTTCTTGAAATCTGGTAAGGCTAGAACAGGCGCCTCACAAAGCTTGCTTTTCAACTGATCAAATGCTTCCTGAGCTGCTGGAGTCCAAGTGAAAGAACCCCCTTTGATACATTCGGTCAGTGGAGCCAAAATAGTACTAAAACCTCTGATGAATCTCCTGTAAAAAGATGCCAATCCATGAAAACTTCGAACTTCTGTGATGGACTTTGGAATTGGCCATGATTTGATTGCCTCCACCTTGGATTCATCCATAGAAATGCCCTGAGATGAAATAATGAAGCCAAGAAAAGACACACTAGAAGTGAAGAATTCACACTTCTCCATCTTTGCATATAACTTCTTTTCCCTTAGCTTAAGGAAAACCTTCTTCAGATGAATAAGATGATCCTGTTCATTGTTGCTATACACAAGAATATCATCAAAATAAACCACAACAAATGAACCAATGAAGGGACGAAGTACCTCATGCATGAGCCTCATGAAAGTACTAGGAGCATTAGTTAAACCAAATGGCATAACACGCCACTCATATAACCCACTCTTAGTCTTAAAGGTTGTTTTCCATTCATCCCCTTCCTTGATTCGAATCTGATGATAACCACTACGCAAATCTATCTTGGAGAATATAGTAGCACCATGTAATTCATCGAGCAAATCATCAAGCCTAGGAATAGGATACCTATACTTGATGGTAATGTTGTTTATAGCCCTGCAATCTACACACATACGCATAGTTCCATCCTTCTTTGGAACCAAAATAACAGGAACAGCACATGGACTAAGACTTTCTTGCACAAACCCCTTAGCTAACAATTCAGTAATCTGTTTTTGCAACTCTTTAGCTTCTTCAGGATTACATCTATAAGCTGCCTTGTTAGGTAATGGTGCTCCAGGAACTAAGTCAATTTGATGCTCAATACCCCTACTAGGTGGTAAACCATAGGGAAGATCCTCGGGAAAATATCACTAAAATCGTTCACTAATGGTTTAACCCAATCATGTAATTCACGAGTATTTTCATCATTTGCAGCAAATAAAAACAACAAGTACATTTCCTTCCCCTTTTCAATGGCCTTATCAACTTGATATTTTTGGAGAATTAAGGATTTCTGATTTTTAGCCTTTGAATTGGAGGTTTCTTTCTTAGGCAAATTCGGACCCTTTTTGCTAGGACTAAGTATAATTTTCTTGTTTTCATGCATGAAAGTGTATGTATTAGTCCTACCATTATGTAAGGTTTCCTTATCAGATTGCCACGGCCTCCCTAAGAGAATATGACATGCATTCATAGGCACCACATCACATAAAACCTTATCATTATACGAATCACCAAAAGAGAAGCTAATTAAAGCTTGTTTTGTTACCTCCACACAGTTACCATCATTAAGCCAATGAAGCTTATATGGTTTAGGATGACTGAAGGTAGGATGATTGAGCTTCTCCACCATAGAACTCGAAGCTACATTAGTGCAACTCCCACCATCAATAATCATGGAACAAATCTTGCCCTTGATTAAGCATTTTGTCTGAAAAATCTGGTCTCGTTGAGATGGTATAGCTTCGCCTTCTTTGGAGTGAAGGACCCGCCTTAGAACCAAGCTAAGATGATCATCTCCTTCCACTTCATCAACAAGAACATCTTCATTGCATTCATCCTCCTTTTCAGATTCTTTTTCGTGCTCCTCTTGATCTTTAAGGGCATCTTCTATGTTTTTAATGTCTAGTAAGGTCATTACCCTTCTGTTTGGGCATTGTGCTTGATAATGACCATAACCATGACACTTAAAACATTTGACATCATCCTTCTTGGAAGAACTTTCAGCAACTTTCTTCCCTTTATCAAGAAATTTCGAACCAGCTTCACTTTTAGGTGTAAATGGAGATGTCGAAGTAGGCTTTACATACGAACTAGAACCTCCTTTAGCATAAGAAGTTCCTTTGCTAAATACCTTCTTCTTCTTGTCTTTTTGATGCTTTTCCACCTTAAGAGCCAACCTGAAAAGTTCATCTAAAGTAGAATAAGATTGAAGTTCAAGCTTCTTTTGAATGTCACGATCTAGGCCCTTCACAAAACGAGCCATGGTCTGCTATTCCCTTTCTTGAACATCCAATTTCATCATCAACTTCTCATATTCATGAATGTATGTCTCGACATTCTTGGTACCTTGAGACAAATCAGAAAGTTGGTTATATAAATCAAGAGTGTAAGTGGAGGGGAGAAACTTAGCTTCCATCTTCTTTTTCAGTTTCTTCCAACTCTTGATTTTCGGCTTATGCTTCCTTTCTCTAGCAAGAGCAACGTTTTCCCACCAAAGGGATGCATAACCATTTAGCTTAGTGATAGCCAACTTGAAAGATTTCGAATCATCATACTCCTTTAGCTCGAAAATCCTATTACATCTCGAAACCCATTCCAAGTAAGCATCAGGATTAAGGTTTCCATCAAACTCTGGAACATCTAACTTGATGTCTCGAAATTCATCTTGTTTTCGTGGCCTCCTTCTTTGATTAGAAGTTTGTGATTGCACTTCTTCACTAGAGTCATAAACAACCTCATTCTCATCTTCAAAGTGCCTTCTTTCATGAACTTCTCTTCGAACTCCAACACTAGAACTTCGAAAAGCTTCCATGAGATTTGCCATTTGCTCACTAATTGTAGCCATTTGATTCTCAAGGCCAACTAACCTTGCTTCATTCAATGTCATGCCCCTTCTAAACTGATTTGGATCTTCATTACCACTCATTTTAACAACCACGAAATTGTATCAAAGATTAGAGGTGAAAAGAGAAAAAAAGAGATGTGTTCGGGCTTAGAATTTGTTTCGGTTTTGGGGGGAATAAGTGTATAAGTTTAGGAAATGATTATAGGATGATTATAGGGTTTAAGGAATGCTCTTAAACTAACCAAAGCTCTGATACCAAATGATGCATAAAGCATTTCATAAGCAAGAGCATTCGTTGGTTAAGAACCGAAGAATCAGTTTTGCTTCAAGCCTTGTTGGAACCGTACCAACAACCACCACTTTCACTAGCCTTAGAACCACCAAACTAGGCCACCAATGTCAAAGAAGAACTCTTGGTGCAACCTTGCTTTGTTAAATTAGTAACTAATCTACGTTAGTTAGCTAATTAACTCAAAGACTTGAATTAGGACAAACAGTCCAGTTTTTACTCTAAGCGCACAGCTCAAAGAAATGAGTATAACTCTTAATTCATTCAACAAAGTCTAATGAAACTTCTTACATTACAATCCTAACATATAAAGCAGCAACATACCAAAAATTCACGTCATTTGGTGATGTTTTGCTTAGGTAACAAAAGCCATCTTAAACTATTACAAAATCTGGCAAGTTTTCAGTACCTAGGTGCAATGATTAAGGTATTCTGAGAAACGAAAATATCCTACTGCAAAAAGGAAGCTAAGGTAATAAAATAGACATTCTAAGGAAAATATCCTCAAAAATTCAGCTCCAAAAGCTTAAAAAAAACGGCTGCCCAGAACTGATGAAAAGGGGCCCAGAATGACGCAGGGGAGCTGCTGTTTTGGACACTTCTTCATGAAGCTCTCGTTTCCTATTGATTCTTGCCTCCAACTCTTCACATGCTTGTTGGTGATGTATGTAAGCACACAAGTGAGTCATGTATGGTTGCCTTAGCCAAGAATAAAGCTCAAAAACGTGGCCAAAATACTCCCTAAACCAACCGTATAAAATCTGTTCTTCCAAAACAGTTTCACTAAGCTTACTTTAATGACTTAGAACTAATTAATTAAGCTATTTAATCATAATTCAAGCTTGATTACTAATACTTTATGATGTTAAGATGATCATAAGCATTAATCAACAAGGCTTAAAAAAGATTAAGAAGGTGTTAAGCTTAATTAACAATTCGAAGTACTTGTTTATTCGAAATTGGATTAAGTAAGCTAATGAATTGAATCTCCTTCACCTTAATCTCTTCTTGATGACTCTTTGCTAGGAGACTTGGATTGATCATGGATGCTCCTGCATCAGGTGTTCATACACCACAAAATCTCGTAAGAGACTATGATAGTTTTAACCTTCGATTTGAAATGAGTTTGATTCAAGGGCTTCATATGATTAAAATATACCTAATACCTATTCAAGTAGTCAAAAAAAATAGGTAATTAAGCACAAAAAATTATTTGAAAGGTGTTCATACACCACAAAATCTCGTAAGAGACTATGATAGTTTTAACCTTCGATTTGAAATGAGTTTGATCCCAGGGCTTCATATGATTTAAATATACCTAATACCTATTCAAGGAGTCAAAAACAATAGGTAATTAAGCACATCAAATGATTTGAAAGGTGTTCATACACCACAAAATGTAGTAAGAGACTATGATAGTTTTAACATTCGATTTGAAATGAGTTTGATTCAACGGCTTCATATGATTAAAATATACATAATACCAATTCAATTAGTCAAAAACAATAGGTAATTAAGCACATCAAATGATTTGAAAGGTTTCCATACACCACAAAATCTCGTAAGAGACTATGATAGTTTTAACCTTTGATTTGAAATGAGTTTGATCCAAGGGCTTCGTATACTTTAGAGATACCTAATACCTATTAAATGAGTCAAAAACAATAG
The DNA here is from genome assembly GCA_947645195.1 of Patellifolia procumbens. Lineage (NCBI taxonomy): Eukaryota > Viridiplantae > Streptophyta > Magnoliopsida > Caryophyllales > Amaranthaceae > Patellifolia > Patellifolia procumbens. The sequence goes on along the minus strand of CANSGD010000261.1, from coordinate 599,689 downwards.
GTAATTAAGCACATCAAATGATTTGAAAGGTGTTCATACATCACAAAATCTCGTAAGAGACTATGATAGTTTTGAACCTTTGATTTGAAATGAGTTCGATCCAAGGGCTTCATATGATTTCAATATACGTAATACCTATTGAAGGATGCAAAAACAATAGGTAAGCCTTTTTTGGGCAGATTTGTAGTAGTTTATTTTGATGATATACTTATCTATAGCATGAATGAATGTGAGCATGCAAAACACTTAGATCAAGTGTTTAGTGTGTTGAGAGCCGAAAGCTTGTATGGGAACTTAGAAAAATGTCACTTCTTTTCTAGTCAAGTTGTATTTTTAGGTTTCATTATCTCTAAAGATGGAATCAAGGCTGATGAGAAGAAGGTGCAAGCAATCAAGAAGTGGCCTACTCCTACTTCAATACAACAAGTTCGAAGCTTTCATGGACTAGCTTCCTTTTATAGGAGGTTTGTTCAAAATTTCAGTGCTATCATGACTCCAATCACAGAGATCACAAAGCTAAAGAATTTTGAGTGGAGTGATCAAGCCAACAAGGCTTGTGAGGAGGTAAAAGCTCAATTGATTAGTGCTCCTATTCTAGCTTTACCTAACTTTAATGAAGTTTTTGAGGTTGAATGTGATGCATCTGGCGTGGGAATTGGAGCTGTGCTGTCTCAAAATGGAAGGCCTTTGGCCTACTTTAGTGAGAAATTAAACGAGGCAAAGAGAAAGTACTCGACCTATGACAAAGAATTCTATGCTTTGGTTCGTGCTTTGGACCATAGGAGACACTATCTCATTGCAAAGGAGTTTATTCTCCATTCAGATCATGAGGCACTTAAGTACCTCAAAAGCTAACAGAAATTGCAGCCTAGACATGCTAAATGGGTGGAATACCTTCAAACATTCCATTTTACTATTAAGCATAAAGCAGGGAAGATGAACAAAGGTGCTGATGCCTTATCTAGGAGGTACTTGTTGCTTTCTACCTTAAGCCCTAAGGTGATGGGGCTTGAGTTGTTGAAAGAATGTTATGTAGAGGACAAGGACTTTGGTGTTTTGTTTGAAAAGTGCCATAATCGCCCAAGTGGTGATTATTATCTCTTAAAGGGGTTTCTTTTTAAAGGAAATCGTCTTTGTATTCCTAGGCACAGTATGAGAGTGTCCTTAGTCAAGGAGTTTCATGAAGGTGGGCTTGCTGGCCACTTTGGAATAGAAAAGACTAGTATGCTTGTGAGTGAGTCTTTCTTGTGGCCTAGATTGGCAAGAGATGTAGAGTTCTTGATTAAGAGGTGCTTGATATGCCAAAAGGCTAAGGGACATTTACTACCTCAAGGGTTGTTTATGCCTCTTCCTGTTCCTCAAGCACCATGGGAAGATGTGAGCTTGGATTTCATTACAGGATTACCTAGAACCCAACGCCAAAAGATTCAATCATGGTGGTGGTTGATAGGTTTTCCAAGATGGCACACTTTGTGGCGTGCCATACTACTAACGATGCTGTTTCTTGTGCTAACTTATATTTCAGGGACATTGTTAGGTTGCATGGAGTGCCAAAGACGATGGTTAGTGATCGAGACCCAAAGTTCTTAAGTCACTTTTTGCTTACACTTTGGAAGAAGATGGGAACGAAGCTGAAATTTAGTACCTCTAGCCATCCTCAAACTGATGGTCAAACAGAGGTCACCAATAGAACCCTAGGAACCCTAGCTACAAAAAGCCCTAAACAATGGGAGGAGATGCTACCTCACGCTGAGTTTGCCTACAATCGAGTTCCTAGCAAGACTACTGGCCTTAGTCCATTCTTTGTGGTCTATGGTCAAAACCCTTGCACCCCTATTGACTTAGCCCCTTTCCTTACCACCACAAAATATAGCCAAGAAGCCGAAAATAGAGTGAAAGAGATCCAAAAGCTACATGAATACGTGAGAGGAAAGATTGAGAAAGCCAATGAGAGAACCAAGGAGAGGATTGATAAGAAAAAGAGAGATGTCCAATTCAAAGAGGGTGACATGGTTTGGATTCATCTAAGGAAGGAACGTTTCCCTTCTAAACGAAAATCCAAACTTAGTCCTCGAGCTGATGGTCCATTTAGAATGATTGAGAAGGTCAACAACAATGGCTACAAGATCGAGTTGCCTGGAGACTATGGAGTTTCAGCCACTTTTAACGTTGCTGATTTGAGCCCGTTCTATGATGATGAAGAAGAGCTACCAAGTTTGAGGTCAAACTCCTCCAAAGAAGGAGAGGATGATGGAGGTCCATCTAGCTCCATTGATTCCAAGACCAAGAACATGGTTGCTTGTGTGTTAAGGGATTTTCTGAATTCCCTTAAGAGTATTGAGTCCTTTAAGTCCCTTGAAAATGTCCTTAGCTTAGTTAATTGATTATTGACTAAGTTACTATATTTATTGCTTTATTAGGAGTCTAGTTAATAAAATGTACTCTTAGTTAATTTAATGATATATTAGATTAACTAGGAAAGTCTTAGTTGAGTTGTAATTTCCATTTCTAGAAAGCAGAAAGTCAACTAGGGTTACAAAGGAAGGCATGGACGGATGAAGCAAGGAAAATGAGGAAAATGGCGCCTAACATATCAGAAAATGGCGCCTAGGGTTTACTAAAGATAAGATAGAAATTCCCTTCTATCTTCTACACAAAATGAACGCCCAAAGCCTATCTTTTACACAAAATGGGCGGCCAAGCTACAAGGATCAAGGAAAAGGAATCATTTTCCCTCCAAAGCTTATCTTAGGCGCCTAACCTAATCAGATTAGGGTTTGGTGTCCTACTTTGAAGGGATAAGTGAGAATATCAAGGAAAATGGTCCAAGATGGCGTCACAAATGGAGGGGAGTGAAGTGGATCGATTTTAACCCTAGTTAGGATAGGTTTTATCTTAATTAGTTTAATTATTTCTTTTTATTTTCAGTAATTATCTTTTAGAGAGTCAAGGACATGTATTTAAAGGGCTTCAGTCATTAATAAACATTCATTAGACGTTATACACATTGAACTTTTCCAGTTTCTTTTGCTTTGATTAATTCATCATTAATCCAAGCGCCTATGCTAGCTTGATTTTAAGCTTGAATCAAGTGGTGATCTTAGGACCTTAATATTGACTCAGTGGTGATTTCTGTATCTAAGTTAATTTAAGTAAAGCTTAACTATCATTCATAATTCATAATCAAACCTATTCTGCCTAGAGCATAGCCAGAATATAACATCAAATGATTTGAAAGGTGTTCATACACCCAAAAATCTCGTAGGAGACTATGATAGTTTTAACCTTTAATTTGAAATGAGTTAGATCCAAGGGTTTCATATGATTTAAATATACCTAATACCTATTCAAGGACTCAAAAACAATAGGTAACTAAGCACATCAAATGATTTGAAAGGTGTTCATACACCACAAAATCTCGTAAGAGACTATGATATTTTTAACCTTCGATTTGAAATGAGTTTGATCCAAGGGCTTCATATGATTTAAATATACCTAATACCTATTGAAGTAGTCAAAAACAATAGGTAATTAAGCACATCAAATGATTTGAAAGTTGTTCATACACCACAAAATCTCGTAAGAGACTCTGATAGATTTAACGTCTGATTTGAAATGAGTTTGATCCAAGGGCTTTATATGATTTAAAAAAACTTAATACCTATTCAAGGAGTCAAAATCAATAGGAAATTAAGCTCATTAAATGATTTGAAAGGTGTTCATACACAACAAAATCTCGTAAGAGACTATGATAGTTTTAACCTTTGATTTGAAATGAGTTAGATCCATGGGCTTCATATGATTGAAATATACCTAATACCTATTCAAGGAGTCAAAAACATTAGGTAATTAAGCACATCAAATGATTTGAAAGGTGTTCATACACCACAAAATCTTGTAAGAGACTATGATAGTTTTAACCTTCGATTTGAAATGAGTTTAATTCAAGGGCTTCATATGATTAAAATATACCTAATACCTATTCAAGTAGTCAAAAACAATAGGTAATTAAGCACATCAAATGATTTGAAAGGTGTTCATACACCACAAAATCTCGTAAGAGACTATGATAGTTTTAACCTTCGATTTGAAATGAGTTTGATCCCAGGGCTTCATATGATTTAAATATACCTAATACCTATTCAAGGAGTCAAAAACAATAGGTAATTAAGCACATCAAATGATTTGAAAGGTGTTCATACACCACAAAATCTAGTAAGAGACTATGATAGTTTTAACATTCGATTTGAAATGAGTTTGATTCAACGGCTTCATATGATTAAAATATACATAATACCTATTCAATTAGTCAAAAACAATAGGTAATTAAGCACATCAAATGATTTGAAAGGTGTTCATACACCACAAAATCTTGTAAGAGACTATGATAGTTTTAACCTTTGATTGGAAATGAGTTTGATCCAAGGGCTTCATATACTTTAAAGATACCTAATACCTATTAAATGAGTCAAAAAGAATAGGTAATTAAGCACATCAAATGATTTGAAAGGTGTTCATACATCACAAAATCTCGTAAGAGACTATGATAGTTTTTAACCTTTGATTTGAAATGAGTTCGATCCAAGGGCTTCATATGATTTCAATATACGTAATACCTATTGAAGGAGTCAAAAACAATAGGTAATTAAGCACATCAAATGATTTGAAAGGTTTTCATACACCACAAAATCTCGTAAGAGAGTATGATAATTTTAACCTTTGATTTGAAATGAGTTTGATCCAAGGTCTTCATATTCTTTAAATATACCTAATACCTATAAAAGGAGTCAAAAACAATAGGTAATTAAGCACATCAAGTGATTTGAAATGTGTTCATAAACCACAAAATCTCGTAAGAGACTATGATAGTTTTAACGTTTGATTTGAAATGAGTTTGATCCAAGGGCTTCATATGCTTTACATATACCTAATACCTATGAAAGGAATCAAAAGCAATAGGTAATTAAGCACATCAAATGATTTGAAAGGTGTTCATACACCACAAAATCTCGTAAGAGACTATGATAGTTTTAACGTTTGATTTGAAATGAGTTTGATCCAAGGGTTTCATATGCTTTACATATACCTAATACCTATTCAAGGAGTCAAAATCAATAGGAAATTAAGCACATCAAATGATTTGAAAGGTGTTCATACACAACAAAAACTCGTAAGAGACTATGATTGTTTTAACCTTTGTGATATGAATATGGCTCTATGAAAGCAATATTCAAGTGTACTCCAATGCAAAGGAACCTAGATAATTAAAAGTCCGAATTTTTATGTGTTTTGTGTCTAAAGTTTGTGTTTTTATGTGTTTATGGGATATGGAAATTAAATCAATCACTCCTGAAAGATTTAATTAACTTTCAATCTCACTTAAACCACTCCTGGAATTAAGTAGATTAATCACTCAATAATTATCACTCCTGAAAATTATTAAATGGCACGAATTTAATTGACAAACAATTAAGCTCGAAATATATGACTTAAACTCTCAAAATTTCAGTCTTAAAAATCGACTACAATAGGCCCTATTTATACTAGTACATCTCTAAAAAGATAAGGAACCCTAAACTCTATCTGAAAAGCAAGATAAACCTTAATCCCTAAAATCTAGGAAAAGATAAATATTGCTAAAAGATAAGGAAGAATCCTAATAAAATGAGCATGGATTTTTCGGCCATCTCTATCTTATTTCACACGCCTATCTTCCCTTATCTTAAGCTAGAAGATTAATTCTTATCTTTAAGGGATTACAAATCCAACTAGGACTCTAAAACAACTCCTATAACCGAATTATACAAGTCATAATTTCGGCCATAGTTTTATTTAACTAACATTAATTAAAAGTCTAAACTAACTTGACATAAGACTCTTAAAGGACTCAATTGACTAAATATGGACTTCATAACATGGGCTAAGGACGCCCCTCATAAGCTTCATGGACTTGATCATCTTCAATCTGGACGGAAAGGTTGTGTTAAGCTTAAACTTGTAGCTCCCATGACCTTGCTTTGAAGAATTAACCATATCCAAAAATTGTGAAGGTCATAGATAGTGGTATCTCGAAGTAGCTTCTTCACTCTTGCATCACTTTGATTTGAAATGAGTTTGATCCAAGAGCTTCATATGCTTTACATATACAAAATACCTATGAAAGGAATCAAAACCAATAGCTAATTAAGCACATCTTTGATATGAAAGGTGTTCATACAACACAAAATCTCGTAAGAGACTATGATAGTTTTAACCTTCGATTTGAAATGAGTTTGATCCAAGGGTTTCATATGATTTAAATATACCTAATACCTATTCAAGGAGTCAAAAACAATAGGTAACTAAGCACATCAAATGATTTGAAAGGTGTTCATACAACACAAAATCTCGTAAGAGACTATGATAATTTTAACCTTCGATTTGAAATGAGTTTGATCCAAGGGCTTCATATGATTGAAATATACCTAATACCTATTGAAGTAGTAAAAAACAATAGGTAATTAAGCACATCAAATGATTTGAAAGTTGTTCATACACCACAAAATCTCGTAAGAGACTATGATAGTTTTAACCTTTGATTTGAAATGGGTTTGATCCAAGAGCTTCATATACTTAAAATATACCTAATACCTATTAAATGAGTCCTAAACAATAGGTAATTAAGCACATCAAATGATTTGAAAGGTGTTCACAAACCACAAAATCTCGTAAGAGACTCTGATAGATTTAACTTTTGATTTGAACTGAGTTTGATCTAAGGGCTTTATATGATTTAAAAAAACTTAATACCTATTCAAGGAGTCAAAATCAATAGGAAATTAAGCTCATTAAATGATTTGAAAGGTGTTCATACACAACAAAATCTCGTAAGAGACTATGATAGTTTTAACCTTTGATTTGAAATGAGTTTGATCCATGGGCTTCATATGATTGAAATATACCTAATACCTATTCAAGGAGTCAAAAACATTAGGTAATTAAGCACATCAAATAATTTGAAAGGTGTTCATACACCACAAAATCTCGTAAGAGACTATGATAGTTTTAACCTTCGATTTGAAATGAGTGTTATTCAAGGGCTTCATATGATTAAAATATACCTAATACCTATTCAAGTAGTCAAAAACAATAGGTAATTAAGCACATCAAATGATTTGAAAGGTGTTCATACACCACAAAATCTCGTAAGAGACTATGATAGTTTTAACCTTCGATTTGAAATGAGTTTGATCCCAGGTGTTATATTCTGGCTATCTATAGGCAGAATAGGTTTGATTATGAGTTATGAATGATAGTTAAGCTTTACTTAAATTAACTTAGATACAGAAATCACCACTAAGTCAATATTAAGGTCCTAAGATCACCACTTGATTCAAGCTTAAAATCAAGCTAGCATAGGCGCCTAGATTAATTATGAGTTAATCAAAGCAAAATAAAACTCGAAACTTTTTAAGCTATAAACGACTGAATTGAGTTTATTGATGACTTGTGCCCTTTAAATACATGTCCTTGACTCTCTAAAAATAATTACTGAAATTAAAAAGATAACTATTGAAATTAGAAAAACTAATTAAACTAAATAAGATAAAAACCCATCCCAACTAGGATTGTAGTCGTCCCTCCTTTATTCTAGGCGTCCATCCTTGGTTTTCTATCTTTTCTGATGCAATCTTGATCAAGATCTCACTTATCCCTTTCAAAGTAGGAAACCAAACCCTAATCTGATTAGGTTTAGGCGCCTAAGATGAGATATGGAGGGAAAATGATTCATTTTCTTGATCTTCTATGCTTGGGCGCCATTTTGAGGAAATGATATAGTTTCCTTGCCCTCCTTAGCTTTGCACGCCCATTTTAAGGAAAAGATAGAGATTCCTTCCTATCTTTGCTCTTGGTTGATCTTCTAGGAAACTTCCTTTGAGATAGGCGCCATTTTGCTGCATTTTAGCTCCTTATTCGTCCCATATGTATTATACAACCCTAATGGACTCTCTAATTAACATAAATGAAATTACAACTCAACTAATACTATCCTAGTTAATTTAATATGACATTAAATTAACCAAGAGTACATTGTATTACTCTAGACTCCCTAATAAAGCAATTAAAGATAGGAACTTAGTTAATAATTAATTAACTAAGCTAAGGACACTTTCAAAGGACTCAATAGACACAATAGACTCAATAGACTTAAGGGAATTCAGAACATCCCTTAAAACACAAGCAACCATGTTATTAGTCTTAAGATCAATGGAGCTAGATGGACCTCCATCAAAGCCTTTGGTTATCTTCTTAAATCTCAAAACTAACCATAACCAATAATTAAATAGACTTATTAAGAACTTTAGATTGATTAGGTTAGAGTAGCCAGATTCGTATGCATCACCCGGGCTTCATATGATTTAAATATACCTAATACCTATTCAAGGAGTCAATAAAAATAGGTAATTAAGCACATCAAATGATTTAAAAGGTGTTCATACACCACAAAATCTAGTAAGAGACTATGATAGTTTTAACATTCGATTTGAAATGAGTTTGATTCAACGGCTTCATATGATTCAAATATATATAATACCTATTCAAGGAGTCAAAAACAATAGGTAATTAAGCACATCAAATGATTTGAAAGGTGTTCATACACCAAAAAATCTCGTAGGAGACTATGATAGTTTTAACCTTTGATTTGAAATGAGTTTGATCCAAGGGCTTCATATGATTTAAGAAGACCTAATACCTATTCAAGGAGTCAAAATCAATAGGAAATTAAGCTCATCAAATGATTTGAAAGGTGTTCATACACAACAAAATCTCGTAAGTGACTATGATAGTTTTAACATTTGATTTGAAATGACTTTGATCCATGGGCTTCATATGATTGAAATTTACCTAATACCTATTCAAGGAGTCAAAAACATTAGGTAATTAAGCACATCAAATGATTAGAAAGGTGTTCATACACCACAAAATCTCGTAAGAGAGTATGATAGTTTTAACCTTCGATTTGAAATGAGTTTGATTCAAGCGCTTCATATGATTAAAATATACCTAATACCTATTCAAGTAGTAAAAAACAATAGGTAATTAAGCACATCAAATGGTTTGAAAGGTGTTCATACACCACAAAATCTCGTAAGAGACTATGATAGTTTTAACCTTCGATTTGAAATGAGTTTGATCCCAGGGCTTCATATGATTTAAATATACCTAATACCTATTCAAGGAGTCAAAAACAATAGGTAACTAAGCACATCAAATGATTTGAAAAGTGTTCATACACCACAAAATCTCGTAAGAGACTATGATATTTTTAACCTTCGATTTGAAATGAGTTTGATCCAAGGGCTTCATATGATTGAAATATACCTAATACCAATTGAAGTAGTCAAAAACAATACTTAATTAAGCACATCAAATGATTTGAAAGTTGTTCATACACCACAAAATCTCGTAAGAGACTATGATAGTTTTAACCTTTGATTTTAAATGAGTTTGATCCAAGGGCTTCATATACTTAAAATATACCTAATACCTATTAAATGAGTCCAAAACAATAGGTAATCAAGCACATCAAATGATTTGAAAGGTGTTCACACACCACAAAATCTCGTAAGAGACTCTGATAGATTTAACGTTTGATTTGAAATGAGTTTGATCCAAGGGCTTTATATGATTTAAAAAAACTTAATACCAATTCAAGGAGTCAAAATCAATTGGAAATTAAGCTCATTAAATGATTTGAAAGGTGTTCATACACAACAAAATCTCGTAAGAGACTATGATAGTTTTAACCTTTGATTTGAAATGAGTTAGATCCATGGGCCTCATATGATTGAAATATACCTAATACCTATTCAAGGAGTCAAAAACATTAGGTAATTAAGCACATCAAATGATTTGAAAGGTGTTCATACACCACAAAATCTCATAAGAGACTATGATAGTTTTAACCTTCGATTTGAAATGAGTTTAATTCAAGGGCTTCATATGATTAAAATATACCTAATACCTATTCAAGTAGTCAAAAACAATAGGTAATTAAGCACATCAAATGATTTGAAAGGTGTTCATACACCACAAAATCTCGTAAGAGACTATGATAGTTTTAACCTTCGATTTGAAATGAGTTTGATCCCAGGGCTTCATATGATTTAATTATACCTAATACCTATTCAAGGAGTCAAAAACAATAGGTAATTAAGCACATCAATTGATTTGAAAGGTGTTCATACACCACAAAATCTAGTAAGAGACTATGATAGTTTTAACATTCGATTTGAAATGAGTTTGATTCAACGGCTTCATATGATTAAAATATACATAATACCTATTCAATTAGTCAAAAACAACAGGTAATTAAGCACATCAAATGTTTTGAAAGGTGTTCATACACCACAAAATCTCGTAAGAGACTATGATAGTTTTAACCTTTAATTTTAAATGAGTTTGATCCAAGGGCTTCATATACTTTAAAGATACCTAATACCTATTAAATGAGTCAAAAACAATAGGTAATTAAGCACATCAAATGATTTGAAAGGTGTTCATACATCACAAAATCTCGTAAGAGACTATGATAGTTTTTAACCTTTGATTTGAAATGAGTTCGATCCAAGGGCTTCATATGATTTCAATATACGTAATACCTATTGAAGGAGTCAAAAACAATTGGTAATTAAGCACATCAAATGATTTGAAAAGTTTTCATACACCACAAAATCTCGTAAGAGAGTATGATAATTTTAACCTTTGATTTGAAATGAGTTTGATCCAAGGTCTTCATATTCTTTAAATATACCTAATACCTATAAAAGGAGTCAAAAACAATAGGTAATTAAGCACATCAAATGATTTGAAAGGTGTTCATATACCACAAAATCTCGTAAGAGACTATGATAGTTTTAACGTTTGATTTGAAATGAGTTGGATCCAAGGGCTTCATATGCTTTACATATACCTAATACCTATTCAAGGAGTCAAAATCAATAGGAAATTAAGCACATCAAATGATTTGAAAGGTGTTCATACACAACAAAATCTCGTAAGAGACTATGATTGTTTTAATCTTTAATTTGAAATGAGTTTGATCCAAGGGCTTTATATGCTTTACATATACAAAATACCTATGAAAGGAATCAAAACCAATAGCTAATTAAGCACATCTTTGATTTGAAAGGTGTTCATACAACTAAAAATCTCGTAAGAGACTATGATAGTTTTAACCTTTGATTTGAAATGAGTTTTATCCAAGGGTTTCATAAGATTTAAATATACCTAATACCTATTCAAGGAGTCAAAAACAATAGGTAACTAAGCACATCAAATAATTTGAAAGGTATTCATACAACACAAAATCTCGTAAGAGACTATGATATTTTTAACCTTCGATTTGAAATGAGTTTAATCCAAGGGCTTCATATGATTGAAATATACCTAATACCTATTGAAGTAGCAAAAAACAATAGGTAATTAAGCACATCAAATGATTTGAAAATTGTTCATACACCACAAAATCTCGTAAGAGACTATGATAGTTTTAACCTTTGATTTGAAATGGGTTTGATCCAAGGGCTTCATATACTTAAAATATACCTAATACCTATTAAATGAGTCCTAAACAATAGGTAATTAAGCACATCAAATGATTTGAAAGGTGTTCACACACCACAAAATCTCGTAAGAGACTCTGATAGATTTAACTTTTGATTTGAAATGAGTTTGTTCCAAGGGATTTATATGATTTAAAAAAAATTAATACCTATTCAAGGAGTCAAAATCAATAGGAAATTAAGCTCATTAAATGATTTGAAAGGTGTTCATACACAACAAAATCTCGTAAGAGACTATGATAGTTTTAACCTTTGATTTGAAATGAGTTTGATCCATGGGCTTCATATGATTGAAATATACCTAATACCTATTCAAGGAGTCAAAAACATTAGGTAATTAAGCACATCAAATAATTTGAAAGGTGTTCATACACCACAAAATCTCGTAAGAGACTATGATAGTTTTAACCTTCGATTTGAAATGAGTTTGATTCAAGGGCTTCATATGATAAAAATATACCTAATACCTATTCAATTAGTCAAAAACAATAGGTAATTAAGCACATCAAATGATTTGAAAGGTGTTCATACACCACAAAATCTCGTAAGAGACTATGATAGTTTTAACCTTCGATTTGAAATGAGTTTGATCCCAGGGCTTCATATGATTTAAATATACCTAATACCTATTCAAGTAGTCAAAAACAATAGGTAATTAAGCACATCAAATGATTTGAAAGGTGTTCATACACCACAAAATCTAGTAAGAGACTATGATAGTTTTAACCTTTTATTTGAAATGAGTTTGATCCATGGGCTTCATATGATTGAAATTTACCTAATACCTATTCAAGGAGTCAAAAACAATAGGTAATTAAGCACATCAAATGATTTGAAAGGTGTTCATACACCACAAAATCTAGTAAGAGACTATGATAGTTTTAACATTCGATTTGAAATGAGTTTGATTCAACGGCTTCATATGATTAAAATATATATAATACCTATTCAAGGAGTCAAAAACAATAGGTAATTAAGCACATCAAATGATTTGAAAGGTGTTCATACACCAAAAAATCTCGTAGGAGACTATGATAGTTTTAACCTTTGATTTGAAATGAGTTTGATCCAAGGGCTTCATATGATTTAAGAAAACCTAATACCTATTCAAGGAGTCAAAATCAATAGGAAATTAAGCTCATCAAATGATTTGAAAGGTGTTCATACACAACAAAATCTCGTAAGTGACTATAATAGTTTTAACCTTTGATTTGAAATGAGTTTGATCCATGGGCTTCATATGATTGAAATTTACCTAATACCTATTCAAGGAGTCAAAAACATTATGTAATTAAGCACATCAAATGATTTGAAAGGTGTTCATACACCACAAAATCTCGTAAGAGAGTATGATAGTTTTAACCTTCGATTTAAAATGAGTTTGATTCAAGGGATTCATATGATTAAAATATACCTAATACCTATTCAAGTAGTCAAAAACAATAGGTAATTAAGCACATCAAATGGTTTGAAAGGTGTTCATACACCACAAAATCTCGTAAGAGACTATGATAGTTTTAACCTTCGATTTGAAATGAGTTTGATCCCAGGGCTTCATATGATTTAAATATACCTAATACCTATTCAAGGAGTCAAAAACAATAGGTAATGAAGCACATCAAATGATTTGAAAGGTGTTCATACACCACAAAATCTAGTAAGAGACTATGATAGTTTTAACATTCGATTTGAAATGAGTTTGATTCAACGGATTCATATGATTAAAATATACATAATACCTATTCAATTAGTAAAAAAAAATAGGTAATTAAGCACATCAAATGATTTGAAAGGTATTCATACACCACAAAATCTCGTAAGAGACTATGATAGTTTTAACCTTTGATTTGAAATGAGTTTGATCCAAGGGCTTCATATACTTTAAAGAATACCTAATACCTATTAAATGAGTAAAAAACAATAGGTAATTAAGCACATCAAATGATTTGAAAGGTGTTCATACATCACAAAATCTCGTAAGAGACTATGATAGTTTTTAACCTTTGATTTGAAATGAGTTCGATCCAAGGGCTTCATATGATTTCAATATACGTAATACCTATTAAAGGAGTCAAAAAAAATAGGTAATTAATGATATGAATATGGCTCTATGAAAGCGATATTCAAGTGTACTCCAATGCAAAGGAACCTAGATATTAAAAAGTCCGAATTTTTATGTGTTTTTGTGGCTAAAGTTTGTATCTTTATGTGTTATGGGATATGGAAATTAAATCAATCACTCCTGAAAGATTTAATTAACTTTGAATCTCACTTAAACCACTCCTGGAATTAAGTAGATTAATCACTCAATAATTATCACTCCTGAAAATTATTAAATGGCACGAATTTAATTGACAAACAATTAAGCTCGAAAAATGACTCAAAGTTCTTAACATTTTCTGAATGAAAAATGGCGTACATAGCTCCTTATTTATACTAGTACACTCTAGTATGATAAGGAACCCTAATTCTATCTAAAAAGCAAGATAAAACTAAATCCCTAAAATGAAGGGAAAGATAAGCAAGGATAAGCACCTAAGGAAAATGATAGGCATTCGGCCTTATCACTTTCCACACGCAATCCTAATCCCAATAGGATTTGGAACCTACAAGAATCTACATAACCAACCGAAATTTCGATCCTAATGTAGTTTTATTACATGAATAAAAATGACTCAACAAAAGCAAATAGAATACTCTATAAATGGCTATGGACGCCCCATATTAGCCATTTCAAGCTAGTTCTTCTTCCCAAGCTAACATAGTCACAAAAGATCCATTGGCCTTGAGCTTGAATCCAAAGGTCTCAAGAACCAAGCAAATAGGCTCATCTCCAATGGTTGACTTTGGCTCTGGACTCATGTCATTCTCCCCCTCTTCAAAAGAATTTGTCCACAAATTTTCATCATCATAGTAAGGACTAAGATCTCCAACGTTGAAGGTAGCACTCACACCTCCATACTCACTTGGAAGATCAATCTTGTAGGCACTTTCTCCAAAATCACCTCAAGCACCTCAAAGGGACCATCAGCTCTAGGCATGAGCTTATTCTTCCTCTTGCTTGGGAACCTCTCTTTTCTCAAATGAATCCACACAAGATCGCCACTTTTGAACTTTGGTTGCCTTCTATGCTTGTTTGCTCTCTCCTTGTATTGAGTGTTCATCTTTTCTATTCTTGCCTTGACTTGCTCACACGTTTTTTTGAAGGTTTCGAACCTCTTCTTTGCATCAACATGAATTTCAGATTTGGTTAGTACAATAAAATCAATAGGAAGGAAAGGATTGATACCATAAACCACCTTAAATGGAGATTGAGGGGTAGTGGTTGAATGAGCTCGATTATAAGCAAATTCAGCATGGGCGAGCTTCATATCCCAATCCTTTTGTGTTTTACTCACCAAACCACGCAATAAAGCTCCAAGAGTTCTATTAGTTACTTCAGTTTGGCCATCAGTTTGAGGATGATGACTAGTACTGAAAAGTAACTTGGTTCCAACCATCTTCCACAAGCTCCTCCAAAAGTGACTTAGGAACTTGGAATCACGATCACTAACAATACTTCTAGGGATGCCATGTAGGCGAATGATCTCCCTAAAGTACAAATCAGCAACATGTAAAGCATCATCAGTTTTATGCATAGGTACAAAGTGAGCCATCTTAGAAACGATCTACCACTACCATGATAGCATCTTTTCCCCTTTGAGTTCTAGGCAACCCTACTATGAAATCCATACTCACACTATCCCAAGGAGCATTAGGGACTAGTAATGGAGTGTATAGGCCTTTATGGAAGGTACTCTTGGCCCTTTGACAACTAGCACACCTACTAACCACCATATGAACATCTTTCACCATGCTAGGCCAATGGAAACTTTCACTCAATGTGTCTAGGGTCTTTTGAATGCCAAAATGGCCAGCCACGCCACCACTATGGACTTCCCTCACCAACAACTCCCTCACGCCACTTTGAGGAACACAAAGCCTGTTCCCCTTAAACAGAAATCCTTCTTGCACTACATACATGCCATTAGGGTTATTAAAAGAATTACAAAAGTCTTCATCTTTTACATACAATTCTTTCAAATGATCAAACCCTAAAATACGAGCATCAACCATGGTTAAGAGATAGGAACGCCTAGAAAGAGCATCAGCAACAACATTACTCTTTCCTTCTTTATACTTAGAAGAAAAAGTAAAAGATTGTAGGAATTCAACCCACTTGGCGTGCCTATAATTGAGCTTTTGTTGCCCATGGATGTGTTTGAGTGCCTCATGATCTGAATGAAGTATAAAAGGCTTTGGCCTTAAATAGTGAGACCAATGATCCAAGGCCCTTACAATAGCATAAAACTCACGATCATAATTGGAGTAATTGAGCTTGGCGCCACTCAATTTCTCACTAAAGAATGCAATAGGCCTCTTCTCTTGGATCAAAACAGCACCTATGCCAATCCCACTTGCATCACACTCTACCTCGAACAATTTGTGAAAATCTGGCAAGGCTAGGATAGGGGCGTTGCAAAGGAGCCTCTTCACCTCTTTAAATGATATTTGAGCTTTAGAGTTCCAAGAAAACTCTCCCTTCTTCATCAACTCTGTGATTGGAGCCATAACTGTTGAGAAGTTTCGAATGAACCTCCTATAGAAGGAAGCTAGGCCATGAAAACTTCTACACTCATGAGCATTGCTTGGCGCCAACCATGTGGAAATAGCTTTGACTTTCTCTGGATCAACATGTACTCCATCCCTAGAAACAATATAGCCAAGAAAAGCAATACTAGGTACAAGAAAGTCACATTTTTCCATCTTGCCATACAGTTTTTGTTCTCTCAATTTTTCAAACAACAGTCTTAAATGAGCTAAATGAGATTCAATACTAGTACTATAGACAAGAATATCATCTAGATAGACAACAATAAACTTGTTAAGAAAGGGACGTAGTACCTCATTCATAAGCCTCATAAAAGAACTAGGAGCATTGCAAAGACCAAAAGGCATCACCATCCACTCATATAGACCTTGTTTGGTCTTAAAAGCGGTTTTCCACTCATCTCCTTCCCTAATTCTCATTTGGTGATATCCACTCCTTAGGTCTATCTTTGAAAACACCAAAGCTCCATGTAACTCATCAAGCATGTCCTCCAATCTAGGCATAGGAAAGCGATACTTGATGGTGATGTTGTTGAAGGCCCTACTATCAATGCAAATCCTCCATGTACCATCTGATGCAGGAGCATCCATGATCAATCCAAGTCTCCTAACAAAGAGTCATCAAGAAGAGATTAAGGTGAAGGAGATTCAGTTCATTAGCTTACTTAATCCAATTTCGAACAAACAAGTACTTCGAATTGTTAATTAAGCTTAACACCTTCTTAATCTTTTTTAAGCCTTGTTGATTAATGCTTATGATCATCTTAACATCATTAAGTATTAGTAATAAAGCTTGAATTATGATTAAATAGCTTAATTAGTTAGTTCTAAGTCATTAAAGTAAGCTTAGTGAAACTGTTTTGGAAGAACAGAATTTATACGGTTTGTTTAGGGCACGTTTTGGCTACGTTTTTTAGCTTTATTCTTGGCTAAGGCAACCATACATGACTCACCTGTGTGCTTACATACATCACCAACAAGCATGTGAAGAGTTGGAGGCAAGAATCAATAGGAAATGAGAGCTTCATGGAGAAGTATCCAAAACCGCAGCTGGGAGGCGTCATTCTGGGTCCCTCTTCATCAGTTCTGGGCAGCCGTCTTTTTTAGCTTTTGGAGCTGATTTTTGAGGATATTTTCCTTAGAATGTCTATTTTAATACCTTAGCTTCCTTTTTGCAGTAGGACATTTTCGTTTCTCAGAATCCCTCAATCATTGCACCTAGGTACTGAAAACTGGCCAGATTTTTGTAATAGTTTAAGATGGCTTTTGTTACCTAAGCAAAACATCACCAAATGACGTGAATTTTTGGTATGTTACTGCTTTATATGTTAGGTTTGTAAGGCAAGAAGTTTGATTAGACTTTGTTGAATGAATTAAGAGTTATACTCATTTCTTTGAGCTGTGCGCTTAGAGCAAAACTGGACAGTTTGTCCTAATTAAAGTCTTTGAGTTAATTAGCTAACTAACGTAGATTAGTTACTAATTTAACAAAGCAAGGTTGCACCAAGAGTTCTTCTTTGACATTGGTGGCCTAGTTTGGTGGTTCTAAGGCTAGTGAAAGTGGTGGTTGTTGGTACGGTTCCAACAAGGCTTGAAGCAAAACTGATTCTTCGGTTCTTAACCAACGAATGCTCTTGCTTATGAAATGCTTTATGCATCATTTGGTATCAGAGCTTTGGTTAGTTTAAGAGCATTCTTTTAACCCTCTAATCATCCCATAATCATTTCCTAAACTCATACACTTATCCCCCCAAAACCGAAATCAATTCTAAGCCCAAACACATCTCTTTTCTTCTCTTTTCACCTCTAATATTTGATACAACTTAGTGGTTGTTAAAATGAGTGGTGGTGAAGATCCAAATCAGTTTAGAAGGGGCATGACATTGAATGAAGCAAGGTTAGTTGGCCTTGAGAATCAAATGGCTACAATTAGTGAGCAAATGGCAAATCTCATGGAAGCTTTTCGAAGTTCTAGTGTTGGAGTTCGAAGAGAAGTTCATGAAAGGAGGCACTTTGAAGATGAGAATGAGGTTGTTTATGACTCTAGTGAAGAAGTACAATCACAAACTTCTAATCAAAGAAGGAGGCCACGAAAACAAGATGATTTTCGAGACATCAAGTTAGATGTTCCAGAATTTGATGGAAACCTTAATCCGGATGCTTATTTGGAATGGGTTTCGAGATGTAATAGGATTTTCGAGCTAAAGGAGTATGATGATTCGAAATCTTTCAAGTTGGCCATCACTAAGCTAAAGGGTTATGCATCCCTTTGGTGGGAAAACGTTGCTCTTGCTAGAGAAAGGAAGCATAAGCCGAAAATCAAGAGTTGGAAGAAACTGAAAAAGAAGATGGAAGCTAAGTTTCTCCCCTCCACTTACACTCTTGATTTATATAACCAACTTTCTGATTTGTTCCAAGGTACCAAGAATGTCGAGACATACATCCATGAATATGAAAAGTTGATGATGAAATTGGATGTTCAAGAAAGGGAAGAACAGACCATGGCTCGTTTTGTGAAGGGCCTAGATCGTGACATCCAAAAGAAGCTTGAGCTTCAATCTTATTCTACTTTAGATGAACTTTTCAGGTTGGCTCTTAAGGTGGAAAAGCATCAAAAGGACAAGAAGAAGAAGGTATTTAGCAAAGGAACTTCTTATGCTAAAGGAGGTTCTAGTTCCTATGTAAAGCCTACTTCGACATCTCCATTTACGCCTAAAAGTGAAGCTGGTTCGAAATTTCTTGATAAAGGGAAAAAAGTTGCTGAAAGTTCTTCCAAGAAGGATGATATTAAATGTTTTAAGTGTCATGGTTATGGTCATTATCAAGCACAATGCCCAAACAGAAGGGTAATGACCTTATTAGACATTAAAAACATAGAAGATGCCCTTAAAGATCAAGAGGAGCACAAAAAAGAATCTGAAAAGGAGGATGAATGCAATGAAGATGTTCTTGTTGATGAAGTGGAAGGAGATGATCATCTTAGCTTGGTTCTAAGGCGGGTCCTTCACTCCAAAGAAGCCGAAGCTATACCATCTCAACGAGACCAGATTTTTCAAACAAAATGCTTAATCAAGGGCAAGATTTGTTCCATGATTATTGATGGTGGGAGTTGCACTAATGTAGCTTCGAGTTCTATGGTGGAGAAGCTCAATTATCCTACTTTCAGTCATCCTAAACCATATAAGCTTCATTGGCTTAATGATGGTAACTGTGTGGAGGTAACAAAACAAGCTTTAATTAGCTTCTCTTTTGGTGATTCGTATAATGATAAGGTTTTATGTGATGTGGTGCCTATGAATGCATGTCATATTCTCTTAGGGAGGCCGTGGCAATCTGATAAGGAAACCTTACATAATGGTAGGACTAATACATACACTTTCATGCATGAAAACAGGAAAATTATACTTAGTCCTAGCAAAAAGGGTCCGAATTTGCCTAAGAAAGAAACCTCTAATTCAAAGGCTAAAAATCAGAAATCCTTAATTCTCCAAAAACACCAAGTTGATAAGGCCATTGAAAAGGGAAGGAAATGTACTTGTTGTTGTTATTTGCTGCAAATGATGAAAATACTCGTGAATTACATGATTGGGTTAAACCATTAGTGAACGATTTTAGTGATATTTTTCCCGAGGATCTTCCCTATGGTTTACCACCTAGTAGGGGTATTGAGCATCAAATTGACTTAGTTCCTGGAGCACCATTACCTAACAAGGCAGCTTATAGATGTAATCCTGAAGAAGCTAAAGAGTTGCAAAAACAGATTACTGAATTGTTAGCTAAGGGATTTGTACAAGAAAGTCTTAGTCCATGTGCTGTTCCTGTTATTTTGGTTCCAAAGAAGGATGGAACTATGCGTATGTGTGTAGATTAAAGGGCTATAAACAACATTACCATCAAGTATAGGTATCCTATTCCTAGACTTGATGATTTGCTCGATGAATTACATGGTGCTACTATATTCTCCAAGATAGATTTGCGTAGTGGTTATCATCAGATTCGAATCAAGGAAGGAGATGAATGGAAAACAGCCTTTAAGACTAAGAGTGGGTTATATGAGTGGCGTGTTATGCCATTTGGTTTAACTAATGCTCCTAGTACTTTCATGAGGCTCATGCATGAGGTACTTCGTCCTTTCATTGGTTCGTTTGTTGTGGTTTATTTTGATGATATTCTTGTGTATAGCAACAGTGAACAGGATCATCTTATTCATCTGAAGAAGGTTTTCCTTAAGCTAAGGGAAAAGAAGCTATATGCAAAGATGGAGAAGTGTGAATTCTTCACTTCTAGTGTGTCTTTTCTTGGTTTCATTATTTCATCTCAGGGTATTTCTATGGATGAATCCAAGGTGGAGGCAATTAAATCATGGCCAATTCCAAAGTCCATCACAGAAGTTCGAAGTTTTCATGGATTGGCATCTTTTTACAGGAGATTCATCAGAGGTTTTAGTACTATTTTGGCTCCACTGACCGAATGTATCAAAGGGGGTTCTTTCACTTGGACTCCAGCAGCTCAGGAAGCATTTGATCAGTTGAAAAGCAAGCTTTGTGAGGCGCCTGTTCTAGCCTTACCAGATTTCAAGAAAGTGTTTGAAGTGGAATGTGATGCAAGTGGCGTAGGGATTGGAGCTGTTTTACAACAAGGAGGGCGTCCCATAGCCTATTTCAGTGAGAAGCTCAATCATGCCAAGCTCAACTACAGCACCTATGATAAAGAGTTCTATGCTATTGTTCGTGCCTTGACTTATTGGACTCATTATCTTAGGCCAGCTCAGTTTGTGTTGCATTCAGATCATCAAGCTTTGAAGTACATTAATGGACAACATAAGCTCAGTTCACGGCATGCTAAATGGGTGGAGTTCCTTCAATCTTTTGATTTTGTTTTAAAGTACAAAACTGGAGTTTCTAATGTGGTTGCAGATGCGTTATCTAGGAGGCATTCTATGCTTTCTCTAATGGAGGCTCGAGTTCTTGGCTTCACTCATATTAAGGAGCTTTATTATGATGATCCAGATTTTTCACCATTGATAGAAGCGTGCAAGGATGGTTCTCATGGAGCTTATTCGGTTCTAGATGGTTTTCTCTTCCGAAATAATAAGCTTTGTATCCTTAAGTGCTCACTAAGGGATTTGCTCATCAAGGAGGTTCATGGAGGAGGCCTAGCAGGGCATTTTGGTATTAACAAAACTGTGGATGTTTTGCAGGAACACTTTTATTGGCCAAAACTGGCAGGTGATGTTCACTCAGTTCTAGCTCGATGTTCTACATGTCAAAAGGCCAAGAGTTCTTTTCATCAAGGGCTCTATACTCCACTTCCAGTTCCTAATCAGCCATGGGAAGATGTTAGTATGGATTTCATTGTGGCTTTGCCTAGGACTCAAAGGCAAAGAGATGCTATTATGGTGGTGGTGGATCGATTCTCAAAGATGGCTCATTTCATTGCTTGCAACAAGACGGATGATGCAATTCATGTAGCTGATTTGTACTTCAAGGAGATCATTAGATTACATGGTGTACCGAAGACTATTGTTTCTGATAAGGATGTTAAGTTCCTTAGTTTCTTTTGGAAGACTTTATGGAAGCTCCTAGGTACTAAGCTCCTCTTTAGTACCACGGCGCATCCACAAACTGATGGTCAAACGGAGGTTACAAACAGGACACTTACTACTCTACTCAGGACTCTAGTTAACAAGTCACAGAAAGATTGGGATCTAAAGCTAGCACATGCAGAATTTGCTTATAATAGATCACCTACATATGCCACGAAGTGCTCTCCATTCGAAGTAAACTATGGGGTTAATCCTTTAAGCCCCATTGATTTACTACCTATTCCAGTTGAAGTGAGACAAAGCAAAGATGCAGAGGAGAAGGCAAAGGAGATGAAAAAGCTTCACCAACAGATTAGAGCACGCATTGAGAAGGTTAATGAAGCTTACAAGGTCCAAGCTAACAAGCATCGAAAGGAGGTCATTTACAAGCCCGGGGACTTGGTATGGTTGCACCTAAGGAAGGAACGATTTCCATCAAGAAGGAAGAACAAGCTGATGCCAAGGAGTGATGGTCCATTTAGGGTGCTTGAAAAGATCAATAACAATGCATACAAGATAGAACTACCAAGTGAGATGGGCAACATTTCGGCCACCTTCAATGTGGGTGATTTAGCTCCATATTTAGAAGAAGATTTTGAGTTACAAGAAGACTTCTCCAAACCAGGGGAGAATGATGCAGGAGCATCCATGATCAATCCAAGTCTCCTAACAAAGAGTCATCAAGAAGAGATTAAGGTGAAGGAGATTCAGTTCATTAGCTTACTTAATCCAATTTCGAACAAACAAGTACTTCGAATTGTTAATTAAGCTTAACACCTTCTTAATCTTTTTTAAGCCTTGTTGATTAATGCTTATGATCATCTTAACATCATTAAGTATTAGTAATAAAGCTTGAATTATGATTAAATAGCTTAATTAGTTAGTTCTAAGTCATTAAAGTAAGCTTAGTGAAACTGTTTTGGAAGAACAGAATTTATACGGTTTGTTTAGGGCACATTTTGGCTACGTTTTTGAGCTTTATTCTTGGCTAAGGCAACCATACATGACTCACCTGTGTGCTTACATACATCACCAACAAGCATGTGAAGAGTTGGAGGCAAGAATCAATAGGAAATGAGAGCTTCATGGAGAAGTATCCAAAACCGCAGCTGGGAGGCGTCATTCTGGGTCCCTCTTCATCAGTTCTGGGCAGCCGTCTTTTTTTAGCTTTTGGAGCTGATTTTTTGAGGATATTTTCCTTAGAATGTCTATTTTAATACCTTAGCTTCCTTTTTGCAGTAGGACATTTTCGTTTCTCAGAATCCCTCAATCATTGCACCTAGGTACTGAAAACTGGCCAGATTTTTGTAATAGTTTAAGATGGCTTTTGTTACCTAAGCAAAACATCACCAAATGACGTGAATTTTTGGTATGTTACTGCTTTATATGTTAGGTTTGTAAGGCAAGAAGTTTGATTAGACTTTGTTGAATGAATTAAGAGTTATACTCATTTCTTTGAGCTGTGCGCTTAGAGCAAAACTGGACAGTTTGTCCTAATTAAAGTCTTTGAGTTAATTAGCTAACTAACGTAGATTAGTTACTAATTTAACAAAGCAAGGTTGCACCAAGAGTTCTTCTTTGACATTGGTGGCCTAGTTTGGTGGTTCTAAGGCTAGTGAAAGTGGTGGTTGTTGGTACGGTTCCAACAAGGCTTGAAGCAAAACTGATTCTTCGGTTCTTAACCAACGAATGCTCTTGCTTATGAAATGCTTTATGCATCACCATCCTTCTTAGGGACAAGAAGGGCAGGAACGGCGCATGGACTCATGCATTCTTTCACATAGCCTCGTTCAATCAACTCTTCAATCTGTGTTTGTAGCTCCTTAGAAGCCATAGGATCGCATCTATATGCTGGTTTGTTAGGCAAAGGTGCGCCTGGCACTAGATCAATAGCATGCTCAATCCCTCTCAAAGGTGGTAACCCTTGAGGCAACTCTTTGGGAAATACATCCCCAAACTCCTCTAACAAAGCTGCAAGGTTAGGATCCTTCATAGACACATCATTAGTTAAAGTACATTTAACAAATAAAACATAACCATGACCTTCTACTTCAACCTCCTTTTCGAACTCTTTGGGTGAAAGGAACAAACTTTGCTTGCTTTCATCCCTCTTCTTTGGCGCAATAGTGTTAGGAGACAAGGGCATAAGTCGAATCCTTTTGGACCCCATCAAAACAGAATACACATTGGTCTCCCCCTCATGAATAATCTTTCGATCAAATTGCAAAGGTCTACCAAGAAGAACATGACAAGCACTCATAGGAAGAACATCACCCCACAACTCATCTTTGTAGCTACCAATCGAAAAAGACACAAGGGCTTGTTTCTTAACCATCAAACAAGTCTTATCATCTAACCAACTCAACTTGTAAGGACAAGGATGATCTCTAACCAACAAATTCAACTTAGAGACCACATTAGGTGCCACCACATTAGTGCAAGATCCACTATCAATAATCACATTGCAAGAGAAATCACCAACTCTACATCTAGTATGAAAAAGATTTTCTCTTTGCTCATGATTAGGTGAATGATCAACATGTAACGTCCTCCTAATAACTCCAATCATCCTAGAGTCATCTTCAGCATAGGCATCTTCATCCTCATTCTCCTCACTCTCATGGTCACTCTCCACCACATAGTCATACATCCTCTCTTCCTCCTCCATGGTCACGTATTGTCTCATGGTTAGGGCTTTTCTAGTGGGACAATTTGCAGCAATATGACCCCTCCCTTGACACTTAAAACACTTCCTACTATCATCATACTTCTCTCTAGAAACCACCAATTTAGGGCGCTCCCCCTTTTGTTCCCCTTTAGAAGGAATTTCATTTTTTTCAAAGGCTTTGGAAGAAGATGGATAATTAGGGTTAGGGTTAAAGCTTTTGAAAGTGGTGTTTTTCCCCCCATAGGTTTTCTTATCCTCAAGTTCATGTCTTTCAAACTTCAAAGCCAATTGACACACATCATCAAAGGTACTATAGTTGGCAATATCAATCTTTCTAGCAATAGATTTATGAAGACCTCCAATAAACCTAGCAATTTTTTCTTGCTCAACCTCTTCATTCCCACATAGCAAGCATAAATTATCAAATTCCAAAGTATAATCATTCACACTCATAGAATTTTGAGTTAAATCACGCTTTTTCATGTATTGCCTTTGTGATATGATTTTGGGCTCAAAGATTGTTACTTTAGAGGATTTTCGAGTGAGTGAGGGTTATAGGATTTAAAGGAACGATTTTTATGGGTTATTTAACTAAAGAGAGTGATGGTTGTGTAGTTTGGAGAGTAACAAATAGGGATAGTAACCTTTGAATCTCTGTTCAAAGGGGTAGAAGATCGATCTCAGTCTTTCTTCAATGCTAACAAGCAAGGTACTCAACCTTAATTCATAAGTATAAACTCACGAAATTTTAATACTTCAAATCTGATTTTATTAATGCTAATCGGTCCTATATATATACTAGAAAGCATTTAAAACTAATCCCTAGATTTTAGGAAAAGATATCCTAAAGATAAGGAAGATAATCTAATAAGATAGGATAGAGATTTTCGGCTCTCCTATCTTATTTCACACGCCTAGATCAACCTTATCCCTTAGCTAATCTAATCTTGTTTTTAAGGGATTACAACTCAACTAGACTTAAAGATAACCGAAAGTACATCACATATTTTCGGCCATATAACAGAAAATAATATGCTGAATAAAAGTCTAAATTAAATTAACTAAAGTCTAAAATAAATTAATCTAAGACTCTATAGACTAAGCCAAAAATAGGAAAAACCCTTTCAAGTGAAAGGTAAAAACCTATAGGCAAAACTATACTATGGAAATACATCACTTTGAATGAAATCACTTGAAATAAATCTCTCTTTCAACTTCTTTTTAAGCTTCTCCCAACTTTTAAGCTTAGGTTTTCCAAGTTTTGCCCTTTTTTCTTTTAGACTTTCTAACCAAATTCCAGCATATTTAGTTAGTCTAATAGTGGCAATTTTAAACTTTTATCATCATCAAATCCCCTATAGTCACACACCTTCTCAAGTTGCCTAATCCACTCAAGCAAATCTTCAGGATTTGCATTACCATCAAAATCATCCAATTTTATTCCCCTATCATCATCATAAGTGGATTTAACTTTTTGGACAACCTCATGATCAGATTCATAATCAACATGATTAGGGTCGTTTCTCCTTTTAAACATATCATGCAAGGTTAGTTGGGCGGTTTCCAACCTCCTCGCCCAAGCTCTGTCCTCCTCAACACCAATAAGTAAATCATGCATCATTTTTTCAAGTTTCTCCACACTAGACAGGATTTAAAGCTTTAAACAATCAACAAATAAGCCACACAAATACACAAAATCACGCCAACAAGAGCAGAAGCCAACCAACCACACAAGCCCAAACAATGATCAATAACTAGAATTAACTAGTTTAGAATGCTTACCAAGAAAGTCGGACACTTTCTTTCCTCACCCTCCTGGAAATCTGATACCAATTGATATGAATATGGCTCTATGAAAGCGATATTCAAGTGTACTCCAATGCAAAGGAACCTAGATATTAAAAAGTCCGAATTTTTATGTGTTTTTGTGGCTAAAGTCTGTATCTTTATGTGTTATGGGATATGGAAATTAAATCAATCACTCCTGAAAGATTTAATTAACTTTCAATCTCACTTAAACCACTCCTGGAATTAAGTAGATTAATCATTCAATAATTATCACTCCTGAAAATTATTAAATGGCACGAATTTAATTGACAAACAATTAAGCTCGAAAAATGACTCAAAGTTCTTAATATATTCTGAATGAAAAATGGCGTACATAGCTCCTTATTTATACTAGTACACTCTAGTATGATAAGGAACCCTAATTCTATCTAAAAAGCAAGATAAAACTAAATCCCTAAAATGAAGGGAAAGATAAGCAAGGATAAGCACCTAAGGAAAATGATAGGCATTCGGCCTTATCACTTTCCACACTCCTCCTTATCAATCCTAATCCCAATAGGATTTGGAAACCTACTAGAATCTACATAACCAACCGAAATTTCGGTCCTAATGTAGTTTTATTACATGAATAAAAATGACTCAACAAAAGCAAATAGAATACTCTATAAATGGCTATGGACGCCCCATATTAGCCATTTCAAGCTAGTTCTTCTTCCCAAGCTAACATAGTCACAAAAGATCCATTGGCCTTGAGCTTGAATCCAAAGGTCTCAAGAACCAATCAAATAGGCTCATCTCCAATGGTTGACTTTGGCTCTGGACTCATGTCAATTAAGCACATCAAATGATTTGAAAGGTGTTCATACACCACAAAATCTCGTAAGAGAGTATGATAATTTTAACCTTTGATTTGAAATGAGTTTGATCCAAGGTCTTCATATTCTTTAAATATACCTAATACCTATAAAAGGAGTCAAAAACAATAGGTAATTAAGCACATCAAGTGATTTGAAATGTGTTCATAAACCACAAAATCTCGTAAGAGACTATGATAGTTTTAACGTTTGATTTGAAATGAGTTTGATCTAAGGGCTTCATATGCTTTACATATACCTAATACCTATGAAAGGAATCAAAAGCAATAGGTAATTAAGCACATCAAATGATTTGAAAGGTGTTCATACACCACAAAATCTCGTAAGAGACTATGATAGTTTTAACGTTTGATTTGAAATGAGTTTGATCCAAGGGCTTCATATGCTTTACATATACCTAATACCTATTCAAGGAGTCAAAATCAATAGGAAATTAAGCACATCAAATGATTTGAAAGGTGTTCATACACAACAAAATCTCGTAAGAGACTATGATTGTTTTAACCTTTGATTTGAAATGAGTTTGATCCAAGGGCTTCATATGATTTACATATACAAAATACCTATGAAAGGAATCAAAACCAATAGCTAGTTAAGCACATCTTTTATTTGAAAGGTTTTCATACAACACAAAATCTCGTAAGAGACTATGATAGTTTTAACCTTCGATTTGAAATGAGTTTGATCCAAGGGCTTCATATGCTTTACATATACCTAATACCTATTCAAGGAGTCAAAAACAATAGGTAATTAAGAACATCAAATGTTTTGAAAGGTGTTCATACACCAAAAAATCTCGTAGGAGACTATGATAGTTTTAACCTTTAATTTGAAATGAGTTAGATCCAAGGAATGATCCAAAGTCAAGCCCACTTAAAGGCTCTTTGGTTCATGAACCAGTTGCACTTGTTTTGGAAGCTCTTGGCTTTTCTCCATTTGTTCTTAAGCCCGAGTTTGTTACTTGTTTAACTTGGATGGTGGATTGAGGCGTGCATCACATTTTGAAGAGCCCAAGTTCTGTTTGGGTTTCAAGCATGATTGTAAAGGAAGCCCAAGTTCTGTTTGGATTCCTATTTAATCTATTTCTTTTTTTGTTTTATTTCAAGCTTAAAATAAAGCCTAGTGATTACTTAAGACACTAAGGCAAGTAGGTGTGTGTTTTGTGGCTGATTAGGCATGTAATTAGGGGTTATTTACAGCTCATAATTGCTGATTGCCTTCATTGTAGCAGCCCCTTAAATGAGGCTTAATTAGGGCATGAATTAAGGAGTTTTGTAACTCCTCAAAGCCATTCCTCTTAGGACGTTTTTAGGGTGTTTTAGCTCCTCCTTTGCTGCTCCTTATCTCTATATAAGGAGAGAAAATGATAATAGAAAGCAGATTTGAGTTTTGATAAAAAAAACCTTTGTGTTATAGTTTTTACTTTGAGTTTGTCTCAAGTATTGCTAACCCTTATTACTTTGAGTGAGTCTTGAGTGATAAGCCTAGGAGAGATTGAGTGAGTCTTATCTCTGACCTAGAACCCCAAAACATTGAGTGTGTTCTTGTGTTTTGGAACTATTTCTTGTTTCGAGTGATTTCTTTTCAAAGTGAGTGTTCTATTGTTCGTAAGTTTAGAATCATCATCCAATCCTTTGGAGGGTGATTTTAGATTCACATCAGTTTCATATGATTTAAATATACCTAATACCTATTCAAGGAGTCAAAAACAACAGGTAACTAAGCACATCAAATGATTTGAAAGGTGTTCATACACCACAAAATCTCGTAAGAGACTATGATATTTTTAACCTTCGATTTGAAATGAGTTTGATCCAAGGGCTTCATATGATTGAAATATACCTAATACCTATTCAAGTAGTCAAAAACAATAGGTAATTAATCACATCAAATGATTTGAAAGTTGTTCATTGATATGAATATGGCTCTATGAAAGCAATATTCAAGTGTACTCCAATGCAAAGGAACCTAGATAATTAAAAGTCCGAATTTTTTATGTGTTTTGTGTCTAAAGTTTGTGTTTTTATGTGTTTATGGGATATGAAAATTAAATCAATCACTCCTGAAAGATTTAATTAACTTTCAATCTCACTTAAACCACTCCTGGAATTAAGTAGATTAATCACTCAATAATTATCACTTTTGAAAATTATTAAATGGCACGAATTTAATTGACAAACAATTAAGCTCGAAATATATGACTTAAACTCTCAAAATTTCATTTTTTAAAATCGACTACAAGAGGTCCTATTTATACTAGTACATCTCTAGTATGATAAGGAACCCTAAACTCTATCTAAAAAGCAAGATAAAACCTGATGCATAAAGCATTTCATAAGCAAGAGCATTCGTTGGTTAAGAACCGAAGAATCAGTTTTGCTTCAAGCCTTGTTGGAACCGTACCAACAACCACCACTTTCACTAGCCTTAGAACCACCAAACTAGGCCACCAATGTCAAAGAAGAACTCTTGGTGCAACCTTGCTTTGTTAAATTAGTAACTAATCTACGTTAGTTAGCTAATTAACTCAAAGACTTTAATTAGGACAAACTGTCCAGTTTTGCTCTAAGCGCACAGCTCAAAGAAATGAGTGTAACTCTTAATTCATTCAACAAACTCTAATGAAACTTTTTACATTACAATCCTAACATATAAGGCAGTAACATACCAAAGAATCACGTCATTTGGTGATGTTTTGCTTAGGTAACAAAAGCCATCTTAAACTATTACAAAAATCTGGCCAGTTTTCAGTACCTAGGTGCAATGATTGAGGGATTCTGAGAAACGAAAATGTCCTACTGCAAAAAGGAAGCTAAGGTAATAAAATAGACATTCTAAGGAAAATATCCTCAAAAAATCAGCTCCAAAAGCTAAAAAAAGACGGCTGCCCAGAACTGATGAAGATGGGCCCAGAATGACGCAGGGAGCTGCGGTTTTGGATACTTCTTCATGAAGCTCTCGTTTCCTATTGATTCTTGCCTCCAACTCTTCACATGCTTGTTGGTGATGTATGTAAGCACACAGGTGAGTCAGGTATGGTTGCCTTAGCCAAGAATAAAGCTCAAAAACGTGGCCAAAACGTTCCCTAAACAAACCGTTTAAAACCTGTTCTTCCAAAACAGTTTCACTAAGCTTACTTTAATGACTTGAAACTAATTAATTAAGCTATTTAATCATAATTCAAGCTTGATTACTAATACTTTATGATGTTAAGATGATCATAAGCATTAATCAACAAGGCTTAAAAAAGATTAAGAAGGTGTTAAGCTTAATTAACAATTCGAAGTACTTGTTTGTTCGAAATTGGATTAAGTAAACTAATGAACTGAATCTCCTTCACCTTAATCTCTTCTTGATGACTCTTTGTTAGGAGACTTGGATTGATCATGGATGCTCCTGCATCATTCTCCCCTGGTTTGGAGAAGTCTTCTTGTAACTCGAAATCTTCTTCTAAATATGGAGCTAAATCACCCACATTGAAGGTGGCCGAAATGTTGCCCATCTCACTTGGTAGTTCTATCTTGTATGCATTGTTATTGATCTTTTCAAGCACCCTAAATGGACCATCACTCCTTGGCATCAGTTTGTTCTTCCTTCTTGATGGAAATCGTTCCTTCCTTAGGTGCAACCATACCAAGTCCCCGGGCTTGTAAATGACCTCCTTTCGATGCTTGTTAGCTCGGACCTTGTAAGCTTCATTAACCTTCTCAATGCGTGCTCTAATCTGTTGGTGAAGCTTTTTCATCTCCTTTGCCTTCTCCTCTGCATCTTTGCTTTGCCTCACTTCAACTGGAATAGGTAGTAAATCAATGGGACTTGAAGGATTAACCCCATAGTTCACTTCGAATGGAGAGCACTTCGTGGCATATGTAGGTGATCTATTATAAGCAAATTCGGCATGTGCTAGCTTTAGATCCCAATCTTTCTGTGACTTGTTAACTAGAGTCCTGAGGAGAGTAGTAAGTGTCCTGTTTGTCACCTCCGTTTGACCATCAGTTTGTGGATGCGCCGTGGTACTAAAGAGGAGCTTAGTACCTAGGAGCTTCCATAAAGTCTTCCAAAAGAAACTGAGGAACTTAACATCCTTATCAGAAACAATAGTCTTCGGTACACCATGTAATCTAATGATCTCCTTGAAGTACAAATCAGCTACATGAATTGCATCATCCGTCTTGTTGCAAGCAATGAAATGAGCCATCTTTGAGAATCGATCCACCACCACCATAATAGCATCTCTTTGCCTTTGAGTCCTAGGCAAAGCTACAATGAAATCCATACTAACATCTTCCCATGGTTGATTAGGAACTGGAAGTGGAGTATAGAGCCCTTGATGAAAAGAACTCTTGGCCTTTTGACATGTAGAACATCGAGCTAGAACTGAGTGAACATCACCTGCCAGTTTTGGCCAATAAAAGTGTTCCTGCAAAACATCCACAGTTTTGTTAATACCAAAATGCCCTGCTAGGCCTCCTCCGTGAACCTCCTTGATGAGCAAATCCCTTAGTGAGCACTTAGGGATACAAAGCTTATTATTTCGGAAGAGAAAACCATCTAGAACCGAATAAGCTCCATGAGAACCATCCTTGCACGCTTCTATCAATGGTGAAAAATCTGGATCATCATAATAAAGCTCCTTAATGTGAGTGAAGCCAAGAACTCGAGCCTCCATTAGAGAAAGCATAGAATGCCTCCTAGATAATGCATCTGCAACCACATTAGAAACTCCAGTTTTGTACTTTAAAACAAAATCAAAAGATTGAAGGAACTCCACCCATTTAGCATGTCGTGAACTGAGCTTATGTTGTCCATTAATGTACTTCAAAGCTTGGTGATCTGAATGCAACACAAACTGAGCTGGCCTAAGATAATGAGTCCAATAAGTCAAAGCACGAATAATAGCATAGAACTCTTTATCATAGGTGCTGTAGTTGAGCTTGGCATGATTGAGCTTCTCACTGAAATAGGCTATGGGACGCCCTCCTTGTTGTAAAACAGCTCCAATCCCTACGCCACTTGCATCACATTCCACTTCAAACACTTTCTTGAAATCTGGTAAGGCTAGAACAGGCGCCTCACAAAGCTTGCTTTTCAACTGATCAAATGCTTCCTGAGCTGCTGGAGTCCAAGTAAAAGAACCCCCTTTGATACATTCGGTCAGTGGAGCCAAAATAGTACTAAAACCTCTGATGAATCTCCTGTAAAAAGATGCCAATCCATGAAAACTTCGAACTTCTGTGATGGACTTTGGAATTGGCCATGATTTGATTGCCTCCACCTTGGATTCATCCATAGAAATACCCTGAGATGAAATAATGAAACCAAGAAAAGACACACTAGAAGTGAAGAATTCACACTTCTCCATCTTTGCATATAGCTTCTTTTCCCTTAGCTTAAGGAAAACCTTCTTCAGATGAATAAGATGATCCTGTTCACTGTTGCTATACACAAGAATATCATCAAAATAAACCACAACAAACGAACCAATGAAAGGACGAAGTACCTCATGCATGAGCCTCATGAAAGTACTAGGAGCATTAGTTAAACCAAATGGCATAACACGCCACTCATATAACCCACTCTTAGTCTTAAAAGCTGTTTTCCATTCATCCCCTTCCTTGATTCGAATCTGATGATAACCACTACGCAAATCTATCTTGGAGAATATAGTAGCACCATGTACTTGATGGTAATGTTGTTTATAGCCCTGCAATCTACACACATACGCATAGTTCCATCCTTCTTTGGAACCAAAATAACAGGAACAGCACATGGACTAAGACTTTCTTGTACAAACCCCTTAGCTAACAATTCAGTAATCTGTTTTTGCAACTCTTTAGCTTCTTCAGGATTACATCTATAAGCTGCCTTGTTAGGTAATGGTGCTCCGAGAACTAAGTCAATTTGATGCTCAATACCCCTACTAGGTGGTAAACCATAGGGAAGATCCTCGGGAAAAATATCACTAAAATCGTTCACTAATGGTTTAACCCAATCATGTAATTCACGAGTATTTTCATCATTTGCAGCAAATAACAACAACAAGTACATTTCCTTCCCCTTTTCAATGGCCTTATCAACTTGATGTTTTTGGAGAATTAAAACATTTGACATCATCCTTCTTGGAAGAACTTTCAGCAACTTTCTTCCCTTTATCAAGAAATTTCGAACCAGCTTCACTTTTAGGTGTAAATGGAGATGTCGAAGTAGGCTTTACATACGAACTAGAACCTCCTTTAGCATAAGAAGTTCCTTTGCTAAACACCTTCTTCTTCTTGTCTTTTTGATGCTTTTCCACCTTAAGAGCCAACCTGAAAAGTTCATCTAAAGTAGAATAAGATTGAAGCTCAAGCTTCTTTTGGATGTCACGATCTAGGCCCTTCACAAAACGAGCCATGGTCTGTTCTTCCCTTTCTTGAACATCCAATTTCATCATCAACTTCTCATATTCATGGATGTAGGTCTCGACATTCTTGGTACCTTGGAACAAATCAGAAAGTTGGTTATATAAATCAAGAGTGTAAGTGGAGGGGAGAAACTTAGCTTCCATCTTCTTTTTCAGTTTCTTCCAGCTCTTGATTTTCGGCTTATGCTTCCTTTCTCTAGCAAGAGCAACGTTTTCCCACCAAAGGGATGTGATGCAGGAGCATCCATGATCAATCCAAGTCTCCTAACAAAGAGTCATCAAGAAGAGATTAAGGTGAAGGAGATTCAGTTCATTAGTTTACTTAATCCAATTTCGAACAAACAAGTACTTCGAATTGTTAATTAAGCTTAACACCTTTTTAATCTTTTTTAAGCCTTGTTGATTAATGCTTATGATCATCTTAACATCATAAAGTATTAGTAATAAAGCTTTAATTATGATTAAATAGCTTAATTAGTTAGTTCTAAGTCATTAAAGTAAGCTTAGTGAAACTGTTTTGGAAGAACAGAATTTATACGGTTTGTTTAGGGCACGTTTTGGCTACGTTTTTGAGCTTTATTCTTGGCTAAGGCAACCATACATGACTCACCTGTGTGCTTACATACATCACCAACAAGCATGTGAAGAGTTGGAGGCAAGAATCAATAGGAAATGAGAGCTTCATGAAGAAGTATCCAAAACCGCAGCTGGGAGGCGTCATTCTGGGCCCCTCTTCATCAGTTCTGGGCAGCCGTCTTTTTTAGCTTTTGGAGCTGATTTTTTGAGGATATTTTCCTTAGAATGTCTATTTTATTACCTTAGCTTCCTTTTTGCAGTAGGACATTTTCGTTTCTCAGAATCCCTCAATCATTGCACCTAGGTACTGAAAACTGGCCAGATTTTTGTAATAGTTTAAGATGGCTTTTGTTACCTAAGCAAAACATCACCAAATGACGTGATTCTTTGGTATGTTACTGCCTTATATGTTAGGATTGTAATGTAAAAAGTTTCATTAGACTTTGTTGAATGAATTAAGAGTTATACTCATTTCTTTGAGCTGTGCGCTTAGAGCAAAACTGGACAGTTTGTCCTAATTAAAGTCTTTGAGTTAATTAGCTAACTAACGTAGATTAGTTACTAATTTAACAAAGCAAGGTTGCACCAAGAGTTCTTCTTTGACATTGGTGGCCTAGTTTGGTGGTTCTAAGGCTAGTGAAAGTGGTGGTTGTTGGTACGGTTCCAACAAGGCTTGAAGCAAAACTGATTCTTCGGTTCTTAACCAACGAATGCTCTTGCTTATGAAATGCTTTATGCATCATTTGGTATCAGAGCTTTGGTTAGTTTAAGAGCATTCTTTTAACCCTCTAATCATCCCATAATCATTTCCTAAACTCATACACTTATCCCCCCCAAAACCGAAATCAATTCTAAGCCCAAACACATCTCTTTTCTTCTCTTTTCACCTCTAATCTTTGATACAACTTAGTGGTTGTTAAAATGAGTGGTGGTGAAGATCCAAATCAGTTTAGAAGGGGCATGACATTGAATGAAGCAAGGTTAGTTGGCCTTGAGAATCAAATGGCTACAATTAGTGAGCAAATGGCAAATCTCATGGAAGCTTTTCGAAGTTCTAGTGTTGGAGTTCGAAGAGAAGTTCATGAAAGGAGGCATTTTGAAGATGAGAATGAGGTTGTTTATGACTCTAGTGAAGAAGTACAATCACAAACTTCTAATCAAAGAAGGAGGCCACGAAAACAAGATGATTTTCGAGACATCAAGTTAGATGTTCCAGAATTTGATGGAAACCTTAATCCGGATGCTTATTTGGAATGGGTTTCGAGATGTAATAGGATTTTCGAGCTAAAGGAGTATGATGATTCGAAATCTTTCAAGTTGGCTATCACTAAGCTAAAGGGTTATGCATCCCTTTGGTGGGAAAACGTTGCTCTTGCTAGAGAAAGGAAGCATAAGCCGAAAATCAAGAGCTGGAAGAAACTGAAAAAGAAGATGGAAGCTAAGTTTCTCCCCTCCACTTACACTCTTGATTTATATAACCAACTTTCTGATTTGTTCCAAGGTACCAAGAATGTCGAGACATACATCCATGAATATGAAAAGTTGATGATGAAATTGGATGTTCAAGAAAGGGAAGAACAGACCATGGCTCGTTTTGTGAAGGGCCTAGATCGTGACATCCAAAAGAAGCTTGAGCTTCAATCTTATTCTACTTTAGATGAACTTTTCAGGTTGGCTCTTAAGGTGGAAAAGCATCAAAAAGACAAGAAGAAGAAGGTGTTTAGCAAAGGAACTTCTTATGCTAAAGGAGGTTCTAGTTCGTATGTAAAGCCTACTTCGACATCTCCATTTACACCTAAAAGTGAAGCTGGTTCGAAATTTCTTGATAAAGGGAAGAAAGTTGCTGAAAGTTCTTCCAAGAAGGATGATATCAAATGTTTTAAGTGTCATGGTTATGGTCATTATCAAGCACAATGCCCAAACAGAAGGGTAATGACCTTATTAGACATTAAAAACATAGAAGATGCCCTTAAAGATCAAGATGAGCACGAAAGAGAATCTGAAAAGGAGGATGAATGCAATGAAGATGTTCTTGTTGATGAAGTGGAAGGAGATGATCATCTTAGCTTGGTTCTAAGGAGGGTCCTTCACTCCAAAGAAGCCGAAGCTATACCATCTCAACGAGACCAGATTTTTCAGACAAAATGCTTAATCAAGGGCAAGATTTGTTCCATGATTATTGATGGTGGGAGTTGCACTAATGTAGCTTCGAGTTCTATGGTGGAGAAGCTCAATTATCCTACTTGCAGTCATCCTAAACCATATAAGCTTCATTGGCTTAATGATGGTAACTGTGTGGAGGTAACAAAACAAGCTTTAATTAGCTTCTCTTTTGGTGATTCGTATAATGATAAGGTTTTATGTGATGTGGTGCCTATGAATGCATGTCATATTCTCTTAGGGAGGCCGTGGCAATCTGATAAGGAAACCTTACATAATGGTAGGACTAATACATACACTTTCATGCATGAAAACAAGAAAATTATACTTAGTCCTAGCAAAAAGGGTCCGAATTTGCCTAAGAAAGAAACCTCTAATTCAAAGGCTAAAAATCAGAAATCCTTAATTCTCCAAAAACATCAAGTTGATAAGGCCATTGAAAAGGGGAAGGAAATGTACTTGTTGTTGTTATTTGCTGCAAATGATGAAAATACTCGTGAATTACATGATTGGGTTAAACCATTAGTGAACGATTTTAGTGATATTTTTCCCGAGGATCTTCCCTATGGTTTACCACCTAGTAGGGGTATTGAGCATCAAATTGACTTAGTTCCTGGAGCACCATTACCTAACAAGGCAGCTTATAGATGTAATCCTGAAGAAGCTAAAGAGTTGCAAAAACAGATTACTGAATTGTTAGCTAAGGGGTTTGTACAAGAAAGTCTTAGTCCATGTGCTGTTCCTGTTATTTTGGTTCCAAAGAAGGATGGAACTATGCGTATGTGTGTAGATTGCAGGGCTATAAACAACATTACCATCAAGTATAGGTATCCTATTCCTAGGCTTGATGATTTGCTCGATGAATTACATGGTGCTACTATATTCTCCAAGATAGATTTGCGTAGTGGTTATCATCAGATTCGAATCAAGGAAGGGGATGAATGGAAAACAGCCTTTAAGACTAAGAGTGGGTTATATGAGTGGCGTGTTATGCCATTTGGTCTAACTAATGCTCCTAGTACTTTCATGAGGCTCATGCATGAGGTACTTCGTCCTTTCATTGGTTCGTTTGTTGTGGTTTATTTTGATGATATTCTTGTGTATAGCAACAGTGAACAGGATCATCTTATTCATCTGAAGAAGGTTTTCCTTAAGCTAAGGGAAAAGAAGCTATATGCAAAGATGGAGAAGTGTGAATTCTTCACTTCTAGTGTGTCTTTTCTTGGTTTCATTATTTCATCTCAGGGTATTTCTATGGATGAATCCAAGGTGGAGGCAATCAAATCATGGCCAATTCCAAAGTCCATCACAGAAGTTCGAGGTTTTCATGGATTGGCATCTTTTTACAGGAGATTCATCAGAGGTTTTAGTACTATTTTGGCTCCACTGACCGAATGTATCAAAGGGGGTTCTTTTACTTGGACTCCAGCAGCTCAGGAAGCATTTGATCAGTTGAAAAGCAAGCTTTGTGAGGCGCCTGTTCTAGCCTTACCAGATTTCAAGAAAGTGTTTGAAGTGGAATGTGATGCAAGTGGCGTAGGGATTGGAGCTGTTTTACAACAAGGAGGGCGTCCCATAGCCTATTTCAGTGAGAAGCTCAATCATGCCAAGCTCAACTACAGCACCTATGATAAAGAGTTCTATGCTATTATTCGTGCTTTGACTTATTGGACTCATTATCTTAGGCCAGCTCAGTTTGTGTTGCATTCAGATCACCAAGCTTTGAAGTACATTAATGGACAACATAAGCTCAGTTCACGACATGCTAAATGGGTGGAGTTCCTTCAATCTTTTGATTTTGTTTTAAAGTACAAAACTGGAGTTTCTAATGTGGTTGCAGATGCATTATCTAGGAGGCATTCTATGCTTTCTCTAATGGAGGCTCGAGTTCTTGGCTTCACTCATATTAAGGAGCTTTATTATGATGATCCAGATTTTTCACCATTGATAGAAGCGTGCAAGGATGGTTCTCATGGAGCTTATTCGGTTCTAGATGGTTTTCTCTTCCGAAATAATAAGCTTTGTATCCCTAAGTGCTCACTAAGGGATTTGCTCATCAAGGAGGTTCACGGAGGAGGCCTAGCAGGGCATTTTGGTATTAACAAAACTGTGGATGTTTTGCAGGAACACTTTTATTGGCCAAAAATGGCAGGTGATGTTCACTTAGTTCTAGCTCGATGTTCTACATGTCAAAAGGCCAAGAGTTCTTTTCATCAAGGGCTCTATACTCCACTTCCAGTTCCTAATCAGCCATGGGAAGATGTTAGTATGGATTTCATTGTAGCTTTGCCTAGGACTCAAAGGCAAAGAGATGCTATTATGGTGGTGGTGGATCGATTCTCAAAAATGGCTCATTTCATTGCTTGCAACAAGATGGATGATGCAATTCATGTAGCTGATTTGTACTTCAAGGAGATCATTAGATTACATGGTGTACCGAAGACTATTGTTTCTGATAAGGATGTTAAGTTCCTCAGTTTCTTTTGGAAGACTTTATGGAAGCTCCTAGGTACTAAGCTCCTCTTTAGTACCACGGCGCATCCACAAACTGATGGTCAAACGGAGGTGACAAACAGGACACTTACTACTCTCCTCAGGACTCTAGTTAACAAGTCACAGAAAGATTGGGATCTAAAGCTAGCACATGCCGAATTTGCTTATAATAGATCACCTACATATGCCACGAAGTGCTCTCCATTCGAAGTGAACTATGGGGTTAATCCTTTAAGTCCCATTGATTTACTACCTATTCCAGTTGAAGTGAGGCAAAGCAAAGATGCAGAGGAGAAGGCAAAGGAGATGAAAAAGCTTCACCAACAGATTAGAGCACGCATTGAGAAGGTTAATGAAGCTTACAAGGTCCGAGCTAACAAGCATCGAAAGGAGGTCATTTACAAGCCCGGGGACTTGGTATGGTTGCACCTAAGAAAGGAACGATTTCCATCAAGAAGGAAGAACAAACTGATGCCAAGGAGTGATGGTCCATTTAGAGTGCTTGAAAAGATCAATAACAATGCATACAAGATAGAACTACCAAGTGAGATGGGCAACATTTCGGCCACCTTCAATGTGGGTGATTTAGCTCCATATTTGGAAGAAGATTTTGAGTTACAAGAAGACTTCTCCAAACCAGGGGAGAATGATGCAGGAGCATCCATGATCAATCCAAGTCTCCTAACAAAGAGTCATCAAGAAGAGATTAAGGTGAAGGAGATTAAGTTCATTAGTTTACTTAATCCAATTTCGAACAAACAAGTACTTCGAATTGTTAATTAAGCTTAACACCTTTTTAATCTTTTTTAAGCCTTGTTGATTAATGCTTATGATCATCTTAACATCATAAAGTATTAGTAATAAAGCTTTAATTATGATTAAATAGCTTAATTAGTTAGTTCTAAGTCATTAAAGTAAGCTTAGTGAAACTGTTTTGGAAGAACAGAATTTATACGGTTTGTTTAGGGCACGTTTTGGCTACGTTTTTGAGCTTTATTCTTGGCTAAGGCAACCATACATGACTCACCTGTGTGCTTACATACATCACCAACAAGCATGTGAAGAGTTGGAGGCAAGAATCAATAGGAAATGAGAGCTTCATGAAGAAGTATCCAAAACCGCAGCTGGGAGGCGTCATTCTGGGCCCCTCTTCATCAGTTCTGGGCAGCCGTCTTTTTAGCTTTTGGAGCTGATTTTTTGAGGATATTTTCCTTAGAATGTCTATTTTATTACCTTAGCTTCCTTTTTGCAGTAGGACATTTTTCGTTTCTCAGAATCCCTCAATCATTGCACCTAGGTACTGAAAACTGGCCAGATTTTTGTAATAGTTTAAGATGGCTTTTGTTACCTAAGCAAAACATCACCAAATGACGTGATTCTTTGGTATGTTACTGCCTTATATGTTAGGATTGTAATGTAAAAAGTTTCATTAGAGTTTGTTGAATGAATTAAGAGTTATACTCATTTCTTTGAGCTGTGCGCTTAGAGCAAAACTGGACAGTTTGTCCTAATTAAAGTCTTTGAGTTAATTAGCTAACTAACGTAGATTAGTTACTAATTTAACAAAGCAAGGTTGCACCAAGAGTTCTTCTTTGACATTGGTGGCCTAGTTTGGTGGTTCTAAGGCTAGTGAAAGTGGTGGTTGTTGGTACGGTTCCAACAAGGCTTGAAGCAAAACTGATTCTTCGGTTCTTAACCAACGAATGCTCTTGCTTATGAAATGCTTTATGCATCAGGATGCATAACCCTTTAGCTTAGTGATAGCCAACTTGAAAGATTTCGAATCATCATACTCCTTTAGCTCGAAAATCCTATTACATCTCGAAACCCATTCCAAATAAACATCCGGATTAAGGTTTCCATCAAATTCTGGAACATCTAACTTGATGTCTCGAAAATCATCTTGTTTTCGTGGCCTCCTTCTTTGATTAGAAGTTTGTGATTGTACTTCTTCACTAGAGTCATAAACAACCTCATTCTCATCTTCAAAGTGCCTCCTTTCATGAACTTCTCTTCGAACTCCAACACTAGAACTTCGAAAAGCTTCCATGAGATTTGCCATTTGCTCACTAATTGTAGCCATTTGATTCTCAAGGCCAACTAACCTTGCTTCATTCAATGTCATGCCCCTTCTAAACTGATTTGGATCTTCACCACCACTCATTTTAACAACCACTAAGTTGTATCAAAGATTAGAGGTGAAAAGAGAAGAAAAGAGATGTGTTTGGGCTTAGAATTGATTTCGGTTTTGGGGGGATAAGTGTATGAGTTTAGGAAATGATTATGGGATGATTAGAGGGTTAAAAGAATGCTCTTAAACTAACCAAAGCTCTGATACCAAATGATGCATAAAGCATTTCATAAGCAAGAGCATTCGTTGGTTAAGAACCGAAGAATCAGTTTTGCTTCAAGCCTTGTTGGAACCGTACCAACAACCACCACTTTCACTAGCCTTAGAACCACCAAACTAGGCCACCAATGTCAAAGAAGAACTCTTGGTGCAACCTTGCTTTGTTAAATTAGTAACTAATCTACGTTAGTTAGCTAATTAACTCAAAGACTTTAATTAGGACAAACTGTCCAGTTTTGCTCTAAGCGCACAGCTCAAAGAAATGAGTATTACTCTTAATTCATTCAACAAACTCTAATGAAACTTTTTACATTACAATCCTAACATATAAGGCAGTAACATACCAAAGAATCACGTCATTTGGTGATGTTTTGCTTAGGTAACAAAAGCCATCTTAAACTATTACAAAAATCTGGCCAGTTTTCAGTACCTAGGTGCAATGATTGAGGGATTCTGAGAAACGAAAATGTCCTACTGCAAAAAGGAAGCTAAGGTAATAAAATAGACATTCTAAGGAAAATATCCTCAAAAAATCAGCTCCAAAAGCTAAAAAAAGACGGCTGCCCAGAACTGATGAAGATGGGCCCAGAATGACGCAGGGAGCTGCGGTTTTGGATACTTCTTCATGAAGCTCTCGTTTCCTATTGATTCTTGCCTCCAACTCTTCACATGCTTGTTGGTGATGTATGTAAGCACACAGGTGAGTCAGGTATTGTTGCCTTAGCCAAGAATAAAGCTCAAAAACGTGGCCAAAACGTTCCCTAAACAAACCGTTTAAAACCTGTTCTTCCAAAACAGTTTCACTAAGCTTACTTTAATGACTTAGAACTAATTAATTAAGCTATTTAATCATAATTCAAGCTTGATTACTAATACTTTATGATGTTAAGATGATCATAAGAATTAATCAACAAGGCTTAAAAAAGATTAAGAAGGTGTTAAGCTTAATTAACAATTCGAAGTACTTGTTTGTTCGAAATTGGATTAAGTAAACTAATGAACTGAATCTCCTTCACCTTAATCTCTTCTTGATGACTCTTTGTTAGGAGACTTGGATTGATCATGGATGCTCCTGCATCAAAACCTAATTCCTAAAATGAAGGGAAAGATAGAGATAGATATAAGCAAAGATAACTATCTAAGAAAAATGATAGGTTTTCGGCCTTATCATCTCCATTCCACACGCCTAAGCTTATCATTTTCTCTCCAAAATCAATCCTAATCACAATAGGAATTACAACTCAACTAGGACTCTTCATATAACCGAATTTCCAACCATATTTTCGGCCATATGAATCTAGAATAAAACATTAATTAAAATGCTGAAATAAACACTAAATAAAATTAACTAAGACTCCTAATGACTCAAATATGGACGTTT
Organism: Patellifolia procumbens; assembly: GCA_947645195.1. Lineage (NCBI taxonomy): Eukaryota > Viridiplantae > Streptophyta > Magnoliopsida > Caryophyllales > Amaranthaceae > Patellifolia > Patellifolia procumbens. Next base: position 557,155 of record CANSGD010000261.1, on the reverse strand, counting down.
GCTTCATCATTCTTGGACTCCATCTTCAACCCACCTTAAACATGGACGAAAAGGTTGTGTTGTGCTTAAGCTCGTAGCTCCCATGGCCTTGCTTTGAAGAATTAACCATACCCAAAAATTGCGAAGGTCATAGATAGTGATATCTTGAATCAGTCTCTTCGCTCCTGCATCATTCTCGCCTTCTTTGAAAAAAATTCAACCTCGAATTTGGCCAAATTTTGAGAAATAACCACGGACAAGAACAATGGAACAAGGACATGAATTAGGTACTTCTTCAAAAATAGATGGATCTTCAACAATAGCATCAAAAGGAATAATTTTGTTGTTCTCATCTCCATCTTTTATTTCTTCAACAACTTCTTCCACAAGTAGAGGTTCATCTAGAGTAGGCTCGAAAAAATCTGGAACAACATCAACCTTAACTTCTTCAACTACTAGCGGTACATCTAGAGTAGACTCGGAAAAGGTAGGAAGAACATCAATCTTGACTTCTTCAACTAGTGTTTCTAGAATTGAAGATGAACTTTCAGGTGTCGTCTTAAAGTCTCTCCCAAAAAGGGACTTAAATTGTTCCTCAATTCTTTTTTGCCTTTGCTGACTTTCAAATTCTTTTCTTCTTTCTTCGGGTCGTTTGAAATGTATCAAATCTGTTAATTCCGCTTCAAAAACTTTTCTTTCCAACTTTGTAAGACAAGGATCATCAAGTTGATTTTGTACGAGTTTAATAGCATGTTCAACGGGGAGAGTAGGAATGAGCTTAACAACGTCAGTCCAATCTGTCCAATACAACATGATTTCGTTGCAAACATTCCCCTTACAAAAAAAACTTCCCAGAAGATCAAGAAAAACAGACCTAACTTTAACAATAAACTGCAGATTCCACAAGTCGAATAAAATTCCCAAATTTTAACACACGTAAATATTGGATGTTAAGAAACATCTCCAACTGGAATCACTCAAAAATTCAAAGTAGGCTGCTCGCAGTAATTTTTCAAAGTCAGTCGCGCCAGATTCACACCAAATCCGCACGTTTCACAAAAACAGTCTTGAAACTATAACAAATGAACTCCAACTTCTACGAAATTTTAGTAAAGTAAACTAGACTTGAAATAAACCAGTTTAGGCCCAAGAATCACCCAAAAAGATGGTTTCTTGAGGGAGATCGAGTCTTTCAAAGTTTACCTTAAATTTCCGCAGAACTGACAGGAACTTATGTCTGATTGCGAACGTTGTTGTGGCTTCGTTTTTCTTTCAAATTAAATGAAATTTTGACACAACACTCTCATAGATATCTACAATGTACCCACAAAATTTCATGCCAAAATTCATCCTCTAGCTCAAGAAAGTCGGACACTTTCTTTCCTCACCAACCTGGAAAACTGATACCAATTGATATGAATATGGCTCTATGAAAGCAATATTCAAGTGTACTCCAATGCAAAGGAACCTAGATAATTAAAAGTCCGAATTTTTTATGTGTTTTGTGTCTAAAGTTTGTGTTTTTATGTGTTTATGGGATATGAAAATTAAATCAATCACTCCTGAAAGATTTAATTAACTTTCAATCTCACTTAAACCACTCATGGAATTAAGTAGATTAATCACTCAATAATTATCACTCCTGAAAATTATTAAATGGCACGAATTTAATTGACAAACAATTAAGCTCGAAATATATGACTTAAACTCTCAAAATTTCATTTTTTAAAATCGACTACAAGAGGTCCTATTTATACTAGTACATCTCTAGTATGATAAGGAACCCTAAACTCTATCTAAAAAGTAAGATAAAACCTAATTCCTAAAATGAAGGGAAAGATAGAGATAGATATAAGCAAAGATAACTATCTAAGGAAAATGATAGGTTTTCGGCCTTATCATCTCCATTCCACACGCCTAAGCTTATCATTTTCTCTCCAAAATCAATCCTAATCACAATAGGAATTACAACTCAACTAGGACTCTTCATATAACCGAATTTCCAACCATATTTTCGGTCATATGAATCTAGAATAAAACATTAATTAAAATGCTGAAATAAACACTAAATAAAATTAACTAAGACTCCTAATGACTCAAATATGGACGTTTGCTTCATCATTCTTGGACTCCATCTTCAACCCACCTTAAACATGGACGAAAAGGTTGTGTTGTGCTTAAGCTCGTAGCTCCCATGGCCTTGCTTTGAAGAATACACCATACCCAAAAATTGCGAAGGTCATAGATAGTGATATCTTGAATTAGTCTCTTCGCTCCTGCATGATTCATACACCACAAAATCTCGTAAGAGACTATGATAGTTTTAACCTTTGATTTGAAATGAGTTTGATCCAAGGGCTTCATATACTTAAAATATACCTAATACCCATTAAATGAGTCCTAAACAATAGATAATTAAGCACATCAAATGATTTGAAAGGTGTTCACACACCACAAAATCTCGTAAGAGACTCTGATAGATTTAACGTTTGATTTGAAATAAGTTTGATCCAAGGGCTTTATATGATTTGAAATGAGTTTGATCCAAGGGCTTCATATACTTAAAATATACCTAATACCTATTCAAGGAGTCAAAAACATTAGGTAATTAAGCACATCAAATGATTTGAAAGGTGTTCATACACCACAAAATCTCGTAAGAGACTATGATAGTTTTAACATTCGATTTGAAATGAGTTTGATTCAAGGGCTTCATATGATTAAAATATACCTAATACCTATTCAAGTAGTCAAAAACAATAGGTAATTAAGCACATCAAATAATTTGAAAGGTGTTCATACACCACAAAATCTCGTAAGAGACTATGATAGTTTTAACCTTCGATTTGAAATGAGTTTGATCCCAGGGATTAATATGCTTTACATATACCTAATACCTATGAAAGGAATCAAAAGCAATAGGTAATTAATCACATCAAATGATTTGAAAGGTGTTCATACATCACAAAATCTCGTAAGAGACTATGATAGTTTTAACGTTTGATTTGAAATGAGTTTGATCCAAGGGCTTCATATGCTTTACATATACCTAATACCTATTCAAGGAGTCAAAATCAATAGGAAATTAAGCACATCAAATGATTTGAAAGGTGTTCATACACAACAAAATATCGTAAGAGACTATGATTGTTTTAACCTTTGATTTGAAATGAGTTTGATCCAATGGCTTCATATGATTTACATATACAAAATACCTATGAAAGAAATCAAAACCAATAGCTAATTAAGCACATCTTTGATTTCTAAGGTTTTCATACAACACAAAATCTCGTAAGAGACTATGATAGTTTTAACCTTCGATTTGAAATGAGTTTTATCCAAGGGCTTCATATGCTTTACATATACCTAATACCTATTCAAGGAGTCAAAAACAATAGGTAATTAAGCACATCAAATCATTTGAAAGGTGCTCATACACCAAAAAATCTCGTAGGAGACTATGATAGTTTTAACCTTTAATTTGAAATGAGTTAGATCCAAGGGTTTCATATGATTTAAATATACCTAATACCTATCAAAGGAGTCAAAAACAATAGGTAACTAAGCACATCAAATGATTTGAAAGGTGTTCATACACCACAAAATCTCGTAAGAGACTATGATATTTTTAACCTTCGATTTGAAATGAGTTTGATCCAAAGGCTTCATATGATTGAAATATTCCTAATACCTATTCAAGTAGTCAAAAACAATAGGTAATTAATCACATCAAATGATTTGAAAGTTGTTCATACAACACAAAATCTCGTAAGAGACTATGTTAGTTTTAACCTTTGATTTGAAATGAGTTTGATCCAAGGGCTTCATATACTTAAAATATACCAAATACCTATTAAATGAGTCCTAAACAATAAGTAATTAAGCATATCAAATGATTTGAAAGGTGTTCACACACCACAAAATCTCGTAAGAGACTCTGATAGATTTAACGTTTGATTTGAAATAAGTTTGATCCAAGGGCTTTATATGATTTGAAATGAGTTTGATCCAAGGGCTTCATATACTTAAAATATACCTAATACCTATTCAAGGAGTCAAAAACATTAGGTAATTAAGCACATCAAATGATTTGAAAGGTGTTCATACACCACAAAATCTCGTAAGAGACTATGATAGTTTTAACATTCGATTTGAAATGAGTATGATTTAAGGGCTTCATATGATTAAAATATACCTAATACCTATTCAAGTAGTCAAAAACAATAGGTAATTAAGCACATCAAATGATTTGTAAGGTGTTCATACACCATAAAGTCTCGTAAGAGACTATGATAGTTTTAACCTTCGATTTGAAATGAGTTTGATCCCAGGGCTTCGTATGATTTAAATATACCTCATACCTATTCAAGGAGTCAAATACAATAGGTAATTAAGCACATCAAATGATTTGAAAGGTGTTCATACACCACAAAATCTCGTAAGAGACTATGATAGATTTAACCTTCGATTTGAAATGAGTTTGATCCCAGGGATTCATATGATTTAACTATACCTAATACCTATTCAAGGAGTCAAAAACAATAGGTAATTAAGCAAATAAAATGATTTGAAAGGTGTTCACACAGCGCAAAATCTAGTAAGAGTCTATGATAGTTTTAACATTCGATTTGAAATGAGTTTGATTCAACGGCTTCATATGATTAAAATATACATAATACCTATTCAATTAGTCAAAAACAATAGGTAATTAAGCACATCAAATGATTTGAAAGGTGTTCATACACAACAAAATCTCGTAAGAGACTATGATAGTTTTAACCTTTGATTTGAAATGAGTTTGATCCAAGGGCTTTATATACTTTAAAGATACCTAATACCTATTAAATGAGTCAAAAACAATAGGTAATTAAGCACATCAAATGATTTGAAAGGTGTTCATACATCACAAAATCTCGTAAGAGACTATGATAGTTTTTAACCTTTGATTTGAAATGAGTTCGATCCAAGGGCTTCATATGATTTCAATATACGTAATACCTATTGAAGGAGTAAAAAACAATAGGTAATTAAGCACATCAAATGATTGGAAAGGTGTTCATACACCACAAAATCTCGTAAGAGAGTATGATAGTTTTAACCTTTGATTTGAAATGAGTTTGATCCAAGGGCTTCATATACTTTAAAGATACCTAATACCTATTAAATGAGTCAAAAACAATAGGTAATTAAGCACATCAAATGATTTGAAAGGTGTTCATACATCACAAAATCTCGTCAGAGACTATGATAGTTTTAACTTTTGATTTGAAATGAGTTTGATCCAAGGGCTTAATATATTTTACATATACCTAATACCTATTAAATGAGTCCTAAACAATAGGTAATTAAGCACATCAAATGACTTGAAAGGTGTTCATACACCACAAAATCTCGTAAGAGACTAGGATAGTTTTAACCTTCGATTTGAAATGAGTTTGATCCAAGGGCTTCATATGATTGAAATATACCTAATACCTATTCAAGTAGTCAAAAACAATAGGTAATTAAGCACATCAAATGATTTGAAAGTTGTTCATACACCACAAAATCTCGTAAGAGACTATGAATGTTTTAACCTTTGATTTGAAATGAGTTTGATCCAAGGCTTCATATAATTAAAATATACCTAATACCTATTTAATGAGTCCTAAACAATAGGTAATTAAGCACATCAAATGATTTGAGAGGTGTTCACACACCACAAAATCTCGTAAGAGACTCTGAAAGATTTAACATTTGATTTGAAATGAGCTTGATCCAAAAGCTTTATATGATTTAAAAAAACTTAATACCTTTTCAAGGAGTAAAAATAAATAGGAAATTAAGCTCATTAAATGATTTGAAAGGTATTCATACACAACAAAATCTCGTAAGAGACTATGATAGTTTTAACCTTTGATTTGAAATGAGTTTGATCCATGGACTTCATATGATTGAAATATACCTAATACCTATTCAAGTAGTCAAAAACATTAGGTAATTAAGCACATCAAATGATTTGAAAGGTGTTCATACACCACAAAATCTCGTAAGAGACTATGATAGTTTTAACCTTTGATTTGAAATGAGTTTGATCCTAGGGCTTCATATCATTTAAATATAACTAATACCCATTCAAGGAATCAAAAACAATAGGTAATTAAGCAAAACAAATGATTTGAAAGGTGTTCATAAACCACAAAATCTCGTAAGAGACTATGATAGTTTTAACCTTCGATTTGAAATGAGTTTGATCCAAGGGCTTCATATGATTGAAATATACATAATACCTATTCAATTAGTCAACAAAAATAGGTAATTAAGCACATCAAATGATTTGAAAGGTGTTCATACACAACAAAATCTCGTAAGAGACTATGATAGTTTTAACCTTTGATTTGAAATGAGTTTGATCCAAGGGCTTCATATACTTAAAATATACCTAATACCTATTAAATGAGTCCTAAACAATAGGTAATTAATCACATCAAATGACTTGAAAGGTGTTCACACACCACAAAATCTCGTAAGAGACTCTGATAGATATAACTTTTGATTTGAAATGAGTTTGATCCAAGGGCTTCATATGATTTAAGAAAACCTAATACCTATTCAAGGAGTCAAAATCAATAGGAAATTAAGCTCATCAAATGATTTGAAAGGTGTTCATACACAACAAAATCTCGTAAGAGACTATGATAGTTTTAACCTTTGATTTGAAATGAGTTTGATCCATGGGCTTCATATGATTGAAATTTACCTAATACCTATTCAAGCAGTCAAAAACATTAGGTAATTAAGCACATCAAATGATTTGAAAGGTGTTCATACACCACAAAATCTCGTAAGAGACTATGATAGTTTTAACCTTCGATTTGAAATTAGTTTGATTCAAGGGCTTCATATGATTAAAATATACCTAATACCTATTCAAGTAGTCAGAAACAATAGGTAATTAATCACATCAAATGATTTGAAAGTTGTTCATACACCACAAAATCTCGTAAGAGACTATGATAGTTTTAACCTTTGATTTGAAATGAGTTTGATCCAAGGGCTTCATATACTTAAAATATACCTAATACCTATTAAATGAGTCCTAAACAATAGGTAATTAAGCACATCAAATGATTTGAAAGGTGTTCACACACCACAAAATCTCGTAAGAGACTCTGATACATTTAACGTTTGATTTGAAATAAGTTTGATCCAAGGGCTTTATATTATTTGAAATGAGTTTGATCCAAGGGCTTCATATACTTTAAAGATACCTAATACCTATTAAATGAGTCAAAAACAATAGGTAATTAAGCACATCAAATGACTTGAAAGGTGTTCACACACCACAAAATCTCGTAAGAGACTCTGATAGATTTAACGTTTGATTTGAAATAAGTTTGATCCAAGGGCTTTATATGATTTGAAATGAGTTTGATCCAAGGGCTTCATATACTTTAAAGATACCTAATACCTATTAAATGAGTGAAAAACAATAGGTAATTAAGCACATCAAATGATTTGAAAGGTGTTCATACATCACAAAATCTCGTAAGAGACTATGATAGTTTTAACTTTTGATTTGAAATGAGTTTGATCCAAGGGCTTCATATGATTTAAGAAAACCTAATACCTATTCAAGGAGTCAAAATTGATAGGAAATTAAGCTAATCAACTGATTTGAAAGGTGTTCATACACAACAAAATCTCGTAAGAGACTATGATGGTTTTAACCTTTGATTTGAAATGAGTTTGATCCATGGGCTTCATATGATTGAAATTTACCTAATACCTATTCAAGGAGTCAAAAACATTAGGTAATTAAGCACATCAAATGATTTGAAAGGTGTTCATACACCACAAAATCTCGTAAGAGACTATGATAGTTTTAACCTTCGATTTGAAATTAGTTTGATTCAAGGGCTTCATATGATTTAAATATACCTAATACCTATTCAAGGAGTCAAAAACAATAGGTAATTAAGCACATCAAATGATTTAAAAGGTGTTCATACACCACAAAATCGAGTAATAGACTATGATAGTTTTAACATTCGATTTGAAATGAGTTTGATTCAACGGCTTCATATGATTAAAATATACATAATACCTATTCAATTAGTCAAAAACAATAGGCAATTAAGCACATCAAATGATTTGAACGGTGTTCATACACCAAAAAATCTCGTAGGAGACTATGGTAGTTTTATCCTTTAATTTGAAATGAGTTAGATCCAAGGGTTTCATATGATTTAAATGTACCTAATACCTATTCAAGGAGTCAAAAACGATAGGTAATTAAGCACATCAAATGAGTTGAAAGGTGTTCATACACCACAAAATCTCGTAAGAGAGTATGATTAATTTTAACCTTTGATTTGAAATGAGTTTGATCCAAGGCTTCATATTCTTTAAATATACCTAATACCTATAAAAGGAGTACAAAACAATAGGTAATTCAGCACATCAAGTGATTTGAAATGTGTTCATAAACCACAAAATCTCGTAAGAGAGTATGATAATTTTAACCTTTGATTTGAAATCAGTTTGATCCAAGGGCTTCATTTACTTAAAATATACCTAATACCTATTAAATGAGTCCTAAACAATAGGTAATTAAGCACATCAAATGATTTGAAAGGTGTTCACACACCACAAAATCTCGTAAGAGACTCTGATAGATTTAACGTTTGATTTGAAATAAGTTTGATCCAAGGGCTTTATATGATTTGAAATGAGTTTGATCCAAGGGCTTCATATACTTTAAAGATACCTAATACCTATTAAATGAGTCAAAAACAATAGGTAATTAAGCACATCAAATGATTTGAAAGGTGTTCATACATCACAAAATCTCGTAAGAGACTATGATAGTTTTAACTTTTGATATGATATGAGTTTGATCCAAGGGTTTCATATGATTTAAATGTACCTAATACCTATTCAAGGTGTCAAAAACGATATGTAATTAAGCACATCAAATGAGTTTAAAGGTGTTCATACACCACAAAATCTCGTAAGAGAGTATGATTAATTTTAACCTTTGATTTGAAATGAGTTTGATCCAAGGCTTCATATTCTTTAAATATACCTAATACCTATAAAAGGAGTAAAAAACAATAGGTAATTCAGCACATCAAGTGATTTGAAATGTGTACATAAACCACAAAATCTCGTAAGAGAGTATGATAATTTTAACCTTTGATTTGAAATGAGTTTGATCCAAGGGCTTCATATACTTAAAATATACCTAATACCTATTAAATGAGTCCTAAACAATAGGTAATTAAGCACATCAAATGATTTGAAAGGTGTTCACACACCACAAAATCTCGTAAGAGACTATGATAGTTTTAACCTTCGATTTGAAATTAGTTTGATTCAAGGGCTTCATATGATTAAAATATACCTAATACCTATTCAAGTAGTCAAAAACAATAGGTAATTAATCACATCAAATGATTTGAAAGTTGTTCATAAACCACAAAATCTCGTAAGAGAGTATGATAATTTTAACCTTTGATTTTAAATGAGTTTGATCCAAGGGCTTCATATACTTAAAATATACCTATTACCAATTAAATAAGTCCTAAACAATAGGTAATTAAGCACATCAAATGATTTGAAAGGTGTTCATACATCACAAAGTCTCGTAAGAGACTATGATAGTTTTAACTTTTGATTTGATATGAGTTTGATCCAAGGGCTTAATATGCTTTACATATACCTAATACCTATTAAATGAGTCCTAAACAATAGGTAATTAAGCACATCAAATGACTTGAAAGGTGTTCACACACCACAAAATCTCGTAAGAGACTCTGATAGATTTAACTTTTGATTTGAAATGAGTTTGATCCAAGGGCTTCATATGATTAAAGAAAACCTAATACCTATTCAAGGAGTCAAAATCGATAGGAAATTAAGCTCATCAACTGATTTGAAAGGTGTTCATACACAACAAAATCTCGTTAGAGACTATGATGGTTTTAACCTTTGATTTGAAATGAGTTTGATCCATGGGCTTCATATGATTAAAATATACCTAATACCTTTTCAAGTAGTCAAAAACAATAGGTAATTAAGCACATCAAATGATTTGAAAGGTGTTCATACACCACAAAATCTCGTAAGAGACTATGATAGTTTTAACCTTCGATTTGAAATGAGTTTGATCCCAGGGCTTCATATGATTTAAATATACCTAATAACTATTCAAGGAGTCAAAAACAATAGGTAATTAAGCACATCAAATGATTTAAAAGGTGTTCATACACCACAAAATCTAGTAATAGACTATGATAGTTTTAACATTCGATTTGAAATGAGTTTGATTCAACGGCTTCATATGATTAAAATATACATAATACCTATTCAATTAGTCAAAAACAATAGGCAATTAAGCACATCAAATGATTTGAAAGGTGTTCATACACCAAAAAATCTCGTAGGAGACTATGGTAGTTTTAACCTTTAATTTGAAATGAGTTAGATCCAAGGGTTTCATATGATTTAAATGTACCTAATACCTATTCAAGGAGTCAAAAACGATAGGTAATTAAGCACATCAAATGAGTTGAAAGGTGTTCATACACCACAAAATCTCGTAAGAGAGTATGATTAATTTTAACCTTTGATTTGAAATGAGTTTGATCCAAGGCTTCATATTCTTTAAATATACCTAATACCTATAAAAGGAGTCAAAAACAATAGGTAATTCAGCACATCAAGTGATTTGAAATGTGTTCATAAACCACAAAATCTCGTAAGAGAGTATGATAATTTTAACCTTTGATTTGAAATGAGTTTGATCCAAGGGCTTAATATACTTAAAATATACCTAATACCTATTAAATGAGTCCTAAACAATAGGTAATTAAGCACATCAAATGATTTGAAAGGTGTTCACACACCACAAAATCTCGTAAGAGACTATGATAGTTTTAACCTTCGATTTGAAATTAGTTTGATTCAAGGGCTTCATATGATTAAAATATACCTAATACCTATTCAAGTAGTCGAAAACAATAGGTAATTAATCACATCAAATGATTTGAAAGTTGTTCATAAACCACAAAATCTCGTAAGAGAGTATGATAATTTTAACCTTTGATTTGAAATGAGTTTGATCCAAGGGCTTCATATACTTAAAATATACCTAATACCTATTAAATAAGTCCTAAACAATAGGTAATTAAGCACATCAAATGATTTGAAAGGTGTTCACACACCACAAAATCTCGTAAGAGACTATGATAGTTTTAACTTTTGATTTGATATGAGTTTGATCCAAGGGTGTCATATGATTTAAATGTACCTAGTACCTATTCAAGGAGTCAAAAACGATAGGTAATTAAGGACATCAAATGAGTTGAAAGGTGTTCATACACCACAAAATCTCGTAAGAGAGTATGATTAATTTTAACCTTTGATTTGAAATGAGTTTGATCCAAGGCTTCATATTCTTTAAATATACCTAATACCTATAAAAGGAGTCAAAAACAATAGGTAATTCAGCACATCAAGTGATTTGAAATGTGTTCATAAACCACAAAATCTCGTAAGAGAGTATGATAATTTTAACCTTTGATTTGAAATGAGTTTGATCCAAGGGCTTCATATACTTAAAATATACCTAATACCTATTAAATGAGTCCTAAACAATAGGTAATTAAGCACATCAAATGATTTGAAAGGTGTTCACACACCACAAAATCTCGTAAGAGACTATGATAGTTTTAACCTTCGATTTGAAATTAGTTTGATTCAAGGGCTTCATATGATTAAAATATACCTAATACCTATTCAAGTAGTCAAAAACAATAGGTAATTAATGACATCAAATGATTTGAAAGTTGTTCATAAACCACAAAATCTCGTAAGAGAGTATGATAATTTTAACCTTTGATTTGAAATGAGTTTGATCCAAGGGCTTCATATACTTAAAATATACCTAATACCTATTAAATAAGTCCTAAACAATAGGTAATTAAGCACATCAAATGATTTGAAAGGTGTTCATACATCACAAAATCTCGTAAGAGACTATGATAGTTTTAACTTTTGATTTGATATGAGTTTGATCCAAGGGCTTAATATGCTTTACATATACCTAATACCTATTAAATGAGTCCTAAACAATAGGTAATTAAGCACATCAAATGACTTGAAAGGTGTTCACACACCACAAAATCTCGTAAGAGACTCTGATAGATTTAACTTTTGATTTGAAATGAGTTTGATCCAAGGGCTTCATATGATTAAAGAAAACCTAATACCTATTCAAGGAGTCAAAATCGATAGGAAATTAAGCTCATCAACTGATTGGAAAGGTGTTCATACACAACAAAATCTCGTTAGAGACTATGATGGTTTTAACCTTTGATTTGAAATGAGTTTGATCCATGGGCTTCATATGATTGAAATTTACCTAATACCTATTCTAGGAGTAAAAAATATTAGGTAATTAAGCACATCAAATGATTTGAAAGGTGTTCATACACCACAAAATCTCATAAGAGACTATGATAGTTTTAACCTTCGATTTGAAATTAGTTTGATTCAAGGGCTTCATATGATTAAAATATACCTAATACCTATTCAAGTAGTCGAAAACAATAGGTAATTAATCACATCAAATGATTTGAAAGTTGTTCATAAACCACAAAATCTCGTAAGAGAGTATGATAATTTTAACCTTTGATTTGAAATGAGTTTGATCCAAGGGCTTCATATACTTAAAATATACCTAATACCTATTAAATAAGTCCTAAAAAATAGGTAATTAAGCACATCAAATGATTTGAAAGGTGTTCACACACCACAAAATCTCGTAAGAGACTCTGATAGATTTAACGTTTGATTTGAAATAAGTTTGATCCAAGGGCTTTATATGATTTGAAATGAGTTTGATCCAAGGGCTTCATATACTTTAAAGATACCTAATACCTATTAAATGAGTCAAAAACAATAGGTAATTAAGCACATCAAATGATTTGAAAGGTGTTCATACATCACAAAATCTCGTAAGAGACTATGATAGTTTTAACTTTTGATTTGATATGAGTTTGATCCAAGGGTTTCATATGATTTAAATGTACCTAGTACCTATTCAAGGAGTCAAAAACGATAGGTAATTAAGCACATCAAATGAGTTGAAAGGTGTTCATACACCACAAAATCTCGTAAGAGAGTATGATTAATTTTAACCTTTGATTTGAAATGAGTTTGATCCAAGGCTTCATATTCTTTAAATATACCTAATACCTATAAAAGGAGTCAAAAACAATAGGTAATTCAGCACATCAAGTGATTTGAAATGTGTTCATAAACCACAAAATCTCGTAAGAGAGTATGATAATTTTAACCTTTGATTTGAAATGAGTTTGATCCAAGGGCTTCATATACTTAAAATATACCTAATACCTATTAAATGAGTCCTAAACAATAGGTAATTAAGCACATCAAATAATTTGAAAGGTGTTCACACACCACAAAATCTCGTAAGAGACTATGATAGTTTTAACCTTCGATTGGAAATTAGTTTGATTCAAGGGCTTCATATGATTAAAATATACCTAATACCTATTCAAGTAGTCGAAAACAATAGGTAATTAATCACATCAAATGATTTGAAAGTTGTTCATAAACCACAAAATCTCGTAAGAGAGTATGATAATTTTAACCTTTGATTTGAAATGAGTTTGATCCAAGGGCTTCATATACTTAAAATATACCTAATACCTATTAAATAAGTCCTAAACAATAGGTAATTAAGCACATCAAATGATTTGAAAAGTGTTCACACACCACAAAATCTCGTAAGAGACTATGATAGTTTTAACTTTTGATTTGATATGAGTTTGATCCAAGGGTTTCATATGATTTAAATGTACCTAGTACCTATTCAAGGAGTCAAAAACGATAGGTAATTAAGCACATCAAATGAGTTGAAAGGTGTTCATACACCACAAAATCTCGTAAGAGAGTATGATTAATTTTAACCTTTGATTTGAAATGAGTTTGATCCAAGGCTTCATATTCTTTAAATATACCTAATACCTATAAAAGGAGTCAAAAACAATAGGTAATTCAGCACATCAAGTGATTTGAAATGTGTTCATAAACCACAAAATCTCGTAAGAGAGTATGATAATTTTAACCTTTGATTTGAAATGAGTTTGATCCAAGGGCTTCATATACTTAAAATATACCTAATACCTATTAAATGAGTCCTAAACAATAGGTAATTAAGCACATCAAATGATTTGAAAGGTGTTCACACACCACAAAATCTCGTAAGAGACTATGATAGTTTTAACCTTCGATTTGAAATTAGTTTGATTCAAGGGCTTCATATGATTAAAATATACCTAATACCTATTCAAGTAGTCAAAAACAATAGGTAATTAATGACATCAAATGATTTGAAAGTTGTTCATAAACCACAAAATCTCGTAAGAGAGTATGATAATTTTAACCTTTGATTTGAAATGAGTTTGATCCAAGGGCTTCATATACTTAAAATATACCTAATACCTATTAAATGAGTCCTAAACAATAGGTAATTAAGCACATCAAATGATTTGAAAGGTGTTCACACACCACAAAATCTCGTAAGAGACTCTGATAGATTTAACGTTTGATTTGAAATAAGTTTGATCCAAGGGCTTTATATGATTTGAAATGAGTTTGATCCAAGGGCTTCATATACTTTAAAGATACCTAATACCTATTAAATGAGTCAAAAACAATAGGTAATTAAGCACATCAAATGATTTGAAAGGTGTTCATACATCACAAAATCTCGTAAGAGACTATGATAGTTTTAACTTTTGATTTGATATGAGTTTGATCCAAGGGTTTCATATGATTTAAATGTACCTAGTACCTATTCAAGGAGTCAAAAACGATAGGTAATTAAGCACATCAAATGAGTTGAAAGGTGTTCATACACCACAAAATCTCGTAAGAGAGTATGATTAATTTTAACCTTTGATTTGAAATGAGTTTGATCCAAGGCTTCATATTCTTTAAATATACCTAATACCTATAAAAGGAGTCAAAAACAATAGGTAATTCAGCACATCAAGTGATTTGAAATGTGTTCATAAACCACAAAATCTCGTAAGAGAGTATGATAATTTTAACCTTTGATTTGAAATGAGTTTGATCCAAGGGCTTCATATACTTAAAATATACCTAATACCTATTAAATGAGTCAAAAACGATAGGTAATTAAGCACATCAAATGAGTTGAAAGGTGTTCACACACCACAAAATCTCGTAAGAGACTATGATAGTTTTAACCTTCGATTTGAAATTAGTTTGATTCAAGGGCTTCATATGATTAAAATATACCTAATACCTATTCAAGTAGTCGAAAACAATAGGTAATTAATCACATCAAATGATTTGAAAGTTGTTCATAAACCACAAAATCTCGTAAGAGAGTATGATAATTTTAACCTTTGATTTGAAATGAGTTTGATCCAAGGGCTTCATATACTTAAAATATACCTAATACCTATTAAATAAGTCCTAAACAATAGGTAATTAAGCACATCAAATGATTTGAAAGGTGTTCACACACCACAAAATCTCGTAAGAGACTATGATAGTTTTAACTTTTGATTTGATATGAGTTTGATCCAAGGGTTTCATATGATTTAAATGTACCTAGTATCTATTCAAGGAGTCAAAAACGATAGGTAATTAAGCACATCAAATGAGTTGAAAGGTGTTCATACACCACAAAATCTCGTAAGAGAGTATGATTAATTTTAACCTTTGATTTGAAATGAGTTTGATCCAAGGCTTCATATTCTTTAAATATACCTAATACCTATAAAAGGAGTCAAAAACAATAGGTAATTCAGCACATCAAGTGATTTGAAATGTGTTCATAAACCACAAAATCTCGTAAGAGAGTATGATAATTTTAACCTTTGATTTGAAATGAGTTTGATCCAAGGGCTTCATATACTTAAAATATACCTAATACCTATTAAATGAGTCCTAAACGATAGGTAATTAAGCACATCAAATGAGTTGAAAGGTGTTCACACACCACAAAATCTCGTAAGAGACTATGATAGTTTTAACCTTCGATTTGAAATTAGTTTGATTCAAGGGCTTCATATGATTAAAATATACCTAATACCTATTCAAGTAGTCGAAAACAATAGGTAATTAATCACATCAAATGATTTGAAAGTTGTTCATAAACCACAAAATCTCGTAAGAGAGTATGATAATTTTAACCTTTGATTTGAAATGAGTTTGATCCAAGGGCTTCATATACTTAAAATATACCTAATACCTATTAAATGAGTCCTAAACAATAGGTAATTAAGCACATCAAATGATTTGAAAGGTGTTCACACACCACAAAATCTCGTAAGAGACTATGATAGTTTTAACCTTCGATTTGAAATTAGTTTGATTCAAGGGCTTCATATGATTAAAATATACCTAATACCTATTCAAGTAGTCAAAAACAATAGGTAATTAATGACATCAAATGATTTGAAAGTTGTTCATAAACCACAAAATCTCGTAAGAGAGTATGATAATTTTAACCTTTGATTTGAAATGAGTTTGATCCAAGGGCTTCATATACTTAAAATATACCTAATACCTATTAAATGAGTCCTAAACAATAGGTAATTAAGCACATCAAATGATTTGAAAGGTGTTCACACACCACAAAATCTCGTAAGAGACTCTGATAGATTTAACGTTTGATTTGAAATAAGTTTGATCCAAGGGCTTTATATGATTTGAAATGAGTTTGATCCAAGGGCTTCATATACTTTAAAGATACCTAATACCTATTAAATGAGTCAAAAACAATAGGTAATTAAGCACATCAAATGATTTGAAAGGTGTTCATACATCACAAAATCTCGTAAGAGACTATGATAGTTTTAACTTTTGATTTGATATGAGTTTGATCCAAAGGTTTCATATGATTTAAATGTACCTAGTACCTATTCAAGGAGTCAAAAACGATAGGTAATTAAGCACATCAAATGAGTTGAAAGGTGTTCATACACCACAAAATCTCGTAAGAGAGTATGATTAATTTTAACCTTTGATTTGAAATGAGTTTGATCCAAGGCTTCATATTCTTTAAATATACCTAATACCTATAAAAGGAGTCAAAAACAATAGGTAATTCAGCACATCAAGTGATTTGAAATGTGTTCATAAACCACAAAATCTCGTAAGAGAGTATGATAATTTTAACCTTTGATTTGAAATGAGTTTGATCCAAGGGCTTCATATACTTAAAATATACCTAATACCTATTAAATGAGTCCTAAACAATAGGTAATTAAGCACATCAAATGATTTGAAAGGTGTTCACACACCACAAAATCTCGTAAGAGACTATGATAGTTTTAACCTTCGATTTGAAATTAGTTTGATTCAAGGGCTTCATATGATTAAAATATACCTAATACCTATTCAAGTAGTCAAAAACAATAGGTAATTAATGACATCAAATGATTTGAAAGTTGTTCATAAACCACAAAATCTCGTAAGAGAGTATGATAATTTTAACCTTTGATTTGAAATGAGTTTGATCCAAGGGCTTCATATACTTAAAATATACCTAATACCTATTAAATAAGTCCTAAACAATAGGTAATTAAGCACATCAAATGATTTGAAAGGTGTTCACACACCACAAAATCTCGTAAGAGACTCTGATAGATTTAATGTTTGATTTGAAATAAGTTTGATCCAAGGGCTTTATATGATTTGAAATGAGTTTGATCCAAGGGCTTCATATACTTTAAAGATACCTAATACCTATTAAATGAGTCAAAAACAATAGGTCATTAAGCACATCAAATGATTTGAAAGGTGTTCATACATCACAAAATCTCGTAAGAGACTATGATAGTTTTAACTTTTGATTTGATATGAGTTTGATCCAAGGGTTTCATATGATTTAAATGTACCTAGTACCTATTCAAGGAGTCAAAAACGATAGGTAATTAAGCACATCAAATGAGTTGAAAGGTGTTCATACACCACAAAATCTCGTAAGAGAGTATGATTAATTTTAACCTTTGATTTGAAATGAGTTTGATCCAAGGCTTCATATTCTTTAAATATACCTAATACCTATTCAAGGAGTCAAAATCGATAGGAAATTAAGCTCATCAACTGATTTGAAAGGTGTTCATACACAACAAAATCTCGTTAGAGACTATGATGGTTTTCACCTTTGATTTGAAATGAGTTTGATCCATGGGCTTCATATGATTGAAATTTACCTAATACCTGTTCTAGGAGTAAAAAACATTAGGTAATTAAGCACATCAAATGATTTGAAAGGTGTTCATACACCACAAAATCTCGTAAGAGACTATGATAGTTTTAACCTTCGATTTGAAATTAGCTTGATTCAAGGGCTTCATATGATTAAAATATACCTAATACCTTTTCAAGTAGTCAAAAACAATAGGTAATTAAGCACATCAAATGATTTGAAAGGTGTTCATACACCACAAAATCTCGTAAGAGACTATGATAGTTTTAACCTTCGATTTGAAACGAGTTTGATCCCAGGGCTTCATATGATTTAAATATACCTAATACCTATTCAAGGAGTCAAAAACAATAGGTAATTAAGCACATCAAATGATTTAAAAGGTGTTCATACACCACAAAATCTAGTAATAGACTATGATAGTTTTAACATCCGATTTGAAATGAGTTTGATTCAACGGCTTCATATGATTAAAATATACATAATACCTATTCAATTAGTCAAAAACAATAGGCAATTAAGCACATCAAATGATTTGAAAGGTGTTCATACACCAAAAAATCTCGTAGGAGACTATGGTAGTTTTAACCTTTAATTTGAAATGAGTTAGATCCAAGGGTTTCATATGATTTAAATGTACCTAATACCTATTCAAGGAGTCAAAAACGATAGGTAATTAAGCACATCAAATGAGTTGAAAGGTGTTCATACACCAAAAAATCTCGTAAGAGAGTATGATTAATTTTAACCTTTGATTTGAAATGAGTTTGATCCAAGGCTTCATATTCTTTAAATATACCTAATACCTATAAAAGGAGTCAAAAACAATAGGAAATTCAGCACATCAAGTGATTTGAAATGTGTTCATAAACCACAAAATCTCGTAAGAGAGTATGATAATTTTAACCTTTGATTTGAAATGATTTTGATCCAAGGGCTTCA
This sequence comes from Patellifolia procumbens, assembly GCA_947645195.1. NCBI lineage: Eukaryota > Viridiplantae > Streptophyta > Magnoliopsida > Caryophyllales > Amaranthaceae > Patellifolia > Patellifolia procumbens. The sequence goes on along the minus strand of CANSGD010000261.1, from coordinate 537,972 downwards.
TATACTTAAAATATACCTAATACCTATTAAATGAGTCCTAAACAATAGGTAATTAAGCACATCAAATGATTTGAAAGGTGTTCACACACCACAAAATCTCGTAAGAGACTATGATAGTTTTAACCTTCGATTTGAAATTAGTTTGATTCAAGGGCTTCATATGATTAAAATATACCTAATACCTATTCATGTAGTCAAAAACAATAGGTAATTAATCACATCAAATGATTTGAAAGTTGTTCATAAACCACAAAATCTCGTAAGAGAGTATGATAATTTTAACCTTTGTTTGAAATGAGTTTGATCCAAGGGCTTCATATACTTAAAATATACCTAATACCTATTAAATAAGTCCAAAACAATAGGTAATTAAGCACATCAAATGATTTGAAAGGTGTTCATACATCACAAAATCTCGTAAGAGACTATGATAGTTTTAACTTTTGATTTGATATGAGTTTGATCCAAGGGCTTAATATGCTATACATATACCTAATACCTATTAAATGAGTCCTAAACAATAGGTAATTAAGCACATCAAATGACTTGAAAGGTGTTCACACACCACAAAATCTCGTAAGAGACTCTGATAGATTTAACTTTTGATTTGAAATGAGTTTGATCCAAGGGCTTCATATGATTAAAGAAAACCTAATACCTATTCAAGGAGTCAAAATCGATAGGAAATTAAGCTCATCAACTGATTTGAAAGGTGTTCATACACAACAAAATCTCGTTAGAGACTATGATGGTTTTAACCTTTGATTTGAAATGAGTTTGATCCATGGGCTTCAGATGATTGAAATTTACCTAATACCTATTCTAGGAGTAAAAAACATTAGGTAATTAAGCACATCAAATGATTTGAAAGGTGTTCATACACCACAAAATCTCGTAAGAGACTATGATAGTTTTAACCTTCGATTTGAAATTAGTTGTATTCAAGGGCTTCATATGATTAAAATATACCTAATACCTATTCAAGTAGTCAAAAACAATAGGTAATTAAGCACATCAAATGATTTGAAAGGTGTTCATACACCACAAAATCTCGTAAGAGACTATGATAGTTTTAACCTTCGATTTGAAATGAGTTTGATCCCAGGTGATGTAAAATCAAATACAGAAGAACAAGTGCCAGAGTTATTAATCAGTCTAAATCCAAGTATGGGTTCGAAACATTTACATGGTCCTTGTTTGAGCCTAAACAAGACGGTTTTACATAACGAAGGTTCGGTTGCTTTTCGGAATGATTTGGGTTGATTAGCCAAACTTAAAGGAGGATTAAGTGGGCTTAAGAAAGCAACCAAATATCCTAATTAGTACTATTAGTGATTATTTAGCATTAACCTTGTTTAAGATGCTAAACTAATCCTAATAGAGTAAAAAATCTGATTTCAGCATTTTTCCTACATGTTTTCAGCTTTTCTCTTAGTTTTGATGATGTAATACATGATGAAAGGGAGTAATTAATGTAGTACAGCATCCTAGTCATGTGTATATGTGTTATTGAAGCTTAGGGTCCAAGTGGAAGCCTTTAGATTAAGCAAAGAACAAGTTTTAGCCAAGTTATCAATGCTGCCCAGCTGAAAAACGTGAATGATGTCTGATTGTAATTGGTTCTGGGCAACAGCATTTTTAGCTCCAAATCCAGAAAATCTTACATGGTTGGAAGCCCTTACATGTGTAGGGATGGAATTCATCCTTTTGGAGCTTATTTTGGATAGCCAAGTGGATTAAAATTGGCCCTAAAGCTGTCAAGGTCCAAACAGTTTTTGCTGATTTGTTCTTCTTGATTTTCTTTTTGTTTTTTCTTGTTTCCTTGTAATTTTGGAAGCTTCCAAGGCTGTATCTTTGTTGTTTAGGATGTTATTAAGTCTATATAAGAAATAGGAATCCATGGGAGCATGTATGTACTTGACTTTTGATGAAATAAAAACCGTGTGTTTTTCCTAAGCTTAAAAACCGAGTGTTTCTTAGCTTAAATTGAACGAGTTACTTGGGAGAGTATTCGACAAGTGCTCAAAACATTTTAGTGAGTTTAAGAGCTAATCTTTTACTTATTAAAACACCCTTAGTATTTAGGTTTGTGAGCTAATCCTTCCTAAACACTAAGACAATCGAATTTAAGTAATTAAGAGCAAATCTTTCTTACTTATTTTCACATCAATTGGTATCAGAGCTAAGTTCAACAATGGGGGACAATGATGCTAATGAAAGAAGGGATCGAATGATCGATGCATTGGCAGAACAAACAAGTGCTATTCAAGCCATGATGAATCAAATCACTCTCGAAGTAATTCGAAAGAAGAATACAGATGAAGGAGAACGAAGTGTTAAGAGTAATGATCATGGAATGAAGATAGAAGTTCCAGAATTCAATGGTACTTTGGATCCTGAAGCCTACTTAGAATGGGAACGTTCTTTAGAGAAGTTCTTTGAGTATAAGGAGACTCCAGATGATAAAAAGTACAAGATTGCAGTTCTTAAACTAACCAAGTATGCATCTATTTGGTTAGAAGGAGTTAAGAGGCAAAGAGCTCGTGCTGAAAAGTCCAAAATTTCAACTTGGCCGAAATTAAAGAAGCTCTTAAGAAAGAGATTTGTTCCAGCAAACTATAAACAAAATCAGTATGTTAAATGGTCTACTTTGAAGCAAGGAAATCTTTCCGTGGAAGAGTATATCATGGAATTTGAAAAATTATCAATTGTTTGCGAAATTGATGAACTAGAGGAGCATAAATTGGGGCGTTTTCTTGGAGGCCTTAATGAAGACATCACAGAAAAGCTAGAAGTGTATCCATACCTCACTTATGATGAAGCTTGCAAAGTGGCTATGAAGATTGATAAGCATAAAAAGAAGCCTAGTTCTAGTAAGCCATTTTCGAAGCCTTTTAGTACTTTTAAAACTAATCAAAGTACTAGTTCTTTTGATAGCGCAAAGAGGTCCGAAAATTTTAAAAAGAACAAGGATAAAGGCAAGGAGAATGTTGATGATAAACTCCTAAAGGTGCGTTGTTACAAGTGCCATGGTTATGGACACTACAAGTCTAATTGTCCTACAAGTAGAGTCCTTACAATTCGTGACATGGAGGAGATAGATGAACTTGAAAAATCACGCCATGTAGAAGAGGATTCAGCTAAAGAAGGAGAGACTGAAGATGAAGAGGCTTGTGCACCAGAAATGGAGGGCGAAACACTTGTTCTTAGGAGAGCTCTTTACACCAAAAATGTGAGCACCGAAGAAGAGCAAAGGGAGACAATTTTTCACTCCAAATGCTTAGTGAAAGGCAAGCTATGCACGTTGATTATTGATGGAGGCAGCTGTACTAATGTAGCATCAACTGAGCTTGTGGAGAAACTAGCTCTACCTACTACAAAGCACCCTAAGCCATATAGACTTAAATGGCTTGATGATGACAACGAGGTGAAGGTACAAAAAAGAGTACTACTTTCTTTTTCGATTGGAAATTATTCTGATGAAATTGTATGTGATGTGATTCCTATGACTGCATGCCATATTTTACTTGGTCGTCCATGGCAATTTGATAGAAAAGTGAAGCATGATGGTGTTACTAATGTGTATAAGGTGAATATGAATGGAAAAATCAAGACATTGTTGCCATTACCACCTTCTAAAATTTCAAACCATAAACCTAAACCGGAAGAAAATCTTCTTTGTGAGGGGATGTTCTTAGGGAGAAAAAAATTCGAAAAGGAGGTAAAAGAAGAAAAAATTGTGTATGTCTTGATTAGTAAAGAAAAAAATGAGGGGGTTAGTGTGGAAGATGGCGAATTGAGAAAGTTGTTAAATGAATTTAATGATGTTTTTCCTGATGAATTACCACCCGGCCTTCCACCTAAAAGGGGGGTAGAACATCAAATTGACCTTATTCCTGGAGCACCAATTCCAAATAAACCAGCCTATAGATGTAACCCCAAGGAGAGTGAAGAGTTGCAGAGACAGATTAAGGAGCTGATGGAGAAAGGGTATGTACGGGAAAGTATGAGTCCATGTGCTGTACCTGCTCTACTAGTCCCGAAGAAAGATGGTTCATGGAGAATGTGTATTGATAGTCGTGCTGTTAATAATATTACTATCAAATACAGATTTCCTATTCCTAGATTGGATGATATGCTTGATGAACTTGGTGGTTCCAAATTGTTTTCTAAAATTGATCTTAGAAGTGGCTATCATCAAATATGCATGCGTGAAGGTGATGAATGGAAGACCGCATTTAAAACAAAATATGGCTTATATGAGTGGCTTGTTATGCCATTTGGTCTTACTAATGCACCTAGCACTTTTATGAGATTGATGAATGAAGTTTTGAGGCCATTTTTGGGCAAGTTCATTGTTGTCTATTTAGATGACATTCTAGTGTACTCCACCAGCAAAGAAGAGCATTTATTTCATCTGCAGCAGTTATTTGAAGTTCTTAGAAAACAGAAACTCTATGGCAAGCTTGAGAAGTGTTCTTTCATGCAAAGGGAGATTGGTTTTCTTGGCTTTATTATTTCAGATGAAGGTGTCAAAGTGGATCCATCTAAAGTGGAAGCTATTTCCTCTTGGCCGGTTCCTAAAACTGTTACCGAGGTGAGATCTTTTCATGGTCTGGCTTCATTTTATAGAAGATTCATCAGCAATTTCAGTACTTTAATGAGTCCTATAACTGAATGCACAAAGCAAGGAAGATTTGAGTGGACTGAATCTGCTCAAAAGGCTTTTGAGACCGTGAAAGAAAGAATGTGTCATGCACCCATTTTGTCCTTACCTGATTTTACCAAACCTTTTGAAGTAGAATGTGATGCTAGTGGAACAGGTATTGGAGCAGTTCTTATTCAAGCAGGCAAACCTGTAGCTTATTTCAGTGAAAAGCTAAATGGCGCCAAGCTCAATTATTCAACCTATGATAAAGAGTTCTATGCTATGGTTCGAGCTCTTAATCATTGGAGCCATTATTTGAGGCCGCAAGCTTTTGTTCTTCGTTCAGATCATGAGTCACTGAAGTACATCCATGGGCAACATAAGTTGAGTGCTCGTCATGCTAAATGGGTGGAATTTTTGCAATCCTTTAACTTTGTCGCTAAATACAAAGCGGGGAAAGCAAATGTTGTAGCAGATGCATTATCTAGAAGACATTCTTTATTAGCTACAGTTGATTCGAAGATTTTGGGGTTCGAGCTGATTAAAGAATATTATTCAGAAGATCCAGATTTTCGTGAAGTATATGAAGAGTGCAAGAAAGGCCAACATGCTCATTATCATATTACAGATGAGTTTCTATTCAAGGGGAACAAGCTCTGTGTTCCTAAGTGTCCAGCTCGTGATTTATTGATTAGAGAAGCTCATGGAGGTGGTCTAGCTGGTCATTTTGGCATTACTAAAACTGTTGAATTATTGCAAGAACATTTTTACTGGCCACGCATGGTGGGAGATGTTCAAGCCATTATAGCTCGTTGTGGTACATGTCAAAAGGCTAAGAGTACGTTCTTGCAAGGACCTTACACACCACTACCAGTTCCAGAAAAGCCATGGGAAGATGTAAGCATGGATTTCATTGTTGCTCTTCCAAGAACTCAGAGGGGCAAAGACTCTATTATGGTGGTGGTAGATCGTTTTTCAAAAATGGCACACTTTGTTCCATGCCATAAAACCGAAGATGCCATTAATGTAGCTGTTTTATATTTCAGAGAAATAGTTCGCTTGCATGGTGTTCCAAGGACTATTGTATCTGATCGTGATAGCAAGTTTTTAAGCTACTTCTGGAGAACATTATGGAGACTTGTGGGTACTAAGTTGCTGTTTAGTACTTCTTGTCATCCTCAAACAGATGGTCAGACTGAAGTGACCAACAGAACTCTTGGTACGTTATTAAGAGGCCTAGTAAGCAAGACAGGAAAAGACTGGGATGTGAAGTTATGTCATGCTGAGTTTGCTTACAACAGAACACCAACTTTTGCTACTAAACATTCACCATTCGAGACTGTTTATGGGGTAAATCCTTATGTCCCGATTGATTTAATTGCTATTCCTAAAGATTCTTTTGTTCATGGAGATGCTAGGAAACAAGCTGAAGAAATGGTGAAGATTCATAGGCAGGTTCGAAATAATATAGAGAAAGCCAATGAAGCCTATAAAAAAAGAGCAAACAGAAGAAGGTCACCTAGAATTTTTGCTCCAGGTGACTTAGTTTGGATTCATCTGAGAAAGGAAAGATTCCCGGGAAAAAGAAAACACAAACTAATGCCACGTGCTGAAGGTCCATTCAAGGTATTAGAAAGATGTGGAGACAATGCATACAAGATTGATCTTCCTGGTGAATATGGAGTTGCTGCAACCTTCAATGTTGGAGATTTGTCACCATACTTAGAAGATGATGAATTACAAGAATTGAGGACAATTCCAACTGAAGAAGGAGAGAATGATGTAAAATCAAATACAGAAGAACAAGTGCCAGAGTTATTAATCAGTCTAAATCCAAGTATGGGTTCGAAACATTTACATGGTCCTTGTTTGAGCCTAAACAAGACGGTTTTACATAACGAAGGTTCGGTTGCTTTTCGGAATGATTTGGGTTGATTAGCCAAACTTAAAGGAGGATTAAGTGGGCTTAAGAAAGCAACCAAATATCCTAATTAGTACTATTAGTGATTATTTAGCATTAACCTTGTTTAAGATGCTAAACTAATCCTAATAGAGTAAAAAATCTGATTTCAGCATTTTTCCTACATGTTTTCAGCTTTTCTCTTAGTTTTGATGATGTAATACATGATGAAAGGGAGTAATTAATGTAGTACAGCATCCTAGTCATGTGTATATGTGTTATTGAAGCTTAGGGTCCAAGTGGAAGCCTTTAGATTAAGCAAAGAACAAGTTTTAGCCAAGTTATCAATGCTGCCCAGCTGAAAAACGTGAATGATGTCTGATTGTAATTGGTTCTGGGCAACAGCATTTTTAGCTCCAAATCCAGAAAATCTTACATGGTTGGAAGCCCTTACATGTGTAGGGATGGAATTCATCCTTTTGGAGCTTATTTTGGATAGCCAAGTGGATTAAAATTGGCCCTAAAGCTGTCAAGGTCCAAACAGTTTTTGCTGATTTGTTCTTCTTGATTTTCTTTTTGTTTTTTCTTGTTTCCTTGTAATTTTGGAAGCTTCCAAGGCTGTATCTTTGTTGTTTAGGATGTTATTAAGTCTATATAAGAAATAGGAATCCATGGGAGCATGTATGTACTTGACTTTTGATGAAATAAAAACCGTGTGTTTTTCCTAAGCTTAAAAACCGAGTGTTTCTTAGCTTAAATTGAACGAGTTACTTGGGAGAGTATTCGACAAGTGCTCAAAACATTTTAGTGAGTTTAAGAGATAATCTTTTACTTATTAAAACACCCTTAGTATTTAGGTTTGTGAGCTAATCCTTCCTAAACACTAAGACAATCGAATTTAAGTAATTAAGAGCAAATCTTTCTTACTTATTTTCACATCACCAGGGCTTCATATGATTTAAATATACCTAATACCTATTAAAGGAGTAAAAAACAATAGGTAATTAAGCACATCAAATGATTTAAAAGGTGTTCATACACCACAAAATCTAGTAATAGACTATGATAGTTTTAACATTCGATTTGAAATGAGTTTGATTCAACGGCTTCATATGATTAAAATATACATAATACCTATTCAATTAGTCAAAAACAATAGGCAATTAAGCACATCAAATGATTTGAAAGGTGTTCATACACCAAAAAATCTCGTAGGAGACTATGGTAGTTTTAACCTTTAATTTGAAATGAGTTAGATTCAAGGGTTTCATATGATTTAAATTTATCTAATACCTATTCAAGGAGTCAAAAACGATAGGTAATTAAGCACATCAAATGAGTTGAAAGGTGTTCATACACCACAAAATCTCGTAAGAGAGTATGATTAATTTTAACCTTTGATTTGAAATGAGTTTGATCCAAGGCTTCATATTCTTTAAATATACCTAATACCTATAAAAGGAGTCAAAAACAATAGGTAATTCAGCACATCAAGTGATTTGAAATGTGTTCATAAACCACAAAATCTCGTAAGAGAGTATGATAATTTTAACCTTTGATTTGAAATGAGTTTGATCCAAGGGCTTCATATACTTAAAATATACCTAATACATATTAAATGAGTCCTAAACAATAGGTAATTAAGCACATCAAATGATTTGAAAGGTGTTCACACACCACAAAATCTCGTAAGAGACTCTGATAGATTTAACGTTTGATTTGAAATAAGTTTGATCCAAGGGCTTTATATGATTTGAAATGAGTTTGATCCAAGGGCATCATATACTTTAAAGATACCTAATACCTATTAAATGAGTCAAAAACAATAGGTAATTAAGCAAATCAAATGATTTGAAAGGTGTTCATACATCACAAAATCTCGTAAGAGACTATGATAGTTTTAACTTTTGATTTGATATGAGTTTGATCCAAGGGTTTCATATGATTTAAATGTACCTAGTACCTATTCAAGGAGTCAAAAACGATAGGTAATTAAGCACATCAAATGAGTTGAAAGGTGTTCATACACCACAAAATCTCGTAAGAGAGTATGATTAATTTTAACCTTTGATTTGAAATGAGTTTGATCCAAGGCTTCATATTCTTTAAATATACCTAATACCTATAAAAGGAGTCAAAAACAATAGGTAATTCAGCACATCAAGTGATTTGAAATGTGTTCATAAACCACAAAATCTCGTAAGAGAGTATGATAATTTTAACCTTTGATTTGAAATGAGTTTGATCCAAGGGCTTCATATACTTAAAATATACCTAATACCTATTAAATGAGTCCTAAACAATAGGTAATTAAGCACATCAAATGATTTGAAAGGTGTTCACAAACCACAAAATCTCGTAAGAGACTATGATAGTTTTAACCTTCGATTTGAAATTAGTTTGATTCAAGGGCTTCATATGATTAAAATATACCTAATACCTATTCAAGTAGTCAAAAACAATAGTAATTAATCACATCAAATGATTTGAAAGTTGTTCATAAACCACAAAATCTCGTAAGAGAGTATGATAATTTTAACCTTTGATTTGAAATGAGTTTGATCCAAGGGCTTCATATACTTAAATATACCTAATACCTATTAAATAAGTCCTAAACAATAGGTAATTAAGCACATCAAATGATTTGAAAGGTGTTCACACACCACAAAATCTCGTAAGAGACTCTGATAGATTTAACGTTTGATTTGAAATAAGTTTGATCCAAGGGCTTTATATGATTTGAAATGAGTTTGATCCAAGGGCTTCATATACTTTAAAGATACCTAATACCTATTAAATGAGTCAAAAACAATAGGTAATTAAGCACATCAAATGATTTGAAAGGTGTTCATACATCACAAAATCTCGTAAGAGACTATGATAGTTTTAACTTTTGATTTGATATGAGTTTGATCCAAGGGCTTAATATGCTTTACATATACCTAATACCTATTAAATGAGTCCTAAACAATAGGTAATTAAGCACATCAAATGACTTGAAAGGTGTTCACACACCACAAAATCTCGTAAGAGACTCTGATAGATTTAACTTTTTATTTGAAATGAGTTTGATCCAAGGGCTTCATATGATTTAAGAAAACCTAATACCTATTCAAGGAGTCAAAATCGATAGGAAATTAAGCTCATCAACTGATTTGAAAGGTGTTCATACACAACAAAATCTCGTAAGAGACTATGATGGTTTTAACCTTTGATTTGAAATGAGTTTGATCCATGGGCTTCATATGATTGAAATTTACCTAATACCTATTCAAGGAGTCAAAAACATTAGGTAATTAAGCACATCAAATGATTTGAAAGGTGTTCAGACACCACAAAATCTCGTAAGAGAGTATGATTAATTTTAACCTTTGATTTGAAATGAGTTTGATCCAAGGCTTCATATTCTTTAAATATACCTAATACCTATAAAAGGAGTCAAAAACAATAGGTAATTCAGCACATCAAGTGATTTGAAATGTGTTCATAAACCACAAAATCTCGTAAGAGAGTATGATAATTTTAACCTTTGATTTGAAATGAGTTTGATCCAAGGGCTTCATATACTTAAAATATACCTAATACCTATTAAATGAGTCCTAAACAATAGGTAATTAAGCACATCAAATGATTTGAAAGGTGTTCACACACCACAAAATCTCGTAAGAGACTATGATAGTTTTAACCTTCGATTTGAAATTAGTTTGATTCAAGGGCTTTATATGATTTGAAATGAGTTTGATCCAAGGGCTTCATATACTTTAAAGATACCTAATACCTATTAAATGAGTCAAAAACAATAGGTAATTAAGCACACCAAATGATTTGAAAGGTGTTCATACATCACAAAATCTCGTAAGAGACTATGATAGTTTTAACTTTTGATTTGATATGATTTTGATCCAAGGGCTTAATATGCTTTACATATACCTAATACCTATTAAATGAGTCCTAAACAATAGGTAATTAAGCACATCAAATGACTTGAAAGGTGTTCACACACCACAAAATCTCGTAAGAGACTCTGATAGATTTAACTTTTGATTTGAAATGAGTTTGATCCAAGGGCTTCATATGATTTAAGAAAACCTAATACCTATTCAAGGAGTCAAAATCGATAGGAAATTAAGCTCATCAACTGATTTGAAAGGTGTTCATACACAACAAAATCTCGTAAGAGACTATGATGGTTTTAACCTATGATTTGAAATGAGTTTGATCCATGGGCTTCATATGATTGAAATTTACCTAATACCTATTCAAGGAGTCAAAAACATTAGGTAATTAAGCACATCAAATGATTTGAAAGGTGTTCATACACCACAAAATCTCGTAAGAGACTATGATAGTTTTAACCTTCGATTTGAAATTAGTTTGATTCAAGGGCTTCATATGATTAAAATATACCTAATACCTATTCAAGTAGTCAAAAACAATAGGTAATTAAGCACATCAAATGATTTGAAAGGTGTTCATACACCACAAAATCTCGTAAGAGACTATGATAGTTTTAACCTTCGATTTGAAATGAGTTCGATCCCAGGGCTTCATATGATTTAAATATACCTAATACCTATTCAAGGAGTCAAAAACAATAGGTAATTAAGCACATCAAATGATTTAAAAGGTGTTCATACACCACAAAATCTAGTAATAGACTATGATAGTTTTAACATTCGATTTGAAATGAGTTTGATTCAACGGCTTCATATGATTAAAATATACATAATACCTATTAAATTAGTCAAAAACAATAGGCAATTAAGCACATCAAATGATTTGAAAGGTGTTCATACACCAAAAAATCTCGTAGGAGACTATGGTAGTTTTAACCTTTGATTTGAAATGAGTTAGATCCAAGGGTTTCATATGATTTAAATGTACCTAATGATGCAGGAGCATCCATGATCAATCCAAGTCTCCTAACAAAGAGTCATCAAGAAGAGATTAAGGTGAAGGAGATTCAGTTCATTAGTTTACTTAATCCAATTTCGAACAAACAAGTACTTCGAATTGTTAATTAAGCTTAACACCTTCTTAATCTTTTTTAAGCCTTGTTGATTAATGCTTATGATCATCTTAACATCATAAAGTATTAGTAATCAAGCTTGAATTATGATTAAATAGCTTAATTAATTAGTTCTAAGTCATTAAAGTAAGCTTAGTGAAACTGTTTTGGAAGAACAGGTTTTATACGGTTTGTTTAGGGAACGTTTTGGCCACGTTTTTTAGCTTTATTCTTGGCTAAGGCAACCATACATGACTCACCTGTGTGCTTACATACATCACCAACAAGCATGTGAAGAGTTGGAGGCAAGAATCAATAGGAAACGAGAGCTTCATGAAGAAGTATCCAAAACCGCAGCTCCCTGCGTCATTCTGGGCCCATCTTCATCAGTTCTGGGCAGCCGTCTTTTTTAGCTTTTGGAGCTGATTTTTTGAGGATATTTTCCTTAGAATGTCTATTTTATTACCTTAGCTTCCTTTTTGCAGTAGGACATTTTCGTTTCTCAGAATCCCTCAATCATTGCACCTAGGTACTGAAAACTGGCCAGATTTTTGTAATAGTTTAAGATGGCTTTTGTTACCTAAGCAAAACATCACCAAATGACGTGATTCTTTGGTATGTTACTGCCTTATATGTTAGGATTGTAATGTAAAAAGTTTCATTAGAGTTTGTTGAATGAATTAAGAGTTATACTCATTTCTTTGAGCTGTGCGCTTAGAGCAAAACTGGACAGTTTGTCCTAATTAAAGTCTTTGAGTTAATTAGCTAACTAACGTAGATTAGTTACTAATTTAACAAAGCAAGGTTGCACCAAGAGTTCTTCTTTGACATTGGTGGCCTAGTTTGGTGGTTCTAAGGCTAGTGCAAGTGGTGGTTGTTGGTACGGTTCCAACAAGGCTTGAAGCAAAACTGATTCTTCGGTTCTTAACCAACGAATGCTCTTGCTTATGAAATGCTTTATGCATCACCTAATACCTATTCAAGGAGTCAAAAACGATAGGTAATTAAGCACATCAAATGAGTTGAAAGGTGTTCATACACCACAAAATCTCGTAAGAGAGTATTATTAATTTTAACCTTTGATTTGAAATGAGTTTGATCCAAGGCTTCATATTCTTTAAATATACCTAATACCTATAAAAGGAGTAAAAAACAATAGGTAATTCAGCACATCAAGTGATTTGAAATGTGTTCATAAACCACAAAATCTCGTAAGAGAGTATGATAATTTTAACCTTTGATTTGAAATGAGTTTGATCCAAGGGCTTCATATACTTAAAATATACCTAATACCTATTAAATGAGTCCTAAACAATAGGTAATTAAGCACATCAAATGATTTGAAAGGTGTTCACACACCACAAAATCTCGTAAGAGACTCTGATAGATTTAACATTTGATTTGAAATAAGTTTGATCCAAGGGCTTTATATGATTTGAAATGAGTTTCATCCAAGGGCTTCATATACTTTAAAGATACCTAATACCTATTAAATGAGTAAAAAACAATAGGTAATTAAGCACATCAAATGATTTGAAAGGTGTTCATACATCACAAAATCTCGTAAGAGACTATGACAGTTTTAACTTTTGATTTGATATGAGTTTGATCCAAGGGCTTAATATGCTTTACATATACGTAATACCTATTAAATGAGTCCTAAACAATAGGTAATTAAGCACATCAAATGACTTGAAAGGTGTTCACACACCACAAAATCTCGTAAGAGACTCTGATAGATTTAACTTTTGATTTGAAATGAGTTTGATCCAAGGGCTTCATATGATTTAAGAAAACCTAATACCTATTCAAGGAGTCAAAATCAATAGGAAATTAAGCTCATCAAATGATTTGAAAGGTGTTCATACACAAAAAAATCTCGTAAGAGACTATGATAGTTTTAACCTTTGATTTGAAATGAGTTTGATCCATGGGCTTCATATGATTGAAATTTACCTAATACCTATTCAAGGAGTCAAAAACATTAGGTAATTAAGCACATCAAATGATTTGAAAGGTGTTCAGACACCACAAAATCTCGTAAGAGACTATTATAGTTTTAACCTTCGATTTGAAATTAGTTTGATTCAAGGGCTTCATATGATTAAAATATACCTAATACCTATTCAAGTAGTCAAAAACAATAGGTAATTAAGCACATCACATGATTTGAAAGGTGTTCATACACCACAAAATCTCGTAAGAGACTATGATAGTTTTAACCTTCGATTTGAAATGAGTTTGATCCCAGGGCTTCATATGATTTAAATATACCTAATACCTATTCAAGGAGTCAAATACAATAGGTAATTAAGCACATCAAATGATTTAAAAGGTGTTCATACACCACAAAATCTAGTAAGAGACTATGATAGTTGTAACATTCGATTTGAAATGAGTTTGATTCAACGGCTTCATATGATTAAAATATACATAATACCTATTCAATTAGTCAAAAACAATAGGCAATTAAGCACATCAAATGATTTGAAAGGTGTTCATACACCAAAAAATCTCGTAGGAGACTATGGTAGTTTTAACCTTTAATTTGAAATGAGTTAGATCCAAGGGTTTCATATGATTTAAATATACCTAATACCTATTCAAGGAGTCAAAAACGATAGGTAATTAAGCACATCAAATGAGTTGAAAGGTGTTCATACACCACAAATTCTCGTAAGAGAGTATGATAATTTTAACCTTTGATTTGAAATGAGTTTGATCCAAGGCTTCATATTCTTTAAATATACCTAATACCTATAAAAGGAGTCAAAAATAATAGGTAATTCAGCACATCAAGTGATTTGAAATGTGTTCATAAACCACAAAATCTCGTAAGAGAGTATGATAATTTTAACCTTTGATTTGAAATGAGTTTGATCCAAGGTCTTCATATTCTTTAAATATACGTAATACCTATAAAAGGAGTCAAAAACAATAGGTAATTAAGCACATCAAATGATTTGAAAGGTGTTCATAAACAACAAAATCTCGTAAGAGACTATGATAGTTTTAACGTTTGATTTGAAATGAGTTTGATCCAAGGGCTTCATATGCTTTACATATACCTAATACTTATGAAAGGAATCAAAAGCAATAGGTAATTAAGCACATCAAATGATTTGAAAGGTGTTCATACACCACAAAATCTCGTAAGAGACTATGATAGTTTTAACCTTTGTTTTGAAATGAGTTTGATCCAAGGTCTTCATATGCTTTAAATATACCTAATACCTCTAAAAGGAGTCAAAACAATAGGTAATTAAGCACATCAAGTGATTTTAAAGGTGTTCATACACCACAAAATCTCGTAAGAGACTATGATAGTTTTAACGTTTGATTTGAAAAGAGTTTGATTACAGGGCTTCATATGCTTTACATATACCTAATACCTATGAAAGGAATAAAAAACAATAGGTAATTTGGCACATCAAATGATTTGAAAGGTGTTCATACACCACAATATCTCGTAAGAGACTATGATAGTTTTAACGTTTGATATGAAATGAGTTTGATCCCAGGGCTTCATATGCTTTACATATACCTAATACCTATTCAAGGAGTCAAAATCAATAGGAAATTAAGCACATAAAATGATTTGAACGGTGTTCATACACAACAAAATCTCGTAAGAGACTATGATAGTTTTAACCTATGATTTGAAATGAGTTTGATCCAAGGGCTTCATATGATTTACATATACCTAATACCTATGAAAGGAATCAAAACCAATATCTAATTAAGCACATCATTTGATTTGAAAGGTGTTCATACACCACAAAATCTATTAAGAGACTATGATAGTTTTAACCTTCGATTTGAAATGAGGTTGATCCAAGGGCTTCATATGCTTTACATATACCTAATATTTATTCAAGGAGTCAAAAACAATAGGTAATTAAGAATATCAAATAATTTGAAAGGTGTTCATACACCACAAAATCTCGTAAGAGACTATGATAGTTTTAACCATTAATTTGAAATGAGTTTGATCCAAGGGCTTCATATACTAAAAATATACCCAATACATATTAAATGAGTACTAAACAATAGGTAATTAAGCACATCAAATGACTTGAAAGGTGTTCACACACCACAAAATCTCGTAAGAGACTCTGATAGATTTAACGTTTGATTTGAAATGAGTTTGATCCAAGGGCTTCATATGATTTAAGAAAACCTAGTACCTATTCAAGGAGTCAAAATCAATACGAAATTAAGCTCATCAAATGATTTGAAAGGTGTTCATACACAACAAATTCTCGTAAGAGACTATGATAGTTTTAACCTTTGATTTGAAATGAGTTTGATCCATGGGCTTCATATGATTGAAATTTACCTAATACCTATTCAAGGAGTAAAAAACATTAGGTAATTAAGCACATCAAATGATTTGAAAGGTGTTCATACACCACAAAATCTCGTAAGAGACTGATGCAGGAGCATCCATGATCAATCCAAGTCTCCTAGCAAAGAGTCATCAAGAAGAGATTAAGGTGAAGGAGATTCAATTCATTAGCTTACTTAATCCAATTTCGAACAAGCAAGTACTTCGAATTGTTAATTAAGCTTAACACCTTCTTAATCTATTTTAAGCCTTGTTGATTAATGCTTATGATCATCTTAACATCATAAAGTATTAGTAATCAAGCTTGAATTATGATTAAATAGCTTAATTAATTAGTTCTAAGTCATTAAAGTAAGCTTCGTGAAACTGTTTTGGAAGAACAGATTTTATACGGTTGGTTTAGGGAACGTTTTGAGCATGTTTTTGAGCTTTATTCTTGGCTAAGGTAACC
This sequence comes from Patellifolia procumbens, assembly GCA_947645195.1. Classification (NCBI taxonomy): domain Eukaryota; kingdom Viridiplantae; phylum Streptophyta; class Magnoliopsida; order Caryophyllales; family Amaranthaceae; genus Patellifolia; species Patellifolia procumbens. Next base: position 521,617 of record CANSGD010000261.1, on the reverse strand, counting down.
ATACATGACTCACCTGTCTGCTTACATACATCACCAACAAGCATGTGAGGAGTTGGAGGCAAGAATCAATAGGAAATGAGAGCTTCATGAAGAAGTATCCAAAACCGCAGTCCTTCTGGGCTCCACTTCATCAGTTCTGGGCAACACATTTTCTTAAGCTTTTGGAGCTGATTTTTTGAGGATATTTTCCTTAGAATGTCTATTTTATTACCTTAGTTTCCTTTTTGCAGTAGGATATTTTCGTTTCTAAGAATATCCTAATCATTGCACCTAGGTACTGAAAACTGGCCAGATTTTTGTAATACTTTAAGATGGCTTTTGTTACCTAAGCAAAACATCACCAAATGACGTGAATCTTTGGTATGTTACTGCCTTATATGTTAGGATTGTAATGTAAGAAGTTTCATTAGACTTTGTTGAATGAATTAAGAGTTATACTCATTTCTTTGAGCTGTGCGCTTAGAGTAAAAACTGGACAGTTTGTCCTAATTCAAGTCTTTGAGTTAATTAGCTAACTAACGTAGATTAGTTACTAATTTAACAAAGCAAGGTTGCACCAAGAGTTCTTCTTTGACATTGGTGGCCTAGTTTGGTGGTTCTAAGGCTAGTGAAAGTGGTGGTTGTTGGTACGGTTCCAACAAGGCTTGAAGCAAAACTGATTCTTCGGTTCTTAACCAACGAATGTTCTTGCTTATGAAATGCTTTATGCATCATTTGGTATCAGAGCTTTGGTTAGTTTAAGAGCATTCTTTTAACCCTCTAATCATCCTATAATCATTTCCTAAACTCACACACTTATCCCCCCAAAAATCGAAACTAATTCTAAGCCCAAACACATCTCTTTTCTTCTCTTTTCACCTCTAATCTTTGATACAATTTCGTGGTTGTTAAAATGAGTGGTAATGAAGATCCAAATCAGTTTAGAAGGGGCATGACATTGAATGAAGCAAGGCTAGTTGGCCTTGAGAATCAAATGGCTGCAATTAGTGAGCAAATGGCAAATCTCATGGAAGCCTTTCGAAGTTCTAGTGTTGGAATTCGAAGAGAAATTCATGAAAGAAGGCACTTTGAAGATGAGAATGAGGTTGTTTATGACTCTAGTGAAGAAGTACAATCACAAACTTCTAATCAAAGAAGGAGGCCACGAAAACAAGATGACTTTCGAAACATCAAGTTAGATGTTCCAGAGTTTGATGGAAACCTAAATCCTGATGCTTATTTGGAATGGGTTTCGAGATGTAATAGGATTTTCGAGCTAAAGGAGTATGATGATTCGAAATCTTTCAAGTTGGCTATCACTAAGCTAAAGGGGTATGCATCCCTTTGGTGGGAAAATGTTGCTCTTTCTAGGGAAAGAAAGCATAAGCCGAAAATCAAGAGTTGGAAGAAACTGAAAAAGAAGATGGAAGCTAAGTTTCTCCCCTCCACTTACACTCTTGATTTATATAACCAACTTTCTGATTTGATGCATAAAGCATTTCATAAGCAAGAGCATTCGTTGGTTAAGAACCGAAGAATCAGTTTTGCTTCAAGCCTTGTTGGAACCGTACCAACAACCACCACTTTCACTAGCCTTAGAACCACCAAACTAGGCCACCAATGTCAAGAAGAACTCTTGGTGCAACCTTGCTTTGTTAAATTAGTAACTAATCTACGTTAGTTAGCTAATTAACTCAAAGACTTTAATTAGGACAAACTGTCCAGTTTTTACTCTAAGCGCACAGCTCAAAGAAATGAGTATAACTCTTAATTCATTCAACCAAGTCTAATGAAACTTCCTGCATTACAAACCTAACATATAAAGCAGTAACATACCAAAAATTCACGTCATTTGGTGATGTTTTGCTTAGGTAACAAAAGCCATCTTAAACTATTACAAAAATCTGGCCAGTTTTCAGTACCTAGGTGAAATGATTGAGGGATTCTGAGAAACGAAAATTTCCTACTGCAAAAAGGAAGCTAAGGTAATAAAATAGACATTCTAAGGAAAATATCCTCTAAAAATCAGCTCCAAAAGCAAAAAAAAGACGGCTGCCCAGAACTGATGAAGATGGGCCCAGAATGACGCAAGGAGCTGCGGTTTGTGATACTTCTTCATGAAGCTCTCGTTTCCTATTGATTCTTGCCTCCAACTCTTCACATGCTTGTTGGTGATGTATGTAAGCACACAGGTGAGTCATGTATGGTTGCCTTAGCCAAGAATAAAGCTCAAAAACGTGGCCAAAACACTCCCTAAACCAACCGTATAAAACCTGTTCTTCCAAAACAGTTTCACTAAGCTTACTTTAATGACTTAGAACTAATTAATTAAGCTATTTAATCATAATTCAAGCTTGATTACTAATACTTTATGATGTTAAGATGATCATAAGCATTAATCAACAAGGCTTAAAAAAGATTAAGAAGGTGTTAAGCTTAATTAACAATTCGAAGTACTTGTTTGTTCGAAATTGGATTAAGTAAGCTAATGAACTGAATCTCCTTCACCTTAATCTCTTCTTGATGACTCTTTGCTAGGAGACTTGGATTGATCATGGATGCTCCTGCATCATTCTCCCCTGGTTTGGAGAAATCTTCTTGTAACTCGAAATCTTCTTCCAAATATGGAGCTAAGTCACCCACATTGAAGGTGGCCGAAATGTTGCCCATCTCACTTGGTAACTCTATCTTGTATGCATTGTTATTGATCTTCTCAAGCACCCTAAATGGACCATCACTCCTTGGCATTAGCTTGTTCTTCCTTCTGGATGGAAATCGTTCCTTCCTTAGGTGCAACCATACCAAGTCCCCGGGCTTGTAAATGACCTCCTTTCGATGCTTGTTAGCTCGGACCTTGTAAGCTTCATTAACCTTCTCAATGCGTGCTCTAATCTGTTGGTGAAGCTTTTTCATCTCCTTTGCCTTCTCCTCTGCATCTTTGCTTTGCCTCACTTCAACTGGAATAGGTAGTAAATCAATGGGACTTAAAGGATTAACCCCATAGTTCACTTCGAATGGAGAGCACTTCGTGGCATATGTAGGTGATCTATTATAAGCAAATTCTGCATGTGCTAGCTTTAGATCCCAATCTTTCTGTGACTTGTTAACTAGTGTCCTGAGGAGAGTAGTAAGTGTCCTGTTTGTAACCTCCGTTTGACCATCAGTTTGTGGATGCGCCGTGGTACTAAAGAGGAGCTTAGTACCTAGGAGCTTCCATAAAGTCTTCCAAAAGAAACTGAGGAACTTAACATCCTTATCAGAAACAATAGTCTTCGGTACACCATGTAATCTAATGATCTCCTTGAAGTACAAATCAGCTACATGAATTGCATCATCCGTCTTGTTGCAAGCAATAAAATGAGCCATCTTTGAGAATCGATCCACCACCACCATAATAGCATCTCTTTGCCTTTGAGTCCTAGGCAAAGCTACAATGAAATCCATACTAACATCTTCCCATGGCTGATTAGGAACTGGAAGTGGAGTATAGAGCCCTTGATGAAAAGAACTCTTGGCCTTTTGACATGTAGAACATCGAGCTAGAACTGAGTGAACATCACCTGCCAGTTTTGGCCAATAAAAGTGTTCCTGCAAAACATCCACAGTTTTGTTAATACCAAAATGCCCTGCTAGGCCTCCTCCGTGAACCTCCTTGATGAGCAAATCCCTTAGTGAGCACTTAGGGATACAAAGCTTATTATTTCGGAAGAGAAAACCATCTAGAACCGAATAAGCTCCATGAGAACCATCCTTGCACGCTTCTATCAATGGTGAAAAATCTGGATCATCATAATAAAGCTCCTTAATATGAGTGAAGCCAAGAACTCGAGCCTCCATTAGAGAAAGCATAGAATGCCTCCTAGATAATGCATCTGCAACCACATTAGAAACTCCAGTTTTGTACTTTAAAACAAAATCAAAAGATTGAAGGAACTCCACCCATTTAGCATGTCGTGAACTGAGCTTATGTTGTCCATTAATGTACTTCAAAGCTTGGTGATCTGAATGCAACACAAACTGAGCTGGCCTAAGATAATGAGTCCAATAAGTCAAAGCACGAATAATAGCATAGAACTCTTTATCATAGGTGCTGTAGTTGAGCTTGGCATGATTGAGCTTCTCACTGAAATAGGCTATGGGACGCCCTCCTTGTTGTAAAACAGCTCCAATCCCTACGCCACTTGCATCACATTCCACTTCAAACACTTTCTTGAAATCTGGTAAGGCTAGAACAGGCGCCTCACAAAGCTTGCTTTTCAACTGATCAAATGCTTCCTGAGCTGCTGGAGTCCAAGTAAAAGAACCCCCTTTGATACATTCGGTCAGTGGAGCCAAAGTAGTACTAAAACCTCTGATGAATCTCCTGTAAAAAGATGACAATCCATGAAAACTTCGAACTTCTGTGATGGACTTTGGAATTGGCCATGATTTGATTGCCTCCACCTTGGATTCATCCATAGAAATACCCTGAGATGAAATAATGAAACCAAGAAAAGACACACTTGACGTGAAGAATTCACACTTCTCCATCTTTGCATATAGCTTCTTTTCCCTTAGCTTAAGGAAAACCTTCTTCAGATGAATAAGATGATCCTGTTCACTGTTGCTATACACAAGAATATCATCAAAATAAACCACAACAAATGAACCAATGAAAGGACGAAGTACCTCATGCATGAGCCTCATGAAAGTACTAGGAGCATTAGTTAAACCAAATGGCATAACACGCCACTCATATAACCCACTCTTAGTCTTAAAGGCTGTTTTCCATTCATCCCCTTCCTTGATTCGAATCTGATGATAACCACTACGCAAATCTATCTTGGAGAATATAGTAGCACCATGTAATTCATCGAGCAAATCATCAAGCCTAGGAATAGGATACCTATACTTGATGGTAATGTTGTTTATAGCCCTGCAATCTACACACATACGCATAGTTCCATCCTTCTTTGGAACCAAAATAACAGGAACAGCACATGGACTAAGACTTTCTTGTACAAACCCCTTAGCTAACAATTCAGTAATCTGTTTTTGCAATTCTTTAGCTTCTTCAGGATTACATCTATAAGCTGCCTTGTTAGGTAATGGTGCTCCAGGAACTAAGTCAATTTGATGCTCAATACCCCTACTAGGTGGTAAACCATAGGGAAGATCCTCGGGAAAAATATCACTAAAATCGTTCACTAATGGTTTAACCCAATCATGTAATTCACTAGTATTTTCATCATTTGCAGCAAATAACAACAACAAGTACATTTCCTTCCCCTTTTCAATGGCCTTATCAACTTGATGTTTTTGGAGAATTAAGGATTTCTGATTTTTAGCCTTTGAATTGGAGGTTTCTTTCTTAGGCAAATTCGGACCCTTTTTGCTAGGACTAAGTATAATTTTCTTGTTTTCATGCATGAAAGTGTATGTATTAGTCCTACCATTATGTAAGGTTTCCTTATCAGATTGCCACGGCCTCCCTAAGAGAATATGACATGCATTCATAGGCACTACATCACATAAAACCTTATCATTATACGAATCACCAAAAGAGAAGCTAATTAAAGCTTGTTTTGTTACCTCCACACAGTTACCATCATTAAGCCAATGAAGCTTATATGGTTTAGGATGACTGAAGGTAGGATGATTGAGCTTCTCCACCATAGAACTCGAAGCTACATTAGTGCAACTCCCACCATCAATAATCATGGAACAAATCTTGCCCTTGATTAAGCATTTTGTCTGAAAAATCTGGTCTCGTTGAGATGGTATAGCTTCGGCTTCTTTGGAGTGAAGGACCCTCCTTAGAACCAAGCTAAGATGATCATCTCCTTCCACTTCATCAACAAGAACATCTTCATTGCATTCATCCTCCTTTTCAGATTCTTTTTCGTGCTCATCTTGATCTTTAAGGGCATCTTCTATGTTTTTAATGTCTAGTAAGGTCATTACCCCTCTGTTTGGGCATTGTGAACCATGACACTTAAAACATTTGACATCATCCTTCTTGGAAGAACTTTCAGCAACTTTCTTCCCTTTATCAAGAAATTTCGAACCAGCTTCACTTTTAGGTGTAAATGGAGATGTCGAAGTAGGCTTTACATACGAACTAGAACCTCCTTTAGCATAAGAAGTTCCTTTGCTAAACACCTTCTTCTTCTTGTCTTTTTGATGCTTTTCCACCTTAAGAGCCAACCTGAAAAGTTCATCTAAAGTAGAATAAGATTGAAGCTCAAGCTTCTTTTGGATGTCACGATCTAGGCCCTTCACAAAACGGGCCATGGTCTGCTCTTCCCTTTCTTGAACATCCAATTTCATCATCAACTTCTCATATTCATGGATGTAGGTCTCGACATTCTTGGTACCTTGGAACAAATCAGAAAGTTGGTTATATAAATCAAGAGTGTAAGTGGAGGGGAGAAACTTAGCTTCCATCTTCTTTTTCAGTTTCTTCCAGCTCTTGATTTTCGGCTTATGCTTCCTTTCTCTAGCAAGAGCAACGTTTTCCCACCAAAGGGATGCATAACCCTTTAGCTTAGTGATAGCCAACTTGAAAGATTTCGAATCATCATACTCCTTTAGCTCGAAAATCCTATTACATCTCGAAACCCATTCCAAATAAGCATCCGGATTAAGGTTTCCATCAAATTCTGGAACATCTAACTTGATGTCTCGAAAATCATCTTGTTTTCGTGGCCTCCTTCTTTGATTAGAAGTTTGTGATTGTACTTCTTCACTAGAGTCATAAACAACCTCATTCTCATCTTCAAAGTGCCTCCTTTCATGAACTTCTCTTCGAACTCCAACACTAGAACTTCGAAAAGCTTCCATGAGATTTGCCATTTGCTCACTAATTGTAGCCATTTGATTCTCAAGGCCAACTAACCTTGCTTCATTCAATGTCATGCCCCTTCTAAACTGATTTGGATCTTCACCACCACTCATTTTAACAACCACTAAGTTGTATCAAAGATTAGAGGTGAAAAGAGAAGAAAAGAGATGTGTTTGGGCTTAGAATTGATTTCGGTTTTGGGGGGATAAGTGTATGAGTTTAGGAAATGATTATGGGATGATTAGAGGGTTAAAAGAATGCTCTTAAACTAACCAAATCTCTGATACCAAATGATGCATAAAGAATTTCATAAGCAAGAGCATTCGTTGGTTAAGAACCGAAGAATCAGTTTTGCTTCAAGCCTTGTTGGAACCGTACCAACAACCACCACTTTCACTAGCCTTAGAACCACCAAACTAGGCCACCAATGTCAAGAAGAACTCTTGGTGCAACCTTGCTTTGTTAAATTAGTAACTAATCTACGTTAGTTAGCTAATTAACTCAAAGACTTTAATTAGGACAAACTGTCCAGTTTTTACTCTAAGCGCACAGCTCAAAGAAATGAGTATAACTCTTAATTCATTCAACCAAGTCTAATGAAACTTCTTGCATTACAAACCTAACATATAAAGCAGTAACATACCAAAAATTCACGTCATTTGGTGATGTTTTGCTTAGGTAACAAAAGCCATCTTAAACTATTACAAAAATCTGGCCAGTTTTCAGTACCTAGGTGCAATGATTGAGGGATTCTGAGAAACGAAAATGTCCTACTGCAAAAAGGAAGCTAAGGTAATAAAATAGACATTCTAAGGAAAATATCCTCAAAAAATCAGCTCCAAAAGCAAAAAAAAGACGGCTGCCCAGAACTGATGAAGATGGGCCCAGAATGACGCAGGGAGCTGCGGTTTTGGATACTTCTTCATGAAGCTCTCGTTTCCTATTGATTCTTGCCTCCAACTCTTCACATGCTTGTTGGTGATGTATGTAAGCACACAGGTGAGTCATGTATGGTTGCCTTAGCCAAGAATAAAGCTCAAAAACGTGGCCAAAACACTCCCTAAACCAACCGTATAAAACATGTTCATCCAAAACAGTCTCACTAAGCTTACTTTAATGACTTAGAACTTATTAATTAAGCTATTTAATCATAATTCAAGCTTGATTACTAATACTTTATGATGTTAAGATGATCATAAGCATTAATCAACAAGGCTTAAAAAAGATTAAGAAGGTGTTAAGCTTAATTAACAATTCGAAGTACTTGTTTGTTCGAAATTGGATTAAGTAAGCTAATGAACTGAATCTCCTTCACCTTAATCTCTTCTTGATGACTCTTTGCTAGGAGACTTGGATTGATCATGGATGCTCCTGCATCAGATTTGTCTCAAGGTACCAAGAATGTCGAGACATACATCCATGAATATGAGAAGTTGATGATGAAATTGGATGTTCAAGAAAGGGAAGAGCAAACCATGGCTCGTTTTGTGACGGGCCTAGATCGTGACATTCAAAAGAAGCTTGAGCTTCAATTTTATTCTACTTTAGATGAACTTTTCAGGTTGGCTCTTAAGGTGGAAAAGCATCAAAAAGACAAGAAGAAGAAGGTATTTAGCAAAGGAACTTCTTATGCTAAAGGAGGTTCTAGTTCGTATGTAAAGCCAACTTCTACATCTCCATTTACACCTAAAAATGAAGCTGGTTCGAAATTTCTTGATAAAGGGAAGAAAGTTGCTGAAAGTTCTTCCAAGAAGGATGATGTCAAATGTTTTAAGTGTCATGGTTATGGTCATTATCAAGCACAATGCCCAAACAGAAGGGTAATGACCTTACTAGACATTAAAAACATAGAAGATGCCCTTAAAGATCAAGAGGAGCACGAAAAAGAATCTGAAAAGGAGGATGAATGCAATGAAGATGTTCTTGTTGATGAAGTGGAAGGAGATGATCATCTTAGCTTGGTTCTAAGGAGGGTCCTTCACTCCAAAGAAGCCGAAGCTATACCATCTCAACGAGACCATATTTTTCAGACAAAATGCTTAATCAAGGGCAAGATTTGTTCCATGATTATTGATGGTCGGAGTTGCACTAATGTAGCTTCGAGTTCTATGGTGGAGAAGCTCAATCATCCTAAACCATATAAGCTTCATTGGCTTAATGATGGTAACTGTGTGGAGGTAACAAAACAAGTTTTAATTAGCTTCTCTTTTGGTGATTCGTATAATGATAAGGTTTTATGTGATGTGGTGCCTATGAATGCATGTCATATTCTCTTAGGGAGGCCGTGGCAATCTGATAAGGAAACCTTACATAATGGTAGGACTAATACATACACTTTCATGCATGAAAACAAGAAAATTATACTTAGTCCTAGCAAAAAGGGTCCGAATTTGCCTAAGAAAGAAACCTCCAATTCAAAGGCTAAAAATCAGAAATCCTTAATTCTCCAAAAATATCAAGTTGATAAGGCCATGGAAAAGGGGAAGAAAATGTACTTGTTGTTGTTATTTGCTGCAAATGATGAAAATACTAGTGAATTACATGATTGGGTTAAACCATTAGTGAACGATTTTAGTGATATTTTTCCCGAGGATCTTCCATATGGTTTACCACCTAGTAGGGGTATTGAGCATCAAATTGACTTAGTTCCTAGAGCACCATTACCTAACAAGGCAGCTTATAGATGTAATCCTGAAGAAGCTAAAGAGTTGCAAAAACAGATTACTAAATTGTTAGCTAAGGGGTTTGTACAAGAAAGTCTTAGTCCATGTGATGTTCCTGTTATTTTGGTTCCAAAGAAGGATGGAACTATGCGTATGTGTGTAAATTGCAGGGCTATAAACAACATTACCATCAAGTATAGGTATCCTATTCCTAGGCTTGATGATTTGCTCGATGAATTACATGGTGCTACTATATTCTCCAAGATAGATTTGCGTAGTGGTTATCATCAGATTCGAATCAAGGAAGGGGGTGAATGGAAAACAGCCTTTAAGACTAAGAGTGGGTTATATGAGTGGCGTGTTATGCCATTTGGTTTAACTAATGCTCCTAGTACTTTCATGAGGCTCATGCATGAGGTACTTCGTCCCTTCATCGGTTCATTTGTTGTAGTTTATTTTGATGATATTCTTGTGTATAGCAACAATGAACAGGATCATCTTATTCATCTGAAGAAGGTTTTCCTTAAGCTAAGGGAAAAGAAGCTATATGCAAAGATGGAGAAGTGTGAATTCTTCACTTCTAGTGTGTCTTTTCTTGGCTTCATTATTTCATCTCAGGGTATTTCTATGGATGAATCCAAGGTGGAGGCAATCAAATCATGGCCGATTCTAAAGTCCATCACAGAAGTTCGAAGTTTTCATGGATTGGCATCTTTTTACAGAAGATTCATCAGAGGTTTTAGTACTATTTTGGCTCCACTGACCGAATGTATCAAAGGGGGTTCTTTCACTTGGACTCCAGCAGCTCAGGAAGCATTTGATCAGTTGAAAAGCAAGCTTTGTGAGGCGCCTGTTCTAGCCTTACCAGAATTCAAGAAAGTGTTTGAAGTGGAATGTGATGCAAGTGGCGTAGGGATTGGAGCTGTTTTACAACAAGGAGGGCGTCCCATAGCCTATTTCAGTGAGAAGCTCAATCATGCCAAGCTCAACTACAGCACCTATGATAAAGAGTTCTATGCTATTGTTCGTGCCTTCACTTATTGGACTCATTATCTTAGGCCAGCTCAGTTTGTGTTGCATTCAGATCATCAAGCTTTGAAGTACATTAATGGACAACATAAGCTCAGTTCACGGCATGCTAAATGGGTGGAGTTCCTTCAATCTTTTGATTTTGTTTTAAAGTACAAAACTGGAGTTTCTAATGTGGTTGCAGATGCATTATCTAGGAGGCATTCTATGCTTTCTCTAATGGAGGCTCGAATTCTTGGCTTCACTCATATTAAGGAGCTTTATTATGATGATCCAGATTTTTCACCATTGATAGAAGCGTGCAAGGATGGTTCTCATGGAGCTTTTCGGTTCTAGATGGTTTTCTCTTCCGAAATAATAAGCTTTGTATCCCTAAGTGCTCACTAAGGGATTTGCTCATCAAGGAGGTTCATGGAGGAGGCCTAGCAGGGCATTTTGGTATTAACAAAACTGTGGATGTTTTGCAGGAACACTTTTATTGGCCAAAACTTGCAGGTGATGTTCACTCAGTTCTAGCTCGATGTTCTACATGTCAGAAGGCCAAGAGTTCTTTTCATCAAGGGCTCTATACTCCACTTCCAGTTCCTAATCAGCCATGGGAAGATGTTAGTATAGATTTCATTGTAGCTTTGCCTAGGACTCAAAGGCAAAGAGATGCTATTATGGTGGTGGTGGATCGATTCTCAAAGATGGCTCATTTCATTGCTTGCAACAAGACGGATGATGCAATTCATGTAGCTGATTTGTACTTCAAGGAGATCATTAGATTACATGGTGTACCGAAGACTATTGTTTCTGATAAGGATGTTAAGTTCCTCAGTTTCTTTTGGAAGACTTTATGGAAGCTCCTAGGTACTAAGCTCCTCTTTAGTACCACGGCGCATCCACAAACTGATGGTCAAACGGAGGTGACAAACAGGACACTTACTACTCTCCTCAGGACTCTAGTTAACAAGTCACAGAAAGATTGGGATCTAAAGCTAGCACATGCAGAATTTGCTTATAATAGATCATCTACATATGCCACGAAGTGCTCTCCATTCGAAGTGAACTATGGGGTTAATCCTTTAAGCCCCATTGATTTACTACCTATTCCAGTTGAAGTGAGGCAAAGCAAAGATGCAGACGAGAAGGCAAAGGAGATGAAAAAGCTTCACCAACAGATTAGAGCACGCATTAAAAAGGTTAATGAGGCTTACAAGGTCCGAGCTAACAAGCATCGAAAGGAGGTCATTTACAAGCCCGGGGACTTGGTATGGTTGCACCTAAGGAAGGAGCGATTTCCATCAAGAAGGAAGAACAAGCTGATGCCAAGGAGTGATGGTCCATTTAGGGTGCTTGAAAAGATCAATAACAATGCATACAACATAGAACTACCAAGTGAGATGGGCAACTTTTCGGCCACCTTCAATGTGGGTGATTTAGCTCCATATTTGGAAGAAGATTTCGAGTTGCAAGAAGACTTCTCCAAACCAGGGGAGAATGATGCAGGAGCATCCATGATCAATCCAAGTCTCCTAGCAAAGAGTCATCAAGAAAAGATTAAGGTGAAGGAGATTCAATTCATTAGCTTACTTAATCCAATTTCGATCAAGCAAGTACTTCGAATTGTTAATTAAGCTTAACACCTTCTTAATCTATTTTAAGCCTTGTTGATTAATGCTTATGATCATCTTAACATCATAAAGTATTAGTAATAAAGCTTGAATTATGATTAAATAGCTTAATTAATTAGTTCTAAGTCATTAAAGTAAGCTTAGTGAAACTGTTTTGGAAGAACAGATTTTATACGGTTGGTTTAGGGAACGTTTTGAGCATGTTTTTGAGCTTTATTCTTGGCTAAGGCAACCATACATGACTCACCTGTGTGCTTACATACATCACCAACAAGCATGTGAAGAGTTGGAGGCAAGAATCAATAGGAAATGAGAGCTTCATGAAGAAGTATCCAAAACCGCAGCCTTCTAGCGTCCTTCTGGGCTCCACTTCATCAGTTCTGGGCAACACATTTTCTTAAGATTTTGGAGCTGATTTTTTGAGGATATTTTCCTTAGAATGTCTATTTTATTACCTTAGTTTCCTTTTTGCAGTAGGATATTTTCGTTTCTCAGAATATCCTAATCATTGCACCTAGGAACTGAAAACTGGCCAGATTTTTGTAATACTTTAAGATGGCTTTTGTTACCTAAGCAAAACATCACCAAATGACGTGAATCTTTGGTATGTTACTGCATTATATGTTAGGATTGTAATGTAAGAAGTTTCATTAGACTTTGTTGAATGAATTAAGAGTTATACTCATTTCTTTGAGCTATGCGCTTAGAGTAAAAACTGGACAGTTTGTCCTAATTCAAGTCTTTGAGTTAATTAGCAGACTAACGTAGATTAGTTACTAATTTAACAAAGCAAGGTTGCACCAAGAGTTCTTCTTTGACATTGGTGGCCTAATTTGGTGGTTCTAAGGCTAGTGAAAGTGGTGGTTGTTGGTACGGTTCCAACAAGGCTTGAAGCAAAACTGATTCTTCGGTTCTTAACCAACGAATGCTCTTGCTTATGAAATGCTTTATGCATCAGAGACTATGATAGTTTTAACCTTTGATTTGAAATGAGTTTGATCCAAGGGCTTCATTTCATTTAAATATAACTAATACCCTTTCAAGGAATCAAAAACAATAGGTAATTAAGCACAACAAATGATTTGAAAGGTATTCATACACCACAAAATCTCGTAAGAGACTATGATAGTTTTAACCTTCGATTTGAAATGAGTTTGATCCAAGGGCTTCATATGATTTAAATATACCTAATACCTATTTAAGGAGTCAAAAACAATAGGTAATTGAGCACATCAAATGATTTGAAAGGTGTTCATACACCACAAAATCTCGTAAGAGACTATGATAGTTTTAACCTTCGATTTGAAATGAGTTTGATTCAAGGGCTTCATATGATTAAAATAAACCTAATACCTATTCAAGTAGTAAAAAACAATAGGTAATTAAGCACATCAAATGATTTGAAAGGTGTTCATACACCACAAAATCTCGTAAGAGACTATGATAGTTTTAACCTTTATTTGAAATGAGTTTGATCCAAGGGCTTCATATACTTTAAATATACCTAATACCTATTCAAGGAGTAAAAAACAATAGGTAATTAAGCACATCAAATGATTTGAAAGGTGTTCATACATCACAAAATCTCGTAAGAGACTATGATAGTTTTTAACCTATGATTTGAAATGAGTTCGATCCAAGAGCTTCATATGATTTCAATATACGTAATACCTATACAAGGAGTCAAAAACAATAGGTAATTAAGCACATCAAATGATTTGAAAGGTGTTCATACACCACAAAATCTCGTAAGAGACTATGATAGTTTTAACCTTTGATTTGAAATGAGTTTGATCCAAGGGCTTCATGTACTTTAAATTTACCTAATACCTATTAAATGAGTCAAAAACAATCGGTAATTAAGCACATCAAATGATTTGAAAGGTGTTCAAACATCACAAAATCTCGTAAGAGACTATGATAGTTTTTAAGCTTTGATTTGAAATGAGTTCGATCCAAGGGCTTCATATGATTTCAATACACGTAATACCTATTCAAGGAGTCAAAAACAATAGGTAATTAAGCACATTAAATGACTTGAAAAGTGTTCATACACCACAAAATCTCGTAAGAGAGTATGATAATTTTGACCTTTGATTTGAAATGAGTTTGATCCAAGGTCTTCATATGCTTTAAATATACCTAATACCTATAAAAGGAGTCAAAAACAATAGGTAATTAAGCACATCAAGTGATTTGAAAGGTGTTCATACACAACAAAATCTCGTAAGAGACTATGATAGTTTTAACCTTTGATTTGAAATGAGTTTGATCCAAGGGCTTCATATGCTCTACATATACCTAATACCTATTAAATGAGTCAAAAACAATAGGTAATTAAGCACATCAAATGATTTGAAAGGTGTTCATACACTACAAAATCTCGTAAGAGACTATGATAGTTTTAACATTTGATTTGAAAAGAGTTTGATACAAGGGCTACATATACTTTAAATATACCTAATAACTATTAAATGAGTCAAAAACAATAGGTAATTAAGCACATCAAATGATTTGAAAGGTGTTCATACATTACAAAATCTCGTAAGAGACTATGATAGTTTTTAACCTTTGATTTGAAATGAGTTCGATCCAAGGGCTTCATATGATTTCAATATACGTAATACCTATTGAAGGAGTCAAAAACAATAGGTATATAAGCACATCAAATGATTTGAAAGGTGTTCATACACCACAAAATCTCGTAAGAGACTATGATAGTTTTAACATTCGATTTGAAATGAGTTTGATTCAAGGGCTTCATATGATTGAAATATACCTAATACCTATTCAAGTAGTAAAAAACAATAGGTAATTAAGCACATCAAATGATTTGAAAGGTGTTCATACACCACAAAATCTCGTAAGAGACTATGATAGTTTTAACCTTTGTTTTGAAATGAGGTTGATCCAAGGTCTTCATATGCTTTAAATATACCTAATACCTATAAAAGGAGTCAAAAACAATAGGTAATTAAGAACATCAAGTGATTTTAAAGGTGTTTATACACCACAAAATCTCGTAAGAGACTATGATAGTTTTTACGTTTGATTTGAAAAGAGTTTGATCGAAGGGCTTCATATGCTTTACATATACCTAATACCTATGAAAGGAATCAAAAACAATAGGTAATTTGGCACATCAAATGATTTGAAAGGTGTTCATACACCACAATATCTCTTAAGAGACTATGATAGTTTTAACGTTTGATTTGAAATGAGTTTGAGCCAAGGGCTTCATATGCTTTACATATACCTAATACCAATTCAAGGAGTCAAAATCAATAGGAAATTATGCATATAAAATGATTTGAAAGGTGTTCATACACAACAAAATCTCGTAAGAGACTATGATAGTTTTAACCTTTGATTTGAAATGAGTTTGATCCAAGGGCTTCATATGATTTACATATACCTAATACCTATGAAAGGAATCAAAACCAATATCTAATTAAGCACATCATTTTATTTGAAAGGTGTTCATACAGCACAAAATCTCGTAAGAGACTATGATAGTTTTAGCCTTCGATTTGAAATGAGTTTGATCCAAGGGCTTCATATGCTTTACATATACCTAATATTTATTCAAGCAGTCAAAAACAATAGGTAATTAAGCACATCAAATGATTTGAAAGGTGTTCATACACCACAAAATCTCGTAAGAGACTATGATAGTTTTAACCATTAATTTGAAATGAGTTTGATCCAAGGGCTTCATATACTTAAAATATACCCAATACATATTAAATGAGTACTAAACAATAGGTCATTAAGCACATCAAATGACTTGAAAGGTGTTCACACACCACAAAAATCTCGTAAGAGACTCTGAGAGATTTAACGTTTGATTTGAAATGAGTTTGATCCAAGGGATTCATATGATTTAAGAAAACCTAATACCTATTCAAGGAGTCAAAATCAATAGGAAATTAAGCACATAAAATGATTTGAAAGGTGTTCATACACAACAAAATCTCGTAAGAGACTATGATAGTTTTAACCTTTGATTTGAAATGAGTTTGATCCAAGGGCTTCATATGATTTACATATACCTAATACCTATGAAAGGAATCAAAACCAATATCTAATTAAGCACATCATTTGATTTGAAAGGTGTTCATACACCACAAAATCTCGTAAGAGACTATGATAGTTTTAAACTTCGATTTGAAATGAGTTTGATCCAAGGGCTTCATATGCTTTTCATATACCTAATATTTATTCAAGGATTCAAAAATAATAGGTAATTAAGAACATCAAATGATTTGAAAGGTGTTCATACACCACAAAATCTCGTAAGAGACTATGATAGTTTTAACCATTAATTTGAAATGAGTTTGATCCAAGGGCTTCATATACTTAAAATATACCCAATACGTATTAAATGAGTACTAAACAATAGGTAATTAAGCACATCAAATGACTTGAAAGGTGTTCACACACCACAAAATCTCGTAAGAGACTCAGATAAATTTAACGTTTGATTTGAAATGAGTTTGATCCATGGGCTTCATATGATTTAAGAAAACCTAATACCTATTCAAGTAGTAAAAATCAATAGGAAATTAAGCTCATCAAATGATTTGAAAGGTGTTCATACACAACAAATTCTCGTAAGAGATTATGATAGTTTTAACCTTTAATTTGAAATGAGTTTGATCCATGGGCTTCGTATGATTGAAATTTACCTAATACCTATTCAAGGAGTAAAAAACATTAGGTAATTAAGCACATCAAATGATTTGAAAGGTGTTCATACACCACAAAATCTCGTAAGAGACTATGATAGTTTTAACCTTTGATTTGAAATGAGTTTGATGCAAGGGCTTCATTTGATTTAAATATAACTAATACCCATTCAAGGAATCAAAATCGATAGGAAATTAAGCACATCAAAAAATTTGAAAGGTGTTCATACACAACAAAATCTCGTAAGAGACTATGATAGTTTTAACCTGTGATTTGAAATGAGTTTGATCCAAGGGCTTCATATGCTTAACATATACCTAATACCCATGAAAGGAATCAAAACCAATAGCTAATTAAGCACATCATTTTACTTGAAAGGTGTTCATACACCACAAAATCTCGTAAGACACTCTGATAGTTTTAACCTTCGATTTGAAATGAGTTTGATCCAAGGGCTTCATATGCTTTACATATACCAAATCCCTATTCAAGGAGTCAAAAACAATAGGTAATTAAGCACATCAAATGATTTGAAAAGTGTTCATACACCAAAAAATCTCGTAGGAGACTATGGTAGTTTTAACCTTTAATTTGAAATGAGTTAGATCCAAGGGTTTCATATGATTTAAATATACCTGATACCTATTCAAGGAGTCAAAAACGATAGGTAATTAAGCACATCAAATGAGTTGAAAGGTGTTCATACACCACAAAATCTCGTAATAGACTATGATAGTTTTAACCTTCGATTTGAATGAGTTTGATACAAGGGCTTCACATGATTGAAATATACCTAATACCTATTCAAGTAGTCAAAAACAATAGGTAATTAAGCACATCAAATGATTTGAAAGGAGTTCATACACCACAAAATCTCGTAAGAGACTATGATAGTTTTAACCTTTGATTTGAAATGAGTTTGATCCTAGGGCTTCATATGATTCAAAAAAAACCTAATACCTATTCAAGGAGTCAAAATCAATAGGAAATTAAGCTCATCAAATGATTTGAAAGGTGTTCATACACAATAAATTCTCGTAAGAGACTATGATAGTTTTAACCTTTGATTTGAAATGAGTTTGATTCATGGGCTTCATATGATTGTAATATACCTAATACCTATTCAAGGAGTCCAAAACAGTAGGTAATTAAGCACATCAAATGATTTGAAAGGTGTTCATACACAACAAAATCTCGTAAGAGACTATGATAGTTTTAACCTTTGATTTGAAATGAGTTTGATCCAGGGGCTTCATATCATTTAAATATACCTAATACCCATTCAAGGAATCAAAAACAATAGGTAATTAAGCACCACAAATGATTTGAAAGGTGTTCATACACCACAAAATCTCGTAAGAGACTATGATAGTTTTAACCTTCGATTTGAAATGAGTTTGATTCAAGGGCTGATGCAGGAGCATCCATGATCAATCCAAGTCTCCTAACAAAGAGTCATCAAGAAGAGATTAAGGTGAAGGAGATTCAGTTCATTAGCTTACTTAATCCAATTTCGAACAAACAAGTACTTCGAATTGTTAATTAAGCTTAACACCTTCTTAATCTTTTTTAAGCCTTGTTGATTAATGCTTATGATCATCTTAACATCATTAAGTATTAGTAATAAAGCTTGAATTATGATTAAATAGCTTAATTAGTTAGTTCTAAGTCATTAAAGTAAGCTTAGTGAAACTGTTTTGGAAGAACAGAATTTACACGGTTTGTTTAGGGCACGTTTTGGCTACGTTTTTGAGCTTTATTCTTGGCTAAGGCAACCATACATGACTCACCTGTGTGCTTACATACATCACCAACAAGCATGTGAAGAGTTGGAGGCAAGAATCAATAGGAAATGAGAGCTTCATGGAGAAGTATCCAAAACCGCAGCTGGGAGGCGTCTTTCTGGGCCCCTCTTCATCAGTTCTGGGCAGCCGTCTTTTTTAGCATTTGGAGCTGATTTTTTGAGGATATTTTCCTTAGAATGTCTATTTTAATACCTTAGCTTCCTTTTTGCAGTAGGACATTTTCGTTTCTCAGAATCCCTCAATCATTGCACCTAGGTACTGTAAACTGGCCAGATTTTTGTAATAGTTTAAGATGGCTTTTGTTACCTAAGCAAAACATCACCAAATGACGTGAATTTTTGGTATGTTACTGCTTTATATGTTAGGTTTGTAAGGCAAGAAGTTGGATTAGAGTTTGTTGAATGAATTAAGAGTTATACTCATTTCTTTGAGCTGTGCGCTTAGAGCAAAACTGGACAGTTTGTCCTAATTAAAGTCTTTGAGTTAATTAGCTAACTAACGTAGATTAGTTACTAATTTAACAAAGCAAGGTTGCACCAAGAGTTCTTCTTTGACATTGGTGGCCTAGTTTGGTGGTTCTAAGGCTAGTGAAAGTGGTGGTTGTTGGTACGGTTCCAACAAGGCTTGAAGCAAAACTGATTCTTCGGTTCTTAACCAACGAATGCTCTTGTTTATGAAATGCTTTATGCATCATTTGGTATCAGAGCTTTGGTTAGTTTAAGAGCATTCTTTTAACCCTCTAATCATCCCATAATCATTTCCTAAACTCATACACATATCCCCCCCAAAACCGAAATCAATTCTAAGCCCAAACACATCTCTTTTCTTCTCTTTTCACCTCTAATCTTTGATACAACTTAGTGGTTGTTAAAATGAGTGGTGGTGAAGATCCAAATCAGTTTAGAAGGGGCATGACATTGAATGAAGCAAGGTTAGTTGGCCTTGAGAATCAAATGGCTACAATTAGTGAGCAAATGGCAAATCTCATGGAAGCTTTTCGAAGTTCTAGTGTTGGAGTTCGAAGAGAAGTTCATGAAAGGAGGCACTTTGAAGATGAGAATGAGGTTGTTTATGACTCTAGTGAAGAAGTACAATCACAAACTTCTAATCAAAGAAGGAGGCCACGAAAACAAGATGATTTTCGAGACATCAAGTTAGATGTTCCAGAATTTGATGGAAACCTTAATCCGGATGCTTATTTGGAATGGGTTTCGAGATGTAATAGGATTTTCGAGCTAAAGGAGTATGATGATTCGAAATCTTTCAAGTTGGCTATCACTAAGCTAAAGGGTTATGCATCCCTTTGGTGGGAAAACGTTGCTCTTGCTAGAGAAAGGAAGCATAAGCCGAAAATCAAGAGTTGGAAGAAACTGAAAAAGAAGATGGAAGCTAAGTTTCTCCCCTCCACTTACACTCTTGATTTATATAACCAACTTTCTGATTTGTTCCAAGGTACTAAGAATGTCGAGACATACATCCATGAATATGAAAAGTTGATGATGAAATTGGATGTTCAAGAAAGGGAAGAGCAGACCATGGCTCGTTTTGTGAAGGGCCTAGATCGTGACATCCAAAAGAAGCTTGAGCTTCAATCTTATTCTACTTTAGATGAACTTTTCAGGTTGGCTCTTAAGGTGGAAAAGCATCAAAAAGACAAGAAGAAGAAGGTATTTAGCAAAGGAACTTCTTATGCTAAAGGAGGTTCTAGTTCCTATGTAAAGCCTACTTCGACATCTCCATTTACACCTAAAAATGAAGCTAGTTCGAAATTTCTTGATAAAGGGAAGAAAGTTGCTGAAAGTTCTTCCAAGAAGGATGATATTAAATGTTTTAAGTGTCATGGTTATGGTCATTATCAAGCACAATGCCCAAACAGAAGGGTAATGACCTTATTAGACATTAAAAACATAGAAGATGCCCTTAAAGATCAAGAGGAGCACGAAAAAGAATCTGAAAAGGAGGATGAATGCAATGAAGATGTTCTTGTTGATGAAGTGGAAGGAGATGATCATCTTAGCTTGGTTCTAAGGAGGGTCCTTCACTCCAAAGAAGCCGAAGCTATACCATCTCAACGAGACCAGATTTTTCAGACAAAATGCTTAATCAAGGGCAAGATTTGTTCCATGATTATTGATGGTGGGAGTTGCACTAATGTAGCTTCGAGTTCTATGGTGGAGAAGCTCAATCATCCTACCTTCAGTCATCCTAAACCATATAAGCTTCATTGGCTTAATGATGGTAACTGTGTGGAGGTAACAAAACAAGCTTTAATTAGCTTCTCTTTTGGTGATTCGTATAATGATAAGGTTTTATGTGATGTAGTGCCTATGAATGCATGTCATATTCTCTTAGGGAGGCCGTGGCAATCTGATAAGGAAACCTTACATAATGGTAGGACTAATACATACACTTTCATGCATGAAAACAAGAAAATTATACTTAGTCCTAGCAAAAAGGGTCCGAATTTGCCTAAGAAAGAAACCTCTAATTCAAAGGCTAAAAATCAGAAATCCTTAATTCTCCAAAAACACCAAGTTGATAAGGCCATTGAAAAGGGGAAGGAAATGTACTTGTTGTTGTTAGTTGCTGCAAATGATGAAAATACTCGTGAATTACATGATTGGGTTAAACCATTAGTGAACGATTTTAGTGATATTTTTCCCGAGGATCTTCCCTATGGTTTACCACCTAGTAGGGGTATTGAGCATCAAATTGACTTAGTTCCTGGAGCACCATTACCTAATAAGGCAGCTTATAGATGTAATCCTGAAGAAGCTAAAGAGTTGCAAAAACAGATTACTGAATTGTTAGCTAAGGGATTTGTACAAGAAAGTCTTAGTCCATGTGCTGTTCCTGTTATTTTGGTTCCAAAGAAGGATGGAACTATGCGTATGTGTGTAGATTGCAGGGCTATAAACAACATTACCATCAAGTATAGGTATCCTATTCCTAGGCTTGATGATTTGCTCGATGAATTACATGGTGCTACTATATTCTCCAAGATAGATTTGCGTAGTGGTTATCATCAGATTCGAATCAAGGAAGGGGATGAATGGAAAACAGCCTTTAAGACTAAGAGTGGGTTATATGAGTGGCGTGTTATGCCATTTGGTTTAACTAATGCTCCTAGTACTTTCATGAGGCTCATGCATGAGGTACTTCGTCCTTTCATTGGTTCGTTTGTTGTGGTTTATTTTGATGATATTCTTGTGTATAGCAACAGTGAACAGGATCATCTTATTCATCTGAAGAAGGTTTTCCTTAAGCTAAGGGAAAAGAAGCTATATGCAAAGATGGAGAAGTGTGAATTCTTCACTTCTAGTGTGTCTTTTCTTGGTTTTATTATTTCATCTCAGGGTATTTCTATGGATGAATCCAAGGTGGAGGCAATCAAATCATGGCCAATTCCAAAGTCCATCACAGAAGTTCGAAGTTTTCATGGATTGGCATCTTTTTACAGGAGATTCATCAGAGGTTTTAGTACTATTTTGGCTCCACTGACCGAATGTATCAAAGGGGGTTCTTTCACTTGGACTCCAGCAGCTCAGGAAGCATTTGATCAGTTGAAAAGCAAGCTTTGTGAGGCGCCTGTTCTAGCCTTACCAGATTTCAAGAAAGTGTTTGAAGTGGAATGTGATGCAAGTGGCGTAGGGATTGGAGCTGTTTTACAACAAGGAGGGCGTCCCATAGCCTATTTCAGTGAGAAGCTCAATCATGCCAAGCTCAACTACAGCACCTATGATAAAGAGTTCTATGCTATTATTCGTGCTTTGACTTATTGGACTCATTATCTTAGGCCAGCTCAGTTTGTGTTGCATTCAGATCACCAAGCTTTGAAGTACATTAATGGACAACATAAGCTCAGTTCTCGACATGCTAAATGGGTGGAGTTCCTTCAATCTTTTGATTTTGTTTTAAAGTACAAAACTGGAGTTTCTAATGTGGTTGCAGATGCATTATCTAGGAGGCATTCTATGCTTTCTCTAATGGAGGCTCGAGTTCTTGGCTTCACTCATATTAAAGAGCTTTATTATGATGATCCAGATTTTTCACCATTGATAGAAGCGTGCAAGGATGGTTCTCATGGAGCTTATTCGGTTCTAGATGGTTTTCTCTTCCGAAATAATAAGCTTTGTATCCCTAAGTGTTCACTAAGGGATTTGCTCATCAAGGAGGTTCATGGAGGAGGCCTAGCAGGACATTTTGGTATTAACAAAACTGTGGATGTTTTGCAGGAACACTTTTATTGGCCAAAACTGGCAGGTGATGTTCACTCAGTTCTAGCTCGATGTTCTACATGTCAAAAGGCCAAGAGTTCTTTTCATCAAGGGCTCTATACTCCACTTCCAGTTCCTAATCAGCCATGGGAAGATGTTAGTATGGATTTCATTGTGGCTTTGCCTAGGACTCAAAGGCAAAGAGATGCTATTATGGTGGTGGTGGATCGATTCTCAAAGATGGCTCATTTCATTGCTTGCAACAAGACGGATGATGCAATTCATGTAGCTGATTTGTACTTCAAGGAGATCATTAGATTACATGGTGTACCAAAGACTATTGTTTCTGATAAGGATGTTAAATTCCTTAGTTTCTTTTGGAAGACTTTATGGAAGCTCCTAGGTACTAAGCTCCTCTTTAGTACCACGGCGCATCCACAAACTGATGGTCAAACGGAGGTTACAAACAGGACACTTACTACTCTACTCAGGACTCTAGTTAACAAGTCACAGAAAGATTGGGATCTAAAGCTAGCACATGCAGAATTTGCTTATAATAGATCACCTACATATGCCACGAAGTGCTCTCCATTCGAAGTGAACTATGGGGTTAATCCTTTAAGCCCCATTGATTTACTACCTATTCCAGTTGAAGTGAGGCAAAGCATAGATGCAGAGGAGAAGGCAAAGGAGATGAAAAAGCTTCACCAACAGATTAGAGCACGCATTGAGAAGGTTAATGAAGCTTACAAGGTCCGAGCTAACAAGCATCGAAAGGAGGTCATTTACAAGCCCGGGGACTTGGTATGGTTGCACCTAAGGAAGGAACGATTTCCATCCAGAAGGAAGAACAAGCTGATGCCAAGGAGTGATGGTCCATTTAGGGTGCTTGAAAAGATCAATAACAATGCATACAAGATAGAACTACCAAGTGAGATGGGCAACATTTCGGCCACCTTCAATGTGGGTGATTTAGCTCCATATTTGGAAGAAGATTTTGAGTTATAAGAAGACTTCTCCAAACCAGGGGAGAATGATGCAGGAGCATCCATGATCAATCCAAGTCTCCTAGCAAAGAGTCATCAAGAAGAGATTAAGGTGAAGGAGATTCAGTTCATTAGCTTACTTAATCCAATTTCGAACAAACAAGTACTTCGAATTGTTAATTAAGCTTAACACCTTCTTAATCTTTTTTAAGCCTTGTTGATTAATGCTTATGATCATCTTAACATCATTAAGTATTAGTAATAAAGCTTGAATTATGATTAAATAGCTTAATTAGTTAGTTCTAAGTCATTAAAGTAAGCTTAGTGAAACTGTTTTGGAAGAACAGAATTTATACGGTTTGTTTAGGGCTCGTTTTGGCTACGTTTTTGAGCTTTATTCTTGGCTAAGGCAACCATACATGACTCACCTGTGTGCTTACATACATCACCAACAAGCATGTGAAGAGTTGGAGGCAAGAATCAATAGGAAATGAGAGCTTCATGGAGAAGTATCCAAAACCGCAGCTGGGAGGCGTCATTCTGGGTCCCTCTTCATCAGTTCTGGGCAGCCGTCTTTTTAGCTTTTGGAGCTGATTTTTTGAGGATATTTTCCTTAGAATGTCTATTTTAATACCTTAGCTTCCTTTTTGCAGTAGGACA
Organism: Patellifolia procumbens; assembly: GCA_947645195.1. Classification (NCBI taxonomy): domain Eukaryota; kingdom Viridiplantae; phylum Streptophyta; class Magnoliopsida; order Caryophyllales; family Amaranthaceae; genus Patellifolia; species Patellifolia procumbens. The sequence continues at coordinate 497,150 of CANSGD010000261.1, read as the reverse complement.
TTTTCGTTTCTCAGAATCCCTCAATCATTGCACCTAGGTACTGTAAACTGGCCAGATTTTTGTAATAGTTTAAGATGGCTTTTGTTACCTAAGCAAAACATCACCAAATGACGTGAATTTTTGGTATGTTACTGCTTTATATGTTAGGTTTGTAAGGCAAGAAGTTTCATTAGACTTTGTTGAATGAATTAAGAGTTATACTCATTTCTTTGAGCTGTGCGCTTAGAGCAAAACTGGACAGTTTGTCCTAATTAAAGTCTTTGAGTTAATTAGCTAACTAACGTAGATTAGTTACTAATTTAACAAAGCAAGGTTGCACCAAGAGTTCTTCTTTGACATTGGTGGCCTAGTTTGGTGGTTCTAAGGCTAGTGAAAGTGGTGGTTGTTGGTACGGTTCCAACAAGGCTTGAAGCAAAACTGATTCTTCGGTTCTTAACCAACGAATGCTCCTGTTTATGAAATGCTTTATGCATCATTTGGTATCAGAGCTTTGGTTAGTTTAAGAGCATTCTTTTAACCCTCTAATCATCCCATAATCACTCCCTAAACTCATACACTTATCCCCCCAAAACCGAAATCAATTCTAAGCCCAAACACATCTCTTTTCTTCTCTTTTCACCTCTAATCTTTGATACAACTTAGTGGTTGTAAAAATGAGTGGTGGTGAAGATCCAAATCAGTTTAGAAGGGGCATGACATTGAATGAAGCAAGGTTAGTTGGCCTTGAGAATCAAATGGCTACAATTAGTGAGCAAATGGCAAATCTCATGGAAGCTTTTCGAAGTTCTAGTGTTGGAATTCGAAGAGAAGTTCATGAAAGGAGGCACTTTGAAGATGAGAATGAGGTTGTTTATGACTCTAGTGAAGAAGTACAATCACAAACTTCTAATCAAAGAAGGAGGCCACGAAAACAAGATGATTTTCGAGACATCAAGTTAGATGTTCCAGAATTTGATGGAAACCTTAATCCGGATGCTTATTTGGAATGGGTTTCGAGATGTAATAGGATTTTCGAGCTAAAGGAGTATGATGATTCGAAATCTTTCAAGTTGGCTATCACTAAGCTAAAGGGTTATGCATCCCTTTGGTGGGAAAACGTTGCTCTTGCTAGAGAAAGGAAGCATAAGCCGAAAATCAAGAGTTGGAAGAAACTGAAAAAGAAGATGGAAGCTAAGTTTCTCCCCTCCACTTACACTCTTGATTTATATAACCAACTTTCTGATTTGTTCCAAGGTACTAAGAATGTCGAGACATACATCCATGAATATGAAAAGTTGATGATGAAATTGGATGTTCAAGAAAGGGAAGAGCAGACCATGGCTCGTTTTGTGAAGGGCCTAGATCGTGACATCCAAAAGAAGCTTGAGCTTCAATCTTATTCTACTTTAGATGAACTTTTCAGGTTGGCTCTTAAGGTGGAAAAGCATCAAAAAGACAAGAAGAAGAAGGTATTTAGCAAAGGAACTTCTTATGCTAAAGGAGGTTCTAGTTCCTATGTAAAGCCTACTTCGACATCTCCATTTACACCTAAAAATGAAGCTGGTTCGAAATTTCTTGATAAAGGGAAGAAAGTTGCTGAAAGTTCTTCCAAGAAGGATGATATTAAATGTTTTAAGTGTCATGGTTATGGTCATTATCAAGCACAATGCCCAAACAGAAGGGTAATGACCTTATTAGACATTAAAAACATAGAAGATGCCCTTAAAGATCAAGAGGAGCACGAAAAAGAATCTGAAAAGGAGGATGAATGCAATGAAGATGTTCTTGTTGATGAAGTGGAAGGAGATGATCATCTTAGCTTGGTTCTAAGGAGGGTCCTTCACTCCAAAGAAGCCGAAGCTATACCATCTCAACGAGACCAGATTTTTCAGACAAAATGCTTAATCAAGGGCAAGATTTGTTCCATGATTATTGATGGTGGGAGTTGCACTAATGTAGCTTCGAGTTCTATGGTGGAGAAGCTCAATTATCCTACCTTCAGTCATCCTAAACCATATAAGCTTCATTGGCTTAATGATGGTAACTGTGTGGAGGTAACAAAACAAGCTTTAATTAGCTTCTCTTTTGGTGATTCGTATAATGATAAGGTTTTATGTGATGTGGTGCCTATGAATGCATGTCATATTCTCTTAGGGAGGCCGTGGCAATCTGATAAGGAAACCTTACATAATGGTAGGACTAATACATACACTTTCATGCATGAAAACAAGAAAATTATACTTAGTCCTAGCAAAAAGGGTCCGAATTTGCCTAAGAAAGAAACCTCCAATTCGAAAGCTAAAAATCAGAAATCCTTAATTCTCCAAAAACACCAAGTTGATAAGGCCATTGAAAAGGGGAAGGAAATGTACTTGTTGTTGTTATTTGCTGCAAATGATGAAAATACTCGTGAATTACATGATTGGGTTAAACCATTAGTGAACGATTTTAGTGATATTTTTCCCGAGGATCTTCCCTATGGTTTACCACCTAGTAGGGGTATTGAGCATCAAATTGACTTAGTTCCTGGAGCACCATTACCTAATAAGGCAGCTTATAGATGTAATCCTGAAGAAGCTAAAGAGTTGCAAAAACAGATTACTGAATTGTTAGCTAAGGGATTTGTACAAGAAAGTCTTAGTCCATGTGTTGTTCCTGTTATTTTGGTTCCAAAGAAGGATGGAACTATGCGTATGTGTGTAGATTGCAGGGCTATAAACAACATTACCATCAAGTATAGGTATCCTATTCCTAGGCTTGATGATTTGCTCGATGAATTACATGGTGCTACTATATTCTCCAAGATAGATTTGCGTAGTGGTTATCATCAGATTCGAATCAAGGAAGGGGATGAATGGAAAACAGCCTTTAAGACTAAGAGTGGGTTATATGAGTGGCGTGTTATGCCATTTGGTTTAACTAATGCTCCTAGTACTTTCATGAGGCTCATGCATGAGGTACTTCGTCCTTTCATTGGTTCGTTTGTTGTGGTTTATTTTGATGATATTCTTGTGTATAGCAACAGTGAACAGGATCATCTTATTCATCTGAAGAAGGTTTTCCTTAAGCTAAGGGAAAAGAAGCTATTTGCAAAGATGGAGAAGTGTGAATTCTTCACTTCTAGTGTGTCTTTTCTTGGTTTCATTATTTCATCTCAGGGTATTTCTATGGATGAATCCAAGGTGGAGGCAATCAAATCATGGCCAATTCCAAAGTCCATCACAGAAGTTCGAAGTTTTCATGGATTGGCATCTTTTTACAGGAGATTCATCAGAGGTTTTAGTACTATTTTGGCTCCACTGACCGAATGTATCAAAGGGGGTTCTTTCACTTGGACTCCAGCAGCTCAGGAAGCATTTGATCAGTTGAAAAGCAAGCTTTGTGAGGCGCCTGTTCTAGCCTTACCAGATTTCAAGAAAGTGTTTGAAGTGGAATGTGATGCAAGTGGCGTAGGGATTGGAGCTGTTTTACAACAAGGAGGGCGTCCCATAGCCTATTTCAGTGAGAAGCTCAATCATGCCAAGCTCAACTACAGCACCTATGATAAAGAGTTCTATGCTATTATTCGTGCTTTGACTTATTGGACTCATTATCTTAGGCCAGCTCAGTTTGTGTTGCATTCAGATCATCAAGCTTTGAAGTACATTAATGGGCAACATAAGCTCAGTTCACGACATGCTAAATGGGTGGAGTTCCTTCAATCTTTTGATTTTGTTTTAAAGTACAAAACTGGAGTTTCTAATGTGGTTGCAGATGCATTATCTAGGAGGCATTCTATGCTTTCTCTAATGGAGGCTCGAGTTCTTGGCTTCACTCATATTAAGGAGCTTTATTATGATGATCCAGATTTTTCACCATTGATAGAAGCGTGCAAGGATGGTTCTCATGGAGCTTATTCGGTTCTAGATGGTTTTCTCTTCCGAAATAATAAGCTTTGTATCCCTAAGTGCTCACTAAGGGATTTGCTCATCAAGGAGGTTCATGGAGGAGGCCTAGCAGGACATTTTGGTATTAATAAAACTGTGGATGTTTTGCAGGAACACTTTTATTGGCCAAAACTGGCAGGTGATGTTCACTCAGTTCTAGCTCGATGTTCTACATGTCAAAAGGCCAAGAGTTCTTTTCATCAAGGGCTCTATACTCCACTTCCAGTTCCTAATCAGCCATGGGAAGATATTAGTATGGATTTCATTGTGGCTTTGCCTAGGACTCAAAGGCAAAGAGATGCTATTATGGTGGTGGTGGATCGATTCTCAAAGATGGCTCATTTCATTGCTTGCAACAAGACGGATGATGTAATTCATGTAGCTGATTTGTACTTCAAGGAGATCATTAGATTACATGGTGTACCGAAGACTATTGTTTCTGATAAGGATGTTAAGTTCCTTAGTTTCTTTTGGAAGACTTTATGGAAGCTCCTAGGTACTAAGCTCCTCTTTAGTACCACGGCGCATCCACAAACTGATGGCCAAACGGAGGTTACAAACAGGACACTTACTACTCTACTCAGGACTCTAGTTAACAAGTCACAGAAAGATTGGGATCTAAAGCTAGCACATGCAGAATTTGCTTATAATAGATCACCTACATATGCCACGAAGTGCTCTCCATTCGAAGTGAACTATGGGGTTAATCCTTTAAGCCCCATTGATTTACTACCTATTCCAGTTGAAGTGAGGCAAAGCATAGATGCAGAGGAGAAGGCAAAGGAGATGAAAAAGCTTCACCAACAGATTAGAGCACGCATTGAGAAGGTTAATGAAGCTTACAAGGTCCGAGCTAACAAGCATCGAAAGGAGGTCATTTACAAGCCCGGGGACTTGGTATGGTTGCACCTAAGGAAGGAACGATTTCCATCCAGAAGGAAGAACAAGCTAATGCCAAGGAGTGATGGTCCATTTAGGGTGCTTGAAAAGATCAATAACAATGCATACAAGATAGAACTACCAAGTGAGATGGGCAACATTTCGGCCACCTTCAATGTGGGTGATTTAGCTCCATATTTGGAAGAAGATTTTGAGTTATAAGAAGACTTCTCCAAACCAGGGGAGAATGATGCAGGAGCATCCATGATCAATCCAAGTCTCCTAGCAAAGAGTCATCAAGAAGAGATTAAGGTGAAGGAGATTCAGTTCATTAGCTTACTTAATCCAATTTCGAACAAACAAGTACTTCGAATTGTTAATTAAGCTTAACACCTTCTTAATCTTTTTTAAGCCTTGTTGATTAATGCTTATGATCATCTTAACATCATTAAGTATTAGTAATAAAGCTTGAATTATGATTAAATAGCTTAATTAGTTAGTTCTAAGTCATTAAAGTAAGCTTAGTGAAACTGTTTTGGAAGAACAGAATTTATACGGTTTGTTTAGGGCTCGTTTTGGCTACGTTTTTGAGCTTTATTCTTGGCTAAGGCAACCATACATGACTCACCTGTGTGCTTACATACATCACCAACAAGCATGTGAAGAGTTGGAGGCAAGAATCAATAGGAAATGAGAGCTTCATGGAGAAGTATCCAAAACCGCAGCTGGGAGGCGTCATTCTGGGTCCCTCTTCATCAGTTCTGGGCAGCCGTCTTTTTTTAGCTTTTGGAGCTGATTTTTTGAGGATATTTTCCTTAGAATGTCTATTTTAATACCTTAGCTTCCTTTTTGCAGTAGGACATTTTCGTTTCTCAGAATCCCTCAATCATTGCACCTAGGTACTGTAAACTGGCCAGATTTTTGTAATAGTTTAAGATGGCTTTTGTTACCTAAGCAAAACATCACCAAATGACGTGAATTTTTGGTATGTTACTGCTTTATATGTTAGGTTTGTAAGGCAAGAAGTTTCATTAGACTTTGTTGAATGAATTAAGAGTTATACTCATTTCTTTGAGCTGTGCGCTTAGAGCAAAACTGGACAGTTTGTCCTAATTAAAGTCTTTGAGTTAATTAGCTAACTAACGTAGATTAGTTACTAATTTAACAAAGCAAGGTTGCACCAAGAGTTCTTCTTTGACATTGGTGGCCTAGTTTGGTGGTTCTAAGGCTAGTGAAAGTGGTGGTTGTTGGTACGGTTCCAACAAGGCTTGAAGCAAAACTGATTCTTCGGTTCTTAACCAACGAATGCTCTTGTTTATGAAATGCTTTATGCATCACCTAATACCTATTTAAGGAGTCAAAAACAATAGGTAATTATGCACATCAAATGATTTGAAAGGTGTTCATACACCACAAAATCTCGTAAGAGAGTATGATAATTTTAACCTTTGATTTGAAATGAGTTTGATCCAAGGGCTTCATATACTTTAAAGATACCTAATACCTAATAAATGATTCAAAAACAATAGGTAATTAAGCACATCAAATGATTTGAAAGGTGTTCATACACCACAAAATCTCGTAAGAGACTATGATAGTTTTAACCTTCGATTTGAAATGAGTTTGATTCAAGGGCTTCATATGATTAAAATAAACCTAATACCTATTCAAGTAGTCAAAAACAATAGGTAATTAAGCACATCAAATGATTTGAAAGGTGTAAATACACCACAAAATCTCGTAAGAGACTATGATAGTTTTAACCTTTATTTGAAATGAGTTTGATCACAGGGCTTCATATACTTTAAATATACCTAATACCTATTAAATGAGTCAAAAACAATAGGTAATTAAGCACATCAAATGATTTGAAAGGTGTTCATACATCACAAAATCTCGTAAGAGACTATGATAGTTTTTAACCTTTGATTTGAAATGAGTTCGATCCAAGAGCTTCATATGATTTCAATATACGTAATACCTATTCAAGAAGTCAAAAACAATAGGTAATTAAGCACATCAAATGATTTGAAAGGTGTTCATACACCAAAAAATCTCGTAAAAGACTATGATAGTTTTAACATTTGATTTGAAATGAGTTTGTTCCAAGGGCTTCATATGCTTTACATATACCTAATACCTATTCAAGGAGTCAAAATAAATAGTTAATTAAGCACATCAAATAATTTTAAAGGTGTTCATACACCAAATAATATCGTAAGAGACTATGATAGTTTTAACCTTTGATTTGAAATGAGTTTGATCAAAGGGCTTCATATTATTTACATATACCTAATACCTACGAAAGGAATCAAAAACAATAGGTAATTAAGCACATCAAATGATTTGAAAGGTGTTCATACACCACAAAATCTCGTAAGAGACTATGATAGTTTTAACCTTTGATTTGAAATGAGTTTGATCCAAGGGCTTCATATGCTTTACATATACCTAATACCTATGAATGGAATAAAAAAAAATAGCTAATTAAGCACATCAAATGATTTGAAAGGTGTTCATACACCACAAAATCTCGTAAGAGACTATGATAGTTTTAACCTTTGATTTGAAATGAGTTTGATCCAAGGGCTTCATATGATTTAAATATGCCTAATACCTATTCAAGGAGTCAAAAACAATAGGTAATTAAGCACATCAAATGATTTGAAAGGTGTTCATACACCACAAAATCTCGTAAGAGACTATGATAGTTTTAACGTTTGATTTGAAATGAGTTTGATCGAAGGGCTTCATATGATTTACATATACCTAATACCTATGAAAGGAATCAAAACCAATATCTAATTAAGCACATCATTTGATTTGAAAGGTGTTCATACACCACAAAATCTCGTAAGAGACTATGATAGTTTTAACCTTCGATTTGAAATGAGTTTGATCCAAGGGCTTCATATCATTTAAATATACCTAATACCTATTTAAGGAGTGAAAAACAATAGGTAATTATGCACATCAAATGATTTGAAAGGTGTTCATACACCACAAAATCTCGTAAGAGAGTATGATAATTTTAACCTTTGATTTGAAATGAGTTTGATCCAAGGGCTTCATATACTTTAAAGATACCTAATACCTAATAAATGAGTCAAAAACAATAGGTAATTAAGCACATCAAATGATTTGAAAGGTGTTCATACACCACAAAATCTCGTAAGAGACTATGATAGTTTTAACCTTCGATTTGAAATGAGTTTGATTCAAGGGCTTCATATGATTAAAATAAACCTAATACCTATTCAAGTAGTCAAAAACAATAGGTAATTAAGCACATCAAATGATTTGAAAGGTGTAAATACACCACAAAATCTCGTAAGAGACTATGATAGTTTTAACCTTTATTTGAAATGAGTTTGATCACAGGGCTTCATATACTTTAAATATACCTAATACCTATTAAATGAGTCAAAAACAATAGGTAATTAAGCACATCAAATGATTTGAAAGGTGTTCATACATCACAAAATCTCGTAAGAGACTATGATAGTTTTTAACCTTTGATTTGAAATGAGTTCGATCCAAGAGCTTCATATGATTTCAATATACGTAATACCTATTCAGGAAGTCAAAAACAATAGGTAATTAAGCACATCAAATGATTTGAAAGGTGTTCATACACCAAAAAATCTCGTAAAAGACTATGATAGTTTTAACATTTGATTTGAAATGAGTTTGTTCCAAGGGCTTCATATGCTTTACATATACCTAATACCTATTCAAGGAGTCAAAATAAATAGTTAATTAAGCACATCAAATAATTTTAAAGGTGTTCATACACCAAAAAATATCGTGAGAGACTATGATAGTTTTAACCTTTGATTTGAAATGAGTTTGATCAAAGGGCTTCATATTATTTACATATACCTAATACCTACGAAAGGAATCAAAAACAATAGGTAATTAAGCACATCAAATGATTTGAAAGGTGTTCATACACCACAAAATCTCGTAAGAGACTATGATAGTTTTAACCTTTGATTTGAAATGAGTTTGATCCAAGGGCTTCATATGCTTTACATATACCTAATACCTATGAATGGAATAAAAAACAATAGCTAATTAAGCACGTCAAATGATGTGAAAGGTGTTCATACACCACAAAATCTCGTAAGAGACTATGATAGTTTTAACCTTTGATTTGAAATGAGTTTGATCCAAGGGCTTCATATGATTTAAATATACCTAATACCTATTCAAGGAGTCAAAAACAATAGGTAATTAAGCACATCAAATGATTTGAAAGGTGTTCATACACCACAAAATCTCGTAAGAGACTATGATAGTTTTAACGTTTGATTTGAAATGAGTTTGATCGAAGGGCTTCATATGCTTTACATATACCTAATACCTATGAAAAGAATAAAAAACAATAGGTAATTTGGCACATCAAATGATTTGAAAGGTGTTCATACACCACAATATCTCGTAAGAGACTATGATAGTTTTAACGTTTGATTTGAAATGAGTTTGAGCCAAGGGCTTCATATGCTTTAAATATACCTAATACCTATTCAAGGAGTCAAAATCATTAGGAAATTAAGCACATAAAATGATTTGAAAGGTGTTCATACACAACAAAATCTCGTAAGAGACTATGATAGTTTTAACGTTTGATTTGAAATGAGTTTGATCGAAGGGCTTCATATGATTTACATATACCTAATACCTATGAAAGGAATCAAAACCAATATCTAATTAAGCACATCATTTGATTTGAAAGGTGTTCATACACCACAAAATCCCGTAAGAGACAATGATAGTTTTAACCTTCCATTTGAAATGAGTTTTATCCAAAGGGCTTAATATGCTTTATATATGCCTAATACCTATTCAAGGAGTTAAAAACAATAGGTAATTATGCACATCAAATGATTAGAAAGGTGTTCATACACCAAAAAATCTCGTAAGAGACTATGATAGTTTTAACCTTTAATTTGGAATGAGTTAGTTCCAAGGGTTTCATATGATTTAAATATACCTAATTCCTATTCAAGGAGTCAAAAACAATAGGTAATTAAGCACATCAAATGATTTGAAAGGTGATACACCATAAAATCTCGTAAGAGACTATGATAGTTTTAACCTTTGATTTGAAATGAGTTTGATCCAAGGGCTTCATATACTTAAAATATACCTGATACCTATTAAATGAGTCCTAAACAATAGGTAATTAAGCACATCAAATGATTTGAAAGGTGTTCACACACCACAAAATCTCGTAAGAAACTTTGATAGATTTAACGTTTGATTTGAAATGAGTTTGATCCAAGGGCTTCATATGATTTAAAAAAACCTAATACCTATTCAAGGAGTCAAAATCAATAGGAAATTAAGCTCATCAAATGATTTGAAAGGTGTTCATACACAACAAAATCTCGTAAGAGACTCTGATAGTTTTAACCTTTGATTTGAAATGAGTTTGATCCATGGGCTTCATACACTTTAAATATACCTAATACCTATTAAATGAGTCAAAAACAATAGGTAATTAAGCACATCAAATGATTTGAAAGGTGTTCATACATCATAAAATCTCGTTAGAGACTATGATAGTTTTTAACCTTTGATTTGAAATGAGTTTGATCCTAGGGCTTCATATGATTGAAATGTACCTAATACCTATTCAAGGAGTCAAAAACATTAGGTAATTAAGTAAATCAAATGATTTGAAAGGTGTTCATACACCATAAAATCTCGTTAGAGACTATGACAGTTTTAACCTTTGATTTGAAATGAGTTTGATCCAAGGGCTTCATATCATTTAAATATAACTAATTCGCATTCAAGGAATCAAAAAAATAGGTAATTAAGCACAACAAATGATTTGAAAGGTGTTCATACACCACAAAAACCCCGTATGAGACTATGATAGTTTTAACCTTCGATTTGAAATAAGTTTGATTCAAGGGCTTCATATGATTAAAATATACCTAATACCTATTCAAATAGTTAAAACAATAGGTAATTAAGCACATCAAATGATTTGAAAGGTGTTCATACACCACAAAATCATGTAAGAGACTAGTATAGTTTAAATGTTTGATTTGAAATGAGTTTGATCTAAGGGCTTCATATGCTTTACATATACCTAATACCTAAGAAAGGAATCAAAACCAATAGCTAATTAAGCACATCAATTGATTTTAAAGGTGTTCATACACCACAAACTCTTGTAGAGACTATTATAGTTTTGACCTTTGATTTGAAATGAGTTTGATCCAAGGGCTTTATTTGCTTTACATATACCTAATACCTACGAAAGGAATAAAATAAAATAGGCAATTAAGCACATCAAATGATTTAGAAAGTTGTTCATACACCACAAAATCTCGTAAGAGACTCTTATAGATTTAACCTTCGATTTGAAATGAGTTTGATCCATGGGCGTCATATGATTAAAATATACATAATACCTATTCAAGGAGTTAAAAACAATAGGTAACTAAGCACATCAAATGATTTGAAAGGTGTTCATACACCACAAAATCTCGTAAGAGACTTTGATAGTTTTAACATTTGATTTGAAATGAGTTTGATCCAATGGCTTCATATGCTTTACATATACCTAATACCTATTCAAGGAGTCAAAATCAATAGGAAATTAAGCAATTCAAATGTTTTGAAAGGTGTTCATACACAACAAAATCTCGTAAGAGACTATGATAGTTTTAACCTTTGATTTGAAATGAGTTTGATCCAAGGGCTTCTTATGATTTAGATATACCTAATACCTATTCAAGGAGTCAAAATCAGTAGGAAATTAAGCAATTCAAATGATTGGAAAGGTGTTCATACACTAGAAAATCTCGTAAGAGACTATGATAGTTTTAACCTTCGATTTGAAATGAGTTTGATCCAAGGGCTTCATATCATTTAAATATACCTAATACCTATTCAAGGATTCAAAAACAATAGTTAATTAAGCACATCAAATGATTTGAAAGGTGTTCATACACCACAAAATCTCGTAAGAGAGTATGATAATTTTAACCTTCGATTTGAAATGAGTTTGATCCAAGGGCTTCATATGCTTTACATATACCTAATACCTATAAAAGGAGTCAAAAACAATAGGTAAATAAACACATCAAATGATTTGAAAGGTGTTCATACACCACAAAATCTAGTTAGAGACTATGATAGTTTTAACCTTTGATTTGAAATGAGTTTGATCCAAGGGCTTCATATCAATTATATATACCTAATACCTATTCGAGGAGGCAAAACAATAGGTAATTAAGCACAACAAATGATTTGAAAGGTTTTCATACACCACAAAATCTCGTAAGAGACTATGATAGTTTTAACCTTCGATTTGAAATGAGTTTTATGCAAGGGCTTCATATGATTTAAATATACCTAATACCTATTCAAGGAGTCAAAAACAATATTTAACTACGCACATCAAAAGATTTGAAAGATGTTTATACACCACAAAATCTCGTAAGAGAATATGATAGTTTTAACCTTCGATTTGAAATGAGTTTGATTCAAGGGCTTCATATGATTAAAATATACCTAATACCTATTCAAGTAGTCAAAAACACTAGGTAATTAAGCACATCAAATGATTTGAAAGGTGTTCATACACCACAAAATCTCGTAAGAGACAATGATAGTTTTAACCTTTGATTTGAAATGAGTTTGATCCAAGGGCTTCATATGCTTTACATATACCTAATACCTATTAAAGGAGTCAAAAACAATAGGTAATTAAGCACATCAAATGATTTGAAAGGTGTTCATACACCAAAAAATCTCGTAAGAGACTATGATAGTTTTAACCTTCGATTTGAAATGAGTTTTATGCAAGGGCTTCATATGATTTAAATATACCTAATACCTATTCAAGGAGTCAAAAACAATATTTAACTACGCACATCAAAAGATTTGAAAGATGTTCATACACCACAAAATCTCGTAAGAGAATATGATAGTTTTAACCTTCGATTTGAAATGAGTTTGATTCAAGGGCTTCATATGATTAAAATATACCTAATACCTATTCAAGTAGTCAAAAACACTAGGTAATTAAGCACATCAAATGATTTGAAAGGTGTTCATACACCACAAAATCTCGTAAGAGACAATGATAGTTTTAACCTTTGATTTGAAATGAGTTTGATCCAAGGGCTTCATACACTTTAAATATACCTAATACCTATTAAATGAGTCAAAAACAGTAGGTAATTAAGCACATCAAATGATTTGAAAGGTGTTCATACATCATAAAATCTCGTTAGAGACTATGATAGTTTTTAACCTTTGATTTGAAATGAGTTTGATCCTTGGGCTTCATATGATTTCAATATACCTAATACCTATTCAAGGAGTCAAAAACAATAGGTAATGAAGCACATCAAATGATTTGAAAGGTGTTCATACATATCAAAATCGCGTAAGAGACTATGATAGTTTTAACCTTTAATTTCAAATGAGTTTGATCCAAGGGCTTCATATGCTTTACATATAACTAAAACCTATAAAAGGAATCAAAAACACTAGGTAATTAAGCACATCAAATGATTTGAAAGGTGTTCATACACCAAAAAATCTCGTAAGAGACTATGATAGTTTTAACCTTTAATTTGAAATGAGTTTGATCCAAGGGTTTCATATGATTTAAATATACCCAATACCTATTCAAGGATTCAAAAATAATAGGTAATTAAGCACATCAATTTATTTGAAAGGTGTTCATACACAATAAAATCTCGTAAGAGACTATGATAGTTTTAACCTTTGATTTGAAATGAGTTTGATCCAAGGGCTTCATATGATTGAAATATACCTAATACCTTTTCAAGTAGTCAAAAACAATAGGTAATTAAGCACATCAAATGATTTGAAAGGTGTTCAAACACCACAAAATCTCGTAAGAGTCTACGATAGTTTTTACCTTTGATTTGAAATGAGTTTGATCCAAGGGCTTCATATGATTGAAATATACCTAATACCTATTCAAGTAGTCAAAAACAATAGGTAATTAAGCACATTACATGATTTGAAAGGTGTTCATACACCACAAAATTTCGTAAGAGACTATGATAGTTTTGACCTTTGATTTGAAATGAGTTTGATCCAACGGCTTCATATGATTTAAATATACCTAATACCCATTCAAGGAGTCAAAAATAATAGGTTATTAAGCACAACAAAAGATTTGAAAGGTGTTCATGCATCACAAAATCTCGTAAGAGACTATGATAGTTTTAACCTTCGATTTGAAATGAGTTTGATCCAAGGGCTTCATTTGATTTAAATATACCTAATACCTATTCAGGGAGTCAAAAAAAATAGGTAATTAAGCACATGAAAATATTTGAAAGATGTTCACGCACCACAAAATCTCGTAAGAGACTCTAATAGATTTAACGTTTGATTTGAAATGAGTTTGATCCAAGGGGTTCATATGATTTAAATATAACTAATACCTATTCAAGGAGTCAAAAACAATAGATAATAAAGTACATCAAATGATTTGAAAGGGGTTCATACACCACAAAATCTCGTAAGAGACTACGATAGTTTTAACGTTTGATTTGAAATGAGTTTGATCCAAGGGCTTCATATGCTTTACATATACGTAATACCTATGACAGGAATCAAAACCAATAGCTAATTAAGCACATCAATTGATTTGAAAGGTGTTCATACACCACAAAATCTCGTAAGAGACTATGATAGTTTTAACCTCTGATTTGAAATGAGTTTGATCCAAGGGCTTTATATGATTGAAATATACCTAATACCTATTCAAGGAGTCAAAAACAATAGGTAATTAAGCACATCAAATGATTTGAAAGATGTTCATACACCACAAAATCTCGTAAGAGACTATGATAGTTTTAACCTTTGATTTGAAATGAGTTTGATACAAGGGCTTCATATCATTTAAATATACCTAATACCTATTCAAGGACTCAAAAACAATAGGTAATTAAGCACATTAAGTGATTTGAAAGGTGTTCATACACCACAAAATCTGGTAAGAGAGTATGATAATTTTAACCTTTGATTTGAAATGAGTTTGATCCAAGGGCTTCATATGATTTACATATACCTAATACCTATTAAAGGAGTCAAAAATAATAGGTAATTAAGCACATCAAATGATTTGAAAGGTGTTCATACATCACAAAATCTAGTAAGAGACTATGATAGTTTTAACCTTTGATTTGAAATAAGTTTGATCCAAGGGCTTCATATGCTTTACATATACCTAATACCTATTAAAGGAGTCAAAAACAATAGGTAATTAAGCACATCAAATGATTTGAAAGGTGTTCATACACCTAAAAATCTCGTAAGAGACTATGATAGTTTTAACCTTTAATTTGAAATGAGTTTGATCCAAGGGTTTCATATTATTTAAATATACCCAATACCTATTCAAGGAGTCAAAAACAATAGGTAATTAAGCACATCAAATGATTTGAAAGGTGTTCATTCACAATAAAATCTCGTAAGAGACTATGATAGTTTTAACCTTTGATTTGAAATGAGTTTGATCCAAGGGCTTCATATGATTGAAATATACCTAATACCTTTTCAAGTAGTCAAAAACAATAGGTAATTAAGCACATCAAATGATTTGAAAGGTGTTCAAACACCACAAAATCTCGTAAGAGTCTATGATAGTTTTAACCTTTGATTTGAAATGAGTTTGATCCAAGGGCTTCATATGTTTTAAATATACCTAATACCAATTCAAGGAGTAAAAATCTGTAGGAAATTAAGCATATCAAATGATTTGAAAGGTGTTCATACACAAAAAAATCTCGTAAGAGACTATGATAGTTTTAACCTTATATTTGAAATTAGTTTGATCCAAGGGCTTCATATGATTTACATATACCTAATACCTATTAAAGGAGTAAAAAACAATAGGTAATTAAACACATCAAATGATTTGAAAGGTGTTCATACATCACAAAATCTAGTAAGAGACTATGATAGTTTTAACCTTTGATTTGAAATGAGTTTAATCCAAGGGCTTCATATGCTTTACATATACCTAATACCTATTAAAGGAGTCAAAAAAAATAGGTAATTAAGCACATCAAATGATTTGAAAGGTGTTCATACACCAAAAAATCTCGTAAGAGACTATGATAGTTTTAACCTTTAATTTGAAATGAGTTTGATCCAAGGGTTTCATATGATTTAAATATACCCAATACCTATTCAAGGATTCAAAAATAATAGGTAATTAAGCACATCAAATGATTTGAAAGGTGTTCATACACAATAAAATCTCGTAAGTGAATATGATAGTTTTAACCTTTGATTTGTAATGAGTTTGATCCAAGGGCTTCATATGATTGAAATATACCTAATACCTTTTCAAGTAGTCAAAAACAATAGGTAATTAAGCACATCAAATGATTTGAAAGGTGTTCAAACACCACAAAATCTCGTAAGAGTCTATGATAGTTTTAACCTTTGATTTGAAATGAGTTTGATCCAAGGCCTTCATATGATTTAAATAAACCTAATACCTATTCAAGGAGTAAAAATCTGTAGGAAATTAAGCATATCAAATGATTTAAAAGGTGTTCATACACAAAAAAATCTCGTAAGAGACTATGATAGTTTTAACCTTTGATTTGAAATGAGTTTGATCCGAGGGCTTCATATCATTTAAATATACCTAATACCCATTCAAGGAGTCAAAAACAATAGGTTATTAAGCACAGCAAATGATTTGAAAGGTGTTCATGCATCAAAAAATGTCGTAAGAGACTATGATAGTTTTAACCTTCGATTTGAAATGAGTTTGATCCAAGGGTTTCATTTGATTTAAATATACCTAATACCTATTCAAGGAGTCAAAAAAATAGGTAATTAAGCACATCAAATTATTTGAAAGATGTTCACACACCACAAAATCTCGTAAGAGACTCTAATAGATTTAACGTTTGATTTGAAATGAGTTTGATCCAAGGGCTTCATATGATTTAAATATACCTAATACCTATTCAAGGAGTCAAAATCAATAGGAATTTAAGCACATATAATGATTTGAAAGGTTTTCATACACAACAAAATCTCGTAAGAGACTATGATAGTTTTAACCTTTGAATTGAAATGAGTTTGATCCATGGGCTTCATATGATTGAAATATACCTAATACCTATTCAAGGAGTAAAAAAAAATAGGTAATTAAGCACATCAAATTATTTGAAAGGTGTTCATACACCACAAAATCTCGTAAGAGACTATGATAGTTTTAACCTTTTATTTGAAAGGAGTTTGATCCAAGGGCTACATATCATTTAAATATACCTAATACCTATTCAGGGAGTCAAAAACAATAGGAAATTAAGCACATCAAATAATTTGAAAGGTGTTCATACAATTCAAAATCTCGTAAGAGACTATGATAGTTTTAACCTTTGATTTGAAAGGAGTTTGATCCAAGGGCTTCATATGAATAAAATATACCTAATACCTATTCAAGTAGTCAAAACCAATAGGTAATTAAGCACATCAAATGATTTGAAAGGTGTTCATATACCACAAAATCTTGTAAGAGACAATGATAGTTTTAACCTTTGATTTGAAATGAGTTTGATCCAAGGGCTTCATATACTTTAAATATACCTAATACCTATTAAATGAGTAAAAAATAATAGGTAATCAAGCACATCAAATGATTTGAAAGGTGGTCATATATCACAAAATCTCGTAAGAGACTGATAGTTTTTAACCTTTGATTTGAAATGAGTTTGATCAAAGGGCTTCATATGCTTTATGATGGAGGTCCATCTAGCTCCATTGATTCCAAGACCAAGAACATGGTTGCTTGTGTGTTAAGGGATGTTCTGAATTCCCTTAAGAGTATTGAGTCCTTTAAGTCCCTTGAGAATGTCCTTAGCTTAGTTAATTGATTATTGACTAAGTTACTATCTTTATTGCTTTATTAGGAGTCTAGTTAATAAAATGTACTCTTAGTTAATTTAATGATATATTAGATTAACTAGGAAAGTCTTAGTTGAGTTGTAATTTCCATTTCTAGAAAGTAGAAAGTCAACTAGGGTTACAAAGGAAGGCAATCAAGGAGTGGCCTACTCCTACTTCAATACAACAAGTTCGAAGCTTTCATGGACTAGCTTCCTTTTATAGGAGGTTTGTTCGAAATTTCAGTGCTATCATGACTCCAATTGCAGAGATCACAAAGCTAAAGAAGTTTGAGTGGAGTGATCAAGCCAACAAGGCGTTTGAGGAGGTAAAAGCTCAATTGATTAGTGCTCCTATTCTAGCTTTACCTAACTTTAATGAAGTTTTTGAGGTCGAATGTGATGCATCTGGCGTGGGAATTGGAGCTGTGCTGTCTCAAAATGGAAGGCCTTTGGCCTACTTTAGTGAGAAACTAAACGAGGCAAAGATAAAGTACTCGACCTATGACAAAGAATTCTATGCTTTGGTTCGTGCTTTGGACCATTGGAGACACTATCTCATAGCAAAGGAGTTTATTCTCCATTCAGATCATGAGGCACTTAAGTACCTCCAAAGCCAACAGAAATTGCAGCCTAGACATGCTAAATGGGTGGAATACCTTCAAACATTCCATTTTACTATTAAGCATAAAGCAGGGAAGATGAACAAAGGTGCTGATGCCTTATCTAGGAGGTCTTGTTGCTTTCTACCTTAAGGCCTAAGGTGATGGGGCTTGAGTTGTTGAAAGAATGTTATGTAGAGGACAAGGACTTTGGTGTTTTGTTTGAAAAGTGCCATAATCGCCCAAGTGGTGATTATTATCTCTTAAAGGGGTTTCTTTTTAAAGGAAATCGCCTTTGTATTCCTAGGCACAGTATGAGAGTGTCCTTAGTCAAGGAGTTTCATGAAGGTGGGCTTGCTGGCCACTTTGGAATAGAAAAGACTATTATGCTTGTGAGCGAGTATTTCTTTTGGCCTAGATTGGCAAGAGATGTAGAGTTCTTGATTAAAAGGTGCTTGATATGCCAAAAGGCTAAGGGACATTTACTACCTCAAGGGTTGTTTATGCCTCTTCCTGTTCCTCAAGCATCATGGGAAGATGTGAGCTTGGATTTCATTACAGGATTACCTAGAACCCAACGCCAAAAAGATTCAATCATGGTGGTGGTTGATAGGTTTTCCAAGATGGCACACTTTGTGGCGTGCCATACTACTAACGATGTTGTTTCTTGTGCTAACTTGTTTTTCAGGGACATTGTTAGGTTGCATGGAGTGCCAAAGACGATGGTTAGTGATCGAGACCCAAAATTTTTAAGTCACTTTTTGCTTACACTTTGGAAGAAGATGGGAACAAAGCTGAAATTTAGTACCTCTAGCCATCCTCAAACTGATGGTCAAACAGAGGTCACCAATAGAACCTTAGGAACCCTAATTCGAGCCCTAGCTACAAAAAGCCCTAAACAATGGGAGGAGATGCTACCACACGCTGAGTTTGCCTACAATCGAGTTCCTAGCAAGACTACTGGCCTTAGTCCATTCTTTGTGGTCTATGGTCAAAACCCTTGCACCCCTATTGACTTAGCCCCTTTCCCTACCACCACAAAATATAGCCATGAAGCCGAAAATAGAGTGAAAGAGATCCAAAATCTACATGAATACGTGAGAGGAAAGATTGAGAAAGCCAATGAGAGAACCAAGGAGAGGATTGACAAGAAAAAGAGAGATGTCCAATTCAAAGAGGGTGACATGGTTTGGATTCATCTAAGGAAGGAACGTTTCCCTTCTAAACGAAAATCCAAACTTAGCCCTCGAGCTGATGGTCCATTTAGAGTGATTGAGAAGGTCAACAACAATGCCTACAAGATCGAGTTGCCTGGAGACTATGGAGTTTCAGCCACTTTCAACGTTGCTGATTTGAGCCCGTTCTATGATGATGAAGAAGAGCTACCAAGTTTGAGGTCAAACTCCTCCAAAGAAGGAGAGGATGATGGAGGTCCATCTAGCTCCATTGATTCCAAGACCAAGAACATGGTTGCTTGTGTGTTAAGGGATGTTCTGAATTCCCTTAAGAGTATTGAGTCCTTTAAGTCCCTTGAGAATGTCCTTAGCTTAGTTTATTGATTATTGACTAAGTTACTATCTTTATTGCTTTATTAGGAGTCTAATTAATAAAATGTACTCTTAGTTAATTTAATGATATATTAGATTAACTAGGAAAGTCTTAGTTGAGTTGTAATTTCCATTTCTAGAAAGTAGAAAGTCAACTAGGGTTACAAAGGAAGGCAAGGACGGTTGAAGCAAGGAAAATGAGGAAAATGGCGCCTAACATATCAGAAAATGGCGCCTAGGGTTTACTAAAGATAAGATAGACATTCCCTTCTATCTTCTACACAAAATGGGCGACCAAAGCCTATCTTTTGCACAAAATGGGCGGCCAAGCTACAAGGATCAAGGAAAAGGAATCATTTTCCCTCCAAAGCTTATCTTAGGCGCCTAACCTAATCAGATTAGGGTTTGGTGTCATACTTTGAAGGGATAAGTGAGAATATCAAGGAAAATGGTCCAAGATGGCGTCACAAATGGAGGGGAGTGAGGTGGATCGATTTCAACCCTAGTTAGGATAGGTTTTATCTTAATTAGTTTAATTATTTCTTTTTATTTTCAGTAATTATCTTTTTGAGAGTCAAGGACATGTATTTAAAGGGCTTGAGTCATTAATAACATTCATTAGACGTTTTATACATTGAACTTTCGAATTTATTATTGCTTTGATTAATTCATCATTAATCCAAGCGCCTATGCTAGCTTGATTTCGAGCTTGAATCAAGTGGTGTTCTTAGGACCTTAATATTGACTTAGTGGTGATTTCTGTATCTAAGTTGAATTAAGTAAAGCTTAACTATCAATTAAACTCATAATCCAACCTATTCTGCCTAGAGCATAGCCAGAATATAACACTTTACATATACCTAATACCTATATAAGGAATCAAAAACAATAGCTAATTAAGCACATCAATTGATTTGAAAAGTGTTCATACATCAAAAAATCTCGTAAGAGACTATGATAGTTTTAACCTTCGATTTGAAATGAGTTTGATCCAAGGGCTTCATTTGATTTAAATATACCTAATACCTATACAAGGAGTCAAAAAAATAGGTAATTAAGCACATCAAATTATTTGAAAGATGTTCACACACCGCAAAATCTCGTAAGAGACTCTAATAGATTTAACGTTTGATTTGAAATGAGTTTGATCCAACGGCTTCATATGATTTAAATATACCTAATACCTATTCAAGGAGTCAAAATCAATAGGAATTTAAGCACATCAAATGATTTGAAAGGTTTTCATACACAACAAAATCTCGTAAGAGACTATGATAGTTTTAACCATTGAATTGAAATGAGTTTGATCCAAGGGCTTCATATGATTGAAATATACCTAATACCTATTCAAGGAGTAAAAAACAATAGGTAATTAAGCACATCAAATGATTTGAAAGGTGTTCATACACCACAAAATCTCGTAAGAGACTATGATAGTTTTAACCTTTGATTTGAAATGAGTTTGATCCAAGGGCTTCATATGATTTAAATATACCTAATACCTATTCAAGGAGTAAAAATCTGTAGGAAATTAAGCATATCAAATGATTTGAAAGGTGTTCACACACAAAAAAATCTCGTAACAGACTATGATAGTTTTAACCTTTGATTTGAAATGAGTTTGATCCATGGGCTTCATATGATTGAAATATACCTAATACCTATTCAAGGAGTCAAAAACAATAGGTAATTAAGCTAATCAAATGATTTGAAAAGTGTTCATACACCACAAACTCTCGTAAGAGACTATGATAGTTGTAACCTTTGATTTGAAATGAGTTTGATCCAAGGGCTTCATATGATTGAAATATACCTAATACCTATTCAAGTAGTCAAAAACAATAGGTAATTAAGCACATCAAATGATTTGAAAGGTGTTCATACACCACAAAATCTCGTAAGAGTCTATGATAGTTTTAACCTTTGATTTGAAATGAGTTTGATCCAAGGGCTTCATATGATTTAAATATACCTAATACCTATTCAAGGAGTAAAAATCTGTAGGAAATTAAGCATATCAAATGATTTGAAAGGTGTTCATACACAAAAAAATCTCGTAACAGACTATGATAGTTTTAACCATTGATTTGAAATGAGTTTGATCCGAGGGCTTCATATCATTTAAATATACCTAATACCCATTCAAGGAGTCAAAAAAAATAGTAATTAAGCACATCAAATGATTTGAAAGGTTTTCATGCCTCAAAAAATCTCGTAAGAGACTATGATAGTTTTAACCTTCGATTTGAAATGAGTTTGATCCAAGGGCTTCATTTGATTTAAATATACCTAATACCTATACAAGGAGTCAAAAAAATAGGTAATTAAGCACATCAAATTATTTGAAAGATGTTCACACACCGCAAAATCTCGTAAGAGACTCTAATAGATTTAACGTTTGATTTGAAATGAGTTTGATCCAACGGCTTCATATGATTTAAATATACCTAATACCTATTCAAGGAGTCAAAATCAATAGGAATTTAAGCACATCAAATGATTTGAAAGGTTTTCATACACAATAAAATCTCGTAAGAGACTATGATAGTTGTAACCTTTGATTTGAAATGAGTTTGATCCAAGGGCTTCATATGATTGAAATATACCTAATACCTATTCAAGTAGTCAAAAACAATAGGTAATTAAGCACATCAAATGATTTGAAAGGTGTTCATACACCACAAAATCTCGTAAGAGTCTATGATAGTTTTAACCTTTGATTTGAAATGAGTTTGATCCAAGGGCTTCATATGATTTAAATATACCTAATACCTATTCAAGGAGTAAAAATCTGTAGGAAATTAAGCATATCAAATGATTTGAAAGGTGTTCATACACAAAAAAATCTCGTAACAGACTATGATAGTTTTAACCTTTGATTTGAAATGAGTTTGATCCGAGGGCTTCATATCATTTAAATATACCTAATACCCATTCAAGGAGTCAAAAACAATAGTAATTAAGCACATCAAATGATTTGAAAGGTTTTCATGCATCAAAAAATCTCGTAAGAGACTATGATAGTTTTAACCTTCGATTTGAAATGAGTTTGATCCAAGGGCTTCATTTGATTTAAATATACCTAATACCTATACAAGGAGTCAAAAAAATAGGTAATTAAGCACATCAAATTATTTGAAAGATGTTCACACACCGCAAAATCTCGTAAGAGACTCTAATAGATTTAACGTTTGATTTGAAATGAGTTTGATCCAACGGCTTCATATGATTTAAATATACCTAATACCTATTCAAGGAGTCAAAATCAATAGGAATTTAAGCACATCAAATGATTTGAAAGGTTTTCATACACAACAAAATCTCGTAAGAGACTATGATAGTTTTAACCATTGAATTGAAATGAGTTTGATCCAAGGGCTTCATATGATTGAAATATACCTAATACCTATTCAAGGAGTAAAAAACAATAGGTAATTAAGCACATCAAATGATTTGAAAGGTGTTCATACACCACAAAATCTCGTAAGAGACTATGATAGTTTTTTTAACCTTTCATTTGAAAGGAGTTTGATCCAAGGGCTACATATCATTTAAATATACCTAATACCTATTCAGGGAGTAAAAAACAATAGGTAATTAAGCACATCAAATGATTTGAAAGGTGTTCATACAATTCAAAATCTCGTAAGAGACTATGATAGTTTTAACCTTTGATTTTTAAGGAGTTTGATCCAAGGGCTTCATATGAATAAAATATACCTAATACCTATTCAAGTAGACAAAACCAATAGGTAATTAAGCACATCAAATGATTTGAAAGGTGTTCATACACCACAAAATCTTGTAAGAGACAATGATAGTTTTAACCTTTGATTTGAAATGAGTTTTATCCAAGGGCTTCATATACTTTAAATATACCTAATACCTATTAAATGAGTCAAATATAATAGGTAATCAAGCACATCAACTGATTTGAAAGGTGGTCATATATCACAAAATCTCGTAAGAGACTGATAGTTTTTAACCTTTGATTTGAAATGACTTTGATCAAAGGGCTTCATATACTTTACATATACCTAATACCTATATAAGGAATAAAAAACAATAGCTAATTAAGCACATCAATTGATTTAAAAAGTGTTCATACATCACAAAATCTCGTAAGAGACTATGATAGTTTTAACCTTTGATTTGAAATGAGTTTGATCCTAGGGCTTCATATGCTTTACATATACCCAATACCTATTAAAGGAGCCAAAAACAATAGCTAATGAGGTTAATCAAATGATTTGAAAGGTGTTCATACACCACAAAATCTCGTAAGAGACTATGATAGTTTTAACCTTCGATTTGAAATGAGTTTGATCCAAGGGCTTCATATCATTTAAATATACCTAATACCTATTCAGGGAGTCAAAAACAATAGGTAATTAAGCACATCAAATGATTTGAAAGGTGTTCATACACCACAAAATCTCGTAAGAGACTATGATAGTTTTAACCTTCGATTTGAAATGAGTTTGATTCAAGGGCTTCATATGATTAAATATACCTAATACCTATTCAAGGAGTCAAAAACAATAGGTAATTAAGCACATCAAATGATTTGAAAGGTGTTCATACACCACAAAATCTCGTAAGAGACTATGATAGTTTTAACCTTTGATTTGAAATGAGTTTGATCCAAGGGCCTCATATGCTTTACATATACCTAATACATATGAAAGGAATCAAAAACAATAGATAATTAAGCACAGCAAATGATTTGAAAGGTGTTCATACATCACAAAATCTCGTAGGAGACTCTGATAGTTTTAACTTTTGATTTGAAATGAGTTTGATCCAAATGCTTCATATGCTTTCGATATGCCTAATACCTATGAAAGGAATCAAAAACAATAGCTAATTAAGCACATCAATTGATTTGAAGGTGTTCATACACCACAAAATCTCGTAAGAGACTATGATAGTTTTAACCTTTGATTTGAAATGAGTTTGATCCATGGGCTTCATATGATTGAAATATACCTAATACCTATTCAAGAAATAAAAAACAATAGGTAATTAAGCACATTAAATGATTTGAAAGGTGTTCATACACCACAAAATCTCGTAAGAGACTATGATAGTTTTAACCTTTGATTTGAAATAAGTTTGATCCAAGGGCTACATATCATTTAAATATACCTAATACCCATTCAAGTAGTCAAAAACAATAGGTAATTAAGCACATCAAATGATTTGAAAGGTGTTCATACACCACAAAATCTCGTAAGAGACTATGATAGTTTTAACCTTTAATTTTAAATGAGTTTGATCCAAGGGCTACATATCATTTAAATATACCTAATACCTATGCAGGTAGTCAAAAATAATAGGTAATTAGGCACATCAAATGATTTGAAAGGTGTTCATACAATTCAAAATCTCGTAAGAGACTATGATAGTTTTAACCTTTGATTTGAAATTAGTTTGATACAAGGGCTTCATATCATTTAAATATACCTAATACCTATTCAAGGAGTCAAAAACAATAGGTAATTAAGCACATCAAGTGATTTGAAAGGTGTTCATACACCACAAAATCTCGTAAGTGACTAATCGTTTTAACCTTTGATTTGAAATGAGTTTAGATCAAATGGCTTCATATGCTTAAAATATACCTAATACCAAAAAAAGGAGTCAAGGTATTAAGCACATCAAATGATTTGAAAGGTGTTCATACATCACAAAATCTCGTAAGAGACTATGATAGTTTTAACCTTTAATTTTAAATGAGTTTGATCCGCGGGCTTCATATGATATAAATATACCTAATACCTATTCAAGCAGTCAAAAACAATAGGTAATTAAGCACATTAAATGATTTGAAAGGTGTTTATACACCACAAAATCTCGTAAGAGACTATGATAGTTTTAACCTTTGATTTGAAATGAGTTTGATCCAAGGGCTTCATATACTTTACATATACCTAATACCTATGAATGGAATAAAAAACAATAGGTAATTAAGCACAGCAAATGATTTGAAAGGTGTTCATACATCACAAAATCTCGTAAGAGACTCTGATAGTTTTAACTTTTGATTTGAAATGCGTTTGATCCAAGGGCTTCATATGCTTTTGATATGCCTAATACCTATGAAAGGAATCAAAAACAATAGCTAATTCAGCACATAAATTGATTTGAAGGTGTTCATACACCACAAAATCTCGTAAGAGACTATGATAGTTTTAACCTTTGATTTGAAATGAGTTTGATCCAAAGGCTGCATATGCTTTACATATACCTAATACCTATGAAAGGAATAAAAAACAATAGGTAATTAAGCACATTTAATGATTTGAAAGGTGTTCATACATCACAAAATCTCCTAAGAGACAATGATAGTTTTAACCTTTGAATTGGAATGAGTTTGATCCATGGGCTTCATATGATTGAAATATACCTAATACCTATTCAAGGAGTAAAAAACAATTGGTAATTAAGCACATCAAATGATTTGAAAGGTGTTCATACACCACAAAATCTCGTAAGAGACTATGATAGTTTTAACCTTTTATTTGAAAGGAGTTTGATCCAAGGGCTACATATCATTTAAATATACCTAATACCTATTCAGGGAGTCAAAAACAATAGGTAATTAAGCACATCAAATGATTTGAAAGGTGTTCACACACCACAAAATCTCGTAAGAGACTCTGATAGTTTTAACCTTTGATTTGAAATGAGTTCGATGCAAGGGCTTCATATACTTTAAATATACCTAATACCCATTCAAGGAGTCAAAATCAATAGGTAATTAAGCACATCAAATGATTTGAAAGGTGTTCACACACCACAAAATCTCGTAAGAGACTATGATAGTTTTAACCTTTGATTTGAAATGAGTTTGATCCATGGGCTTCATATGATTGAAATATACCTAATACCTATTCAAGGAGTCAAAAACAATAGGTAATTAAGCTAATCAAATGATTTGAAAAGTGTTCATACACCACAAACTCTCGTAAGAGACTATGATAGTTTTAACCTTTTATTTGAAATGAGATTGATCCAAGGGCTTCATATCATTTAAATATACATAATACCCATTCAAGGAGTCAAAAACAGTAGGTAATTAAGCACATCAAATGATTTGAAAGGTGTTCATACACCACATATCTCGTAAGAGAATATGATAGTTTTAACCTTCGATTTGAAATGAGTATTATCCAAGGGTTTCATATGATTTAAATATACCTAATACCTATTCAAGGAGTTAAAACAATAGGTAATTAAGCACATTAAATGATTTGAAAGGTGTTCATACACCACAAAATCTCGTAAGAGACTCTGATTGTTTTTACCTTTGATTTGAAATGAGTTTGATCCAAGGGCTTCATATGCTTTCGATATTCCTAATACCTATGAAAGGAATAAAAAACAATAGCTAATTAAGCACATCAATTGATTTGAAGGTGTTCATACACCACAAAATCTCGTACGACACTATGATAGTTTTGACCTTTGATTTGAAATGAGTTTGATCCAAGGGCTTCATATGCTTTACATATACCTAATACCTATGAAAGGAATAAAAAACAATAGTTAATTAAGCACATCAAATGATTTGAAAGGTGTTCATACACCACAAAATCTCGTAAGAGACTATGATAGTTTTAACATTCGATTTGAAATGAGTTTGATTCAACGGCTTCATATGATTCAAATATATATAATACCTATTCAAGTAGTCAAAAACAATAGGTAATTAAGCACATCAAATGATTTGAAAGGTGTTCATACACCACAAAATCTCGTAAGAGTCTATGATAGTTTTAACCTTTGATTTGAAATGAGTTTGATCCAAGGGCTTCATATGATTTAAATATACCTAATACCTATTCAAGGAGTAAAAATCTGTAGGAAATTAAGCATATCAAATGATTTGAAAGGTGTTCATACACAAAAAAATCTCGTAACAGACTATGATAGTTTTAACCTTTGATTTGAAATGAGTTTGATCCGAGGGCTTCATATCATTTAAATATACCTAATACCCATTCAAGGAGTCAAAAACAATAGTAATTAAGCACATCAAATGATTTGAAAGGTTTTCATGCATCAAAAAATCTCGTAAGAGACTATGATAGTTTTAACCTTCGATTTGAAATGAGTTTGATCCAAGGGCTTCATTTGATTTAAATATACCTAATACCTATACAAGGAGTCAAAAAAATAGGTAATTAAGCACATCAAATTATTTGAAAGATGTTCACACACCGCAAAATCTCGTAAGAGACTCTAATAGATTTAACGTTTGATTTGAAATGAGTTTGATCCAACGGCTTCATATGATTTAAATATACCTAATACCTATTCAAGGAGTCAAAATCAATAGGAATTTAAGCACATCAAATGATTTGAAAGGTTTTCATACACAACAAAATCTCGTAAGAGACTATGATAGTTTTAACCATTGAATTGAAATGAGTTTGATCCAAGGGCTTCATATGATTGAAATATACCTAATACCTATTCAAGGAGTAAAAAACAATAGGTAATTAAGCACATCAAATGATTTGAAAGGTGTTCATACACCACAAAATCTCGTAAGAGACTATGATAGTTTTTTTAACCTTTCATTTGAAAGGAGTTTGATCCAAGGGCTACATATCATTTAAATATACCTAATACCTATTCAGGGAGTAAAAAACAATAGGTAATTAAGCACATCAAATGATTTGAAAGGTGTTCATACACCACAAAATCTCGTAATAGTCTATGATAGTTTTAACCTTTGATTTGAAATGAGTTTGATCCAAGGGCTTCATATGATTTAAATATACCTAATACCTATTCAAGGAGTAAAAATCTGTAGGAAATTAAGCATATCAAATGATTTGAAAGGTGTTCATACACAAAAAAATCTCGTAACAGACTATGATAGTTTTAACCATTGATTTGAAATGAGTTTGATCCGAGGGCTTCATATCATTTAAATATACCTAATACCCATTCAAGGAGTCAAAAAAAATAGTAATTAAGCACATCAAATGATTTGAAAGGTTTTCATGCCTCAAAAAATCTCGTAAGAGACTATGATAGTTTTAACCTTCGATTTGAAATGAGTTTGATCCAAGGGCTTCATTTGATTTAAATATACCTAATACCTATACAAGGAGTCAAAAAAATAGGTAATTAAGCACATCAAATTATTTGAAAGATGTTCACACACCGCAAAATCTCGTAAGAGACTCTAATAGATTTAACGTTTGATTTGAAATGAGTTTGATCCAACGGCTTCATATGATTTAAATATACCTAATACCTATTCAAGGAGTCAAAATCAATAGGAATTTAAGCACATCAAATGATTTGAAAGGTTTTCATACACAATAAAATCTCGTAAGAGACTATGATAGTTGTAACCTTTGATTTGAAATGAGTTTGATCCAAGGGCTTCATATGATTGAAATATACCTAATACCTATTCAAGTAGTCAAAAACAATAGGTAATTAAGCACATCAAATGATTTGAAAGGTGTTCATACACCACAAAATCTCGTAAGAGTCTATGATAGTTTTAACCTTTGATTTGAAATGAGTTTGATCCAAGGGCTTCATATGATTTAAATATACCTAATACCTATTCAAGGAGTAAAAATCTGTAGGAAATTAAGCATATCAAATGATTTGAAAGGTGTTCATACACAAAAAAATCTCGTAACAGACTATGATAGTTTTAACCTTTGATTTGAAATGAGTTTGATCCGAGGGCTTCATATCATTTAAATATACCTAATACCCATTCAAGGAGTCAAAAACAATAGTAATTAAGCACATCAAATGATTTGAAAGGTTTTCATGCATCAAAAAATCTCGTAAGAGACTATGATAGTTTTAACCTTCGATTTGAAATGAGTTTGATCCAAGGGCTTCATTTGATTTAAATATACCTAATACCTATACAAGGAGTCAAAAAAATAGGTAATTAAGCACATCAAATTATTTGAAAGATGTTCACACACCGCAAAATCTCGTAAGAGACTCTAATAGATTTAACGTTTGATTTGAAATGAGTTTGATCCAACGGCTTCATATGATTTAAATATACCTAATACCTATTCAAGGAGTCAAAATCAATAGGAATTTAAGCACATCAAATGATTTGAAAGGTTTTCATACACAACAAAATCTCGTAAGAGACTATGATAGTTTTAACCATTGAATTGAAATGAGTTTGATCCAAGGGCTTCATATGATTGAAATATACCTAATACCTATTCAAGGAGTAAAAAACAATAGGTAATTAAGCACATCAAATGATTTGAAAGGTGTTCATACACCACAAAATCTCGTAAGAGACTATGATAGTTTTTTTAACCTTTCATTTGAAAGGAGTTTGATCCAAGGGCTACATATCATTTAAATATACCTAATACCTATTCAGGGAGTAAAAAACAATAGGTAATTAAGCACATCAAATGATTTGAAAGGTGTTCATACAATTCAAAATCTCGTAAGAGACTATGATAGTTTTAACCTTTGATTTTTAAGGAGTTTGATCCAAGGGCTTCATATGAATAAAATATACCTAATACCTATTCAAGTAGACAAAACCAATAGGTAATTAAGCACATCAAATGATTTGAAAGGTGTTCATACACCACAAAATCTTGTAAGAGACAATGATAGTTTTAACCTTTGATTTGAAATGAGTTTTATCCAAGGGCTTCATATACTTTAAATATACCTAATACCTATTAAATGAGTCAAATATAATAGGTAATCAAGCACATCAACTGATTTGAAAGGTGGTCATATATCACAAAATCTCGTAAGAGACTGATAGTTTTTAACCTTTGATTTGAAATGACTTTGATCAAAGGGCTTCATATACTTTACATATACCTAATACCTATATAAGGAATAAAAAACAATAGCTAATTAAGCACATCAATTGATTTAAAAAGTGTTCATACATCACAAAATCTCGTAAGAGACTATGATAGTTTTAACCTTTGATTTGAAATGAGTTTGATCCTAGGGCTTCATATGCTTTACATATACCCAATACCTATTAAAGGAGCCAAAAACAATAGCTAATGAGGTTAATCAAATGATTTGAAAGGTGTTCATACACCACAAAATCTCGTAAGAGACTATGATAGTTTTAACCTTCGATTTGAAATGAGTTTGATCCAAGGGCTTCATATCATTTAAATATACCTAATACCTATTCAGGGAGTCAAAAACAATAGGTAATTAAGCACATCAAATGATTTGAAAGGTGTTCATACACCACAAAATCTCGTAAGAGACTATGATAGTTTTAACCTTCGATTTGAAATGAGTTTGATTCAAGGGCTTCATATGATTAAATATACCTAATACCTATTCAAGGAGTCAAAAACAATAGGTAATTAAGCACATCAAATGATTTGAAAGGTGTTCATACACCACAAAATCTCGTAAGAGACTATGATAGTTTTAACCTTTGATTTGAAATGAGTTTGATCCAAGGGCCTCATATGCTTTACATATACCTAATACATATGAAAGGAATCAAAAACAATAGATAATTAAGCACAGCAAATGATTTGAAAGGTGTTCATACATCACAAAATCTCGTAGGAGACTCTGATAGTTTTAACTTTTGATTTGAAATGAGTTTGATCCAAATGCTTCATATGCTTTCGATATGCCTAATACCTATGAAAGGAATCAAAAACAATAGCTAATTAAGCACATCAATTGATTTGAAGGTGTTCATACACCACAAAATCTCGTAAGAGACTATGATAGTTTTAACCTTTGATTTGAAATGAGTTTGATCCATGGGCTTCATATGATTGAAATATACCTAATACCTATTCAAGAAATAAAAAACAATAGGTAATTAAGCACATTAAATGATTTGAAAGGTGTTCATACACCACAAAATCTCGTAAGAGACTATGATAGTTTTAACCTTTGATTTGAAATAAGTTTGATCCAAGGGCTACATATCATTTAAATATACCTAATACCCATTCAAGTAGTCAAAAACAATAGGTAATTAAGCACATCAAATGATTTGAAAGGTGTTCATACACCACAAAATCTCGTAAGAGACTATGATAGTTTTAACCTTTAATTTTAAATGAGTTTGATCCAAGGGCTACATATCATTTAAATATACCTAATACCTATGCAGGTAGTCAAAAATAATAGGTAATTAGGCACATCAAATGATTTGAAAGGTGTTCATACAATTCAAAATCTCGTAAGAGACTATGATAGTTTTAACCTTTGATTTAAAATTAGTTTGATACAAGGGCTTCATATCATTTAAATATACCTAATACCTATTCAAGGAGTCAAAAACAATAGGTAATTAAGCACATCAAGTGATTTGAAAGGTGTTCATACACCACAAAATCTCGTAAGTGACTAATCGTTTTAACCTTTGATTTGAAATGAGTTTAGATCAAATGGCTTCATATGCTTAAAATATACCTAATACCAAAAAAAGGAGTCAAGGTATTAAGCACATCAAATGATTTGAAAGGTGTTCATACATCACAAAATCTCGTAAGAGACTATGATAGTTTTAACCTTTAATTTTAAATGAGTTTGATCCGCGGGCTTCATATGATATAAATATACCTAATACCTATTCAAGCAGTCAAAAACAATAGGTAATTAAGCACATTAAATGATTTGAAAGGTGTTTATACACCACAAAATCTCGTAAGAGACTATGATAGTTTTAACCTTTGATTTGAAATGAGTTTGATCCAAGGGCTTCATATACTTTACATATACCTAATACCTATGAATGGAATAAAAAACAATAGGTAATTAAGCACAGCAAATGATTTGAAAGGTGTTCATACATCACAAAATCTCGTAAGAGACTCTGATAGTTTTAACTTTTGATTTGAAATGCGTTTGATCCAAGGGCTTCATATGCTTTTGATATGCCTAATACCTATGAAAGGAATCAAAAACAATAGCTAATTCAGCACATAAATTGATTTGAAGGTGTTCATACACCACAAAATCTCGTAAGAGACTATGATAGTTTTAACCTTTGATTTGAAATGAGTTTGATCCAAAGGCTGCATATGCTTTACATATACCTAATACCTATGAAAGGAATAAAAAACAATAGGTAATTAAGCACATTTAATGATTTGAAAGGTGTTCATACATCACAAAATCTCCTAAGAGACAATGATAGTTTTAACCTTTGAATTGGAATGAGTTTGA
Organism: Patellifolia procumbens; assembly: GCA_947645195.1. Taxonomy (NCBI): domain Eukaryota; kingdom Viridiplantae; phylum Streptophyta; class Magnoliopsida; order Caryophyllales; family Amaranthaceae; genus Patellifolia; species Patellifolia procumbens. The sequence continues at coordinate 464,097 of CANSGD010000261.1, read as the reverse complement.
TCCATGGGCTTCATATGATTGAAATATACCTAATACCTATTCAAGGAGTAAAAAACAATTGGTAATTAAGCACATCAAATGATTTGAAAGGTGTTCATACACCACAAAATCTCGTAAGAGACTATGATAGTTTTAACCTTTTATTTGAAAGGAGTTTGATCCAAGGGCTACATATCATTTAAATATACCTAATACCTATTCAGGGAGTCAAAAACAATAGGTAATTAAGCACATCAAATGATTTGAAAGGTGTTCACACACCACAAAATCTCGTAAGAGACTCTGATAGTTTTAACCTTTGATTTGAAATGAGTTCGATGCAAGGGCTTCATATACTTTAAATATACCTAATACCCATTCAAGGAGTCAAAATCAATAGGTAATTAAGCACATCAAATGATTTGAAAGGTGTTCACACACCACAAAATCTCGTAAGAGACTATGATAGTTTTAACCTTTGATTTGAAATGAGTTTGATCCATGGGCTTCATATGATTGAAATATACCTAATACCTATTCAAGGAGTCAAAAACAATAGGTAATTAAGCTAATCAAATGATTTGAAAAGTGTTCATACACCACAAACTCTCGTAAGAGACTATGATAGTTTTAACCTTTTATTTGAAATGAGATTGATCCAAGGGCTTCATATCATTTAAATATACATAATACCCATTCAAGGAGTCAAAAACAGTAGGTAATTAAGCACATCAAATGATTTGAAAGGTGTTCATACACCACATATCTCGTAAGAGAATATGATAGTTTTAACCTTCGATTTGAAATGAGTATTATCCAAGGGTTTCATATGATTTAAATATACCTAATACCTATTCAAGGAGTTAAAACAATAGGTAATTAAGCACATTAAATGATTTGAAAGGTGTTCATACACCACAAAATCTCGTAAGAGACTCTGATTGTTTTTACCTTTGATTTGAAATGAGTTTGATCCAAGGGCTTCATATGCTTTCGATATTCCTAATACCTATGAAAGGAATAAAAAACAATAGCTAATTAAGCACATCAATTGATTTGAAGGTGTTCATACACCACAAAATCTCGTACGACACTATGATAGTTTTGACCTTTGATTTGAAATGAGTTTGATCCAAGGGCTTCATATGCTTTACATATACCTAATACCTATGAAAGGAATAAAAAACAATAGTTAATTAAGCACATCAAATGATTTGAAAGGTGTTCATACACCACAAAATCTCGTAAGAGACTATGATAGTTTTCACCTTTGATTTGAAAGGAGTTTGATCCAAGGGCTACATATCATTTAAATATACCTAATACCTATTCAGGGAGTCAAAAACAATAGGTAATTAAGCACATCAAATGATTTGAAAGGTGTTCATACAATTCAAAATCTCGTTAGAGACTATTTTAATTTCAAATGAGTTTGATCCACGGGCTTCAAATGATTTAAATATACCTAATACCTATTCAAGGAGTCAAAAACAATAGGTAATTAAGCACATTAAATGATTTGAAAGGTGTTCATACATCACAAAATCTCGTAAGAGACAATGATAGTTTTAACCTTTGATTTGAAATGAGTTTGATCCAAGGGATTCATATACTTTAAATATACCTAATACCTATTAAATGAGTCAAAAAACAATAGGTAATTAAGCACATCAAATGATTTGAAAGGTGTTCATACATCACAAAATCTCGTAAGAGACTATGATAGTTTTAACCTTTGATTTGAAATGAGTTTGATCCAAGGGCTTCATATGATTTCAATATACCTAATACCTATTAAAGGACTCAAAATCAATATGAATTTAAGCACATCAAATGATTTGAAAGGTTTTCATACACAACAAAATCTTGTAAGAGACTATGATAGTTTTAACCTTTGAATTGAAATGAGTTTGATCCATGGGATTCATATGATTGAAATATACCTAATACCTATTCAAGGAGTAAAAAAAAAATAGTAATTAAGCACATCAAATGATTTGAAAGGTGTTCATACACCACAAAATCTCGTAAGAGACTATGATAGTTTTAACCTTTTATTTGAAAGGAGTTTGATCCAAGGGCTACATATCATTTAAATATACCTAATACCTATTCAGGGAGTCAAAAACAATAGGTAATTAAGCACATCAAATGATTTGAAAGGTGTTCATACAATTCAAAATCTCGTAAGAGACTATGATAGTTTTAACTTTTGATTTGAAAGGAGTTTGATCCAAGGGCTTCATATGAATAAAATATACCTAATACCTATTCAAGTAGTAAAAAACAATAGGTAATTAAGCACATCAAATTATTTGAAAGGTGTTCAAACACCACAAAATCTTGTAAGAGACAATGATAGTTTTAACCTTTGATTTGAAATGAGTTTGATCCAAGGGCTTCATATACTTTAAATATACCTAATACCTATTAAATGAGTCAAAAATAATAGGTAATCAAGCACATTAAATGATTTGAAAGGTGGTCATATATCACAAAATCTCGTAAGAGACTGATAGTTTTTAACCTTTGATTTGAAATGAGTTTGATCAAAGGGCTTCATATGCTTTACATATACCTAATACCTATATAAGGAATCAAAAACAATAGCTAATTAAGCACATAAATTGATTGGAAAAGTTTTCATACATCACAAAATCTCGTATGAGACTATGATAGTTTTAACCTTTGATTTGAAATGAGTTTGATCCTAGGGCTTCATATGCTTTACATATACCTAATACCTATTAAAGGAGCCAAAAACAATAGGTAATGAGGGAAATCAAATGATTTGAAAGGTGTTCATACACCACAAAATCTCGTAAGAGACTATGATAGTTTTAACCTTCGATTTGAAATGAGTTTGATCCAAGGGCTTCATATCATTTAAATATACCTAATACCTATTCAAGGAGTCAAAAACAATAGGTAATTAAGCACATCAAATGATTTGAAAGGTGTTCATACACCACAAAATCTCGTAAGAGACTATGATAGTTTTAACCTTTGATTTGAAATGAGTTTGATCCAAGGGCTTCATATGATTGAAATATACCTAATACCTTTTCAAGTAGTCAAAAACAATAGGTAATTAAGCACATCAAATGATTTGAAAGGTGTTCAAACACCACAAAATCTCGTAAGAGTCTATGATAGTTTTAACCTTTGATTTGAAATGAGTTTGATCCAAGGGCTTCATATGATTTAAATATACCTAATACCTATTCAAGGATTCAAAAATAATAGGTAATTAAGCACATCAACTGATTTGAAAGGTGGTCATATATCACAAAATCTCGTAAGAGACTGATAGTTTTTAACCTTTGATTTGAAATGAGTTTGATCAAAGGGCTTCATATACTTTACATATACCTAATACCTATATAAGGAATAAAAAACAATAGCTAATTAAGCACATCAATTGATTTAAAAAGTGTTCATACATCACAAAATCTCGTAAGAGACTATGATACTTTTAACCTTTGATTTGAAATGAGTTTGATCCTAGGGCTTCATATGCTTTACATATACCCAATACCTATTAAAGGAGCCAAAAACAATAGCTAATGAGGTTAATCAAATGATTTGAAAGGTGTTCATACACCACAAAATCTCGTAAGAGACTATGATAGTTTTAACCTTCGATTTGAAATGAGTTTGATCCAAGGGCTTCATATCATTTAAATATACCTAATACCTATTCAAGGAGTCAAAAACAATAGGTAATTAAGCACATCAAATGATTTGAAAGGTGTTCATACACCACAAAATCTCGTAAGAGACTATGATAGTTTTAACCTTCGATTTGAAATGAGTTTGATTCAAGGGCTTCATATGATTAAATATACCTAATACCTATTCAAGGAGTCAAAAACAATAGGTAATTAAGCACATCAAATGATTTGAAAGGTGTTCATACACCACAAAATCTCGTAAGAGACTATGATAGTTTTAACCTTTGATTTGAAATGAGTTTGATCCAAGGGCCTCATATGCTTTACATATACCTAATACATATGAAAGGAATCAAAAACAATAGATAATTAAGCACAGCAAATGATTTGAAAGGTGTTCATACATCACAAAATCTCGTAAGAGACTCTGATAGTTTTAACTTTTGATTTGAAATGAGTTTGATCCAAATGCTTCATATGCTTTCGATATGCCTAATACCTATGAAAGGAATCAAAAACAATAGCTAATTAAGCACATCAATTGATTTGAAGGTGTTCATACACCACAAAATCTCGTAAGAGACTATGATAGTTTTAACCTTTGATTTGAAATGAGTTTGATCCATGGGCTTCATATGATTGAAATATACCTAATACCTATTCAAGAAATAAAAAACAATAGGTAATTAAGCACATCAAATGATTTGAAAGGTGTTCATACACCACAAAATCTCGTAAGAGACTATGATAGTTTTAACCTTTGATTTGAAAGGAGTTTGATCCAAGGGCTACATATTATTAAAATATACCTAATACCTATTCAGGGAGTCAAAAACAATAGGTAATTAGGCACATCAAATGATTTGAAAGGTGTTCATACAATTCAAAATCTCGTAAGAGACTATGATAGTTTTAACCTTTGATTTGAAAGGAGTTTGATCCAAGGGCTACATATCATTTAAATATACCTAATACCTATGCAGGTAGTCAAAAATAATAGGTAATTAGGCACATCAAATGATTTGAAAGGTGTTCATACAATTCAAAATCTCGTAAGAGACTATGATAGTTTTAACCTTTGATTTGAAATTAGTTTGATACAAGGGCTTCATATCATTTAAATATACCTAATACCTATTCAAGGAGTCAAAAACAATAGGTAATTAAGCACATCAAGTGATTTGAAAGGTGTTCATACACCACAAAATCTCGTAAGTGACTAATCGTTTTAACCTTTGATTTAAAATGAGTTTAGATCAAATGGCTTCATATGCTTAAAATATACCTAATACCTAAAAAAGGAGTCAAGGTATTAAGCACATCAAATGATTTGAAAGGTGTTCATACATCACAAAATCTCGTAAGAGACTATGATAGTTTTAACCTTTAATTTTAAATGAGTTTGATCCGCGGGCTTCATATGATATAAATATACCTAATACCTATTCAAGCAGTCAAAAACAATAGGTAATTAAGCACATTAAATGATTTGAAAGGTGTTTATACACCACAAAATCTCGTAAGAGACTATGATAGTTTTAACCTTTGATTTGAAATGAGTTTGATCCAAGGGCTTCATATACTTTACATATACCTAATACCTATGAATGGAATAAAAAACAATAGGTAATTAAGCACAGCAAATGATTTGAAAGGTGTTCATACATCACAAAATCTCGTAAGAGACTCTGATAGTTTTAACTTTTGATTTGAAATGCGTTTGATCCAAGGGCTTCATATGCTTTTGATATGCCTAATACCTATGAAAGGAATCAAAAACAATAGCTAATTAAGCACATAAATTGATTTGAAGGTGTTCATACACCACAAAATCTCGTAAGAGACTATGATAGTTTTAACCTTTGATTTGAAATGAGTTTGATCCAAAGGCTGCATATGCTTTACATATACCTAATACCTATGAAAGGAATAAAAAACAATAGGTAATTAAGCACATTTAATGATTTGAAAGGTGTTCATACATCACAAAATCTCCTAAGAGACAATGATAGTTTTAACCTTTGAATTGAAATGAGTTTGATCCATGGGCTTCATATGATTGAAATATACCTAATACCTATTCAAGGAGTAAAAAACAATTGGTAATTAAGCACATCAAATGATTTGAAAGGTGTTCATACACCACAAAATCTCGTAAGAGACTATGATAGTTTTAACCTTTTATTTGAAAGGAGTTTGATCCAAGGGCTACATATCATTTAAATATGCCTAATACCTATTCAGGGAGTCAAAAACAATAGGTAATTAAGCACATCAAATGATTTGAAAGGTGTTCACACACCACAAAATCTCGTAAGAGACTCTGATAGTTTTAACCTTTGATTTGAAATGAGTTCGATGCAAGGGCTTCATATACTTTAAATATACCTAATACCCATTCAAGGAGTCAAAATCAATAGGTAATTAAGCACATCAAATGATTTGAAAGGTGTTCACACACCACAAAATCTCGTAAGAGACTATGATAGTTTTAACCTTTGATTTGAAATGAGTTTGATCCATGGGCTTCATATGATTGAAATATACCTAATACCTATTCAAGGAGTCAAAAACAATAGGTAATTAAGCTAATCAAATGATTTGAAAAGTGTTCATACACCACAAACTCTCGTAAGAGACTATGATAGTTTTAACCTTTTATTTGAAATGAGATTGATCCAAGGCTTCATATCATTTAAATATACATAATACCCATTCAAGGAGTCAAAAACAGTAGGTAATTAAGCACATCAAATGATTTGAAAGGTGTTCATACACCACATATCTCGTAAGAGAATATGATAGTTTTAACCTTCGATTTGAAATGAGTATTATCCAAGGGTTTCATATGATTTAAATATACCTAATACCTATTCAAGGAGTCAAAACAATAGGTAATTAAGCACATTAAATGATTTGAAAGGTGTTCATACACCACAAAATCTCGTAAGAGACTCTGATTGTTTTTACCTTTGATTTGAAATGAGTTTGATCCAAGGGCTTCATATGCTTTCGATATTCCTAATACCTATGAAAGGAATAAAGAACAATAGCTAATTAAGCACATCAATTGATTTGAAGGTGTTCATACACCACAAAATCTCGTACGACACTATGATAGTTTTAACCTTTGATTTGAAATGAGTTTGATCCAAGGGCTTCATATGCTTTACATATACCTAATACCGATGAAAGGAATAAAAAACAATAGTTAATTAAGCACATCAAATGATTTGAAAGGTGTTCATACACCACAAAATCTCGTAAGAGACTATGATAGTTTTCACCTTTGATTTGAAATAAGTTTGATCCAAAGGCTACATATCATTTAAATATACCTCATACCCATTCAAGGAGTCAAAAACAATAGGTAATTAAGCACATCAAATGATTTGAAAGGTTTTCATACACCACAAAATCTCGTAAGAGACTATGATAGTTTTAACCTTCGATTTGAAATGAGTTTGATCCAAGGGCTTCATATGAATAAAACATACCTAATACCTATTCAAGTAGTCAAAAACAATAGGTAATTAAGCACATCAAATTATTTGAAAGGTGTTCATACACCACAAAATCTCGTAAGAGACTATGATAGTTTTAACCTTTGATTTGAAATGAGTTTGATCCAAGGTTTTCATATGCTTTAAATATACCTAATACCTATAAAAGGAGTCAAAAACTATAGGTAATTAAGCACAACAAGTGATTTGAAAGGTGTTCATACACCACAAAATCTCCTATGAGACTATGATAGTTTTAACCTTTGATTTGAAAGGAGTTTGATCCAAGGGCTACATATCATTTAAATATACCTAATACCTATTCAGGGAGTCAAAAACAATAGGTAATTAAGCACATCAAATGATTTGAAAGGTGTTCATACAATTCAAAATCTCGTTAGAGACTATTTTAATTTCAAATGAGTTTGATCCACGGGCTTCAAATGATTTAAATATACCTAATACCTATTCAAGGAGTCAAAAATAATAGGTAATTAAGCACATTAAATGATTTGAAAGGTGTTCATACATCACAAAATCTCGTAAGAGACAATGATAGTTTTAACCTTTGATTTGAAATGAGTTTGATCCAAGGGATTCATATACTTTAAATATACCTAATACCTATTAAATGAGTCAAAAAACAATAGGTAATTAAGCACATCAAATGATTTGAAAGGTGTTCATACATCACAAAATCTCGTAAGAGACTATGATAGTTTTAACCTTTGATTTGAAATGAGTTTGATCCAAGGGCTTCATATGATTTCAATATACCTAATACCTATGAAAGGAATAAAAAAAATGTAATTAAGCACATTTAATGATTTGAAAGGTGTTCATACATCACAAAATCTCCTAAGAGACTATGATAGTTTTTACCTTTGATTTGAAATGAGTTTGATCCATGGGCTTCATATGATTGAAATATACCTAATACCTATTCAAGAAATCAAAAACAATAGGTAATTAAGCACATCAAATGATTTGAAAGGTGTTCATACACCACAAAATCTCGTAAGAGACTATGATAGTTTTAACCTTTGATTTGAAATAAGTTTGATCCAAGGGCTACATATCATTTAAATATACCTAATACCCATTCAAGGAGTCAAAAACAATAGGTAATTAAGCACATCAAATGATTTGAAAGGTGTTCATACACCACAAAATCTCGTAAGAGACTGTGATAGTTTTAACCTTCGATTTGAAATGAGTTTGATCCAAGGGCTTAATATGAATTAAATATACCTAATACCTATTCAAGTAGTCAAAAACAATAGGTAATTAAGCACATCAAATGATTTGAAAGGTGTTCAAACACCACAAAATCTTGTAAGAGACAATGATAGTTTTAACCTTTGATTTGAAATGAGTTTGATCCAAGGGCTTCATATACTTTAAATATACCTAATACCTATTAAATGAGTGAAAAATAATAGGTAATCAAGCACATCAAATAATTTGAAAGGTGGTCATATATCACAAAATCTCGTAAGAGACTGATAGTTTTTAACCTTTGATTTGAAATGAGTTTGATCAAAGGGCTTCATATGCTTTACATATACCTAATACCTATATAAGGAATCAAAAACAATAGCAAATTAAGCACATCAATTGATTTGAAAAGTGTTCATACATCACAAAATCTCGTATGAGACTATGATAGTTTTAACCTTTGATTTGAAATGAGTTTGATCCTAGGGCTTCATATGCTTTACATATACCTAATACCTATTAAAGGAGCCAAAAACAATAGGTAATGAGGGAAATCAAATGATTTGAAAGGTGTTCATACACCACAAAATCTCGTAAGAGACTATGATAGTTTTAACCTTCGATTTGAAATGAGTTTGATCCAAGGGCTTCATATCATTTAAATATACCTAATACCTATTCAAGGAGTCAAAAACAATAGGTAATTAAGCACATCAAATGATTTGAAAGGTGTTCATACATCACAAAATCTCGTAAGAGACTCTGATAGTTTTAACTTTTGATTTGAAATGCGTTTGATCCAAGGGCTTCATATGCTTTTGATATGCCTAATACCTATGAAAGGAATCAAAAACAATAGCTAATTCAGCACATAAATTGATTTGAAGGTGTTCATACACCACAAAATCTCGTAAGAGACTATGATAGTTTTAACCTTTGATTTGAAACGAGTTTGATCCAAGGGCCTCATATGCTTTACATATACCTAATACATATGAAAGGAATAAAAAACAATAGATAATTAAGCACAGCAAATGATTTGAAAGGTGTTCATACATCACAAAATCTCGTAAGAGACTCTGATAGTTTTAACTTTTGATTTGAAATGAGCTTGATCCAAATGCTTCATATGCTTTCGATATGCCTAATACCTATGAAAGGAATCAAAAACAATAGCTAAATAAGCACATCAATTGATTTGAAGGTGTTCATACACCACAAAATCTCGTAAGAGACTATGATAGTTTTAACCTTAGATTTGAAATGAGTTTGATCCAAGGGCTTCATATGCTTTACATATACCTAATACCTATGAAAGGAATAAAAAACAATAGGTAATTAAGCACATCAAATGATTTGAAAGGTGTTCATACATCACAAAATCTCCTAAGAGACTATGATAGTTTTTACCTTTGATTTGAAATGAGTTTGATCCATGGGCTTCATATGATTGAAATATACCTAATACCTATTCAAGAAATAAAAAACAATAGGTAATTAAGCACATCAAATGATTTGAAAGGTGTTCATACACCACAAAATCTCGTAAGAGACTATGATAGTTTTAACCTTTGATTTGAAATAAGTTTGATCCAAGGGCTACATATCATTTAAATATACCTAATACCCCTTCAAGTAGTCAAAAACAATAGGTAATTAAGAACATCAAATGATTGGAAAGGTGTTCATACACCACAAAATCTCGTAAGAGACTATGATAGTTTTAACCTTTGATTTGAAAGGAGTTTGATCCAAGGGCTACATATCATTTAAATATACCTAATACCTATTCAGGGAGTCAAAAACAATCGGTAATTAGGCACATCAAATGATTTGAAAGGTGTTCATACATTTCAAAATCTCGTAAGAGACTATGATAGTGTTAACCTTTGATTTGAAAGGAGTTTGATCCAAGGGCTACATATCATTTAAATATACCTAATACCTATTCAGGTAGTCAAAAACAATAGGTAATTAGGCACATCAAATGATTTGTAAGGTGTTCATACAATTCAAAATCTCGTAAGAGACTATGATAGTTTTAACCTTTGATTTGAAATTAGTTTGATACAAGGGCTTCATATCATTTAAATCTACCTAGTACCTATTCAAGGAGTCAAAAACAATAGGTAATTAAGCACATCAAGTGATTTTAAAGGTGTTCATACACCACAAAATCTCGTAAGTGACTAATCGTTTTAACCTTTGATTTGAAATGAGTTTAGATCAAATGGCTTCATATGCTTAAAATATACCTAATACCTAAAAAAGGAGTCAAGGTATTAAGCACATCAAATGATTTGAAAGGTGTTCATACATCACAAAATCTCGTAAGAGACTATGATAGTTTTAACCTTTAATTTTAAATGAGTTAGATCCGCGGGCTTCATATGATATAAATATACCTAATACCTATTCAAGCAGTCAAAAACAATAGCTAATTAAGCACATCAATTGATTTGAAGGTGTTCATACACCACAAAATCTCGTAAGAGACTATGATAGTTTTAACCTTTGATTTGAAATGAGTTTGATCCATGGGCTTCATATGATTGAAATATACCTAATACCTATTCAAGAAATAAAAAACAATAGGTAATTAAGCACATTAAATGATTTGAAAGGTGTTCATACACCACAAAATCTCGTAAGAGACTATGATAGTTTTAACCTTTGATTTGAAATAAGTTTGATCCAAGGGCTACATATCATTTAAATATACCTAATACCCATTCAAGTAGTCAAAAACAATAGGTAATTAAGCACATCAAATGATTTGAAAGGTGTTCATACACCACAAAATCTCGTAAGAGACTATGATAGTTTTAACCTTTAATTTTAAATGAGTTTGATCCAAGGGCTACATATCATTTAAATATACCTAATACCTATGCAGGTAGTCAAAAATAATAGGTAATTAGGCACATCAAATGATTTGAAAGGTGTTCATACAATTCAAAATCTCGTAAGAGACTATGATAGTTTTAACCTTTGATTTGAAATTAGTTTGATACAAGGGCTTCATATCATTTAAATATACCTAATACCTATTCAAGGAGTCAAAAACAATAGGTAATTAAGCACATCAAGTGATTTGAAAGGTGTTCATACACCACAAAATCTCGTAAGTGACTAATCGTTTTAACCTTTGATTTGAAATGAGTTTAGATCAAATGGCTTCATATGCTTAAAATATACCTAATACCAAAAAAAGGAGTCAAGGTATTAAGCACATCAAATGATTTGAAAGGTGTTCATACATCACAAAATCTCGTAAGAGACTATGATAGTTTTAACCTTTAATTTTAAATGAGTTTGATCCGCGGGCTTCATATGATATAAATATACCTAATACCTATTCAAGCAGTCAAAAACAATAGGTAATTAAGCACATTAAATGATTTGAAAGGTGTTTATACACCACAAAATCTCGTAAGAGACTATGATAGTTTTAACCTTTGATTTGAAATGAGTTTGATCCAAGGGCTTCATATACTTTACATATACCTAATACCTATGAATGGAATAAAAAACAATAGGTAATTAAGCACAGCAAATGATTTGAAAGGTGTTCATACATCACAAAATCTCGTAAGAGACTCTGATAGTTTTAACTTTTGATTTGAAATGCGTTTGATCCAAGGGCTTCATATGCTTTTGATATGCCTAATACCTATGAAAGGAATCAAAAACAATAGCTAATTCAGCACATAAATTGATTTGAAGGTGTTCATACACCACAAAATCTCGTAAGAGACTATGATAGTTTTAACCTTTGATTTGAAATGAGTTTGATCCAAAGGCTGCATATGCTTTACATATACCTAATACCTATGAAAGGAATAAAAAACAATAGGTAATTAAGCACATTTAATGATTTGAAAGGTGTTCATACATCACAAAATCTCCTAAGAGACAATGATAGTTTTAACCTTTGAATTGGAATGAGTTTGATCCATGGGCTTCATATGATTGAAATATACCTAATACCTATTCAAGGAGTAAAAAACAATTGGTAATTAAGCACATCAAATGATTTGAAAGGTGTTCATACACCACAAAATCTCGTAAGAGACTATGATAGTTTTAACCTTTTATTTGAAAGGAGTTTGATCCAAGGGCTACATATCATTTAAATATACCTAATACCTATTCAGGGAGTCAAAAACAATAGGTAATTAAGCACATCAAATGATTTGAAAGGTGTTCACACACCACAAAATCTCGTAAGAGACTCTGATAGTTTTAACCTTTGATTTGAAATGAGTTCGATGCAAGGGCTTCATATACTTTAAATATACCTAATACCCATTCAAGGAGTCAAAATCAATAGGTAATTAAGCACATCAAATGATTTGAAAGGTGTTCACACACCACAAAATCTCGTAAGAGACTATGATAGTTTTAACCTTTGATTTGAAATGAGTTTGATCCATGGGCTTCATATGATTGAAATATACCTAATACCTATTCAAGGAGTCAAAAACAATAGGTAATTAAGCTAATCAAATGATTTGAAAAGTGTTCATACACCACAAACTCTCGTAAGAGACTATGATAGTTTTAACCTTTTATTTGAAATGAGATTGATCCAAGGGCTTCATATCATTTAAATATACATAATACCCATTCAAGGAGTCAAAAACAGTAGGTAATTAAGCACATCAAATGATTTGAAAGGTGTTCATACACCACATATCTCGTAAGAGAATATGATAGTTTTAACCTTCGATTTGAAATGAGTATTATCCAAGGGTTTCATATGATTTAAATATACCTAATACCTATTCAAGGAGTTAAAACAATAGGTAATTAAGCACATTAAATGATTTGAAAGGTGTTCATACACCACAAAATCTCGTAAGAGACTCTGATTGTTTTTACCTTTGATTTGAAATGAGTTTGATCCAAGGGCTTCATATGCTTTCGATATTCCTAATACCTATGAAAGGAATAAAAAACAATAGCTAATTAAGCACATCAATTGATTTGAAGGTGTTCATACACCACAAAATCTCGTACGACACTATGATAGTTTTGACCTTTGATTTGAAATGAGTTTGATCCAAGGGCTTCATATGCTTTACATATACCTAATACCTATGAAAGGAATAAAAAACAATAGTTAATTAAGCACATCAAATGATTTGAAAGGTGTTCATACACCACAAAATCTCGTAAGAGACTATGATAGTTTTCACCTTTGATTTGAAAGGAGTTTGATCCAAGGGCTACATATCATTTAAATATACCTAATACCTATTCAGGGAGTCAAAAACAATAGGTAATTAAGCACATCAAATGATTTGAAAGGTGTTCATACAATTCAAAATCTCGTTAGAGACTATTTTAATTTCAAATGAGTTTGATCCACGGGCTTCAAATGATTTAAATATACCTAATACCTATTCAAGGAGTCAAAAACAATAGGTAATTAAGCACATTAAATGATTTGAAAGGTGTTCATACATCACAAAATCTCGTAAGAGACAATGATAGTTTTAACCTTTGATTTGAAATGAGTTTGATCCAAGGGATTCATATACTTTAAATATACCTAATACCTATTAAATGAGTCAAAAAACAATAGGTAATTAAGCACATCAAATGATTTGAAAGGTGTTCATACATCACAAAATCTCGTAAGAGACTATGATAGTTTTAACCTTTGATTTGAAATGAGTTTGATCCAAGGGCTTCATATGATTTCAATATACCTAATACCTATTAAAGGACTCAAAATCAATATGAATTTAAGCACATCAAATGATTTGAAAGGTTTTCATACACAACAAAATCTTGTAAGAGACTATGATAGTTTTAACCTTTGAATTGAAATGAGTTTGATCCATGGGATTCATATGATTGAAATATACCTAATACCTATTCAAGGAGTAAAAAAAAAATAGTAATTAAGCACATCAAATGATTTGAAAGGTGTTCATACACCACAAAATCTCGTAAGAGACTATGATAGTTTTAACCTTTTATTTGAAAGGAGTTTGATCCAAGGGCTACATATCATTTAAATATACCTAATACCTATTCAGGGAGTCAAAAACAATAGGTAATTAAGCACATCAAATGATTTGAAAGGTGTTCATACAATTCAAAATCTCGTAAGAGACTATGATAGTTTTAACTTTTGATTTGAAAGGAGTTTGATCCAAGGGCTTCATATGAATAAAATATACCTAATACCTATTCAAGTAGTAAAAAACAATAGGTAATTAAGCACATCAAATTATTTGAAAGGTGTTCAAACACCACAAAATCTTGTAAGAGACAATGATAGTTTTAACCTTTGATTTGAAATGAGTTTGATCCAAGGGCTTCATATACTTTAAATATACCTAATACCTATTAAATGAGTCAAAAATAATAGGTAATCAAGCACATTAAATGATTTGAAAGGTGGTCATATATCACAAAATCTCGTAAGAGACTGATAGTTTTTAACCTTTGATTTGAAATGAGTTTGATCAAAGGGCTTCATATGCTTTACATATACCTAATACCTATATAAGGAATCAAAAACAATAGCTAATTAAGCACATAAATTGATTGGAAAAGTTTTCATACATCACAAAATCTCGTATGAGACTATGATAGTTTTAACCTTTGATTTGAAATGAGTTTGATCCTAGGGCTTCATATGCTTTACATATACCTAATACCTATTAAAGGAGCCAAAAACAATAGGTAATGAGGGAAATCAAATGATTTGAAAGGTGTTCATACACCACAAAATCTCGTAAGAGACTATGATAGTTTTAACCTTCGATTTGAAATGAGTTTGATCCAAGGGCTTCATATCATTTAAATATACCTAATACCTATTCAAGGAGTCAAAAACAATAGGTAATTAAGCACATCAAATGATTTGAAAGGTGTTCATACACCACAAAATCTCGTAAGAGACTATGATAGTTTTAACCTTTGATTTGAAATGAGTTTGATCCAAGGGCTTCATATGATTGAAATATACCTAATACCTTTTCAAGTAGTCAAAAACAATAGGTAATTAAGCACATCAAATGATTTGAAAGGTGTTCAAACACCACAAAATCTCGTAAGAGTCTATGATAGTTTTAACCTTTGATTTGAAATGAGTTTGATCCAAGGGCTTCATATGATTTAAATATACCTAATACCTATTCAAGGATTCAAAAATAATAGGTAATTAAGCACATCAACTGATTTGAAAGGTGGTCATATATCACAAAATCTCGTAAGAGACTGATAGTTTTTAACCTTTGATTTGAAATGAGTTTGATCAAAGGGCTTCATATACTTTACATATACCTAATACCTATATAAGGAATAAAAAACAATAGCTAATTAAGCACATCAATTGATTTAAAAAGTGTTCATACATCACAAAATCTCGTAAGAGACTATGATACTTTTAACCTTTGATTTGAAATGAGTTTGATCCTAGGGCTTCATATGCTTTACATATACCCAATACCTATTAAAGGAGCCAAAAACAATAGCTAATGAGGTTAATCAAATGATTTGAAAGGTGTTCATACACCACAAAATCTCGTAAGAGACTATGATAGTTTTAACCTTCGATTTGAAATGAGTTTGATCCAAGGGCTTCATATCATTTAAATATACCTAATACCTATTCAAGGAGTCAAAAACAATAGGTAATTAAGCACATCAAATGATTTGAAAGGTGTTCATACACCACAAAATCTCGTAAGAGACTATGATAGTTTTAACCTTTGATTTGAAATGAGTTTGATCCAAGGGCCTCATATGCTTTACATATACCTAATACATATGAAAGGAATCAAAAACAATAGATAATTAAGCACAGCAAATGATTTGAAAGGTGTTCATACATCACAAAATCTCGTAAGAGACTCTGATAGTTTTAACTTTTGATTTGAAATGAGTTTGATCCAAATGCTTCATATGCTTTCGATATGCCTAATACCTATGAAAGGAATCAAAAACAATAGCTAATTAAGCACATCAATTGATTTGAAGGTGTTCATACACCACAAAATCTCGTAAGAGACTATGATAGTTTTAACCTTTGATTTGAAATGAGTTTGATCCATGGGCTTCATATGATTGAAATATACCTAATACCTATTCAAGAAATAAAAAACAATAGGTAATTAAGCACATCAAATGATTTGAAAGGTGTTCATACACCACAAAATCTCGTAAGAGACTATGATAGTTTTAACCTTTGATTTGAAAGGAGTTTGATCCAAGGGCTACATATTATTAAAATATACCTAATACCTATTCAGGGAGTCAAAAACAATAGGTAATTAGGCACATCAAATGATTTGAAAGGTGTTCATACAATTCAAAATCTCGTAAGAGACTATGATAGTTTTAACCTTTGATTTGAAAGGAGTTTGATCCAAGGGCTACATATCATTTAAATATACCTAATACCTATGCAGGTAGTCAAAAATAATAGGTAATTAGGCACATCAAATGATTTGAAAGGTGTTCATACAATTCAAAATCTCGTAAGAGACTATGATAGTTTTAACCTTTGATTTGAAATTAGTTTGATACAAGGGCTTCATATCATTTAAATATACCTAATACCTATTCAAGGAGTCAAAAACAATAGGTAATTAAGCACATCAAGTGATTTGAAAGGTGTTCATACACCACAAAATCTCGTAAGTGACTAATCGTTTTAACCTTTGATTTAAAATGAGTTTAGATCAAATGGCTTCATATGCTTAAAATATACCTAATACCTAAAAAAGGAGTCAAGGTATTAAGCACATCAAATGATTTGAAAGGTGTTCATACATCACAAAATCTCGTAAGAGACTATGATAGTTTTAACCTTTAATTTTAAATGAGTTTGATCCGCGGGCTTCATATGATATAAATATACCTAATACCTATTCAAGCAGTCAAAAACAATAGGTAATTAAGCACATTAAATGATTTGAAAGGTGTTTATACACCACAAAATCTCGTAAGAGACTATGATAGTTTTAACCTTTGATTTGAAATGAGTTTGATCCAAGGGCTTCATATACTTTACATATACCTAATACCTATGAATGGAATAAAAAACAATAGGTAATTAAGCACAGCAAATGATTTGAAAGGTGTTCATACATCACAAAATCTCGTAAGAGACTCTGATAGTTTTAACTTTTGATTTGAAATGCGTTTGATCCAAGGGCTTCATATGCTTTTGATATGCCTAATACCTATGAAAGGAATCAAAAACAATAGCTAATTAAGCACATAAATTGATTTGAAGGTGTTCATACACCACAAAATCTCGTAAGAGACTATGATAGTTTTAACCTTTGATTTGAAATGAGTTTGATCCAAAGGCTGCATATGCTTTACATATACCTAATACCTATGAAAGGAATAAAAAACAATAGGTAATTAAGCACATTTAATGATTTGAAAGGTGTTCATACATCACAAAATCTCCTAAGAGACAATGATAGTTTTAACCTTTGAATTGAAATGAGTTTGATCCATGGGCTTCATATGATTGAAATATACCTAATACCTATTCAAGGAGTAAAAAACAATTGGTAATTAAGCACATCAAATGATTTGAAAGGTGTTCATACACCACAAAATCTCGTAAGAGACTATGATAGTTTTAACCTTTTATTTGAAAGGAGTTTGATCCAAGGGCTACATATCATTTAAATATGCCTAATACCTATTCAGGGAGTCAAAAACAATAGGTAATTAAGCACATCAAATGATTTGAAAGGTGTTCACACACCACAAAATCTCGTAAGAGACTCTGATAGTTTTAACCTTTGATTTGAAATGAGTTCGATGCAAGGGCTTCATATACTTTAAATATACCTAATACCCATTCAAGGAGTCAAAATCAATAGGTAATTAAGCACATCAAATGATTTGAAAGGTGTTCACACACCACAAAATCTCGTAAGAGACTATGATAGTTTTAACCTTTGATTTGAAATGAGTTTGATCCATGGGCTTCATATGATTGAAATATACCTAATACCTATTCAAGGAGTCAAAAACAATAGGTAATTAAGCTAATCAAATGATTTGAAAAGTGTTCATACACCACAAACTCTCGTAAGAGACTATGATAGTTTTAACCTTTTATTTGAAATGAGATTGATCCAAGGCTTCATATCATTTAAATATACATAATACCCATTCAAGGAGTCAAAAACAGTAGGTAATTAAGCACATCAAATGATTTGAAAGGTGTTCATACACCACATATCTCGTAAGAGAATATGATAGTTTTAACCTTCGATTTGAAATGAGTATTATCCAAGGGTTTCATATGATTTAAATATACCTAATACCTATTCAAGGAGTCAAAACAATAGGTAATTAAGCACATTAAATGATTTGAAAGGTGTTCATACACCACAAAATCTCGTAAGAGACTCTGATTGTTTTTACCTTTGATTTGAAATGAGTTTGATCCAAGGGCTTCATATGCTTTCGATATTCCTAATACCTATGAAAGGAATAAAGAACAATAGCTAATTAAGCACATCAATTGATTTGAAGGTGTTCATACACCACAAAATCTCGTACGACACTATGATAGTTTTAACCTTTGATTTGAAATGAGTTTGATCCAAGGGCTTCATATGCTTTACATATACCTAATACCGATGAAAGGAATAAAAAACAATAGTTAATTAAGCACATCAAATGATTTGAAAGGTGTTCATACACCACAAAATCTCGTAAGAGACTATGATAGTTTTCACCTTTGATTTGAAATAAGTTTGATCCAAAGGCTACATATCATTTAAATATACCTCATACCCATTCAAGGAGTCAAAAACAATAGGTAATTAAGCACATCAAATGATTTGAAAGGTTTTCATACACCACAAAATCTCGTAAGAGACTATGATAGTTTTAACCTTCGATTTGAAATGAGTTTGATCCAAGGGCTTCATATGAATAAAACATACCTAATACCTATTCAAGTAGTCAAAAACAATAGGTAATTAAGCACATCAAATTATTTGAAAGGTGTTCATACACCACAAAATCTCGTAAGAGACTATGATAGTTTTAACCTTTGATTTGAAATGAGTTTGATCCAAGGTTTTCATATGCTTTAAATATACCTAATACCTATAAAAGGAGTCAAAAACTATAGGTAATTAAGCACAACAAGTGATTTGAAAGGTGTTCATACACCACAAAATCTCCTATGAGACTATGATAGTTTTAACCTTTGATTTGAAAGGAGTTTGATCCAAGGGCTACATATCATTTAAATATACCTAATACCTATTCAGGGAGTCAAAAACAATAGGTAATTAAGCACATCAAATGATTTGAAAGGTGTTCATACAATTCAAAATCTCGTTAGAGACTATTTTAATTTCAAATGAGTTTGATCCACGGGCTTCAAATGATTTAAATATACCTAATACCTATTCAAGGAGTCAAAAATAATAGGTAATTAAGCACATTAAATGATTTGAAAGGTGTTCATACATCACAAAATCTCGTAAGAGACAATGATAGTTTTAACCTTTGATTTGAAATGAGTTTGATCCAAGGGATTCATATACTTTAAATATACCTAATACCTATTAAATGAGTCAAAAAACAATAGGTAATTAAGCACATCAAATGATTTGAAAGGTGTTCATACATCACAAAATCTCGTAAGAGACTATGATAGTTTTAACCTTTGATTTGAAATGAGTTTGATCCAAGGGCTTCATATGATTTCAATATACCTAATACCTATGAAAGGAATAAAAAAAAATGTAATTAAGCACATTTAATGATTTGAAAGGTGTTCATACATCACAAAATCTCCTAAGAGACTATGATAGTTTTTACCTTTGATTTGAAATGAGTTTGATCCATGGGCTTCATATGATTGAAATATACCTAATACCTATTCAAGAAATCAAAAACAATAGGTAATTAAGCACATCAAATGATTTGAAAGGTGTTCATACACCACAAAATCTCGTAAGAGACTATGATAGTTTTAACCTTTGATTTGAAATAAGTTTGATCCAAGGGCTACATATCATTTAAATATACCTAATACCCATTCAAGGAGTCAAAAACAATAGGTAATTAAGCACATCAAATGATTTGAAAGGTGTTCATACACCACAAAATCTCGTAAGAGACTGTGATAGTTTTAACCTTCGATTTGAAATGAGTTTGATCCAAGGGCTTAATATGAATTAAATATACCTAATACCTATTCAAGTAGTCAAAAACAATAGGTAATTAAGCACATCAAATGATTTGAAAGGTGTTCAAACACCACAAAATCTTGTAAGAGACAATGATAGTTTTAACCTTTGATTTGAAATGAGTTTGATCCAAGGGCTTCATATACTTTAAATATACCTAATACCTATTAAATGAGTGAAAAATAATAGGTAATCAAGCACATCAAATAATTTGAAAGGTGGTCATATATCACAAAATCTCGTAAGAGACTGATAGTTTTTAACCTTTGATTTGAAATGAGTTTGATCAAAGGGCTTCATATGCTTTACATATACCTAATACCTATATAAGGAATCAAAAACAATAGCAAATTAAGCACATCAATTGATTTGAAAAGTGTTCATACATCACAAAATCTCGTATGAGACTATGATAGTTTTAACCTTTGATTTGAAATGAGTTTGATCCTAGGGCTTCATATGCTTTACATATACCTAATACCTATTAAAGGAGCCAAAAACAATAGGTAATGAGGGAAATCAAATGATTTGAAAGGTGTTCATGCACCACAAAATCTCGTAAGAGACTATGATAGTTTTAACCTTCGATTTGAAATGAGTTTGATCCAAGGGCTTCATATCATTTAAATATACCTAATACCTATTCAAGGAGTCAAAAACAATAGGTAATTAAGCACATCAAATGATTTGAAAGGTGTTCATACATCACAAAATCTCGTAAGAGACTCTGATAGTTTTAACTTTTGATTTGAAATGCGTTTGATCCAAGGGCTTCATATGCTTTTGATATGCCTAATACCTATGAAAGGAATCAAAAACAATAGCTAATTCAGCACATAAATTGATTTGAAGGTGTTCATACACCACAAAATCTCGTAAGAGACTATGATAGTTTTAACCTTTGATTTGAAACGAGTTTGATCCAAGGGCCTCATATGCTTTACATATACCTAATACATATGAAAGGAATAAAAAACAATAGATAATTAAGCACAGCAAATGATTTGAAAGGTGTTCATACATCACAAAATCTCGTAAGAGACTCTGATAGTTTTAACTTTTGATTTGAAATGAGCTTGATCCAAATGCTTCATATGCTTTCGATATGCCTAATACCTATGAAAGGAATCAAAAACAATAGCTAAATAAGCACATCAATTGATTTGAAGGTGTTCATACACCACAAAATCTCGTAAGAGACTATGATAGTTTTAACCTTAGATTTGAAATGAGTTTGATCCAAGGGCTTCATATGCTTTACATATACCTAATACCTATGAAAGGAATAAAAAACAATAGGTAATTAAGCACATCAAATGATTTGAAAGGTGTTCATACATCACAAAATCTCCTAAGAGACTATGATAGTTTTTACCTTTGATTTGAAATGAGTTTGATCCATGGGCTTCATATGATTGAAATATACCTAATACCTATTCAAGAAATAAAAAACAATAGGTAATTAAGCACATCAAATGATTTGAAAGGTGTTCATACACCACAAAATCTCGTAAGAGACTATGATAGTTTTAACCTTTGATTTGAAATAAGTTTGATCCAAGGGCTACATATCATTTAAATATACCTAATACCCCTTCAAGTAGTCAAAAACAATAGGTAATTAAGAACATCAAATGATTGGAAAGGTGTTCATACACCACAAAATCTCGTAAGAGACTATGATAGTTTTAACCTTTGATTTGAAAGGAGTTTGATCCAAGGGCTACATATCATTTAAATATACCTAATACCTATTCAGGGAGTCAAAAACAATCGGTAATTAGGCACATCAAATGATTTGAAAGGTGTTCATACATTTCAAAATCTCGTAAGAGACTATGATAGTGTTAACCTTTGATTTGAAAGGAGTTTGATCCAAGGGCTACATATCATTTAAATATACCTAATACCTATTCAGGTAGTCAAAAACAATAGGTAATTAGGCACATCAAATGATTTGTAAGGTGTTCATACAATTCAAAATCTCGTAAGAGACTATGATAGTTTTAACCTTTGATTTGAAATTAGTTTGATACAAGGGCTTCATATCATTTAAATCTACCTAGTACCTATTCAAGGAGTCAAAAACAATAGGTAATTAAGCACATCAAGTGATTTTAAAGGTGTTCATACACCACAAAATCTCGTAAGTGACTAATCGTTTTAACCTTTGATTTGAAATGAGTTTAGATCAAATGGCTTCATATGCTTAAAATATACCTAATACCTAAAAAAGGAGTCAAGGTATTAAGCACATCAAATGATTTGAAAGGTGTTCATACATCACAAAATCTCGTAAGAGACTATGATAGTTTTAACCTTTAATTTTAAATGAGTTAGATCCGCGGGCTTCATATGATATAAATATACCTAATACCTATTCAAGCAGTCAAAAACAATAGGTAATTAAGCACATTAAATGATTTGAAAGGTGTTTATACACCACAAAATCTCGTAAGAGACTATGATAGTTCTAACCTTTGATTTGAAATGAGTTTGATCCAAGGGCTTCATATGCTTTACATATAACTAATACCTATGAAAGGAATAAAAAACAATAGGTAATTAAGCACAGCAAATGATTTGAAAGGTGTTCATACATCACAATCTCTTAAGAGACTCTGATAGTTTTAACTTTTGATTTGAAATGCGTTTGATCCAAGGGCTTCATATGCTTTCGATATGCCTAATACCTATGAAAGGAATCAAAAACAATAGCTAATTAAGCACATCAATTGATTTGAAGGTGTTCATACACCACAAAATCTCGTAAGAGACTATGATAGTTTTAACCTTTGATTTGAAATGCGTTTGATCCAAAGGCTTCATATGCTTTACATATACCTAATACCTATGAAAGGAATAAAAAAAAAATGTAATTAAGCACATTTAATGATTTGAAAGGTGTTCATACATCACAAAATCTCCTAAGAGACTATGATAGTTTTTACCTTTGATTTGAAATGAGTTTGATCCATGGGCTTCATATGATTGAAATATACCTAATACCTATTCAAGAAATCAAAAACAATAGGTAATTAAGCACATCAAATGATTTGAAAGGTGTTCATACACCACAAAATCTCGTAAGAGACTATGATAGTTTTAACCTTTGATTTGAAAGGAGTTTGATCCAAGGGCTACATATCATTTAAATATACCTAATACCTATTCAGGGAGTCAAAAACAATCGGTAATTAGGCACATCAAATGATTTGAAAGGTGTTCATACATTTCAAAATCTCGTAAGTGACTATGATAGTTTTAACCTTTGATTTGAAAGGAGTTTGATCCAAGGGCTACATATCATTTAAATATACCTAATACCTATTCAGGTAGTCAAAAACAATAGGTAATTAGGCACATCAAATGATTTGAAAGGTGTTCATACAATTCAAAATCTCGTAAGAGACTATGATAGTTTTAACCTTTGATTTGAAATTAGTTTGATACAAGGGCTTCATATCATTTAAATATACCTAGTACCTATTCACGGAGTCAAAAACAATAGGTAATTAAGCACATCAAGTGATTTGAAAGGTGTTCATACACCACAAAATCTCGTAAGTGACTAATCGTTTTAACCTTTGATTTGAAATGAGTTTAGATAATATGGCTTCATATGCTTAAAATATACCTAATACCTAAAAAAGGAGTCAAGGTATTAAGCACATCAAATGATTTGAAAGGTGTTCATACATCACAAAATCTCGTAAGAGACTCTGATAGTTTTAACCTTTAATTTTAAATGAGTTAGATCCGCGGGCTTCATATGATATAAATATACCTAATACCTATTCAAGCAGTCAAAAACAATAGGTAATTAAGCACATTAAATGATATGAAAGGTGTTTATACACCACAAAATCTCGTAAGAGACTATGATAGTTCTAACCTTTGATTTGAAATGAGTTTGATCCAAGGGCTTCATATGCTTTACATATACCTAATACCTATGAAAGGAATAAAAAACAATAGGTAATTTAGCACAGCAAATGATTTGAAAGGTGTTCATACATCACAAAATCTCTTAAGAGACTCTGATAGTTTTAACTTTTGATTTGAAATGCGTTTGATCCAAGGGCTTCATATGCTTTCGATATGCCTAATACCTATGAAAGGAATCAAAAACAATAGCTAATTAAGCACATCAATTGATTTGAAGGTGTTCATACACCACAAAATCTCGTAAGAGACTATGATAGTTTTAACCTTTGATTTGAAATGAGTTTGATCCAAAGGCTTCATATGCTTTACATATACCTAATACCTATGAAAGGAATAAAAAACAATATGTAATTAAGCACATTTAATGATTTG
The DNA here is from genome assembly GCA_947645195.1 of Patellifolia procumbens. Classification (NCBI taxonomy): domain Eukaryota; kingdom Viridiplantae; phylum Streptophyta; class Magnoliopsida; order Caryophyllales; family Amaranthaceae; genus Patellifolia; species Patellifolia procumbens. The sequence goes on along the minus strand of CANSGD010000261.1, from coordinate 439,197 downwards.
AAAGGTGTTCATACATCACAAAATCTCCTAAGAGACTATGATAGTTTTTACCTTTGATTTGAAATGAGTTTGATCCATGGTTTCATATGATTGAAATATACCTAATACCTATTCAAGAAATCAAAAACAATAGGTAATTAAGTACATCAAATGATTTGAAAGGTGTTCATACACCACAAAATCTCGTAAGAGACTATGATAGTTTTAACCTTTGATTTGAAATAAGTTTGATACAAGGGCTCCATATCATTTAAATATACCTAATACCCATTCAAGTAGTCAAAAACAATAGGTAATTAAGCACATAAAATGATTTGAAAGGTGTTCACACACCACAAAATCTCGTAAGTGACTCTGATAGTTTTAACCTTTGATTTGAAATGAGTTCGATGCAAGGGCTTCATATACTTTAAATATACCTAATACCAATTCAAGGAGTCAAAATCAATAGGTAATTAAGCCCATCAAATTATTTGAAAGGTGTTCACACACAACAAAATCTCGTAAGAGACTATGATAGTTTTAACCTTTGATTTGAAATGAGTTTGATCCATGGGCTTCATATGATTGAAATATACCTAATACCTATTCAAGGAGTCAAAAACAATAGGTAATTAAGCTAATCAAATGATTAGAAAAGTGTTCATACACCACAAACTCTCGTAAGAGACTATGATAGTTTTAACCTTTGATTTGAAATGAGATTGATCCAAGGGCTTCATATCATTTAAATATACATAATACCCATTCAAGGAGTCAAAAACATTAGGTAATTAAGCACATCAAATGATTTGAAAGGTGTTCATACACCACAAAATCTCTTTAGAGACTATGATAGTTTTAACCTTTGATTTGAAATGAGTTTGAACCAAGGGCTTCATATTCTTTAAATATACCTAATACCTATAAAAGGAATTAAAAACAATAGGTAATTAAGCACATCAAGTGATTTGAAAGGTGTTCATACACCACAAAATCTCCTATGAGACTATGATAGTTTTAACCTTTGATTTGAAAGGAGTTTGATCCAAGGGCTACATATCATTTAAATATACCTAATACCTATTCAGGGAGTCATAAACGATAGGTAATTAAGCACATCAAATGATTTGAAAGGTGTTCATACAATTCAAAATCTCGTTAGAGACTATTTTAATTTGAAATGAGTTTGATCCACGGGCTTCATATGATTTAAATATACCTAATACCTATTCAAGGAGTCAAAAACAATAGGTAATTAAGCACATTAAATGATTTGAAAGGTGTTCATACATCACAAAATCTCGTAGGAGACAATGATAGTTTTAACCTTTGATTTGAAATGAGTTTGATCCAAGGGATTCATATACTTTAAATATACCTAATACCTATTAAATGAGTCAAAAAACAATAGGTAATTAAGCACATCAAATGATTTGAAAGGTGTTCATACATCACAAAATCTCATAAGAGACTATGATAGTTTTAACCTTTGATTTGAAATGAGTTTGATCCAAGGGCTTCATATGATTTCAATATACCTAATACCTATTCAAGGACTCAAAATCAATATGAATTTAAGCACATCAAATGATTTGAAAGGTTTTCATACACAACAAAATCTTGTAAGCGACTATGATAGTTTTAACCTTTGAATTGAAATGAGTTTGATCCATGGGCTTCATATGATTGAAATATACCTAATACCTATTCAAGGAGTAAAAAACAATTGGTAATTAAGCACATCAAATGATTTGAAAGGTGTTCATACACCACAAAATCTCGTAAGAGACTATGATAGTTTTAACCTTTATTTGAAAGGAGTTTGATCCAAGGGCTACATATCATTTAAATATACCTAATACCTATTCCGGGATTCAAAAACAATAGGTAATTAAGCACATCAAATGATTTTAAAGGTGTTCATACAATTTAAAATCTCGTAAGAGACTATGATAGTTTTAACTTTTGATTTGAAAGGAGTTTGATCCAAGGGCTTCATATGAATAAAATATACCTAATACCTATTCAAGTAGTCAAAAACAATAGGTAATTAAGCACATCAAATGATTTGAAAGGTGTTCAAACACCACAAAATCTTGTAAGAGACAATGATAGTTTTAACCTTTGATTTGAAATGAGTTTGATCCAAGGGCTTCATATACTTTAAATATACCTAATACCTATTAAATGAGTGAAAAATAATAGGTAATCAAGCACATCAAATAATTTGAAAGGTGGTCATATATCACAAAATCTCGTAAGAGACTGATAGTATTTAACCTTTGATTTGAAATGAGTTTGATCAAAGGGCTTCATATGCATTACATATACCTAATACCTATATAAGAATCAAAAACAATAGCTAATTAAGCACATCAATTGATTTGAAAAGTGTTCATACATCACAAAATCTCGTAAGAGACTATGATAGTTTTAACCTTTGATTTGAAATGAGTTTGATCCTAGGGCTTCATATGCTTTACATATACCTAATACCTATTAAAGGAGCCAAAAACAATAGGTAATGAGGGAAATCAAATGATTTGAAAGGTGTTCATACACCACAAAATCTCGTAAGAGACTATGATAGTTTAAACCTTCGATTTGAAATGAGTTTGATCCAAGGGCTTCATATCATTTAAATATACCTAATACCTATTCAAGGAGTCAAAAACAATAGGTAATTAAGCACATCAAATGATTTGAAAGGTGTTCATACACCACAAAATCTCGTAAGAGACTATGATAGTTTTAACCTTTGATTTGAAATGAGTTTTATTCCAGGGCTTCATATGATTAAAATATACCTAATACCTATTCAAGTAGTCAAAAACAATAGGTAATTAAGCACATCAAATGATTTGAAAGGTGTTCATACACCACAAAATCTCGTAAGAGACTATGATAGTTTTAACCTTTGATTTGAAATGAGTTTGATCCAAGGGCCTCATATGCTTTACATATACCTAATACATATGAAAGGAATCAAAAACAATAGATAATTAAGCACAGCAAATGATTTGAAAGGTGTTCATACATCACAAAATCTCGTAAGAGACTCTGATATTTTTAACTTTTGATTTGAAATGAGTTTGATCCAAATGCTTCATATGCTTTCGATATGCCTAATACCTATGAAAGGAATCAAAAACAATAGCTAAATAAGCACATCAATTGATTTGAAGGTGTTCATACACCACAAAATCTCGTAAAAGACTATGATAGTTTTAACCTTAGATTTGAAATGAGTTTGATCCAAGGGCTTCATATGCTTTACATATACCTAATACCTATGAAAGGAATAAAAAACAATAGGTAATTAAGTACATCAAATGATTTGAAAGGTGTTCATACATCACAAAATCTCCTAAGAGACTATGATAGTTTTTACCTTTGATTTGAAATGAGTTTGATCCATGGGCTTCATATGATTGAAATATACCTAATACCTATTCAAGAAATAAAAAACAATAGGTAATGAAGCACATCAAATGATTTGAAAGGTGTTCATACACCACAAAATCTCGTAAGAGACTATGATAGTTTTAACCTTTAATTTGAAATAAGTTTGATCCAAGGGCTACATATCATTTAAATATACCTAATACCCATTCAAGTAGTCAAAAACAATAGGTAATTAAGCACATCAAATGATTTGAAAGGTATTCATACACCACAAAATCTCGTAAGAGACTATGATAGTTTTAACCTTTGATTTGAAAGGAGTTTGATCCAAGGGCTACATATCATTTAAATATACCTAATACCTATTCAGGGAGTCAAAAACAATCGGTAATTAGGCACATCAAATGATTTGAAAGGTGTTCATACAATTCAAAATCTCGTAAGAGACTATGATTGTTTTAACCTTTTATTTGAAAGGAGTTTGATCCAAGGGCTACATATCATTTAAATATACCTAATACCTATTCAGGTAGTCAAAAACAATAGGTAATTAGGCACATCAAATGATTTGAAAGTTGTTCATACAATTCAAAATCTCGTAAGAGACTATGATAGTTTTAACCTTTGATTTGAAATTAGTTTGATACAAGGGCTTCATATCATTTAAATATACCTAATACCTATTGAAGGAGTCAAAAACAATAGGTAATTAAGCACATCAAGTGATTTGAAAGGTGTTCATACCCCACAAAATCTCGTAACTGACTAATCGTTTTAACCTTTGATTTGAAATGAGTTTAGATCAAATGGCTTCATATGCTTAAAATATACCTAATACCTAAAAAAGGAGTCAAGGTATTAAGCACATCAAATGATTTGAAAGGTGTTCATACATCACAAAATCTCGTAAGAGACTATGATAGTTTTAACCTTTAATTTTAAATGAGTTTGATCCGCGGGCTTCATATGATATAAATATACCTAATACCTATTCAAGCAGTCTAAAACAATAGGTAATTAAGCACATTAAAAGATTTGAAAGGGGTTTATACACCACAAAATCTCGTAAGAGACTATTATAGTTCTAACCTTTGATTTGAAATGAGTTTGATCCAAGGGCTTCATATGCTTTACATATACCTAATACCTATGAAAAGAATAAAAAACAATAGGTAATTAAGCACAGCAAATGATTTGAAAGGTGTTCATACATCACAAAATCTCTTAAGAGACTCTGATAGTTTTAACTTTTGATTTGAAATGCGTTTGATCCAAGGGCTTCATATGCTTTCGATATGCCTAATACCTATGAAAGGAATCAAAAACAATAGCTAATTAAGCACATCAATTGATTTGAAGGTGTTCATACACCACAAAATCTCGTAAGAGACTATGATAGTTTTAACCTTTGATTTGAAATGAGTTTGATCCAAAGGCTTCATATGCTTTACATATACCTAATACCTATGAAAGGAATAAAAAACAATATGTAATTAAGCACATTTAATGATTTGAAAGGTGTTCATACATCACAAAATCTCCTAAGAGACTATGATAGTTTTTACCTTTGATTTGAAATGAGTTTGATCCATGGTTTCATATGATTGAAATATACCTAATACCTATTCAAGAAATCAAAAACAATAGGTAATTAAGTACATCAAATGATTTGAAAGGTGTTCATACACCACAAAATCTCGTAAGAGACTATGATAGTTTTAACCTTTGATTTGAAATAAGTTTGATCCAAGGGCTCCATATCATTTAAATATACCTAATACCCATTCAAGTAGTCAAAAACAATAGGTAATTAAGCACATAAAATGATTTGAAAGGTGTTCACACACCACAAAATCTCGTAAGTGACTCTGATAGTTTTAACCTTTGATTTGAAATGAGTTCGATGCAAGGGCTTCATATACTTTAAATATACCTAATACCAATTCAAGGAGTCAAAATCAATAGGTAATTAAGCCCATCAAATTATTTGAAAGGTGTTCACACACAACAAAATCTCGTAAGAGACTATGATAGTTTTAACCTTTGATTTGAAATGAGTTTGATCCATGGGCTTCATATGATTGAAATATACCTAATACCTATTCAAGGAGTCAAAAACAATAGGTAATTAAGCTAATCAAATGATTAGAAAAGTGTTCATACACCACAAACTTTCGTAAGAGACTATGATAGTTTTAACCTTTGATTTGAAATGAGATTGAATCAAGGGCTTCATATCATTTAAATATACATAATACCCATTCAAGGAGTCAAAAACATTAGGTAATTAAGCACATCAAATGATTTGAAAGGTGTTCATACACCACAAATCTCGTAAGAGAATATGATAGTTTTAACCTTCGATTTGAAATGAGTTTGATCCAAGGTTTTCATATGCTTTAAATATACCTAATACCTATAAAAGGAGTCAAAAACAATAGGTAATTAAGCACATCAAGTGATTTGAAAGGTGTTCATACACCACAAAATCTCGTAAGAGACTCTGATAGTTTTAACCTTTGATTTGAAATGAGTTTGATCCAAGGGCTTCATATGATTTCGATATGCCTAATACCTATGAAAGGAATAAAAAACAATAGTTAATTAAGCACATCAAAGTATTTGAAAGGTGTTCATACACCACAAAATCTCGTAAGAGACTATGATAGTTTTAACCTTTGATTTGAAATAAGTTTGATCCAAGGGATACATCTCATTTAAATATACCTCATACCCATTCAAGGAGTCAAAAACAGTAGGTAATTAAGCACATCAAATGATTTGAAAGGTGTTCATACACCACAAAATCTCGTAAGAGACTATGATAGTTTTAACCTTCGATTTGAAATGAGTTTGATCCAAGGGCTTCATATGAATAAAATATAACTAATACCTATTCAAGTAGTCAAAAACAATAGGTAATTAAGCACATCAAATTATTTGAAAGGTGTTCATACACCACAAAATCTCGTAAGAGACAATGATAGTTTTAACCTTTGATTTGAAATGAGTTTGATCCAAGGGCTTCATATACTTTAAATATACCTAATACCTATTAAATGAGTCAAGAACAATAGGTAATTAAGCATATCAAATGATTTGAAAGGTGTTCATACACCACAAAATCTCGTAAGAGACTATGAAAGTTTTAACCTTTGATTTGAAATGAGTTTGATCCAAGGTTTTCATATGCTTTAAATATACCTAATACCTATAAAAGGAGTCAAAAACTATAGGTAATTAAGAACATCAAGTGATTTGAAAGGTGTTCATACACCACAAAATCTCCTATGAGACTATGATAGTTTTAACCTTTGATTTGATAGGAGTTTGATCCAAAGGCTACATATCGTTTAAATATACCTAATACCTATTCAGGGAGTCAAATACAATAGGTAATTAAGCACATCAAATGATTTGAAAGGTGTTCATACAATTCAAAATCTCGTTAGAGACTATTTTAATTTGAAATGAGTTTGATCCACGGGCTTCATATGATTTAAATAAAGGAGTCAAAAACAATACGTAATTAAGCACATTAAATGATTTGAAAGGTGTTCATACATCACAAAATCTCGTAAGAGACAATGATAGTTTTAACCTTTGATTTGAAATGAGTTTGATCCAAGGGCTTCATATACTTTAAATATACCTAATACCTAATAAATGAGTCAAAAAACAATAGGTAATTAAGCACATCAAATGATTTGAAAGGTGTTCATACATCACAAAATCTCGTAAGAGACTATGATTGTTTTAACCTTTGATTTGAAATGAGTTTGATCCAAGGGCTTCATATGATTTCAATATACCTAATACCTATTCAAGGACTCAAAAAAATTAGGTAATTAAGCACATCAAATGATTTGAAAGGTGTTCGTACACCACAAAATCTCGTAAGAGAGTATGATAATTTTAACCTTTGATTTGAAATGAGTTTGATCCAAGTTTTTCATATGCTTTAAATATACCTAATACCTATAAAAGGAGTAAAAAACAATAGGTAATCAAGTGATTTGAAAAGTGTTCATACACCACAAAATCTCCTAAGACACTATGATAGTTTTAACCTTTGATTTGAAAGGAGTTTGATCCAAGGGCTACATATCATTTAAATATACTAATACCTATTCAAGGAGTCAAAAACAATGGGTAATTAAGCACATCAAATGATTTGAAAGGTGTTCATACAATTCAAAGTCTCGTAAGAGACTATTTTAATTTGAAATGAGTTTGATCCACGGGCTTCATATGATATAAATATACCTAATACCTATTCAAGGAGTCAAAACAATAGGTAATTCAGCACATTAAATGAGTGGAAAGGTGTTCATACACCACAAAATCTCGTAAGAGACTCTGATAGTATTAACCTTTGATTTGAAATGAGTTTGATCAAAGGGCTTCATATGCTTTCGATATGCCTAATACCTCTGAAAGGAATCAAAATCAATAGCTAATTAAGCACATCAATTGATTTGAAGGTGTTCATACACCACAAAATCTCGTAAGACAATATGATAGTTTTAACCTTTGATTTGAAATGAGTTTGATCCAAGGGCTTCATATGCTTTACATATACCTAATACCTATGCAAGGAATAAAAAACAATAGTTAATTAAGCACATCAAATGATTTGAAAGGTGTTCATACACCACAAAATCTCGTAAGAGACTACGATAGTTTTATCCTTTGATTTGAAATAAGTTTGATCCAAGGGCTACATATCATTTAAATATACCTAATACCCATTCAAGGCGTCAAAAACAATAGGTAATTAAGCACATCAAATGATTTGAAAGGTGTTCATACACCACAAAATCTCGTAAGAGACTATGATAGTTTTAACCACCGATTTGAAATGAGTTTGATCCAAGGGCTTCATATGAATAAAATATACCTAATACCTATTCAAGGAGTCAAAAACAATAGGTAATTAAGCACATCAAATTATTTGAAAGGTGTTCATACACCACAAAATCTCGTAAGAGACAATGATAGTTTTAACCTTTGATTTGAAATGAGTTTGATCCAAGGGCTTCATATACTTTAAATATACCTAATACCTATTAAATGAGTCCAGAACAATAGGTAATAAAGCACATCAAATGATTTGAAAGGTGTTCATACACCACAAAATCTCGTAAGAGACTATGATAGTTTTAACCTTTGATTATAAATGAGTTTGATCCAAGGGCTTCATATACTTTAAATATACCTAATACCTATTAAATGAGTCAAGAACAATAGGTAATTAAGCACATCAAATGATTTGAAAGGTGTTCATACAATTCAAAAGCTCGTAAGAGACTATTTTAATTTCAAATGAGTTTGATCCACGGGCTTCATATGATTTAAATATACCTAATACCTATTCAAGGAGTCAAAAACAATAGGTAATTAAGCACATTAAATGATTTGAAAGGTGTTCATACATCACAAAATCTCGTAAGAGACAATGATAGTTTTAACCTTTGATTTGAAATGAGTTTGATCCAAGGGCTTCATATACTTTAAATATACCTAATACCTATTAAATGAGTCAAGAACAATAGGTAATTAAGCACATCAAATGATTTGAAAGGTGTTCATACACCACAAAATCTCGTAAGAGACTATGATAGTTTTAACCTTTGCTTTGAAATGAGTTTGATCCAAGGTTTTCATATGCTTTAAATATACATAATACCTATAAAAGGAGTCAAAAACAATAGGTAATTAAGCACATCAAATGATTTGAAAGGTGTTCATACACCACAAAATCTCCTAAGAGACTATGATAGTTTTAACCTTTGATTTGAAAGGAGTTTGATCCAAGGGCTACATATCATTTAAATATACCTAATACTTATTCAGGGAGTTAAAAACAATAGGTAATTAAGCAAATCAAATGATTTGAAATGTGTTCATACAATTAAAAATCTAGTAAGAGACTATTTTAATTTGAAATGAGTTTGATCCACGGGCTTCATATGATTTAAATATACCTAATACCTATTCAAGGAGTCAAAAACAATAGGTAATTAAGCACATTAAATGATTTGAAAGGTGATCATACATCACAAAATCTCGTAAGAGACAATGATAGTTTTAACCTTTGATTTGAAATGAGTTTGATCCAAGGGCTTCATATACTTTAAATATACCTAATACCTATTAAATGAGTCAAAAAACAATAGGTAATTAAGCACATCAAATGGTTTGAAAGGTGTTAATACATCACAAAATCTCGTAAGAGACTATGATAGTTTTAACCTTTAATTTGAAATGAGTTTGATCCAAGGGCTTCATATGATTTCAATATACCTAATACCTATTCAAGGACTAAAAAAAAATAGGTAATTAAGCACATCAAATGATTTGAAAGGTGTTCATACACCACAAAATCTCGTAAGAGAGTATGATAATTTTAACCTTTGATTTGAAATGAGTTTGATCCAAGGTATTCATATGCTTTAAATATACCTAATACCTATAAAAGGAGTAAAAACAATAGGTAATTAAGCACATCAAGTGATTTGAAAAGTGTTCATACACCACAAAATCTCCTAAGAGACTATGATAGTTTTAACCTTTGTTTTGAAAGGAGTTTGATCCAAGGGCTACATATCATTTAAATATACCTAATACCTATTCAGGGAGTCAAAAACAATGGGTAATTAAGCACATCAAATGATTTGAAAGGTGTTCATACAATTCAAAGTCTCGTAAGAGACTATGTTAATTTGAAATGAGTTTGATCCACGGGCTTCATATGATTTAAATATACCTAATACCTATTCAAGGAGTCAAAACAATAGGTAATTAAGCACATTAAATGAGTGGAAAGGTGTTCATACACCACAAAATCTCGTAAGAGACTCTGATAGTATTAACCTTTGATTTGAAATGAGTTTGATCAAAGGGCTTCATATGCTTTCGATATGCCTAATACCTATGAAAGGAATCAAAAACAATAGCTAATTAAGCACATCAATTGATTTGAAGGTGTTCATACACCACAAAATCTCGTAAGATACTATGATAGTTTTAACCTTTGATTTGAAATGAGTTTGATCCAAGGGCTTCATGTGCTTTACATATACCTAATACCTATGAAAGGAATAAAAAACAATAGTTAATTAAGCACATCAAATGATTTGAAAGGTGTTCATACACCACAAAATCTCGTAAGAGACTATGATAGTTTTAACCTTTGATTTGAAATAAGTTTGATCCAAGGGCTACATATCATTTAAATATACCTAATACCCATTCAAGGAGTCATAAACAATAGGTAATTAAGCACATCAAATGATTTGAAAGGTGTTCATACACCACAAAATCTCGTAAGAGACTATGATAGTTTTAACCTTCGATTTGAAATGAGTTTGATCCAAGGGCTTCATATGAATAAAATATACCTAATACCTATTCAAGTAGTCAAAAACAATAGGTAATTAAACACATCAAATTATTTGAAAGGTGTTCATACACCACAAAATCTCGTAAGAGACAATGATAGTTTTAACCTTTGATTTGAAATGAGTTTGATCCAAGGGCTTCATATACTTTAAATATACCTAATACCTATTAAATGAGTAAAGAACAATAGGTAATTAAGCACATCAAATGATTTGAAAGGTGTTCATACACCACAAAATCTCGTAAGAGACTATGATAGTTTTAACCTTTGATTTGAAATGAGTTTGATCCAAGGGCTTCATATGAATAAAATATACCTAATACCTATTCAAGTAGTCAAACACAATAGGTAATTAAACACATCAAATTATTTGAAAGGTGTTCATACACCACAAAATCTCGTAAGAGACAATGATAGTTTTAACCTTTGATTTGAAATGAGTTTGATCCAAGGGCTTCATATACTTTAAATATACCTAATACCTATTAAATGAGTCAAGAACAATAGGTAATTAAGCACATCAAATGATTTGAAAGGTGTTCATACACCACAAAATCTCCTAAGAGACTATGATAGTTTTAACCTTTGATTTGAAAGGAGTTTGATCCAAGGGCTACATATCATTTAAATATACCTAATACTTATTCAGGGAGTTAAAAACAATAGGTAATTAAGCAAATCAAATGATTTGAAATGTGTTCATACAATTAAAAATCTAGTCAGAGACTATTTTAATTTGAAATGAGTTTGATCCACGGGCTTCATATGATTTAAATATACCTAATACCTATTCAAGGAGTCAAAAACAATAGGTAATTAAGCACATTAAATGATTTGAAAGGTGATCATACATCACAAAATCTCGTAAGAGACAATGATAGTTTTAACCTTTGATTTGAAATGAGTTTGATCCAAGGGCTTCATATACTTTAAATATACCTAATACCTATTAAATGAGTCAAAAAACAATAGGTAATTAAGCACATCAAATGGTTTGAAAGGTGTTAATACATCACAAAATCTCGTAAGAGACTATGATAGTTTTAACCTTTAATTTGAAATGAGTTTGATCCAAGGGCTTCATATGATTTCAATATACCTAATACCTATTCAAGGACTAAAAAAATAGGTAATTAAGCACATCAAATGATTTGAAAGGTGTTCATACACCACAAAATCTCGTAAGAGAGTATGATAATTTTAACCTTTGATTTGAAATGAGTTTGATCCAAGGTATTCATATGCTTTAAATATACCTAATACCTATAAAAGGAGTAAAAACAATAGGTAATTAAGCACATCAAGTGATTTGAAAAGTGTTCATACACCACAAAATCTCCTAAGAGACTATGATAGTTTTAACCTTTGTTTTGAAAGGAGTTTGATCCAAGGGCTACATATCATTTAAATATACCTAATACCTATTCAGGGAGTCAAAAACAATGGGTAATTAAGCACATCAAATGATTTGAAAGGTGTTCATACAATTCAAAGTCTCGTAAGAGACTATGTTAATTTGAAATGAGTTTGATCCACGGGCTTCATATGATTTAAATATACCTAATACCTATTCAAGGAGTCAAAACAATAGGTAATTAAGCACATTAAATGAGTGGAAAGGTGTTCATACACCACAAAATCTCGTAAGAGACTCTGATAGTATTAACCTTTGATTTGAAATGAGTTTGATCAAAGGGCTTCATATGCTTTCGATATGCCTAATACCTATGAAAGGAATCAAAAACAATAGCTAATTAAGCACATCAATTGATTTGAAGGTGTTCATACACCACAAAATCTCGTAAGATACTATGATAGTTTTAACCTTTGATTTGAAATGAGTTTGATCCAAGGGCTTCATGTGCTTTACATATACCTAATACCTATGAAAGGAATAAAAAACAATAGTTAATTAAGCACATCAAATGATTTGAAAGGTGTTCATACACCACAAAATCTCGTAAGAGACTATGATAGTTTTAACCTTTGATTTGAAATAAGTTTGATCCAAGGGCTACATATCATTTAAATATACCTAATACCCATTCAAGGAGTCATAAACAATAGGTAATTAAGCACATCAAATGATTTGAAAGGTGTTCATACACCACAAAATCTCGTAAGAGACTATGATAGTTTTAACCTTCGATTTGAAATGAGTTTGATCCAAGGGCTTCATATGAATAAAATATACCTAATACCTATTCAAGTAGTCAAAAACAATAGGTAATTAAACACATCAAATTATTTGAAAGGTGTTCATACACCACAAAATCTCGTAAGAGACAATGATAGTTTTAACCTTTGATTTGAAATGAGTTTGATCCAAGGGCTTCATATACTTTAAATATACCTAATACCTATTAAATGAGTAAAGAACAATACGTAATTAAGCACATCAAATGATTTGAAAGGTGTTCATACACCACAAAATCTCGTAAGAGACTATGATAGTTTTAACCTTTGATTTGAAATGAGTGATGCAGGAGCATCCATGATCAATCCAAGTCTCCTAACAAAGAGTCATCAAGAAGAGATTAAGGTGAAGGAGATTCAGTTCATTAGTTTACTTAATCCAATTTCGAACAAACAAGTACTTCGAATTGTTAATTAAGCTTAACACCTTCTTAATCTATTTTAAGCCTTGTTGATTAATGCTTATGATCATCTTAACATCATAAAGTATTAGTAATAAAGCTTGAATTATGATTAAATAGCTTAATTAGTTAGTTCTAAGTCATTAAAGTAAGCTTAGTGAAACTGTTTTGGAAGAACAGATTTTATACGGTTGGTTTAGGGAACGTTTTGAGCATGTTTTTGAGCTTTATTCTTGGATAAGGCAACCATACATGACTCACCTGTGTGCTTACATACATCACCAACAAGCATGTGAAGGGTTGGAGGCAAGAATCAATAGGAAATGAGAGCTTCATGAAGAAGTATCCAAAACCGCAGCTCCCTGCGTCATTCTGGGCTCCACTTCATCAGTTCTGGGCAGCCGCTTTTCTTAAGCTTTTGGAGCTGATTTTTTGAGGATATTTTCCTTAGAATGTCTATTTTATTACCTTAGCTTCCTTTTTGCAGTAGGACATTTTCGTTTCTCAGAATCCCTCAATCATTGCACCTAGGTACTGAAAACTAGCCAGATTTTTGTAATAGTTTAAGATGGCTTTTGTTACCTAAGCAAAACATCACCAAATGACGTGAATTTTTGGTATGTTACTGCTTTATATGTTAGGTTTGTAATTCAAGAAGTTTCATTAGACTTTATTGAATGAATTAAGAGTTATACTCATTTCTTTGAGCTGTGCGCTTAGAGTAAAACTGGACAGTTTGTCCTAATCCAAGTCTTTGAGTTAATTAGCTAACTAACGTAGATTAGTTACTAATTTAACAAAGCAAGGTTGCACCAAGAGTTCTTCTTTGACATTGGTGGCCTAGTTTGGTGGTTCTAAGGCTAGTGAAAGTGGTGGTTGTTGGTACGGTTCCAACAAGGCTTGAAGCAAAACTGATTCTTCGGTTCTTAACCAACGAATGCTCTTGCTTATGAAATGCTTTATGCATCATTTGGTATCAGAGCTTTGGTTAGTTTAAGAGCATTCTTTTAACCCTCTAATCATCCCATAATCATTTCCTAAACTCATACACTTATCCCCCCCAAAACCGAAATCAATTCTAAGCCCAAACACATCTCTTTTCTTCTCTTTTCACCTCTAATCTTTGATACAACTTAGTGGTTGTTAAAATGAGTGGTGGTGAAGATCCAAATCAGTTTAGAAGGGGCATGACATTGAATGAAGCAAGGTTAGTTGGCCTTGAGAATCAAATGGCTACAATTAGTGAGCAAATGGCAAATCTCATGGAAGCTTTTCGAAGTTCTAGTGTTGGAGTTCGAAGAGAAGTTCATGAAAGGAGGCACTTTGAAGATGAGAATGAGGTTGTTTATGACTCTAGTGAAGAAGTACAATCACAAACTTCTAATCAAAGAAGGAGGCCACGAAAACAAGATGATTTTCGAGACATCAAGTTAGATGTTCCAGAATTTGATGGAAACCTTAATCCGGATGCTTATTTGGAATGGGTTTCGAGATGTAATAGGATTTTCGAGCTAAAGGAGTATGATGATTCGAAATCTTTCAAGTTGGCTATCACTAAGCTAAAGGGTTATGCATCCCTTTGGTGGGAAAACGTTGCTCTTGCTAGAGAAAGGAAGCATAAGCCGAAAATCAAGAGCTGGAAGAAACTGAAAAAGAAGATGGAAGCTAAGTTTCTCCCCTCCACTTATACTCTTGATTTATATAACCAACTTTCTGATTTGTTCCAAGGTACCAAGAATGTCGAGACATACATCCATGAATATGAAAAGTTGATGATGAAATTGGATGTTCAAGAAAGGGAAGAGCAGACCATGGCTCGTTTTGTGAAGGGCCTAGATCGTGACATTCAAAAGAAGCTTGAGCTTCAATCTTATTCTACTTTAGATGAACTTTTCAGGTTGGCTCTTAAGGTGGAAAAGCATCAAAAAGACAAGAAGAAGAAGGTATTTAGCAAAGGAACTTCTTATGCTAAAGGAGGTTCTAGTTCGTATGTAAAGCCTACTTCGACATCTCCATTTACGCCTAAAAGTGAAGCTGGTTCGAAATTTCTTGATAAAGGGAAGAAAGTTACTGAAAGTTCCTCCAAGAAGGATGATATCAAATGTTTTAAGTGTCATGGTTATGGTCATTATCAAGCACAATGCCCAAACAGAAGGGTAATGACCTTACTAGACATTAAAAACATAGAAGATGCCCTTAAAGATCAAGAGGAGCACGAAAAAGAATCTGAAAAGGAGGATGAATGCAATGAAGATGTTCTTGTTGATGAAGTGGAAGGAGATGATCATCTTAGCTTGGTTCTAAGGAGGGTCCTTCACTCCAAAGAAGCCGAAGCTATACCATCTCAACGAGACCAGATTTTTCAGACGAAATGCTTAATCAATGGCAAGATTTATTCCATGATTATTGATGGTGGGAGTTGCACTAATGTAGCTTCGAATTCTATGGTGGAGAAGCTCAATTATCCTACTTTCAGTCATCCTAAACCATATAAGCTTCATTGGCTTAATGATGGTAACTGTGTGGAGGTAACAAAACAAGCTTTAATTAGCTTCTCTTTTGGTGATTCGTATAATGATAAGGTTTTATGTGATGTGGTGCCTATGAATGCATGTCATATTCTCTTAGGGAGGCCGTGGCAATCTGATAAGGAAACCTTACATAATGGTAGGACTAATACATACACTTTCATGCATGAAAACAAGAAAATTATACTTAGTCCTAGCAAAAAGGGTCCGAATTTGCCTAAGAAAGAAACCTCCAATTCGAAAGCTAAAAATCAGAAATCCTTAATTCTCCAAAAACATCAAGTTGATAAGGCCATTGAAAAGGGGAAGGAAATGTACTTGTTGTTGTTATTTGCTGCAAATGATGAAAATACTCGTGAATTACATGATTGGGTTAAACCATTAGTGAACGATTTTAGTGATATTTTTCCCCAGGATCTTCCCTATGGATTACCACCTAGTAGGGGTATTGAGCATCAAATTGACTTAGTTCCTGGAGCACCATTACCTAACAAGGCAGCTTATAGATGTAATCCTGAAGAAGCTAAAGAGTTGCAAAAACAGATTACTGAATTGTTAGCTAAGGGGTTTGTACAAGAAAGTCTTAGTCCATGTGCTGTTCCTGTTATTTTGGTTCCAAAGAAGGATGGAACTATGCGTATGTGTGTAGATTGCAGGGCTATAAACAACATTACCATCAAGTATAGGTATCCTATTCCTAGGCTTGATGATTTGCTCGATGAATTACATGGTGCTACTATATTCTCCAAGATAGATTTGCGTAGTGGTTATCATCAGATTCGAATCAAGGAAGGGGATGAATGGAAAACAGCCTTTAAGACTAAGAGTGGGTTATATGAGTGGCGTGTTATGCCATTTGGTTTAACTAATGCTCCTAGTACTTTCATGAGGCTCATGCATGAGGTACTTCGTCCTTTCATTGGTTCGTTTGTTGTGGTTTATTTTGATGATATTCTTGTGTATAGCAACAGTGAACAGGATCATCTTATTCATCTGAAGAAGGTTTTCCTTAAGCTAAGGGAAAAGAAGCTATATGCAAAGATGGAGAAGTGTGAATTCTTCACTTCTAGTGTGTCTTTTCTTGGTTTCATTATTTCATCTCAGGGTATTTCTATGGATGAATCCAAGGTAGAGGCAATCAAATCATGGCCAATTCCAAAGTCCATCACAGAAGTTCGAAGTTTTCATGGATTGGCATCTTTTTACAGGAGATTCATCAGAGGTTTTAGTACTATTTTGGCTCCACTGACCGAATGTATCAAAGGGGGTTCTTTTACTTGGACTCCAGCAGCTCAGGAAGCATTTGATCAGTTGAAAAGCAAGCTTTGTGAGGCGCCTGTTCTAGCCTTACCAGATTTCAAGAAAGTGTTTGAAGTGGAATGTGATGCAAGTGGCGTAGGGATTGGAGCTGTTTTACAACAAGGAGGGCGTCCCATAGCCTATTTCAGTGAGAAGCTCAATCATGCCAAGCTCAACTACAGCACCTATGATAAAGAGTTCTATGCTATTGTTCGTGCCTTGACTTATTGGACTCATTATCTTAGGCCAGCTCAGTTTGTGTTGCATTCAGATCACCAAGCTTTGAAGTACATTAATGGACAACATAAGCTCAGTTCACGACATGCTAAATGGGTGGAGTTCCTTCAATCTTTTGATTTTGTTTTAAAGTACAAAACTGGAGTTTCTAATGTGGTTGCAGATGCATTATCTAGGAGGCATTCTATGCTTTCTCTAATGGAGGCTCGAGTTCTTGGCTTCACTCATATTAAGGAGCTTTATTATGATGATCCAGATTTTTCACCATTGATAGAAGCGTGCAAGGATGGTTCTCATGGAGCTTATTCGGTTCTAGTTGGTTTTCTCTTCCGAAATAACAAGCTTTGTATCCCTAAGTGCTCACTAAGGGATTTGCTCATCAAGGAGGTTCATGGAGGAGGCCTAGCAGGACATTTTGGTATTAACAAAACTGTGGATGTTTTGCAGGAACACTTTTATTGGCCAAAACTGGCAGGTGATGTTCACTCAGTTCTAGCTCGATGTTCTACATGTCAAAAGGCCAAGAGTTCTTTTCATCAAGGGCTCTATACTCCACTTCCAGTTCCTAATCAGCCATGGGAAGATGTTAGTATGGATTTCATTGTGGCTTTGCCTAGGACTGAAAGGCAAAAAGATGCTATTATGGTGGTGGTGGATCGATTCTCAAAGATGGCTCATTTCATTGCTTGCAACAAGACGGATGATGCAATTCATGTAGCTGATTTGTACTTCAAGGAGATCATTAGATTACATGGTGTACTGAAGACTATTGTTTCTGATAAGGATGTTAAGTTCCTCAGTTTCTTTTGGAAGACTTTATGGAAGCTCCTAGGTACTAAGCTCCTCTTTAGTACCACGGCGCATCCACAAACTGATGGTCAAACGGAGGTTACAAACAGGACACTTACTACTCTCCTCAGGACTCTAGTTAACAAGTCACAGAAAGATTGGGATCTAAAGCTAGCACATGCAGAATTTGCTTATAATAGATCACCTACATATGCCACGAAGTGCTCTCCATTCGAAGTGAATTATGGAGTTAATCCTTTAAGCCCCATTGATTTACTACCTATTCCAGTTGAAGTGAGGCAAAGCAAAGATGCAGAGGAGAAGGCAAAGGAGATGAAAAAGCTTCACCAACAGATTAGAGCACGCATTGAGAAGGTTAATGAAGCTTACAAGGTCCGAGCTAACAAGCATCGAAAGGAGGTCATTTACAAGCCCGGGGACTTGGTATGGTTGCACCTA
Source organism: Patellifolia procumbens (assembly GCA_947645195.1). Lineage (NCBI taxonomy): Eukaryota > Viridiplantae > Streptophyta > Magnoliopsida > Caryophyllales > Amaranthaceae > Patellifolia > Patellifolia procumbens. The sequence goes on along the minus strand of CANSGD010000261.1, from coordinate 420,496 downwards.
AGGAAGGAACGATTTCCATCCAGAAGGAAGAACAAGCTAATGCCAAGGAGTGATGGTCCATTTAGGGTGCTTGAGAAGATCAATAACAATGCATACAAGATAGAGCTACCAAGTGAGATGGGCAACATTTCGGCCACCTTCAATGTAGGTGACTTAGCTCCATATTTGGAAGAAGATTTCGAGTTACAAGAAGACTTCTCCAAACCAGGGGAGAATGATGCAGGAGCATCCATGATCAATCCAAGTCTCCTAACAAAGAGTCATCAAGAAGAGATTAAGGTGAAGGAGATTCAGTTCATTAGTTTACTTAATCCAATTTCGAACAAACAAGTACTTCGAATTGTTAATTAAGCTTAACACCTTCTTAATCTATTTTAAGCCTTGTTGATTAATGCTTATGATCATCTTAACATCATAAAGTATTAGTAATAAAGCTTGAATTATGATTAAATAGCTTAATTAGTTAGTTCTAAGTCATTAAAGTAAGCTTAGTGAAACTGTTTTGGAAGAACAGATTTTATACGGTTGGTTTAGGGAACGTTTTGAGCATGTTTTTGAGCTTTATTCTTGGATAAGGCAACCATACATGACTCACCTGTGTGCTTACATACATCACCAACAAGCATGTGAAGGGTTGGAGGCAAGAATCAATAGGAAATGAGAGCTTCATGAAGAAGTATCCAAAACCGCAGCTCCCTGCGTCATTCTGGGCTCCACTTCATCAGTTCTGGGCAGCCGCTTTTCTTAAGCTTTTGGAGCTGATTTTTTGAGGATATTTTCCTTAGAATGTCTATTTTATTACCTTAGCTTCCTTTTTGCAGTAGGACATTTTCGTTTCTCAGAATCCCTCAATCATTGCACCTAGGTACTGAAAACTGGCCAGATTTTTGTAATAGTTTAAGATGGCTTTTGTTACCTAAGCAAAACATCACCAAATGACGTGAATTTTTGGTATGTTACTGCTTTATATGTTAGGTTTGTAATGCAAGAAGTTTCATTAGACTTTGTTGAATGAATTAAGAGTTATACTCATTTCTTTGAGCTGTGCGCTTAGAGTAAAACTGGACAGTTTGTCCTAATCCAAGTCTTTGAGTTAATTAGCTAACTAACGTAGATTAGTTACTAATTTAACAAAGCAAGGTTGCACCAAGAGTTCTTCTTTGACATTGGTGGCCTAGTTTGGTGGTTCTAAGGCTAGTGAAAGTGGTGGTTGTTGGTACGGTTCCAACAACGCTTGAAGCAAAACTGATTCTTCGGTTCTTAACCAACGAATGCTCTTGCTTATGAAATGCTTTATGCATCAATGAGTTTTATCAAAGGGCTTCATATACTTTAAATATACCTTATACCTATTAAATGAGTCAAGAACAATAGGTAATTAAGCACATCAAATGATTTGAAAGGTGTTCATACACCACAAAATCTCGTAAGAGACTATGATAATTTTAACCTTTGATTTGAATGAGTTTGATCCAAGGTTTTCATATGCTTTAAATATACCTAATACCTATAAAAGGAGTCAAAAACAATAGGTAATTAAGCACATCAAGTGATTTGAAAGGTGTTCATACACCACAAAATCTCGTAAGAGACTATGATAGTTTTAACCTTTGATTTGAAAGGATTTTGATCCAAGGGCTACATATCATTTAAATATACCTAATACCTATTCAGGGAATTAAAAACAATAGGTAATTAAGCACATCAAATGATTTGAAAGGTGTTCATACAATTCAAAATCTCGTAAGAGACTATTTTAATTTGAAATGAGTTTGATCCACGGGCTTCATATGATTTAAATATACCTAATACCTACTCAAGGAATCAAAAACAATAGGTAATTAAGCACATTAAATGATTTGAAAGGTGTTCATACATCACAAAATCTCGTAAGAGACAATGATAGTTTTAACCTTTGATTTGAAATGAGTTTGATCCAAGGGCTTCATATACTTTAAATATACCTAATACCTATTAAATGAGTCAAGAATAATAGGTAATTAACCACATCAAATGATTTGAAAAGTGTTCATACACCACAAAATCTCGTAAGAGACTATGATAGTTGTAACCTTTGATTTGAAATGAGTTTGATCCAAGGTTTTCATACGCTTTAAATATACCTAATACCTATAAAAGGAGTCAAAAAAAATAGGTAATTAAGCACATCAAGTAATTTGAAAGGTGTTCATACACCACAAAAATCTCCTAAGAGACTATGATAGTTTTTACCTTTGATTTGAAAGGATTTTTATCCAAGGGATACATATCATTTAAATATACCTAATACCTATTCAGGGAATTAAAAACAATAGGTAATTAAGCACATCAAATGATTTGAAAGGTGTTCATACAATTCAAAATCTCGTAAGAGACTATTTTAATTTGAAATGAGTTTGATCCACGGGCTTCATATGATTTAAATATACCTAATACCTATTCAAGGAGTCAAAAACAATAGGTAATTAAGCACAATAAATGATTTGAAAGGTGATCATACATCACAAAATCTCGTAAGAGACAATGATAGTTTTAACCTTTGATTTGAAATGAGCTTGATCCAAGGGCTTCATATACTGTAAATATACCTAATACCTATTAAATGAGTCAAAAAACAATAGGTAATTAAGCACATCAAATGATTTGAAAGGTGTTCATACATCACAAAATCTCGTAAGAGACTATGATAGTTTTAACCTTTGATTTGAAATGAGTTTGATCCAAGGGCTTCATATGATTTCAATATACCTAATACCTATTCAAGGACTCAAAAAAAATAGGTATTTAAGCACATCAAATGATTTGAAAGGTGTTCATACACCACAAAATCTCGTAAGAGAGTATGATAATTTTAACCTTTGATTTGAAATGAGTTTGATCCAAGGTTTTCATATGCTTTAAATATACCTAATACCTATAAAAGAAGTAAAAAACAATAGGTAATTAAGCACATCAAGTGATTGGAAAAGTGTTCATACACCACAAAATCTCCAAAGAGACTATGATAGTTTTAATCTTTGATTTGAAAGGAGTTTGATCCAAGGGCTACATATCATTTAAATATACCTAATACCTATTCAAGGAGTCAAAAACAATGGGTAATTAAGCACATCAAATGATTTGAAAGGTGTTCATACAATTCAAAGTCTCGTAAGAGACTATTTTAATTTGAAATGAGTTTGATCCACGGGCTTCATATGATTTAAATATACCTAATACCTATTCAAGGAGTCAAAACAATAGGTAATTAAGCACATTAAATGAGTGGAAAGGTGTTCATACACCACAAAATCTCGTAAGAGACTCTGATAGTATTAACCTTTGATTTTAAATGAGTTTGATCAAAGGGCTTCATATGCTTTCGATATGCCTAATACCTATGAAAGGAATAAAAAACAATAGCTAATTAAGCACATCAATTGATTTGAAGGTGTTCATACACCACAAAATCACGTAAGACACTATGATAGTTTTAACCTTTGATTTGAAATGAGTTTGATCCAAGGGATTCATATGCTTTACATATACCTAATACCTATGAAAGGAATAAAAAACAATAGTTAATTAAGCACATCAAATGATTTGAAAGGTGTTCATACACCACAAAATCTCGTAAGAGACTATGATAGTTTTAACCTTTGATTTGAAATAAGTTTGATCCAAGGGCTACATATCATTTAAATATACCTAATACCCATTCAAGGAGTCAAAAACAATAGGTAATTAAGCACATCAAATGATTTGAAAGGTGTTCATACACCACAAAATCTCGTAAGAGACTGTGATAGTTTTAACCTTCGATTTGAAATGAGTTTGATCCAAGGGCTTAATATGAATTAAATATACCTAATACCTATTCAAGTAGTCAAAAACAATAGGTAATTAAGCACATCAAATTATTTGAAAGGTGTTCATACACCACAAAATCTCGTAAGAGACAATGATAGTTTTAACCTTTGATTTGAAATGAGTATGATCCAAGGGCTTCATATACTTTAAATATACCTAATACCTATTAAATGATTCAAGAACAATAGGTAATTAAGCACATCAAATGATTTGAAAGGTGTTCATACACCACAAAATCTCGTAAGAGACTATGATAGTTTTAACCTTTGGTTTGAAATGAGTTTGATCCAAGGGCTTCATATAGTTTAAATATACCTAATACCTATTAAATGAGTAGAGAACAATAGGTAATTAAGCACATCAAATGATTTGAAAGGTGTTCATACACCACAAAATCTCGTAAGAGACTATGATAGTTTTAACCTTTGATTTGAAATGAGTTTGATCCAAGGTTTTCATATGCTTTAAATATACCTAATACCTATAAAAGGAGTCAAAAACAATAGGTAATTAAGCACATCAAGTGATTTGAAAGGTGTTCATACACCACAAAATCTCCTAAGAGACTATGATTGTTTTAACCTTTGATTTGAAAGGAGTTTGATCCAAGGGCTACATATCATTTAAATATACCTAATACGTATTCAGGGAGTCAAAAACAATAGGTAATTAAGCACATCAAATGATTTGAAAGGTGTTCATACAATTCAAAATCTCGTAAGAGACTATTTTAATTTGAAATGAGTTTGATCCACGGGCTTCATATGATTTAAATATACCTAATACCTATTCAAGGAGTCAAAAACAATAGGTAATTAAGCACATCAAATGATTTGAAAGGTGTTCATACATCACAAAATCTCGTAAGAGACTATGATAGTTTTAACCTTTGATTTGAAATGAGTTTGATCCAAGGTTTTCATATGCTTTAAATATACCTAATACCTATAAAAGGAGTAAAAAACAATAGGTAATTAAGCACATCAAGTGATTGGAAAAGTGTTCATACACCACAAAATCTCCTAAGAGACTATGATAGTTTTAATCTTTGATTTGAAAGGAGTTTGATCCAAGGGCTACATATCATTTACATATACCTAATACCTATTCAAGGAGTCAAAAACAATGGGTAATTAAGCACATCAAATGATTTGAAAGGTGTTCATACAATTCAAAGTCTCGTAAGAGACTATTTTAATTTGAAATGAGTTTGATCCACGGGCTTCATATGATTTAAATATACCTAATACCTATTCAAGGAGTCAAAACAATAGGTAATTAAGCACATTAAATGAGTGGAAAGGTGTTCATACACCACAAAATCTCGTAAGAGACTCTGATAGTATTAACCTTTGATTTGAAATGAGTTTGATCAAAGGGTTTCATATGCTTTCGATATGCCTAATACCTATGAAAGGAATCAAAAACAATAGCTAATTAAGCACATCAATTGATTTGAAGGTGTTCATACACCACAAAATCTCGTAAGACACTATGATAGTTTTAACCTTTGATTTGAAATGAGTTTGATCCAAGGGATTCATATGCTTTACATATACCTAATACCTATGAAAGGAATAAAAAACAATAGTTAATTAAGCACATCAAATGATTTGAAAGGTGTTCATACACCACAAAATCTCGTAAGAGACTATGATAGTTTTAACCTTTGATTTGAAATAAGTTTGATCCAAGGGCTACATATCATTTAAATATACCTAATACCCATTCAAGGAGTCAAAAACAATAGGTAATTAAGCACATCAAATGATTTGAAAGGTGTTCATACACCACAAAATCTCGTAAGAGACTGTGATAGTTTTAACCTTCGATTTGAAATGAGTTTGATCCAAGGGCTTCATATACTTTAAATATACCTAATACCTATTAAATAAGTCAAGAACAATAGGTAATTAAGCACATCAAATTATTTGAAAGGTGTTCATACACCACAAAATCTCGTAAGAGACTATGATAGTTTTAACCTTTGATTTGAAATGAGTTTGATCCAAGGGCTTCATATACTTTAAATATACCTAATACCTATTAAATGAGTCAAGAACAATAGGTAATTAAGCACATCAAATGATTTGAAAGGTTTTCATACACCACAAAATCTCGTAAGTGACTATGATAGTTTTAACCTTTGATTTGAAATGAGTTTGATCCAAGGTTTTCATATGCTTTAAATATACCTAATACCTATAAAAGGAGTCAAAAACAATAGGTAATTAAGCTCATCAAGTGATTTGAAAGGTGTTCATACACCACAAAATCTCCTAAGAGACTATGATAGTTTTAACCTTTGATTTGAAAGGAGTTTGATCCAAGGGCTACATATCATTTAAATATACCTAATACCTATTCAAGGAGTCAAAAACAATGGGTAATTAAGCACATCAAATGATTTGAAAGGTGTTCATACAATTCAAAGTCTCGTAAGAGACTATTTTAATTTGAAATGAGTTTGATCCACGGGCTTCATATGATTTAAATATACCTAATACCTATTCAAGGAGTCAAAACAATAGGTAATTAAGCACATTAAATGAGTGGAAAGGTGTTCATACACCACAAAATCTCGTAAGAGACTCTGATAGTATTAACCTTTGATTTGAAATGAGTTTGATCAAAGGGCTTCATATGCTTTCGATATGCCTAATACCTATGAAAGGAATCAAAAACAATAGCTAATTAAGCACATCAATTGATTTGAAGGTGTTCATACACCACAAAATCTCGTAAGACACTATGATAGTTTTAACCTTTGATTTGAAATGAGTTTGATCCAAGGGATTCATATGCTTTACATATACCTAATACCTATGAAAGGAATAAAAAACAATAGTTAATTAAGCACATCAAATGATTTGAAAGGTGTTCATACACCACAAAATCTCGTAAGAGACTATGATAGTTTTAACCTTTGATTTGAAATAAGTTTGATCCAAGGGCTACATATCATTTAAATATACCTAATACCCATTCAAGGAGTCAAAAACAATAGGTAATTAAGCACATCAAATGATTTGAAAGGTGTTCATACACCACAAAATCTCGTAAGAGACTGTGATAGTTTTAACCTTCGATTTGAAATGAGTTTGATCCAAGGGCTTAATATGAATTAAATATACCTAATACCTATTCAAGTAGTCAAAAACAATAGGTAATTAAGCACATCAAATTATTTGAAAGGTGTTCATACACCACAAAATCTCGTAAGAGACAATGATAGTTTTAACCTTTGATTTGAAATGAGTTTGATCCAAGGGCTTCATATACTTTAAATATACCTAATACCTATTAAATAAGTCAAGAACAATAGGTAATTAAGCACATCAAATGATTTGAAAGGTGTTCATACACCACAAAATCTCGTAAGAGACTATGATAGTTTTAACCTTTGATTTGAAATGAGTTTGATCCAAGGGCTTCATATACTTTAAATATACCTAATACCTATTAAATGAGTCAACAACAATAGGTAATTAAGCACATAAAATGATTTGAAAGGTGTTCATACACCACAAAATCTCGTAAGTGACTATGATAGTTTTAACCTTTGATTTGAAATGAGTTTGATCCAAGGTTTTCATATGCTTTAAATATACCTAATACCTATAAAAGGAGTCAAAAACAATAGGTAATTAAGCTCATCAAGTGATTTGAAAGGTGTTCATACACCACAAAATCTCCTAAGAGACTATGATAGTTTTAACCTTTGATTTGAAAGGAGTTTGATCCAAGGGCTACATATCATTTAAATATACCTAATACCTATTCAGGGAGTCAAAAACAATAGGTAATTAAGCACATCAAATGATTTGAAAGGTGTTCATACAATTCAAAATCTCGTAAGAGACTATTTTAATTTGAAATGAGTTTGATCCACAGGCTTCATATGATTTAAATATACCTAATACCTATTCAAGGAGTCAAAAACAATAGGTAATTAAGCACATCAAATGATTTGAAAGGTGTTCATACATCACAAAATCTCGTAAGAGACTATGATAGTTTTAACCTTTGATTTGAAATGAGTTTGATCCAAGGGCTTCATATGCTTTACATATACCTAATACCTATGAAAGGAATAAAAAACAATAGGTAATTAACCACATCAAGTGATTTGAAAGGTGTTCATACACCACAAAATCTCGAAGAGAGTATGATAATTTTAACCTTTGATTTGAAATGAGTTTGATCCAAGGTTTTCATATGCTTTAAATATACCTAATACCTATAAAAGGAGTGAAAAACAATAGGTAATTAAGCACATCAAGTGATTGGAAAAGTGTTCATACACCACAAAATCTCCTAAGAGACTATGATAGTTTTAACCTTTAATTTGAAAGAAGTTTGATCCAAGGGCTACATATCATTTAAATATACCTAATACCTATTCAGGGAGTCAAAAACAAAGGGTAATTAAGCACATCAATTGATTTGAAAGGTATTCATACAATTCAAGTCTCGTAAGAGACTATTTTAATTTGAAATGAGTTTGATCCACGGGATTCATATGATTCAAATATACCTAATACCTATTCAAGGAGTCAAAACAATAGGTAATTAAGCACATTAAATGAGTGGAAAGGTGTTCATACACCACAAAATCTCGTAAGAGACTCTGATAGTATTAACCTTTGATTTGAAATGAGTTTGATCAAAGGGCTTCATATGCTTTCGATATGGCTAATACCTATGAAAGGAATCAAAAACAATAGCTAATTAAGCACATCAATTGATTTGAAGGTGTTCATACACCACAAAATCTCGTAAGACACTATGATAGTTTTATCCTTTGATTTGAAATGAGTTTGATCCAAGGGCTTCAAATTCTTTACATATACCTAATACCTATGAAAGGAATAAAAAACAATAGTTAATTAAGCACATCAAATGATTTGAAAGGTGTTCATACACCACAAAATCTCGTAAGAGACTATGATAGTTTTAACCTTTGATTTGAAATAAGAATGATCCAAGGGCTACATATCATTTAAATATACCTAATACCCATTCAAGGAGTAAAAAACAATAGGTAATTAAGCACATCAAATGATTTGAAAGGTGTTCATACACCACAAAATCTCGTAAGAGACTATGATAATTTTAACCTTCGATTTGAATGAGTTTGATCCAAGGGCTTCATATGAATAAAATATACCTAATACCTATTCAAGTAGTCAAAAACAATAGGTAATTATGCACATCAAATGATTTGAAAGGTGTCCATACACCACAAAATCTCGTAAGAGAGTATGATAATTTTAACCTTTGATTTGAAATGAGTTTGATCCAAGGTATTCATATGCTTTAAATATACCTAATACCTATAAAAGGAGTAAAAAACAATAGGTAATTAAGCACATCAAGTGATTTGAAAAGTGTTCATACACCACAAAATCTCCTAAGAGACTATGATAGTTTTAACCTTTGTTTTGAAAGGAGTTTGATCCAAGGGCTACATATCATTTAAATATACCTAATACCTATTCAGGGAGTCAAAAACAATGGGTAATTAAGCACATCAAATGATTTGAAAGGTGTTCATACAATTCAAAGTCTCGTAAGAGACTATTTTAATTTGAAATGAGTTTGATCCACGGGCTTCATATGATTTAAATATACCTAATACCTATTCAAGGAGTCAAAAACAATAGGTAATTAAGCACATTAAATGAGTGGAAAGGTGTTCATACACCACAAAATCTCGTAAGAGACTCTGATAGTATTAACTGATGCAGGAGCATCCATGATCAATCCAAGTCTCCTAACAAAGAGTCATCAAGAAGAGATTAAGGTGAAGGAGATTCAGTTCATTAGTTTACTTAATCCAATTTCGAACAAACAAGTACTTCGAATTGTTAATTAAGCTTAACACCTTCTTAATCTTTTTTAAGCCTTGTTGATTAATGCTTATGATCATCTTAACATCATAAAGTATTAGTAATCAAGCTTGAATTATGATTAAATAGCTTAATTATTTAGTTCTAAGTCATTAAAGTAAGCTTAGTGAAACTGTTTTGGAAGAACAGGTTTTATACGGTTTGTTTAGGGAACGTTTTGGCCACGTTTTTGAGCTTTATTCTTGGCTAAGGCAACCATACATGACTCACCTGTGTGCTTACATACATCACCAACAAGCATGTGAAGAGTTGGAGGCAAGAATCAATAGGAAACGAGAGCTTCATGAAGAAGTATCCAAAACCGCAGCTCCCTGCGTCATTCTGGGCCCATCTTCATCAGTTCTGGGCAGCCGTCTTTTTTTAGCTTTTGGAGCTGATTTTTTGAGGATATTTTCCTTAGAATGTCTATTTTATTACCTTAGCTTCCTTTTTGCAGTAGGACATTTTCGTTTCTCAGAATCCCTCAATCATTGCACCTAGGTACTGAAAACTGGCCAGATTTTTGTAATAGTTTAAGATGGCTTTTGTTACCTAAGCAAAACATCACCAAATGACGTGATTCTTTGGTATGTTACTGCCTTATATGTTAGGATTGTAATGTAAAAAGTTTCATTAGAGTTTGTTGAATGAATTAAGAGTTATACTCATTTCTTTGAGCTGTGCGCTTAGAGCAAAACTGGACAGTTTGTCCTAATTAAAGTCTTTGAGTTAATTAGCTAACTAACGTAGATTAGTTACTAATTTAACAAAGCAAGGTTGCACCAAGAGTTCTTCTTTGACATTGGTGGCCTAGTTTGGTGGTTCTAAGGCTAGTGAAAGTGGTGGTTGTTGGTACGGTTCCAACAAGGCTTGAAGCAAAACTGATTCTTCGGTTCTTAACCAACGAATGCTCTTGCTTATGAAATGCTTTATGCATCATTAACCTTTGATTTGAAATGAGTTTGATCAAAGGGCTTCATATGCTTTCGATATGCCTAATACCTATGAAAGGAATCAAAAACAATAGCTAATTAAGCACATCAATTGATTTAAAGGTGTTCATACACCACAAAATCTCGTAAGACACTATGATAGTTTTAACCTTTGATTTGAAATGAGTTTGATCCAAGGGCTTCATATGCTTTACATATACCTAATACCTATGAAAGGAATAAAAAACAATAGGTAATTAAGCACATCAAATGATTTGAAAGGTGTTCATACACCACAAAATCTCGTAAGAGACTGTGATAGTTTTAACCTTCGATTTGAAATGAGTTTGATCCAAGGGCTTAATATGAATAAAATATACCTAATACCTATTCAAGTAGTCAAAAACAATAGGTAATTAAGCACATCAAATTATTTGAAAGGTGTTCATACACCACAAAATCTCGTAAGAGACAATGATAGTTTTAACCTTTGATTTGAAATGAGTTTGATCCAAGGGCTTCATATACTTTAAATATACCTAATACCTATTAAATGAGTCAAGAACAATAGGTAATTAAGCACATCAAATGATTTGAAAGGTGTTCATACACCACAAAATCTCGTAAGAGACTATGATAGTTTTTACCTTTGATTTGAAATGAGTTTGAACCAAGGGCTTCATATACTTTAAATATACCTAATACCTATTAAATGAGTCAAGAACAATAGGTAATTAAGCACATCAAATGATTTGAAAGGTGTTCATACACCACAAAATCTCGTAAGAGACTATGATAGTTTTAACCTTTGATTTGAAATGAGTTTTATCCAAGGTTTTCATATGCTTTAAATATACCTAATACCTATAATAGGAGTCAAAAACAATAGGTAATTAAGCACATCAAGTGATTTGAAAGGTGTTCATACACCACAAAATCTCCTAAGAGACTATGATAGTTTTAACCTTTGATTTGAAAGGAGTTTGATCCAAGGGCTACATATCATTTAAATATACCTAATACCTATTCAGGGAGTCAAAAACAATAGGTAATTAAGCACATCAAATGATTTGAAAGGTGTTCATACAATTCAAAATCTCGTAAGAGACTATTTTAATTTGAAATGAGTTTGATCCACGGGCTTCATATGATTTAAATATACCTAATACCTACTCAAGGAGTCAAAAACAATAGGTAATTAAGCGCATTAAATGATTTGAAAGGTGTTCATACATCACAAAATCTCGTAAGAGACAATGATAGTTTTAACCTTTGATTTGAAATGAGTTTGATCCAAGGGCTTCATATACTTTAAATATACCTAATACCTATTAAATGAGTCAAGAATAATAGGTAATTAAGCACATCAAATGATTTGAAAGGTGTTCATACACCACAAAATCTCGTAAGAGACTATGATAGTTTTTACCTTTGATTTGAAATGAGTTTGAACCAAGGGCTTCATATACTTTAAATATACCTAATACCTATTAAATGAGTCAAGAACAATAGGTAATTAAGCACATCAAATGATTTGAAAGGTGTTCATACACCACAAAATCTCGTAAGAGACTATGATAGTTTTAACCTTTGATTTGAAATGAGTTTTATCCAAGGTTTTCATATGCTTTAAATATACCTAATACCTATAAAAGGAGTCAAAAACAATAGGTAATTAAGCACATCAAGTGATTTGAAAGGTGTTCATACACCACAAAATCTCCTAAGAGACTATGATAGTTTTAACCTTTGATTTGAAAGGAGTTTGATCCAAGGGCTACATATCATTTAAATATACCTAATACCTATTCAGGGAGTCAACAACAATAGGTAATTAAGCACATCAAATGATTTGAAAGGTGTTCATACAATTCAAAATCTCGTAAGAGACTATTTTAATTTGAAATGAGTTTGATCCACGGGCTTCATATGATTTAAATATACCTAATACCTATTCAAGGAGTCAAAAACAATAGGTAATTAAGCACATTAAATGATTTGAAAGGTGTTCATACATCACAAAATCTCGTAAGAGACAATAATAGTTTTAACCTTTGATTTGAAATGAGTTTGATCCAAGGGCTTCATATACTTTAAATATACCTAATACCTATTAAATGAGTCAAGAATAATAGGTAATTAAGCACATCAAATAATTTGAAAGGTGTTCATACACCATAAAATCTCGTAAGAGACTATGATAGTTTTAACCTTTGATTTGAAATGAGTTTGATCCAAGGTTTTCATATGCTTTAAATATACCTAATACCTATAAAAGGAGTAAAAAACAATAGGTAATTAAGCACATCAAGTGATTTGAAAGGTGTTCATACACCACAAAATCTCCTAAGAGACTATGATAGTTTTAACCTTTGATTTGAAAGGAGTTTTATCCAAGGGCTACATATCATTTAAATATACCTAATACCTATTCAGGGAGTTAAAAACAATAGGTAATTAAGCACATCAAATGATTTGAAAGGTGTTCATACAATTCAAAATCTCGTAAGAGACTATTTTAATTTGAAATGAGTTTGATCCACGGGCTTCATATGATTTAAATATACCTAATACCTATTCAAGGAGTCAAAAACAATAGGTAATTAAGCACATTAAATGATTTGAAAGGTGTTCATACATCACAAAATCTCGTAAGAGACAAAGATAGTTTTAACCTTTGATTTGAAATGAGTTTGATCCAAGGGCTTCATATACTTTAAATATACCTAATACCTATTAAATGAGTCAAAAAACAATAGGTAATTAAGCACATCAAATGATTTGCAAGGTGTTCATACATCACAAAATCTCGTAAGAGACTATGATAGTTTTAACCTTTGATTTGAAATGAGTTTGATCCAAGGGCTTCATATGATTTCAATATACCTAATACCTATTCAAGGACTCAAAAAATAAGGTATTTAAGCACATCAAATGATTTGAAAGGTGTTCATACACCACAAAATCTCGTAAGAGAGTATGATAATTTTAACCTTTGATTTGAAATGAGTTTGATCCAAGGTTTTCATATGCTTTAAATATACCTAGTACCTATAAAAGGAGTAAAAAACAATAGGTAATTAAGCACATCAAGTGATTGGAAAAGTGTTCATACACCACAAAATCTCCTAAGAGACTATGATAGTTTTAATCTTTGATTTGAAAGGAGTTTGATCCAAGGGCTACATATCATTTAAATATACCTAATACCTATTCAAGGAGTCAAAAACAATGGGTAATTAAGCACATCAAATGATTTGAAAGGTGTTCATACAATTCAAAGTCTCGTAAGAGACTATTTTAATTTGAAATGAGTTTGATCCACGGGCTTCATATGATTTAAATTTACCTAATACCTATTCAAGGAGTCAAAACAATAGGTAATTAAGCACATTAAATGAGTGGAAAGGTGTTCATACACCACAAAATCTCGTAAGAGACTCTGATAGTATTAACCTTTGATTTGAAATGAGTTTGATCAAAGGGCTTCATAGGCTTTCGATATGCCTAATACCTATGAAAGGAATCAAAAACAATAGCTAATTAAGCACATCAATTGATTTGAAGGTGTTCATACACCACAAAATCTCGTAAGACACTATGATAGTTTTAACCTTTGATTTGAAATGAGTTTGATCAAAGGGATTCATATGCTTTACATATACCTAATACCTATGAAAGGAATAAAAACAATAGTTAATTAAGCACATCAAATGATTTGAAAGGTGTTCATACACCACAAAATCTCGTAAGAGACTATGATAGTTTTAACCTTTGATTTGAAATAAGTTTGATCCAAGGGCTACATATCATTTAAATATACCTAATACCCATTCAAGGAGTCAAAAACAATATGTAATTAAGCACATCAAATGATTTGAATGGTGTTCATACACCACAAAATCTCGTAAGAGACTATGATAGTTTTAACCTTTGATTTGAAATGAGTTTGATCCAAGGGCTTCATATACTTTAAATATACCTAATAACTATTAAATGAGTCAAGAACAATAGGTAATTAAGCACATCAAATGATTTGAAAGGTGTTCATACATCACAAAATCTCGTAAGAGACTATGATAGTTTTAACCTTTGATTTGAAATGAGTTTGATCCAAGGGCTTCATATACTTTAAATATACCTAATACCTATTAAATGAGTCAAGAACAATAGGTAATTAAGCACATCAAATGATTTGAAAGGTGTTCATACACCACAAAATCTCGTAAGAGACTATGATAGTTTTAACCTTCGATTTGAAATGAGTTTGATCCAAGGGCTTCATATGAATAAAATATACCTAATACCTATTCAAGTAGTCAAAAACAATAGGTAATTAAACACATCAAATTATTTGAAAGGTGTTCATACACCACAAAATCTCGTAAGAGACAATGATAGTTTTAACCTTTGATTTGAAATGAGTTTGATCCAAGGGCTTCATATACTTTAAATATACCTAATACCTATTAAATGAGTAAAGAACAATAGGTAATTAAGCACATCAAATGATTTGAAAGGTGTTCATACACCACAAAATCTCGTAAGAGACTATGATAGTTTTAACCTTTGATTTGAAATGAGTTTGATCCAAGGGCTTCATGTGCTTTACATATACCTCATACCTATGAAAGGAATAAAAAACAATAGGTAATTAAGCACATCAAATGATTTGAAAGGTGTTCATACACCACAAAATCTCGTAAGAGACTATGATAGTTTTAACCTTTGATTTGAAATGAGTTTGATCCAAGGGCTTCATATATTTTAAATATACCTAATACCTATTAAATGAGTCAAGAAAAATAGGTAATTAAACACATCAAATTATTTGAAAGGTGTTCATACACCACAAAATCTCGTAAGAGACAATGATAGTTTTAACCTTTGATTTGAAATGAGTTTGATCCAAGGGCTTCATATACTTTAAATATACCTAATACCTATTAAATGAGTCAAGAACAATAGGTAATTAAGCACATCAAATGATTTGAAAGGTGTTCATACATCACAAAATCTCGTAAGAGACTATGATAGTTTTAACCTTTGATTTGAAATGAGTTTGATCCAAGGGCTTCATATACTTTAAATATACCTAATACCTATTAAATGAGTCAAGAACAATAGGTAATTAAGCACATAAAATTATTTGAAAGGTGTTCATACACCACAAAATCTCGTAAGAGACTATGATAGTTTTAACCTTTGATTTGAAATGAGTTTGATCCAAGGGCTTCATATACTTTAAATATACCTAATACCTATTAAATGAGTCAAGAACAATAGGTAATTAAGCACATCAAATGATTTGAAAGGTGTTCATACATCACAAAATCTCGTAAGAGACTATGATAGTTTTAACCTTTGATTTGAATGAGTTTGATCCAAGGTTTTCATATGCTTTAAATATACCTAATACCTATAAAAGGAGTCAAAAACAATAGGTAATTAAGCACATCAAGTGATTTGAAAGGTGTTCGTACACCACAAAATCTCCTAAGAGACTATGATAATTTTAACCTTTGATTTGAAAGGATTTTGATCCAAGGGCTACATATCATTTAAATATACCTAATACCTATTCAGGGAATTAAAAACAATAGGCAATTAAGCACATCAAATGATTTGAAAGGTGTTCATACAATTCAAAATCTCGTAAGAGACTATTTTAATTTGAAATGAGTTTGATCCACGGGCTTCATATGATTTAAATATACCTAATACCTACTCAAGGAGTCAAAAACAATAGGTAATTAAGCACATTAAATGATTTGAAAGGTGTTCATACATCACAAAATCTCGTAAGAGACAATAATAGTTTTAACCTTTGATTTGAAATGAGTTTGATCCAAGGGCTTCATATACTTTAAATATACCTAATACCTATTAAATGAGTCAAGAATAATAGGTAATTAAGCACATCAAATGATTTGGAAGGTGTTCATACACCACAAAATCTCGTAAGAGACTATGATAGTTTTAACCTTTGATTTGAAATGAGTTTGATCCAAGGTTTTCATATGCTTTAAATATACCTAATACCTATAAAAGGAGTCAAAAACAATAGGTAATTAAGCACATCAAGTGATTTGAAAGGTGTTCATACACCACAAAATCTCCTAAGAGACTATGATAGTTTTAACCTTTGATTTGAAAGGATTTTTATCCAAGGGATACATATCATTTAAATATACCTAATACCTATTCAGGGAATTAAAAACAATAGGTAATTAAGCACATCAAATGATTTGAAAGGTGTTCATATAATTCAAAATCTCGTAAGAGACTATTTTAATTTGAAATGAGTTTGATCCACGGGCTTCATATGATTTAAATATACCTAATACCTATTCAAGGAGTCAAAAACAATAGGTAATTAAGCACATTAAATGATTTGAAAGGTGTTCATACATCACAAAATCTCGTAAGAGACAATGATAGTTTTAACCTTTGATTTGAAATGAGCTTGATCCAAGGGCTTCATATACTTTAAATATACCTAATACCTATTAAATGAGTCAAAAAACAATAGGTAATTAAGCACATCAAATGATTTGAAAGGTGTTCATACATCACAAAATCTCGTAAGAGACTATGATAGTTTTAACCTTTGATTTGAAATGAGTTTGATCCAAGGGCTTCATATGATTTCAATATACCTAATAGCTATTCAAGGACTCAAAAAAAATAGGTATTTAAGCACATCAAATCATTTGAAAGGTGTTCATACACCACAAAATCTCGTAAGAGAGTATGATAATTTTAACCTTTGATTTGAAATGAGTTTGATCCAAGGTTTTCATATGCTTTAAATATACCTAATACCTATAAAAGGAGTAAAAAACAATAGGTAATTAAGCACATCAAGTGATTGGAAAAGTGTTCATACACCACAAAATCTCCTAAGAGACGATGATAGTTTTAACCTTTGATTTGAAAGGAGTTTGATCCAAGGGCTACATATACTTTAAATATACCTAATACCTATTAAATGAGTCAAGAACAATAGGTAATTAAGCACATCAAATGATTTGAAAGGTGTTCATACAATTCAAAATCTCGTAAGAGACTATTTTAATTTGAAATGAGTTTGATCCACGGGCTTCATATGATTTAAATATACCTAATACCTATTCAAGGAGTCAAAACAATAGGTAATTAAGCACATTAAATGAGTGGAAAGGTGTTCATACACCACAAAATCTCGTAAGAGACTCTGATAGTATTAACCTTTGATTTGAAATGAGTTTGATCAAAGGGCTTCATATGCTTTCGATATGCCTAATACCTATGAAAGGAATAAAAAACAATAGCTAATTAAGCACATCAATTGATTTGAAGGTGTTCATACACCACAAAATCTCGTAAGACACTATGATAGTTTTAACCTTTGATTTGAAATGAGTTTGATCCAAGGGCTTCATATGCTTTACATATACCTAATACCTATGAAAGGAATAAAAAACAATAGTTAATTAAGCACATCAAATGATTTGAAAGGTGTTCATACACCACAAAATCTCGTAAGAGACTATGATAGTTTTAACCTTTGATTTGAAATAAGTTTGATCCAAGGGCTTAATATGAATAAAATATACCTAATACCCATTCAAGGAGTCAAAAACAATAGGTAATTAAGCACATCAAATGATTTGAAAGGTGTTCATACACCACAAAATCTCGTAAGAGACTATGATAGTTTTAACCTTCGATTTGAAATGAGTTTGATCCAAGGGCTTCATATGAATAAAATATACCTAATACCTATTCAAGTAGTCAAACACAATAGGTAATTAAACACATCAAATTATTTGAAAGGTGTTCATACACCACAAAATCTCGTAAGAGACAATGATAGTTTTAACCTTTGATTTGAAATGAGTTTGATCCAAGGGCTTCATATACTTTAAATATACCTAATACCTATTAAATGAGTCAAGAACAATAGGTAATTAAGCACATCAAATGATTTGAAAGGTGTTCATACATCACAAAATCTCGTAAGAGACTATGATAGTTTTAACCTTTGATTTGAAATGAGTTTGATCCAAGGGCTTCATATACTTTAAATATACCTAATACCTATTAAATGAGTCAAGAACAATAGGTAATTAAGCACATAAAATTATTTGAAAGGTGTTCATACACCACAAAATCTCGTAAGAGACTATGATAGTTTTAACCTTTGATTTGAAATGAGTTTGATCCAAGGGCTTCATATATTTTAAATATACCTAATACCTATTAAATGAGTCAAGAACAAAAGGTAATTAAGCACATCAAATGATTTGAAAGGTGTTCATACACCACAAAATCTCGTAAGAGACTATGATCGTTTTAACCTTCGATTTGAAATGAGTTTGATCCAAGGGCTTCATATGAATAAAATATACCTAATACCTATTCAAGTAGTCAAAAACAATAGGTAATTAAACACATCAAATTATTTGAAAGGTGTTCATACACCACAAAATCTCGTAAGAGACAATGATAGTTTTAACCTTTGATTTGAAATGAGTTTGATCCAAGGGCTTCATATACTTTAAATATACCTAATACCTATTAAATGAGTCAAGAACAATAGGTAATTAAGCACATAAAATTATTTGAAAGGTGTTCATACACCACAAAATCTCGTAAGAGACTATGATAGTTTTAACCTTTGATTTGAAATGAGTTTGATCCAAGGGCTTCATATACTTTAAATATACCTAATACCTATTAAATGAGTCAAGAACAATAGGTAATTAAGCACATCAAATGATTTGAAAGGTGTTCATACATCACAAAATCTCGTAAGAGACTATGATAGTTTTAACCTTTGATTTGAATGAGTTTGATCCAAGGTTTTCATATGCTTTAAATATACCTAATACCTATAAAAGGAGTCAAAAACAATAGGTAATTAAGCACATCAAGTGATTTGAAAGGTGTTCGTACACCACAAAATCTCCTAAGAGACTATGATAATTTTAACCTTTGATTTGAAAGGATTTTGATCCAAGGGCTACATATCATTTAAATATACCTAATACCTATTCAGGGAATTAAAAACAATAGGCAATTAAGCACATCAAATGATTTGAAAGGTGTTCATACAATTCAAAATCTCGTAAGAGACTATTTTAATTTGAAATGAGTTTGATCCACGGGCTTCATATGATTTAAATATACCTAATACCTACTCAAGGAGTCAAAAACAATAGGTAATTAAGCACATTAAATGATTTGAAAGGTGTTCATACATCACAAAATCTCGTAAGAGACAATAATAGTTTTAACCTTTGATTTGAAATGAGTTTGATCCAAGGGCTTCATATACTTTAAATATACCTAATACCTATTAAATGAGTCAAGAATAATAGGTAATTAAGCACATCAAATGATTTGGAAGGTGTTCATACACCACAAAATCTCGTAAGAGACTATGATAGTTTTAACCTTTGATTTGAAATGAGTTTGATCCAAGGTTTTCATATGCTTTAAATATACCTAATACCTATAAAAGGAGTCAAAAACAATAGGTAATTAAGCACATCAAGTGATTTGAAAGGTGTTCATACACCACAAAATCTCCTAAGAGACTATGATAGTTTTAACCTTTGATTTGAAAGGATTTTTATCCAAGGGATACATATCATTTAAATATACCTAATACCTATTCAGGGAATTAAAAACAATAGGTAATTAAGCACATCAAATGATTTGAAAGGTGTTCATATAATTCAAAATCTCGTAAGAGACTATTTTAATTTGAAATGAGTTTGATCCACGGGCTTCATATGATTTAAATATACCTAATACCTATTCAAGGAGTCAAAAACAATAGGTAATTAAGCACATTAAATGATTTGAAAGGTGTTCATACATCACAAAATCTCGTAAGAGACAATGATAGTTTTAACCTTTGATTTGAAATGAGCTTGATCCAAGGGCTTCATATACTTTAAATATACCTAATACCTATTAAATGAGTCAAAAAACAATAGGTAATTAAGCACATCAAATGATTTGAAAGGTGTTCATACATCACAAAATCTCGTAAGAGACTATGATAGTTTTAACCTTTGATTTGAAATGAGTTTGATCCAAGGGCTTCATATGATTTCAATATACCTAATAGCTATTCAAGGACTCAAAAAAAATAGGTATTTAAGCACATCAAATCATTTGAAAGGTGTTCATACACCACAAAATCTCGTAAGAGAGTATGATAATTTTAACCTTTGATTTGAAATGAGTTTGATCCAAGGTTTTCATATGCTTTAAATATACCTAATACCTATAAAAGGAGTAAAAAACAATAGGTAATTAAGCACATCAAGTGATTGGAAAAGTGTTCATACACCACAAAATCTCCTAAGAGACGATGATAGTTTTAACCTTTGATTTGAAAGGAGTTTGATCCAAGGGCTACATATACTTTAAATATACCTAATACCTATTAAATGAGTCAAGAACAATAGGTAATTAAGCACATCAAATGATTTGAAAGGTGTTCATACAATTCAAAATCTCGTAAGAGACTATTTTAATTTGAAATGAGTTTGATCCACGGGCTTCATATGATTTAAATATACCTAATACCTATTCAAGGAGTCAAAACAATAGGTAATTAAGCACATTAAATGAGTGGAAAGGTGTTCATACACCACAAAATCTCGTAAGAGACTCTGATAGTATTAACCTTTGATTTGAAATGAGTTTGATCAAAGGGCTTCATATGCTTTCGATATGCCTAATACCTATGAAAGGAATAAAAAACAATAGCTAATTAAGCACATCAATTGATTTGAAGGTGTTCATACACCACAAAATCTCGTAAGACACTATGATAGTTTTAACCTTTGATTTGAAAGGAGTTTGATCCAAGGGCTACATATCATTTAAATATACCTAATACCTATTCAGGGAGTCAACAACAATAGGTAATTAAGCACATCAAATGATTTGAAAGGTGTTCATACAATTCAAAATCTCGTAAGAGACTATTTTAATTTGAAATGAGTTTGATCCACGGGCTTCATATGATTTAAATATACCTAATACCTATTCAAGGAGTCAAAAACAATAGGTAATTAAGCACATTAAATGATTTGAAAGGTGTTCATACATCACAAAATCTCGTAAGAGACAATAATAGTTTTAACCTTTGATTTGAAATGAGTTTGATCCAAGGGCTTCATATACTTTAAATATACCTAATACCTATTAAATGAGTCAAGAATAATAGGTAATTAAGCACATCAAATAATTTGAAAGGTGTTCATACACCATAAAATCTCGTAAGAGACTATGATAGTTTTAACCTTTGATTTGAAATGAGTTTGATCCAAGGTTTTCATATGCTTTAAATATACCTAATACCTATAAAAGGAGTAAAAAACAATAGGTAATTAAGCACATCAAGTGATTTGAAAGGTGTTCATACACCACAAAATCTCCTAAGAGACTATGATAGTTTTAACCTTTGATTTGAAAGGAGTTTTATCCAAGGGCTACATATCATTTAAATATACCTAATACCTATTCAGGGAGTTAAAAACAATAGGTAATTAAGCACATCAAATGATTTGAAAGGTGTTCATACAATTCAAAATCTCGTAAGAGACTATTTTAATTTGAAATGAGTTTGATCCACGGGCTTCATATGATTTAAATATACCTAATACCTATTCAAGGAGTCAAAAACAATAGGTAATTAAGCACATTAAATGATTTGAAAGGTGTTCATACATCACAAAATCTCGTAAGAGACAAAGATAGTTTTAACCTTTGATTTGAAATGAGTTTGATCCAAGGGCTTCATATACTTTAAATATACCTAATACCTATTAAATGAGTCAAAAAACAATAGGTAATTAAGCACATCAAATGATTTGCAAGGTGTTCATACATCACAAAATCTCGTAAGAGACTATGATAGTTTTAACCTTTGATTTGAAATGAGTTTGATCCAAGGGCTTCATATGATTTCAATATACCTAATACCTATTCAAGGACTCAAAAAATAAGGTATTTAAGCACATCAAATGATTTGAAAGGTGTTCATACACCACAAAATCTCGTAAGAGAGTATGATAATTTTAACCTTTGATTTGAAATGAGTTTGATCCAAGGTTTTCATATGCTTTAAATATACCTAGTACCTATAAAAGGAGTAAAAAACAATAGGTAATTAAGCACATCAAGTGATTGGAAAAGTGTTCATACACCACAAAATCTCCTAAGAGACTATGATAGTTTTAATCTTTGATTTGAAAGGAGTTTGATCCAAGGGCTACATATCATTTAAATATACCTAATACCTATTCAAGGAGTCAAAAACAATGGGTAATTAAGCACATCAAATGATTTGAAAGGTGTTCATACAATTCAAAGTCTCGTAAGAGACTATTTTAATTTGAAATGAGTTTGATCCACGGGCTTCATATGATTTAAATATACCTAATACCTATTCAAGGAGTCAAAACAATAGGTAATTAAGCACATTAAATGAGTGGAAAGGTGTTCATACACCACAAAATCTCGTAAGAGACTCTGATAGTATTAACCTTTGATTTGAAATGAGTTTGATCAAAGGGCTTCATAGGCTTTCGATATGCCTAATACCTATGAAAGGAATCAAAAACAATAGCTAATTAAGCACATCAATTGATTTGAAGGTGTTCATACACCACAAAATCTCGTAAGACACTATGATAGTTTTAACCTTTGATTTGAAATGAGTTTGATCAAAGGGATTCATATGCTTTACATATACCTAATACCTATGAAAGGAATAAAAAACAATAGTTAATTAAGCACATCAAATGATTTGAAAGGTGTTCATACACCACAAAATCTCGTAAGAGACTATGATAGTTTTAACCTTTGATTTGAAATAAGTTTGATCCAAGGGCTACATATCATTTAAATATACCTAATACCCATTCAAGGAGTCAAAAACAATATGTAATTAAGCACATCAAATGATTTGAATGGTGTTCATACACCACAAAATCTCGTAAGAGACTATGATAGTTTTAACCTTTGATTTGAAATGAGTTTGATCCAAGGGCTTCATATACTTTAAATATACCTAATAACTATTAAATGAGTCAAGAACAATAGGTAATTAAGCACATCAAATGATTTGAAAGGTGTTCATACATCACAAAATCTCGTAAGAGACTATGATAGTTTTAACCTTTGATTTGAAATGAGTTTGATCCAAGGGCTTCATATACTTTAAATATACCTAATACCTATTAAATGAGTCAAGAACAATAGGTAATTAAGCACATCAAATGATTTGAAAGGTGTTCATACACCACAAAATCTCGTAAGAGACTATGATAGTTTTAACCTTCGATTTGAAATGAGTTTGATCCAAGGGCTTCATATGAATAAAATATACCTAATACCTATTCAAGTAGTCAAAAACAATAGGTAATTAAACACATCAAATTATTTGAAAGGTGTTCATACACCACAAAATCTCGTAAGAGACAATGATAGTTTTAACCTTTGATTTGAAATGAGTTTGATCCAAGGGCTTCATATACTTTAAATATACCTAATACCTATTAAATGAGTAAAGAACAATAGGTAATTAAGCACATCAAATGATTTGAAAGGTGTTCATACACCACAAAATCTCGTAAGAGACTATGATAGTTTTAACCTTTGATTTGAAATGAGTTTGATCCAAGGGCTTCATGTGCTTTACATATACCTCATACCTATGAAAGGAATAAAAAACAATAGGTAATTAAGCACATCAAATGATTTGAAAGGTGTTCATACACCACAAAATCTCGTAAGAGACTATGATAGTTTTAACCTTTGATTTGAAATGAGTTTGATCCAAGGGCTTCATATATTTTAAATATACCTAATACCTATTAAATGAGTCAAGAAAAATAGGTAATTAAACACATCAAATTATTTGAAAGGTGTTCATACACCACAAAATCTCGTAAGAGACAATGATAGTTTTAACCTTTGATTTGAAATGAGTTTGATCCAAGGGCTTCATATACTTTAAATATACCTAATACCTATTAAATGAGTCAAGAACAATAGGTAATTAAGCACATCAAATGATTTGAAAGGTGTTCATACATCACAAAATCTCGTAAGAGACTATGATAGTTTTAACCTTTGATTTGAAATGAGTTTGATCCAAGGGCTTCATATACTTTAAATATACCTAATACCTATTAAATGAGTCAAGAACAATAGGTAATTAAGCACATAAAATTATTTGAAAGGTGTTCATACACCACAAAATCTCGTAAGAGACTATGATAGTTTTAACCTTTGATTTGAAATGAGTTTGATCCAAGGGCTTCATATACTTTAAATATACCTAATACCTATTAAATGAGTCAAGAACAATAGGTAATTAAGCACATCAAATGATTTGAAAGGTGTTCATACATCACAAAATCTCGTAAGAGACTATGATAGTTTTAACCTTTGATTTGAATGAGTTTGATCCAAGGTTTTCATATGCTTTAAATATACCTAATACCTATAAAAGGAGTCAAAAACAATAGGTAATTAAGCACATCAAGTGATTTGAAAGGTGTTCGTACACCACAAAATCTCCTAAGAGACTATGATAATTTTAACCTTTGATTTGAAAGGATTTTGATCCAAGGGCTACATATCATTTAAATATACCTAATACCTATTCAGGGAATTAAAAACAATAGGCAATTAAGCACATCAAATGATTTGAAAGGTGTTCATACAATTCAAAATCTCGTAAGAGACTATTTTAATTTGAAATGAGTTTGATCCACGGGCTTCATATGATTTAAATATACCTAATACCTACTCAAGGAGTCAAAAACAATAGGTAATTAAGCACATTAAATGATTTGAAAGGTGTTCATACATCACAAAATCTCGTAAGAGACAATAATAGTTTTAACCTTTGATTTGAAATGAGTTTGATCCAAGGGCTTCATATACTTTAAATATACCTAATACCTATTAAATGAGTCAAGAATAATAGGTAATTAAGCACATCAAATAATTTGAAAGGTGTTCATACACCATAAAATCTCGTAAGAGACTATGATAGTTTTAACCTTTGATTTGAAATGAGTTTGATCCAAGGTTTTCATATGCTTTAAATATACCTAATACCTATAAAAGGAGTAAAAAACAATAGGTAATTAAGCACATCAAGTGATTTGAAAGGTGTTCATACACCACAAAATCTCCTAAGAGACTATGATAGTTTTAACCTTTGATTTGAAAGGAGTTTTATCCAAGGGCTACATATCATTTAAATATACCTAATACCTATTCAGGGAGTTAAAAACAATAGGTAATTAAGCACATCAAATGATTTGAAAGGTGTTCATACAATTCAAAATCTCGTAAGAGACTATTTTAATTTGAAATGAGTTTGATCCACGGGCTTCATATGATTTAAATATACCTAATACCTATTCAAGGAGTCAAAAACAATAGGTAATTAAGCACATTAAATGATTTGAAAGGTGTTCATACATCACAAAATCTCGTAAGAGACAAAGATAGTTTTAACCTTTGATTTGAAATGAGTTTGATCCAAGGGCTTCATATACTTTAAATATACCTAATACCTATTAAATGAGTCAAAAAACAATAGGTAATTAAGCACATCAAATGATTTGCAAGGTGTTCATACATCACAAAATCTCGTAAGAGACTATGATAGTTTTAACCTTTGATTTGAAATGAGTTTGATCCAAGGGCTTCATATGATTTCAATATACCTAATACCTATTCAAGGACTCAAAAATAAGGTATTTAAGCACATCAAATGATTTGAAAGGTGTTCATACACCACAAAATCTCGTAAGAGAGTATGATAATTTTAACCTTTGATTTGAAATGAGTTTGATCCAAGGTTTTCATATGCTTTAAATATACCTAGTACCTATAAAAGGAGTAAAAAACAATAGGTAATTAAGCACATCAAGTGATTGGAAAAGTGTTCATACACCACAAAATCTCCTAAGAGACTATGATAGTTTTAATCTTTGATTTGAAAGGAGTTTGATCCAAGGGCTACATATCATTTAAATATACCTAATACCTATTCAAGGAGTCAAAAACAATGGGTAATTAAGCACATCAAATGATTTGAAAGGTGTTCATACAATTCAAAGTCTCGTAAGAGACTATTTTAATTTGAAATGAGTTTGATCCACGGGCTTCATATGATTTAAATATACCTAATACCTATTCAAGGAGTCAAAACAATAGGTAATTAAGCACATTAAATGAGTGGAAAGGTGTTCATACACCACAAAATCTCGTAAGAGACTCTGATAGTATTAACCTTTGATTTGAAATGAGTTTGATCAAAGGGCTTCATAGGCTTTCGATATGCCTAATACCTATGAAAGGAATCAAAAACAATAGCTAATTAAGCACATCAATTGATTTGAAGGTGTTCATACACCACAAAATCTCGTAAGACACTATGATAGTTTTAACCTTTGATTTGAAATGAGTTTGATCAAAGGGATTCATATGCTTTACATATACCTAATACCTATGAAAGGAATAAAAAACAATAGTTAATTAAGCACATCAAATGATTTGAAAGGTGTTCATACACCACAAAATCTCGTAAGAGACTATGATAGTTTTAACCTTTGATTTGAAATAAGTTTGATCCAAGGGCTACATATCATTTAAATATACCTAATACCCATTCAAGGAGTCAAAAACAATATGTAATTAAGCACATCAAATGATTTGAATGGTGTTCATACACCACAAAATCTCGTAAGAGACTATGATAGTTTTAACCTTTGATTTGAAATGAGTTTGATCCAAGGGCTTCATATACTTTAAATATACCTAATAACTATTAAATGAGTCAAGAACAATAGGTAATTAAGCACATCAAATGATTTGAAAGGTGTTCATACATCACAAAATCTCGTAAGAGACTATGATAGTTTTAACCTTTGATTTGAAATGAGTTTGATCCAAGGGCTTCATATACTTTAAATATACCTAATACCTATTAAATGAGTCAAGAACAATAGGTAATTAAGCACATCAAATGATTTGAAAGGTGTTCATACACCACAAAATCTCGTAAGAGACTATGATAGTTTTAACCTTCGATTTGAAATGAGTTTGATCCAAGGGCTTCATATGAATAAAATATACCTAATACCTATTCAAGTAGTCAAAAACAATAGGTAATTAAACACATCAAATTATTTGAAAGGTGTTCATACACCACAAAATCTCGTAAGAGACAATGATAGTTTTAACCTTTGATTTGAAATGAGTTTGATCCAAGGGCTTCATATACTTTAAATATACCTAATACCTATTAAATGAGTAAAGAACAATAGGTAATTAAGCACATCAAATGATTTGAAAGGTGTTCATACACCACAAAATCTCGTAAGAGACTATGATAGTTTTAACCTTTGATTTGAAATGAGTTTGATCCAAGGGCTTCATGTGCTTTACATATACCTCATACCTATGAAAGGAATAAAAAACAATAGGTAATTAAGCACATCAAATGATTTGAAAGGTGTTCATACACCACAAAATCTCGTAAGAGACTATGATAGTTTTAACCTTTGATTTGAAATGAGTTTGATCCAAGGGCTTCATATATTTTAAATATACCTAATACCTATTAAATGAGTCAAGAAAAATAGGTAATTAAACACATCAAATTATTTGAAAGGTGTTCATACACCACAAAATCTCGTAAGAGACAATGATAGTTTTAACCTTTGATTTGAAATGAGTTTGATCCAAGGGCTTCATATACTTTAAATATACCTAATACCTATTAAATGAGTCAAGAACAATAGGTAATTAAGCACATCAAATGATTTGAAAGGTGTTCATACATCACAAAATCTCGTAAGAGACTATGATAGTTTTAACCTTTGATTTGAAATGAGTTTGATCCAAGGGCTTCATATACTTTAAATATACCTAATACCTATTAAATGAGTCAAGAACAATAGGTAATTAAGCACATAAAATTATTTGAAAGGTGTTCATACACCACAAAATCTCGTAAGAGACTATGATAGTTTTAACCTTTGATTTGAAATGAGTTTGATCCAAGGGCTTCATATACTTTAAATATACCTAATACCTATTAAATGAGTCAAGAACAATAGGTAATTAAGCACATCAAATGATTTGAAAGGTGTTCATACATCACAAAATCTCGTAAGAGACTATGATAGTTTTAACCTTTGATTTGAATGAGTTTGATCCAAGGTTTTCATATGCTTTAAATATACCTAATACCTATAAAAGGAGTCAAAAACAATAGGTAATTAAGCACATCAAGTGATTTGAAAGGTGTTCGTACACCACAAAATCTCCTAAGAGACTATGATAATTTTAACCTTTGATTTGAAAGGATTTTGATCCAAGGGCTACATATCATTTAAATATACCTAATACCTATTCAGGGAATTAAAAACAATAGGCAATTAAGCACATCAAATGATTTGAAAGGTGTTCATACAATTCAAAATCTCGTAAGAGACTATTTTAATTTGAAATGAGTTTGATCCACGGGCTTCATATGATTTAAATATACCTAATACCTACTCAAGGAGTCAAAAACAATAGGTAATTAAGCACATTAAATGATTTGAAAGGTGTTCATACATCACAAAATCTCGTAAGAGACAATAATAGTTTTAACCTTTGATTTGAAATGAGTTTGATCCAAGGGCTTCATATACTTTAAATATACCTAATACCTATTAAATGAGTCAAGAATAATAGGTAATTAAGCACATCAAATGATTTGGAAGGTGTTCATACACCACAAAATCTCGTAAGAGACTATGATAGTTTTAACCTTTGATTTGAAATGAGTTTGATCCAAGGTTTTCATATGCTTTAAATATACCTAATACCTATAAAAGGAGTCAAAAACAATAGGTAATTAAGCACATCAAGTGATTTGAAAGGTGTTCATACACCACAAAATCTCCTAAGAGACTATGATAGTTTTAACCTTTGATTTGAAAGGATTTTTATCCAAGGGATACATATCATTTAAATATACCTAATACCTATTCAGGGAATTAAAAACAATAGGTAATTAAGCACATCAAATGATTTGAAAGGTGTTCATATAATTCAAAATCTCGTAAGAGACTATTTTAATTTGAAATGAGTTTGATCCACGGGGCTTCATATGATTTAAATATACCTAATACCTATTCAAGGAGTCAAAAACAATAGGTAATTAAGCACATTAAATGATTTGAAAGGTGTTCATACATCACAAAATCTCGTAAGAGACAATGATAGTTTTAACCTTTGATTTGAAATGAGCTTGATCCAAGGGCTTCATATACTTTAAATATACCTAATACCTATTAAATGAGTCAAAAAACAATAGGTAATTAAGCACATCAAATGATTTGAAAGGTGTTCATACATCACAAAATCTCGTAAGAGACTATGATAGTTTTAACCTTTGATTTGAAATGAGTTTGATCCAAGGGCTTCATATGATTTCAATATACCTAATAGCTATTCAAGGACTCAAAAAAAATAGGTATTTAAGCACATCAAATCATTTGAAAGGTGTTCATACACCACAAAATCTCGTAAGAGAGTATGATAATTTTAACCTTTGATTTGAAATGAGTTTGATCCAAGGTTTTCATATGCTTTAAATATACCTAATACCTATAAAAGGAGTAAAAAACAATAGGTAATTAAGCACATCAAGTGATTGGAAAAGTGTTCATACACCACAAAATCTCCTAAGAGACGATGATAGTTTTAACCTTTGATTTGAAAGGAGTTTGATCCAAGGGCTACATATACTTTAAATATACCTAATACCTATTAAATGAGTCAAGAACAATAGGTAATTAAGCACATCAAATGATTTGAAAGGTGTTCATACAATTCAAAATCTCGTAAGAGACTATTTTAATTTGAAATGAGTTTGATCCACGGGCTTCATATGATTTAAATATACCTAATACCTATTCAAGGAGTCAAAACAATAGGTAATTAAGCACATTAAATGAGTGGAAAGGTGTTCATACACCACAAAATCTCGTAAGAGACTCTGATAGTATTAACCTTTGATTTGAAATGAGTTTGATCAAAGGGCTTCATATGCTTTCGATATGCCTAATACCTATGAAAGGAATAAAAAACAATAGCTAATTAAGCACATCAATTGATTTGAAGGTGTTCATACACCACAAAATCTCGTAAGACACTATGATAGTTTTAACCTTTGATTTGAAATGAGTTTGATCCAAGGGCTTCATATGCTTTACATATACCTAATACCTATGAAAGGAATAAAAAACAATAGTTAATTAAGCACATCAAATGATTTGAAAGGTGTTCATACACCACAAAATCTCGTAAGAGACTATGATAGTTTTAACCTTTGATTTGAAATAAGTTTGATCCAAGGGCTTAATATGAATAAAATATACCTAATACCCATTCAAGGAGTCAAAAACAATAGGTAATTAAGCACATCAAATGATTTGAAAGGTGTTCATACACCACAAAATCTCGTAAGAGACTATGATAGTTTTAACCTTCGATTTGAAATGAGTTTGATCCAAGGGCTTCATATGAATAAAATATACCTAATACCTATTCAAGTAGTCAAACACAATAGGTAATTAAACACATCAAATTATTTGAAAGGTGTTCATACACCACAAAATCTCGTAAGAGACAATGATAGTTTTAACCTTTGATTTGAAATGAGTTTGATCCAAGGGCTTCATATACTTTAAATATACCTAATACCTATTAAATGAGTCAAGAACAATAGGTAATTAAGCACATCAAATGATTTGAAAGGTGTTCATACATCACAAAATCTCGTAAGAGACTATGATAGTTTTAACCTTTGATTTGAAATGAGTTTGATCCAAGGGCTTCATATACTTTAAATATACCTAATACCTATTAAATGAGTCAAGAACAATAGGTAATTAAGCACATAAAATTATTTGAAAGGTGTTCATACACCACAAAATCTCGTAAGAGACTATGATAGTTTTAACCTTTGATTTGAAATGAGTTTGATCCAAGGGCTTCATATATTTTAAATATACCTAATACCTATTAAATGAGTCAAGAACAAAAGGTAATTAAGCACATCAAATGATTTGAAAGGTGTTCATACACCACAAAATCTCGTAAGAGACTATGATCGTTTTAACCTTCGATTTGAAATGAGTTTGATCCAAGGGCTTCATATGAATAAAATATACCTAATACCTATTCAAGTAGTCAAAAACAATAGGTAATTAAACACATCAAATTATTTGAAAGGTGTTCATACACCACAAAATCTCGTAAGAGACAATGATAGTTTTAACCTTTGATTTGAAATGAGTTTGATCCAAGGGCTTCATATACTTTAAATATACCTAATACCTATTAAATGAGTCAAGAACAATAGGTAATTAAGCACATAAAATTATTTGAAAGGTGTTCATACACCACAAAATCTCGTAAGAGACTATGATAGTTTTAACCTTTGATTTGAAATGAGTTTGATCCAAGGGCTTCATATACTTTAAATATACCTAATACCTATTAAATGAGTCAAGAACAATAGGTAATTAAGCACATCAAATGATTTGAAAGGTGTTCATACATCACAAAATCTCGTAAGAGACTATGATAGTTTTAACCTTTGATTTGAATGAGTTTGATCCAAGGTTTTCATATGCTTTAAATATACCTAATACCTATAAAAGGAGTCAAAAACAATAGGTAATTAAGCACATCAAGTGATTTGAAAGGTGTTCGTACACCACAAAATCTCCTAAGAGACTATGATAATTTTAACCTTTGATTTGAAAGGATTTTGATCCAAGGGCTACATATCATTTAAATATACCTAATACCTATTCAGGGAATTAAAAACAATAGGCAATTAAGCACATCAAATGATTTGAAAGGTGTTCATACAATTCAAAATCTCGTAAGAGACTATTTTAATTTGAAATGAGTTTGATCCACGGGCTTCATATGATTTAAATATACCTAATACCTACTCAAGGAGTCAAAAACAATAGGTAATTAAGCACATTAAATGATTTGAAAGGTGTTCATACATCACAAAATCTCGTAAGAGACAATAATAGTTTTAACCTTTGATTTGAAATGAGTTTGATCCAAGGGCTTCATATACTTTAAATATACCTAATACCTATTAAATGAGTCAAGAATAATAGGTAATTAAGCACATCAAATGATTTGGAAGGTGTTCATACACCACAAAATCTCGTAAGAGACTATGATAGTTTTAACCTTTGATTTGAAATGAGTTTGATCCAAGGTTTTCATATGCTTTAAATATACCTAATACCTATAAAAGGAGTCAAAAACAATAGGTAATTAAGCACATCAAGTGATTTGAAAGGTGTTCATACACCACAAAATCTCCTAAGAGACTATGATAGTTTTAACCTTTGATTTGAAAGGATTTTTATCCAAGGGATACATATCATTTAAATATACCTAATACCTATTCAGGGAATTAAAAACAATAGGTAATTAAGCACATCAAATGATTTGAAAGGTGTTCATATAATTCAAAATCTCGTAAGAGACTATTTTAATTTGAAATGAGTTTGATCCACGGGCTTCATATGATTTAAATATACCTAATACCTATTCAAGGAGTCAAAAACAATAGGTAATTAAGCACATTAAATGATTTGAAAGGTGTTCATACATCACAAAATCTCGTAAGAGACAATGATAGTTTTAACCTTTGATTTGAAATGAGCTTGATCCAAGGGCTTCATATACTTTAAATATACCTAATACCTATTAAATGAGTCAAAAAACAATAGGTAATTAAGCACATCAAATGATTTGAAAGGTGTTCATACATCACAAAATCTCGTAAGAGACTATGATAGTTTTAACCTTTGATTTGAAATGAGTTTGATCCAAGGGCTTCATATGATTTCAATATACCTAATAGCTATTCAAGGACTCAAAAAAAATAGGTATTTAAGCACATCAAATCATTTGAAAGGTGTTCATACACCACAAAATCTCGTAAGAGAGTATGATAATTTTAACCTTTGATTTGAAATGAGTTTGATCCAAGGTTTTCATATGCTTTAAATATACCTAATACCTATAAAAGGAGTAAAAAACAATAGGTAATTAAGCACATCAAGTGATTGGAAAAGTGTTCATACACCACAAAATCTCCTAAGAGACGATGATAGTTTTAACCTTTGATTTGAAAGGAGTTTGATCCAAGGGCTACATATACTTTAAATATACCTAATACCTATTAAATGAGTCAAGAACAATAGGTAATTAAGCACATCAAATGATTTGAAAGGTGTTCATACAATTCAAAATCTCGTAAGAGACTATTTTAATTTGAAATGAGTTTGATCCACGGGCTTCATATGATTTAAATATACCTAATACCTATTCAAGGAGTCAAAACAATAGGTAATTAAGCACATTAAATGAGTGGAAAGGTGTTCATACACCACAAAATCTCGTAAGAGACTCTGATAGTATTAACCTTTGATTTGAAATGAGTTTGATCAAAGGGCTTCATATGCTTTCGATATGCCTAATACCTATGAAAGGAATAAAAAACAATAGCTAATTAAGCACATCAATTGATTTGAAGGTGTTCATACACCACAAAATCTCGTAAGACACTATGATAGTTTTAACCTTTGATTTGAAATGAGTTTGATCCAAGGGCTTCATATGCTTTACATATACCTAATACCTATGAAAGGAATAAAAAACAATAGTTAATTAAGCACATCAAATGATTTGAAAGGTGTTCATACACCACAAAATCTCGTAAGAGACTATGATAGTTTTAACCTTTGATTTGAAATAAGTTTGATCCAAGGGCTTAATATGAATAAAATATACCTAATACCCATTCAAGGAGTCAAAAACAATAGGTAATTAAGCACATCAAATGATTTGAAAGGTGTTCATACACCACAAAATCTCGTAAGAGACTATGATAGTTTTAACCTTCGATTTGAAATGAGTTTGATCCAAGGGCTTCATATGAATAAAATATACCTAATACCTATTCAAGTAGTCAAACACAATAGGTAATTAAACACATCAAATTATTTGAAAGGTGTTCATACACCACAAAATCTCGTAAGAGACAATGATAGTTTTAACCTTTGATTTGAAATGAGTTTGATCCAAGGGCTTCATATACTTTAAATATACCTAATACCTATTAAATGAGTCAAGAACAATAGGTAATTAAGCACATCAAATGATTTGAAAGGTGTTCATACATCACAAAATCTCGTAAGAGACTATGATAGTTTTAACCTTTGATTTGAAATGAGTTTGATCCAAGGGCTTCATATACTTTAAATATACCTAATACCTATTAAATGAGTCAAGAACAATAGGTAATTAAGCACATAAAATTATTTGAAAGGTGTTCATACACCACAAAATCTCGTAAGAGACTATGATAGTTTTAACCTTTGATTTGAAATGAGTTTGATCCAAGGGCTTCATATATTTTAAATATACCTAATACCTATTAAATGAGTCAAGAACAAAAGGTAATTAAGCACATCAAATGATTTGAAAGGTGTTCATACACCACAAAATCTCGTAAGAGACTATGATCGTTTTAACCTTCGATTTGAAATGAGTTTGATCCAAGGGCTTCATATGAATAAAATATACCTAATACCTATTCAAGTAGTCAAAAACAATAGGTAATTAAACACATCAAATTATTTGAAAGGTGTTCATACACCACAAAAATCTCGTAAGAGACAATGATAGTTTTAACCTTTGATTTGAAATGAGTTTGATCCAAGGGCTTCATATACTTTAAATATACCTAATACCTATTAAATGAGTAAAGAACAATAGGTAATTAAGCACATCAAATGATTTGAAAGGTGTTCATACACCACAAAATCTCGTAAGAGACTATGATAGTTTTAACCTTTGATTTGAAATGAGTTTGATCCAAGGGCTTCATGTGCTTTACATATACCTAATACCTATGAAAGGAATAAAAAACAATAGGTAATTAAGCACATCAAATGATTTGAAAGGTGTTCATACACCACAAAATCTCGTAAGAGACTATGATAGTTTTAACCTTTGATTTGAAATGAGTATGATCCAAGGGCTTCATATACTTTAAATATACCTAATACCTATTAAATGAGTCAAGAACAATAGGTAATTAAGCACATTAAATGATTTGAAAGGTGTTCATACACCACAAAATCTCGTAAGAGACTATGATAGTTTTAACCTTCGATTTGAAATGAGTTTGATCCAAGGGCTTCATATGAATAAAATATACCTAATACCTATTCAAGTAGTCAAAAACAATAGGTAATTAAGCACATCAAATGATTTGAAAGGTGTTCATACACCACAAAATCTCGTAAGAGACAATGATAGTTTTAACCTTTGATTTGAAATGAGTTTGATCCAAGGGCTTCATATACTTTAAATATACCTAATACCTATTAAATGAGTCAAGAACAATAGGTAATTAAGCACATCAAATGATTTGAAAGGTGTTCATACACCACAAAATCTCGTAAGAGACTATGATAGTTTTAACCTTTGATTTGAAATGAGTTTGATTCAAGGGCTTCATATACTTTAAATATACCTAATACCTATTAAATGAGTCAGGAACAATAGGTAATTAAGCACATCAAATGATTTGAAAGGTGTTCATACACCACAAAATCTCGTAAGAGACTATGATAGTTTTAACCTTCGATTTGAAATGAGTTTGATCCAAGGGCTTCATATGAATAAAATATACCAAATACCTATTCAAGTAGTCAAAAACAATAGGTAATTAAACACATCAAATTATTTGAAAGGTGTTCATACACCACAAAATCTCGTAAGAGACAATGATAGTTTTAACCTTTGATTTGAAATGAGTTTGATCCAAGGGCTTCATATACTTTAAATATACCTAATACCTATTAAATGAGTAAAGAACAATAGGTAATTAAGCACATCAAATGATTTGAAAGGTGTTCATACACCACAAAATCTCGTAAGAGACTATGATAGTTTTAACCTTTGATTTGAAATGAGTTTGATCCAAGGGCTTCATGTGCTTTACATATACCTCATACCTATGAAAGGAATAAAAAACAATAGGTAATTAAGCACATCAAATGATTTGAAAGGTGTTCATACACCAAAAAATCTCGTAAGAGACTATGATAGTTTTAACCTTTGATTTGAAATGAGTTTGATCCAAGGGCTTCATATACTTTAAATATACCTAATACCTATTAAATGAGTCAAGAAAAATAGGTAATTAAGCACATCAAATGATTTGAAAGGTGTTCATACACCACAAAATCTCGTAAGAGACTATGATAGTTTTAACCTTCGATTTGAAATGAGTTTGATCCAAGGGCTTCATATGAATAAAATATACCTAATACCTATTCAAGTAGTCAAAAACAATAGGTAATTAAACACATCAAATTATTTGAAAGGTGTTCATACACCACAAAATCTCGTAAGAGACAATGATAGTTTTAACCTTTGATTTGAAATGAGTTTGATCCAAGGGCTTCATATACTTTAAATATACCTAATACCTATTAAATGAGTAAAGAACAATAGGTAATTAAGCACATCAAATGATTTGAAAGGTCTTCATACACCACAAAATCTCGTAAGAGACTATGATAGTTTTAACCTTTGATTTGAAATGAGTTTGATCCAAGGGCTTCATATACTTTAAATATACCTAATACCTATTAAATGAGTCAAGAACAATAGGTAATTAAGCACATCAAATGATTTGAAAGGTGTTCATACACCACAAAATCTCGTAAGAGACTATGATAGTTTTAACCTTTGATTTGAATGAGTTTGATCCAAGGTTTTCATATGCTTTAAATATACCTAATACCTATAAAAGGAGTCAAAAACAATAGGTAATTAAGCACATCAAGTGATTTGAAAGGTGTTCGTACACCACAAAATCTCCTAAGAGACTATGATAATTTTAACCTTTGATTTGAAAGGATTTTGATCCAAGGGCTACATATCATTTAAATATACCTAATACCTATTCAGGGAATTAAAAACAATAGGCAATTAAGCACATTAAATGATTTGAAAGGTGTTCATACAATTCAAAATCTCGTAAGAGACTATTTTAATTTGAAATGAGTTTGATCCACGGGCTTCATATGATTTAAATATACCTAATACCTACTCAAGGAGTCAAAAACAATAGGTAATTAAGCACATTAAATGATTTGAAAGGTGTTCATACATCACAAAATCTCGTAAGAGACAATGATAGTTTTAACCTTTCATTTGAAATGAGTTTGATCCAAGGGCTTCATATACTTTAAATATACCTAATACCTATTAAATGAGTCAAGAATAATAGGTAATTAAGCAAATCAAATGATTTGAAAGGTGTTCATACACCACAAAATCTCGTAAGAGACTATGATAGTTTTAACCTTCGATTTGAAATGAGTTTGATCCAAGGGCTTCATATGAATAAAA
The DNA here is from genome assembly GCA_947645195.1 of Patellifolia procumbens. Lineage (NCBI taxonomy): Eukaryota > Viridiplantae > Streptophyta > Magnoliopsida > Caryophyllales > Amaranthaceae > Patellifolia > Patellifolia procumbens. Next base: position 382,257 of record CANSGD010000261.1, on the reverse strand, counting down.
TATACCTAATACCTATTCAAGTAGTCAAAAACAATAGGTAATTAAGCACATCAAATGATTTGAAAGGTGTTCATACACCACAAAATCTCGTAAGAGACAATGATAGTTTTAACCTTTGATTTGAAATGAGTTTGATCCAAGGGCTTCATATACTTTAAATATACCTAATACCTATTAAATGAGTCAAGAACAATAGGTAATTAAGCACATCAAATGATTTGAAAGGTGTTCATACACCACAAAATCTCGTAAGAGACTATGATAGTTTTAACCTTTGATTTGAAATGAGTTTGATTCAAGGGCTTCATATACTTTAAATATACCTAATACCTATTAAATGAGTCAGGAACAATAGGTAATTAAGCACATCAAATGATTTGAAAGGTGTTCATACACCACAAAATCTCGTAAGAGACTATGATAGTTTTAACCTTCGATTTGAAATGAGTTTGATCCAAGGGCTTCATATGAATAAAATATACCAAATACCTATTCAAGTAGTCAAAAACAATAGGTAATTAAACACATCAAATTATTTGAAAGGTGTTCATACACCACAAAATCTCGTAAGAGACAATGATAGTTTTAACCTTTGATTTGAAATGAGTTTGATCCAAGGGCTTCATATACTTTAAATATACCTAATACCTATTAAATGAGTAAAGAACAATAGGTAATTAAGCACATCAAATGATTTGAAAGGTGTTCATACACCACAAAATCTCGTAAGAGACTATGATAGTTTTAACCTTTGATTTGAAATGAGTTTGATCCAAGGGCTTCATGTGCTTTACATATACCTCATACCTATGAAAGGAATAAAAAACAATAGGTAATTAAGCACATCAAATGATTTGAAAGGTGTTCATACACCACAAAATCTCGTAAGAGACTATGATAGTTTTAACCTTTGATTTGAAATGAGTTTGATCCAAGGGCTTCATATACTTTAAATATACCTAATACCTATTAAATGAGTCAAGAAAAATAGGTAATTAAGCACATCAAATGATTTGAAAGGTGTTCATACACCACAAAAATCTCGTAAGAGACTATGATAGTTTTAACCTTCGATTTGAAATGAGTTTGATCCAAGGGCTTCATATGAATAAAATATACCTAATACCTATTCAAGTAGTCAAAAACAATAGGTAATTAAACACATCAAATTATTTGAAAGGTGTTCATACACCACAAAATCTCGTAAGAGACAATGATAGTTTTAACCTTTGATTTGAAATGAGTTTGATCCAAGGGCTTCATATACTTTAAATATACCTAATACCTATTAAATGAGTAAAGAACAATAGGTAATTAAGCACATCAAATGATTTGAAAGGTCTTCATACACCACAAAATCTCGTAAGAGACTATGATAGTTTTAACCTTTGATTTGAAATGAGTTTGATCCAAGGGCTTCATATACTTTAAATATACCTAATACCTATTAAATGAGTCAAGAACAATAGGTAATTAAGCACATCAAATGATTTGAAAGGTGTTCATACACCACAAAATCTCGTAAGAGACTATGATAGTTTTAACCTTTGATTTGAATGAGTTTGATCCAAGGTTTTCATATGCTTTAAATATACCTAATACCTATAAAAGGAGTCAAAAACAATAGGTAATTAAGCACATCAAGTGATTTGAAAGGTGTTCGTACACCACAAAATCTCCTAAGAGACTATGATAATTTTAACCTTTGATTTGAAAGGATTTTGATCCAAGGGCTACATATCATTTAAATATACCTAATACCTATTCAGGGAATTAAAAACAATAGGCAATTAAGCACATTAAATGATTTGAAAGGTGTTCATACAATTCAAAATCTCGTAAGAGACTATTTTAATTTGAAATGAGTTTGATCCACGGGCTTCATATGATTTAAATATACCTAATACCTACTCAAGGAGTCAAAAACAATAGGTAATTAAGCACATTAAATGATTTGAAAGGTGTTCATACATCACAAAATCTCGTAAGAGACAATGATAGTTTTAACCTTTCATTTGAAATGAGTTTGATCCAAGGGCTTCATATACTTTAAATATACCTAATACCTATTAAATGAGTCAAGAATAATAGGTAATTAAGCACATCAAATGATTTGAAAGGTGTTCATACACCACAAAATCTCGTAAGAGACTATGATAGTTTTAACCTTTGATTTGAAATGAGTTTGATCCAAGGGCTTCATATACTTTAAATATACCTAATACCTATTAAATGAGTCAAGAAAAATAGGTAATTAAGCACATCAAATGATTTGAAAGGTGTTCATACACCACAAAATCTCGTAAGAGACTATGATAGTTTTAACCTTCGATTTGAAATGAGTTTGATCCAAGGGCTTCATATGAATAAAATATACCTAATACCTATTCAAGTAGTCAAAAACAATAGGTAATTAAACACATCAAATTATTTGAAAGGTGTTCATACACCACAAAATCTCGTAAGAGACAATGATAGTTTTAACCTTTGATTTGAAATGAGTTTGATCCAAGGGCTTCATATACTTTAAATATACCTAATACCTATTAAATGAGTAAAGAACAATAGGTAATTAAGCACATCAAATGATTTGAAAGGTGTTCATACACCACAAAATCTCGTAAGAGACTATGATAGTTTTAACCTTTGATTTGAAATAAGTTTGATCCAAGGGCTTAATATGAATAAAATATACCTAATACCCATTCAAGGAGTCAAAAACAATAGGTAATTAAGCACATCAAATGATTTGAAAGGTGTTCATACACCACAAAATCTCGTAAGAGACTATGATAGTTTTAACCTTTGATTTGAAATGAGTTTGATCCAAGGGCTTCATATATTTTAAATATACCTAATACCTATTAAATGAGTCAAGAACAAAAGGTAATTAAGCACATCAAATGATTTGAAAGGTGTTCATACACCACAAAATCTCGTAAGAGACTATGATCGTTTTAACCTTCGATTTGAAATGAGTTTGATCCAAGGGCTTCATATGAATAAAATATACCTAATACCTATTCAAGTAGTCAAAAACAATAGGTAATTAAACACATCAAATTATTTGAAAGGTGTTCATACACCACAAAATCTCGTAAGAGACAATGATAGTTTTAACCTTTGATTTGAAATGAGTTTGATCCAAGGGCTTCATATACTTTAAATATACCTAATACCTATTAAATGAGTAAAGAACAATAGGTAATTAAGCACATCAAATGATTTGAAAGGTGTTCATACACCACAAAATCTCGTAAGAGACTATGATAGTTTTAACCTTTGATTTGAAATGAGTTTGATCCAAGGGCTTCATGTGCTTTACATATACCTAATACCTATGAAAGGAATAAAAAACAATAGGTAATTAAGCACATCAAATGATTTGAAAGGTGTTCATACACCACAAAATCTCGTAAGAGACTATGATAGTTTTAACCTTTGATTTGAAATGAGTATGATCCAAGGGCTTCATATACTTTAAATATACCTAATACCTATTAAATGAGTCAAGAACAATAGGTAATTAAGCACATTAAATGATTTGAAAGGTGTTCATACACCACAAAATCTCGTAAGAGACTATGATAGTTTTAACCTTCGATTTGAAATGAGTTTGATCCAAGGGCTTCATATGAATAAAATATACCTAATACCTATTCAAGTAGTCAAAAACAATAGCTAATTAAGCACATCAAATGATTTGAAAGGTGTTCATACACCACAAAATCTCGTAAGAGACAATGATAGTTTTAACCTTTGATTTGAAATGAGTTTGATCCAAGGGCTTCATATACTTTAAATATACCTAATACCTATTAAATGAGTCAAGAACAATAGGTAATTAAGCACATCAAATGATTTGAAAGGTGTTCATACACCACAAAATCTCGTAAGAGACTATGATAGTTTTAACCTTTGATTTGAAATGAGTTTGATTCAAGGGCTTCATATACTTTAAATATACCTAATACCTATTAAATGAGTCAAGAACAATAGGTAATTAAGCACATCAAATGATTTGAAAGGTGTTCATACACCACAAAATCTCGTAAGAGACTATGATAGTTTTAACCTTCGATTTGAAATGAGTTTGATCCAAGGGCTTCATATGAATAAAATATACCTAATACCTATTCAAGTAGTCAAAAACAATAGGTAATTAAACACATCAAATTATTTGAAAGGTGTTCATACACCACAAAATCTCGTAAGAGACAATGATAGTTTTAACCTTTGATTTGAAATGAGTTTGATCCAAGGGCTTCATATACTTTAAATATACCTAATACCTATTAAATGAGTAAAGAACAATAGGTAATTAAGCACATCAAATGATTTGAAAGGTGTTCATACACCACAAAATCTCGTAAGAGACTATGATAGTTTTAACCTTTGATTTGAAATGAGTTTGATCCAAGGGCTTCATGTGCTTTACATATACCTCATACCTATGAAAGGAATAAAAAACAATAGGTAATTAAGCACATCAAATGATTTGAAAGGTGTTCATACACCACAAAATCTCGTAAGAGACTATGATAGTTTTAACCTTTGATTTGAAATGAGTTTGATCCAAGGGCTTCATATACTTTAAATATACCTAATACCTATTAAATGAGTCAAGAAAAATAGGTAATTAAGCACATCAAATGATTTGAAAGGTGTTCATACACCACAAAATCTCGTAAGAGACTATGATAGTTTTAACCTTCGATTTGAAATGAGTTTGATCCAAGGGCTTCATATGAATAAAATATACCTAATACCTATTCAAGTAGTCAAAAACAATAGGTAATTAAACACATCAAATTATTTGAAAGGTGTTCATACACCACAAAATCTCGTAAGAGACAATGATAGTTTTAACCTTTGATTTGAAATGAGTTTGATCCAAGGGCTTCATATACTTTAAATATACCTAATACCTATTAAATTAGTAAAGAACAATAGGTAATTAAGCACATCAAATGATTTGAAAGGTGTTCATACACCACAAAATCTCGTAAGAGACTATGATAGTTTTAACCTTTGATTTGAAATGAGTTTGATCCAAGGGCTTCATGTGCTTTACATATACCTAATACCTATGAAAGGAATAAAAAACAATAGGTAATTAAGCACATCAAATGATTTGAAAGGTGTTCATACACCACAAAATCTCGTAAGAGACTATGATAGTTTTAACCTTTGATTTGAAATGAGTATGATCCAAGGGCTTCATATACTTTAAATATACCTAATACCTATTAAATGAGTCAAGAACAATAGGTAATTAAGCACATTAAATGATTTGAAAGGTGTTCATACACCACAAAATCTCGTAAGAGACTATGATAGTTTTAACCTTTGATTTGAAATGAGTTTGATCCAAGGGCTTCATATGAATAAAATATACCTAATACCTATTCAAGTAGTAAAAAACAATAGGTAATTAAACACATCAAATTATTTGAAAGGTGTTCATACACCACAAAATCTCGTAAGAGACAATGATAGTTTTAACCTTTGATTTGAAAGGCGTTCATTCACCACAAAATCTCGTAAGAGACTATGATAGTTTTAACCTTTGATTTGAAATGAGTTTGATCCAAGGGCTTCATATACTTTAAATATACCTAATACCTATTAAATGAGTCAAGAACAATAGGTAATTAAGCACATCAAATGATTTGAAAGGTGTTCATACACCACAAAATCTCGTAAGAGACTATGATAGTTTTAACCTTTGATTTGAATGAGTTTGATCCAAGGTTTTCATATGCTTTAAATATACCTAATACCTATAAAAGGAGTCAAAAACAATAGGTAATTAAGCAAATCAAGTGATTTGAAAGGTGTTCCTACACCACAAAATCTCCTAAGAGACTATGATAATTTTAACCTTTGATTTGAAAGGATTTTGATCCAAGGGCTACATATCATTTAAATATACCTAATACCTATTCAGGGAATAAAAAACAATAGGTAATTAAGCACATCAAATGATTTGAAAGGTGTTCATACAATTCAAAATCTCGTGAGAGACTATTTTAATTTGAAATGAGTTTGATCCACGGGCTTCATATGATTTAAATATACCTAATACCTACTCAAGGAGCCAAAAACAATAGGTAGTTAAGCACATTAAATGATTTGAAAGGTGTTCATACATCACAAAATCTCGTAAGAGACAATGATATTTTTAACCTTTGATTTGAAATGAGTCTGATCCAAGGGCTTCATATACTTTAAATATACCTAATACCTATTAAATGAGTCAAGAATAATAGGTAATTAAGCACATCAAAAGGGATTTGAAAGGTGTTCATACACCACAAAATCTCGTAAGAGACTATGATAGTTTTAACCTTTGATTTGAAATGAGTTTGATCCAAGGTTTTCATATGCTTTAAATATACCAAATACCTATAAAAGGAGTCAAAAACAATAGGTAATTAAGCACATCAAGTGATTTGAAAGGTGTTCATACACCACAAAATCTCCTAAGAGACTATGATAGTTTTAACCTTTGATTTGAAAGGATTTTAATCCAAGGGATACATATCATTTAAATATACCTAATACCTATTCAGGGAATTAAAAACAATAGGTAATTAAGCACGTCAAATGATTTGAAAGGTGTTCATATAATTCAAAATCTCGTAAGAGACTATTTTAATTTGAAATGAGTTTGATCCACGGGCTTCATATGATTTAAATATACCTAATACCTATTCAAGGAGTAAAAAACAATAGGTAATTAAGCACATTAAATGATTTGAAAGGTGTTCGTACATCACAAAATCTCGTAAGAGACAATAATAGTTTTAACCTTTGATTTGAAATGAGCTTGATCCAAGGGCTTCATATACTTTAAATATACCTAATACCTATTAAATGAGTCAAGAACAATAGGTAATTAAGCACATTAAATGATTTGAAAGGTGTTCATACACCACAAAATCTCGTAAGAGACTATGATAGTTTTAACCTTCGATTTGAAATGAGTTTGATCCAAAGGCTTCATATGAATAAAATATACCTAATACCTATTCAAGTAGTCAAAAACAATAGGTAATTAAACACATCAAAGTATTTGAAAGGTGTTCACACACCACAAAATCTCGTAAGAGACAATGATAGTTTTAACCTTTGATTTGAAATGAGTTTGATCCAAGGGCTTCATATACTTTAAATATACCTAATACCTATTAAATGAGTCAAGAACAATAGGTAATTAAGCACATCAAATGATTTGAAAGGTGTTCATACACCACAAAATCTCGTAAGAGACTATGATAGTTTTAACCTTTGATTTGAATGAGTTTGATCCAAGGTTTTCATATGCTTTAAATATACCTAATACCTATAAAAGGAGTAACAAACAATAGGTAATTAAGCACATCAAGTGATTTGAAAGGTGTTCATACACCACAAAATCTCCTAAGAGACTATGATAATTTTAACCTTTGATTTGAAAGGATTTTGATCCAAGGGCTACATATCATTTAAATATACCTAATACCTATTCAGGGAATAAAAAACAATAGGTAATTAAGCACATCAAATGATTTGAAAGGTGTTCATACAATTCAAAATCTCGTAAGAGACTATTTTAATTTGAAATGAGTTTGATCCACGGGCTTCATATGATTTAAATATACCTAATACCTACTCAAGGAGCCAAAAACAATAGGTAATTAAGCACATTAAATGATTTGAAAGGTGTTCATACATCACAAAATCTCGTAAGAGACAATGATAGTTTTAACCTTTGATTTGAAATGAGTTTGATCCAAGGGCTTCATATACTTTAAATATACCTAATACCTATTAAATGAGTAAAGAACAATAGGTAATTAAGCACATCAAATGATTTGAAAGGTGTTCATACACCACAAAATCTCGTAAGAGACTATGATAGTTTTAACCTTTGATTTGAAATGAGTTTGATCCAAGGGCTTCATGTGCTTTACATATACCTAATACCTATGAAAGGAATAAAAAACAATAGGTAATTAAGCACTTCAAATGATTTGAAAGGTGTTCATACACCACAAAATCTCGTAAGAGACTATGATAGTTTTAACCTTTGATTTGAAATGAGTATGATCCAAGGGCTTCATATACTTTAAATATACCTAATACCTATTAAATGAGTCAAGAACAATAGGTAATTAAGCACATTAAATGATTTGAAAGGTGTTCATACACCACAAAATCTCGTAAGAGACTATGATAGTTTTAACCTTTGATTTGAAATGAGTTTGATCCAAGGGCTTCATATGAATAAAATATACCTAATACCTATTCAAGTAGTCAAAAACAATAGGTAATTAAACACATCAAATTATTTGAAAGGTGTTCATACACCACAAAATCTCGTAAGAGACAATGATAGTTTTAACCTTTGATTTGAAATGAGTTTGATCCAAGGGCTTCATATACTTTAAATATACCTAATACCTATTAAATGAGTAAAGAACAATAGGTAATTAAGCACATCAAATGATTTGAAAGGTGTTCATTCACCACAAAATCTCGTAAGAGACTATGATAGTTTTAACCTTTGATTTGAAATGAGTTTGATCCAAGGGCTTCATATACTTTAAATATACCTAATACCTATTAAATAAGTCAAGAACAATAGGTAATTAAGCACATCAAATGATTTGAAAGGTGTTCATACACCACAAAATCTCGTAAGAGACTATGATAGTTTTAACCTTTGATTTGAATGAGTTTGATCCAAGGTTTTCATATGCTTTAAATATACCTAATACCTATAAAAGGAGTCAAAAACAATAGGTAATTAAGCAAATCAAGTGATTTGAAAGGTGTTCCTACACCACAAAATCTCCTAAGAGACTATGATAATTTTAACCTTTGATTTGAAAGGATTTTGATCCAAGGGCTACATATCATTTAAATATACCTAATACCTATTCAGGGAATAAAAAACAATAGGTAATTAAGCACATCAAATGATTTGAAAGGTGTTCATACAATTCAAAATCTCGTAAGAGACTATTTTAATTTGAAATGAGTTTGATCCACGGGCTTCATATGATTTAAATATACCTAATACCTACTCAAGGAGCCAACAACAATAGGTAGTTAAGCACATTAAATGATTTGAAAGGTGTTCATACATCACAAAATCTCGTAAGAGACAATGATAGTTTTAACCTTTGATTTGAAATGAGTCTGATCCAAGGGCTTCATATACTTTAAATATACCTAATACCTATTAAATGAGTCAAGAATAATAGGTAATTAAGCACATTAAATGATTTGAAAGGTGTTCATACACCACAAAATCTCGTAAGAGACTATGATAGTTTTAACCTTTGATTTGAAATGAGTTTGATCCAAGGTTTTCATATGCTTTAAATATACCAAATACCTATAAAAGGAGTCAAAAACAATAGGTAATTAAGCACATCAAGTGATTTGAAAGGTGTTCATACACCACAAAATCTCCTAAGAGACTATGATAGTTTTAACCTTTGATTTGAAAGGATTTTTATCCAAGGGATACATATCATTTAAATATACCTAATACCTATTCAGGGAATTAAAAACAATAGGTAATTAATCACATCAAATGATTTGAAAGGTGTTCATATAATTCAAAATCTCGTAAGAGACGATTTTAATTTGAAATGAGTTTGATCCACGGGCTTCATATGATTTAAATATACCTAATACCTATTCAAGGAGTCAAAAACAATAGGTAATTAAGCACATTAAATGATTTGAAAGGTGTTCATACATCACAAAATCTCGTAAGAGACAATGATAGTTTTAACCTTTGATTTGAAATGAGCTTGATCCAAGGGCTTCATATACTTTAAATATACCTAATACCTATTAAATGAGTCAAGAACAATAGGTAATTAAGCACATTAAATGATTTGAAAGGTGTTCATACACCACAAAATCTCGTAAGAGACTATGATAGTTTTAACCTTCGATTTGAAATGAGTTTGATCCAAGGGCTTCATATGAATAAAATATACCTAATACCTATTCAAGTAGTCAAAAACAATAGGTAATTAAACACATCAAATTATTTGAAAGGTGTTCATACACCACAAAATCTCGTAAGAGACAATGATAGTTTTAACCTTTGATTTGAAATGAGTTTGATCCAAGGGCTTCATATACTTTAAATATACCTAATACCTATTAAATGAGTAAAGAACAATAGGTAATTAAGCACATCAAATGATTTGAAAGGTGTTCATACACCACAAAATCTCGTAAGAGACTATGATAGTTTTAACCTTTGATTTGAAATGAGTTTGATCCAAGGGCTTCATATACTTTAAATATACCTAATACCTATTAAATGAGTCAAGAACAATAGGTAATTAAGCACATCAAATGATTTGAAAGGTGTTCATACACCACAAAATCTCGTAAGAGACTATGATAGTTTTAACCTTTGATTTGAAATGAGTTTGATCCAAGGGCTTCATGTGCTTTACATATACCTAATACCTATGAAAGGAATAAAAAACAATAGGTAATTAAGCACATCAAATGATTTGAAAGGTGTTCATACAATTCAAAATCTCGTAAGAGACTATTTTAATTTGAAATGAGTTTGATCCACGGGCTTCATATGATTTAAATATACCTAATACCTATGAAAGGAATAAAAAACAATAGGTAATTAAGCACATCAAATGATTTGAAAGGTGTTCATACAATTCAAAATCTCGTAAGAGACTATTTTAATTTGAAATGAGTTTGATCCACGGGCTTCATATGATTTAAATATACCTAATACCTACTCAAGGAGCCAAAAACAATAGGTAATTAAGCACATTAAATGATTTGAAAGGTGTTCATACATCACAAAATCTCGTAAGAGACAATGATAGTTTTAACCTTTGATTTGAAATGAGTTTGATCCAAGGGCTTCATATACTTTAAATATACCTAATACCTATTAAATGAGTAAAGAACAATAGGTAATTAAGCACATCAAATGATTTGAAAGGTGTTCATACACCACAAAATCTCGTAAGAGACTATGATAGTTTTAACCTTTGATTTGAAATGAGTTTGATCCAAGGGCTTCATGTGCTTTACATATACCTAATACCTATGAAAGGAATAAAAAACAATAGGTAATTAAGCACTTCAAATGATTTGAAAGGTGTTCATACACCACAAAATCTCGTAAGAGACTATGATAGTTTTAACCTTTGATTTGAAATGAGTATGATCCAAGGGCTTCATATACTTTAAATATACCTAATACCTATTAAATGAGTCAAGAACAATAGGTAATTAAGCACATTAAATGATTTGAAAGGTGTTCATACACCACAAAATCTCGTAAGAGACTATGATAGTTTTAACCTTTGATTTGAAATGAGTTTGATCCAAGGGCTTCATATGAATAAAATATACCTAATACCTATTCAAGTAGTCAAAAACAATAGGTAATTAAACACATCAAATTATTTGAAAGGTGTTCATACACCACAAAATCTCGTAAGAGACAATGATAGTTTTAACCTTTGATTTGAAATGAGTTTGATCCAAGGGCTTCATATACTTTAAATATACCTAATACCTATTAAATGAGTAAAGAACAATAGGTAATTAAGCACATCAAATGATTTGAAAGGTGTTCATTCACCACAAAATCTCGTAAGAGACTATGATAGTTTTAACCTTTGATTTGAAATGAGTTTGATCCAAGGGCTTCATATACTTTAAATATACCTAATACCTATTAAATGAGTCAAGAACAATAGGTAATTAAGCACATCAAATGATTTGAAAGGTGTTCATACACCACAAAATCTCGTAAGAGACTATGATAGTTTTAACCTTTGATTTGAATGAGTTTGATCCAAGGTTTTCATATGCTTTAAATATACCTAATACCTATAAAAGGAGTCAAAAACAATAGGTAATTAAGCAAATCAAGTGATTTGAAAGGTGTTCCTACACCACAAAATCTCCTAAGAGACTATGATAATTTTAACCTTTGATTTGAAAGGATTTTGATCCAAGGGCTACATATCATTTAAATATACCTAATACCTATTCAGGGAATAAAAAACAATAGGTAATTAAGCACATCAAATGATTTGAAAGGTGTTCATACAATTCAAAATCTCGTAAGAGACTATTTTAATTTGAAATGAGTTTGATCCACGGGCTTCATATGATTTAAATATACCTAATACCTACTCAAGGAGCCAACAACAATAGGTAGTTAAGCACATTAAATGATTTGAAAGGTGTTCATACATCACAAAATCTCGTAAGAGACAATGATAGTTTTAACCTTTTATTTGAAATGAGTCTGATCCAAGGGCTTCATATACTTTAAATATACCTAATACCTATTAAATGAGTCAAGAATAATAGGTAATTAAGCACATTAAATGATTTGAAAGGTGTTCATACACCACAAAATCTCGTAAGAGACTATGATAGTTTTAACCTTTGATTTGAATGAGTTTGATCCAAGGTTTTCATATGCTTTAAATATACCTAATACCTATAAAAGGAGTCAAAAACAATAGGTAATTAAGCAAATCAAGTGATTTGAAAGGTGTTCCTACACCACAAAATCTCCTAAGAGACTATGATAATTTTAACCTTTGATTTGAAAGGATTTTGATCCAAGGGCTACATATCATTTAAATATACCTAATACCTATTCAGGGAATAAAAAACAATAGGTAATTAAGCACATCAAATGATTTGAAAGGTGTTCATACAATTCAAAATCTCGTAAGAGACTATTTTAATTTGAAATGAGTTTGATCCACGGGCTTCATATGATTTAAATATACCTAATACCTACTCAAGGAGCCAACAACAATAGGTAGTTAAGCACATTAAATGATTTGAAAGGTGTTCATACATCACAAAATCTCGTAAGAGACAATGATAGTTTTAACCTTTGATTTGAAATGAGTCTGATCCAAGGGCTTCATATACTTTAAATATACCTAATACCTATTAAATGAGTCAAGAATAATAGGTAATTAAGCACATTAAATGATTTGAAAGGTGTTCATACACCACAAAATCTCGTAAGAGACTATGATAGTTTTAACCTTTGATTTGAAATGAGTTTGATCCAAGGTTTTCATATGCTTTAAATATACCAAATACCTATAAAAGGAGTCAAAAACAATAGGTAATTAAGCACATCAAGTGATTTGAAAGGTGTTCATACACCACAAAATCTCCTAAGAGACTATGATAGTTTTAACCTTTGATTTGAAAGGATTTTTATCCAAGGGATACATATCATTTAAATATACCTAATACCTATTCAGGGAATTAAAAACAATAGGTAATTAATCACATCAAATGATTTGAAAGGTGTTCATATAATTCAAAATCTCGTAAGAGACTATTTTAATTTGAAATGAGTTTGATCCACGGGCTTCATATGATTTAAATATACCTAATACCTATTCAAGGAGTCAAAAACAATAGGTAATTAAGCACATTAAATGATTTGAAAGGTGTTCATACATCACAAAATCTCGTAAGAGACAATGATAGTTTTAACCTTTGATTTGAAATGAGCTTGATCCAAGGGCTTCATATACTTTAAATATACCTAATACCTATTAAATGAGTCAAGAACAATAGGTAATTAAGCACATTAAATGATTTGAAAGGTGTTCATACACCACAAAATCTCGTAAGAGACTATGATAGTTTTAACCTTCGATTTGAAATGAGTTTGATCCAAGGGCTTCATATGAATAAAATATACCTAATACCTATTCAAGTAGTCAAAAACAATAGGTAATTAAACACATCAAATTATTTGAAAGGTGTTCATACACCACAAAATCTCGTAAGAGACAATGATAGTTTTAACCTTTGATTTGAAATGAGTTTGATCCAAGGGCTTCATATACTTTAAATATACCTAATACCTATTAAATGAGTAAAGAACAATAGGTAATTAAGCACATCAAATGATTTGAAAGGTGTTCATACACCACAAAATCTCGTAAGAGACTATGATAGTTTTAACCTTTGATTTGAAATGAGTTTGATCCAAGGGCTTCATATACTTTAAATATACCTAATACCTATTAAATGAGTCAAGAACAATAGGTAATTAAGCACATCAAATGATTTGAAAGGTGTTCATACACCACAAAATCTCGTAAGAGACTATGATAGTTTTAACCTTTGATTTGAAATGAGTTTGATCCAAGGGCTTCATGTGCTTTACATATACCTAATACCTATGAAAGGAATAAAAAACAATAGGTAATTAAGCACATCAAATGATTTGAAAGGTGTTCATACACCACAAAATCTCGTAAGAGACTATGATAGTTTTAACCTTTGATTTGAATGAGTTTGATCCAAGGTTTTCATATGCTTTAAATATACCTAATACCTATGAAAGGAGTAACAAACAATAGGTAATTAAGCACATCAAGTGATTTGAAAGGTGTTCATACACCACAAAATCTCCTAAGAGACTATGATAATTTTAACCTTTGATTTGAAAGGATTTTGATCCAAGGGCTACATATCATTTAAATATACCTAATACCTATTCAGGGAATAAAAAACAATAGGTAATTAAGCACATCAAATGATTTGAAAGGTGTTCATACAATTCAAAATCTCGTAAGAGACTATTTTAATTTGAAATGAGTTTGATCCACGGGCTTCATATGATTTAAATATACCTAATACCTACTCAAGGAGCCAAAAACAATAGGTAATTAAGCACATTAAATGATTTGAAAGGTGTTCATACATCACAAAATCTCGTAAGAGACAATGATAGTTTTTACCTTTGATTTGAAATGAGTTTGATCCAACGGCTTCATATACTTTAAATATACCTAATACCTATTAAATGAGTAAAGAACAATAGGTAATTAAGCACATCAAATGATTTGAAAGGTGTTCATACACCACAAAATCTCGTAAGAGACTATGATAGTTTTAACCTTTGATTTGAAATGAGTTTGATCCAAGGGCTTCATGTGCTTTACATATACCTAATACCTATGAAAGGAATAAAAAACAATAGGTAATTAAGCACATCAAATGATTTGAAAGGTGTTCATACACCACAAAATCTCGTAAGAGACTATGATAGTTTTAACCTTTGATTTGAAATGAGTATGATCCAAGGGCTTCATATACTTTAAATATACCTAATACCTATTAAATGAGTCAAGAACAATAGGTAATTAAGCACATTAAATGATTTGAAAGGTGTTCATACACCACAAAATCTCGTAAGAGACTATGATAGTTTTAACCTTTGATTTGAAATGAGTTTGATCCAAGGGCTTCATATGAATAATATATACCTAATACCTATTCAAGTAGTCAAAAACAATAGGTAATTAAACACATCAAATTACTTGAAAGGTGTTCATACACCACAAAATCTCGTAAGAGACAATGATAGTTTTAACCTTTGATTTGAAATGAGTTTGATCCAAGGGCTTCATATACTTTAAATATACCTAATACCTATTAAATGAGTAAAGAACAATAGGTAATTAAGCACATCAAATGATTTGAAAGGTGTTCATTCACCACAAAATCTCGTAAGAGACTATGATAGTTTTAACCTTTGATTTGAAATGAGTTTGATCCAAGGGCTTCATATGCTTTAAATATACCTAATACCTATAAAAGGAGTCAAAAACAATAGGTAATTAAGCAAATCAAGTGATTTGAAAGGTGTTCCTACACCACAAAATCTCCTAAGAGACTATGATAATTTTAACCTTTGATTTGAAAGGATTTTGATCCAAGGGCTACATATCATTTAAATATACCTAATACCTATTCAGGGAATAAAAAACAATAGGTAATTAAGCACATCAAATGATTTGAAAGGTGTTCATACAATTCAAAATCTCGTAAGAGACTATTTTAATTTGAAATGAGTTTGATCCACGGGCTTCATATGATTTAAATATACCTAATACCTACTCAAGGAGCCAACAACAATAGGTAGTTAAGCACATTAAATGATTTGAAAGGTGTTCATACATCACAAAATCTCGTAAGAGACAATGATAGTTTTAACCTTTTATTTGAAATGAGTCTGATCCAAGGGCTTCATATACTTTAAATATACCTAATACCTATTAAATGAGTCAAGAATAATAGGTAATTAAGCACATTAAATGATTTGAAAGGTGTTCATACACCACAAAATCTCGTAAGAGACTATGATAGTTTTAACCTTTGATTTGAATGAGTTTGATCCAAGGTTTTCATATGCTTTAAATATACCTAATACCTATAAAAGGAGTCAAAAACAATAGGTAATTAAGCAAATCAAGTGATTTGAAAGGTGTTCCTACACCACAAAATCTCCTAAGAGACTATGATAATTTTAACCTTTGATTTGAAAGGATTTTGATCCAAGGGCTACATATCATTTAAATATACCTAATACCTATTCAGGGAATAAAAAACAATAGGTAATTAAGCACATCAAATGATTTGAAAGGTGTTCATACAATTCAAAATCTCGTAAGAGACTATTTTAATTTGAAATGAGTTTGATCCACGGGCTTCATATGATTTAAATATACCTAATACCTACTCAAGGAGCCAACAACAATAGGTAGTTAAGCACATTAAATGATTTGAAAGGTGTTCATACATCACAAAATCTCGTAAGAGACAATGATAGTTTTAACCTTTGATTTGAAATGAGTCTGATCCAAGGGCTTCATATACTTTAAATATACCTAATACCTATTAAATGAGTCAAGAATAATAGGTAATTAAGCACATTAAATGATTTGAAAGGTGTTCATACACCACAAAATCTCGTAAGAGACTATGATAGTTTTAACCTTTGATTTGAAATGAGTTTGATCCAAGGTTTTCATATGCTTTAAATATACCAAATACCTATAAAAGGAGTCAAAAACAATAGGTAATTAAGCACATCAAGTGATTTGAAAGGTGTTCATACACCACAAAATCTCCTAAGAGACTATGATAGTTTTAACCTTTGATTTGAAAGGATTTTTATCCAAGGGATACATATCATTTAAATATACCTAATACCTATTCAGGGAATTAAAAACAATAGGTAATTAATCACATCAAATGATTTGAAAGGTGTTCATATAATTCAAAATCTCGTAAGAGACTATTTTAATTTGAAATGAGTTTGATCCACGGGCTTCATATGATTTAAATATACCTAATACCTATTCAAGGAGTCAAAAACAATAGGTAATTAAGCACATTAAATGATTTGAAAGGTGTTCATACATCACAAAATCTCGTAAGAGACAATGATAGTTTTAACCTTTGATTTGAAATGAGCTTGATCCAAGGGCTTCATATACTTTAAATATACCTAATACCTATTAAATGAGTCAAGAACAATAGGTAATTAAGCACATTAAATGATTTGAAAGGTGTTCATACACCACAAAATCTCGTAAGAGACTATGATAGTTTTAACCTTCGATTTGAAATGAGTTTGATCCAAGGGCTTCATATGAATAAAATATACCTAATACCTATTCAAGTAGTCAAAAACAATAGGTAATTAAACACATCAAATTATTTGAAAGGTGTTCATACACCACAAAATCTCGTAAGAGACAATGATAGTTTTAACCTTTGATTTGAAATGAGTTTGATCCAAGGGCTTCATATACTTTAAATATACCTAATACCTATTAAATGAGTAAAGAACAATAGGTAATTAAGCACATCAAATGATTTGAAAGGTGTTCATACACCACAAAATCTCGTAAGAGACTATGATAGTTTTAACCTTTGATTTGAAATGAGTTTGATCCAAGGGCTTCATATACTTTAAATATACCTAATACCTATTAAATGAGTCAAGAACAATAGGTAATTAAGCACATCAAATGATTTGAAAGGTGTTCATACACCACAAAATCTCGTAAGAGACTATGATAGTTTTAACCTTTGATTTGAAATGAGTTTGATCCAAGGGCTTCATGTGCTTTACATATACCTAATACCTATGAAAGGAATAAAAAACAATAGGTAATTAAGCACATCAAATGATTTGAAAGGTGTTCATACACCACAAAATCTCGTAAGAGACTATGATAGTTTTAACCTTTGATTTGAATGAGTTTGATCCAAGGTTTTCATATGCTTTAAATATACCTAATACCTATGAAAGGAGTAACAAACAATAGGTAATTAAGCACATCAAGTGATTTGAAAGGTGTTCATACACCACAAAATCTCCTAAGAGACTATGATAATTTTAACCTTTGATTTGAAAGGATTTTGATCCAAGGGCTACATATCATTTAAATATACCTAATACCTATTCAGGGAATAAAAAACAATAGGTAATTAAGCACATCAAATGATTTGAAAGGTGTTCATACAATTCAAAATCTCGTAAGAGACTATTTTAATTTGAAATGAGTTTGATCCACGGGCTTCATATGATTTAAATATACCTAATACCTACTCAAGGAGCCAAAAACAATAGGTAATTAAGCACATTAAATGATTTGAAAGGTGTTCATACATCACAAAATCTCGTAAGAGACAATGATAGTTTTTACCTTTGATTTGAAATGAGTTTGATCCAACGGCTTCATATACTTTAAATATACCTAATACCTATTAAATGAGTAAAGAACAATAGGTAATTAAGCACATCAAATGATTTGAAAGGTGTTCATACACCACAAAATCTCGTAAGAGACTATGATAGTTTTAACCTTTGATTTGAAATGAGTTTGATCCAAGGGCTTCATGTGCTTTACATATACCTAATACCTATGAAAGGAATAAAAAACAATAGGTAATTAAGCACATCAAATGATTTGAAAGGTGTTCATACACCACAAAATCTCGTAAGAGACTATGATAGTTTTAACCTTTGATTTGAAATGAGTATGATCCAAGGGCTTCATATACTTTAAATATACCTAATACCTATTAAATGAGTCAAGAACAATAGGTAATTAAGCACATTAAATGATTTGAAAGGTGTTCATACACCACAAAATCTCGTAAGAGACTATGATAGTTTTAACCTTTGATTTGAAATGAGTTTGATCCAAGGGCTTCATATGAATAAAATATACCTAATACCTATTCAAGTAGTCAAAAACAATAGGTAATTAAACACATCAAATTATTTGAAAGGTGTTCATACACCACAAAATCTCGTAAGAGACAATGATAGTTTTAACCTTTGATTTGAAATGAGTTTGATCCAAGGGTTTCATATACTTTAAATATACCTAATACCTATTAAATGAGTAAAGAACAATAGGTAATTAAGCACATCAAATGATTTGAAAGGTGTTCATTCACCACAAAATCTCGTAAGAGACTATGATAGTTTTAACCTTTGATTTGAAATGAGTTTGATCCAAGGGCTTCATATACTTTAAATATACCTAATACCTATTAAATGAGTCAAGAACAATAGGTAATTAAGCACATCAAATGATTTGAAAGGTGTTCATACACCACAAAATCTCGTAAGAGACTATGATAGTTTTAACCTTTGATTTGAATGAGTTTGATCCAAGGTTTTCATATGCTTTAAATATACCTAATACCTATAAAAGGAGTCAAAAACAATAGGTAATTAAGCAAATGAAGTGATTTGAAAGGTGTTCCTACACCACAAAATCTCCTAAGAGACTATGATAATTTTAACCTTTGATTTGAAAGGATTTTGATCCAAGGGCTACATATCATTTAAATATACCTAATACCTATTCAGGGAATAAAAAACAATAGGTAATTAAGCACATCAAATGATTTGAAAGGTGTTCATACAATTCAAAATCTCGTAAGAGACTATTTTAATTTGAAATGAGTTTGATCCACGGGCTTCATATGATTTAAATATACCTAATACCTACTCAAGGAGCCAAAAACAATAGGTAGTTAAGCACATTAAATGATTTGAAAGGTGTTCATACATCACAAAATCTCGTAAGAGACAATGATAGTTTTAACCTTTGATTTGAAATGAGTCTGATCCAAGGGCTTCATATACTTTAAATATACCTAATACCTATTAAATGAGTCAAGAATAATAGGTAATTAAGCACATCAAAGGATTTGAAAGGTGTTCATACACCACAAAATCTCGTAAGAGACTATGATAGTTTTAACCTTTGATTTGAAATGAGTTTGATCCAAGGTTTTCATATGCTTTAAATATACCAAATACCTATAAAAGGAGTCAAAAACAATAGGTAATTAAGCACATCAAATGATTTGAAAGGTGTTCATACAATTCAAAATCTCGTAAGAGACTATTTTAATTTAAAATGAGTTTGATCCACGGGCTTCATATGATTTAAATATACCTAATACCTACTCAAGGAGCCAAAAACAATAGGTAATTAAGCACATTAAATGATTTGAAAGGTGTTCATACATCACAAAATCTCGTAAGAGACAATGATAGTTTTTACCTTTGATTTGAAATGAGTTTGATCCAAGGGCTTCATATACTTTAAATATACCTAATACCTATTAAATGAGTCAAGAACAATAGGTAATTAAGCACATTAAATGATTTGAAAGGTGTTCATACACCACAAAATCTCGTAAGAGACTATGATAGTTTTAACCTTTGATTTGAAATGAGTTTGATCCAAGGGCTTCATGTGCTTTACATATACCTAATACCTATGAAAGGAATAAAAAACAATAGGTAATTAAGCACATCAAATGATTTGAAAGGTGTTCATACACCACAAAATCTCGTAAGAGACTATGATAGTTTTAACCTTTGATTTGAAATGAGTATGATCCAAGGGCTTCATATACTTTAAATATACCTAATACCTATTAAATGAGTCAAGAACAATAGGTAATTAAGCACATTAAATGATTTGAAAGGTGTTCATACACCACAAAATCTCGTAAGAGACTATGATAGTTTTAACCTTTGATTTGAAATGAGTTTGATCCAAGGGCTTCATATACTTTAAATATACCTAATACCTATTAAATGAGTCAAGAACAATAGGTAATTAAGCACATCAAATGATTTGAAAGGTGTTCATACACCACAAAATCTCGTAAGAGACTATGATAGTTTTAACCTTTGATTTGAATGAGTTTGATCCAAGGTTTTCATATGCTTTAAATATACCTAATACCTATAAAAGGAGTCAAAAACAATAGGTAATTAAGCAAATCAAGTGATTTGAAAGGTGTTCCTACACCACAAAATCTCCTAAGAGACTATGATAATTTTAACCTTTGATTTGAAAGGATTTTTATCCAAGGGCTACATATCATTTAAATATACCTAATACCTATTCAGGGAATAAAAAACAATAGGTAATTAAGCACATCAAATGATTTGAAAGGTGTTCATACAATTCAAAATCTCGTAAGAGACTATTTTAATTTGAAATGAGTTTGATCCACGGGCTTCATATGATTTAAATATACCTAATACCTACTCAAGGAGCCAAAAACAATAGGTAGTTAAGCACATTAAATGATTTGAAAGGTGTTCATACATCACAAAATCTCGTAAGAGACAATGATAGTTTTAACCTTTGATTTGAAATGAGTCTGATCCAAGGGCTTCATATACTTTAAATATACCTAATACCTATTAAATGAGTCAAGAATAATAGGTAATTAAGCACATCAAAGGATTTGAAAGGTGTTCATACACCACAAAATCTCGTAAGAGACTATGATAGTTTTAACCTTTGATTTGAAATGAGTTTGATCCAAGGTTTTCATATGCTTTAAATATACCAAATACCTATAAAAGGAGTCAAAAACAATAGGTAATTAAGCACATCAAGTGATTTGAAAGGTGTTCATACACCACAAAATCTCCTAAGAGACTATGATAGTTTTAACCTTTGATTGGAAAGGATTTTTATCCAAGGGATACATATCATTTAAATATACCTAATACCTATTCAGGGAATTAAAAACAATAGGTAATTAAGCACATCAAATGATTTGAAAGGTGTTCATATAATTCAAAATCTCGTAAGAGACTATTTTAATTTGAAATGAGTTTGATCCACGGGCTTCATATGATTTAAATATACCTAATACCTATTCAAGGGAGTCAAAAACAATAGGTAATTAAGCACATTAAATGATTTGAAAGGTGTTCATACATCACAAAATCTCGTAAGAGACAATGATAGTTTTAACCTTTGATTTGAAATGAGCTTGATCCAAGGGCTTCATATACTTTAAATATACCTAATACCTATTAAATGAGTCAAGAACAATAGGTAATTAAGCACATTAAATGATTTGAAAGGTGTTCATACACCACAAAATCTCGTAGGAGACTATGATAGTTTTAACCTTCGATTTGAAATGAGTTTGATCCAAGGGCTTCATATGAATAAAATATACCTAATACCTATTCAAGTAGTCAAAAACAATAGGTAATTAAACACATCAAATTATTTGAAAGGTGTTCATACACCACAAAATCTCGTAAGAGACAATGATAGTTTTAACCTTTGATTTGAAATGAGTTTGATCCAAGGGCTTCATATACTTTAAATATAGCTAATACCTATTAAATGAGTAAAGAACAATAGGTAATTAAGCACATCAAATGATTTGAAAGGTGTTCATACACCACAAAATCTCGTAAGAGACTATGATAGTTTTAACCTTTGATTTGAAATGAGTTTGATCCAAGGGCTTCATATACTTTAAATATACCTAATACCTATTAAATGAGTCAAGAACAATAGGTAATTAAGCACATCAAATGATTTGAAAGGTGTTCATACACCATAAAATCTCGTAAGAGACTATGATAGTTTTAACCTTTGATTTGAATGAGTTTGATCCAAGGTTTTCATATGCTTTAAATATACCTAATACCTATAAAAGGAGTAACAAACAATAGGTAATTAAGCACATCAAGTGATTTGAAAGGTGTTCATACACCACAAAATCTCCTAAGAGACTATGATAATTTTAACCTTTGATTTGAAAGGATTTTGATCCAAGGGCTACATATCATTTAAATATACCTAATACCTATTCAGGGAATAAAAAACAATAGGTAATTAAGCACATCAAATGATTTGAAAGGTGTTCATACAATTCAAAATCTCGTAAGAGACTATTTTAATTTGAAATGAGTTTGATCCACGGGCTACATATGATTTAAATATACCTAATACCTACTCAAGGAGCCAAAAACAATAGGTAATTAAGCACATTAAATGATTTGAAAGGTGTTCATACATCACAAAATCTCGTAAGAGACAATGATAGTTTTAACCTTTGATTTGAAATGAGTTTGATCCAAGGGCTTCATATACTTTAAATATACCTAATACCTATTAAATGAGTAAAGAACAATAGGTAATTAAGCACATCAAATGATTTGAAAGGTGTTCATACACCACAAAATCTCGTAAGAGACTATGATAGTTTTAACCTTTGATTTGAAATGAGTTTGATCCAAGGGCTTCATGTGCTTTACATATACCTAATACCTATGAAAGGAATAAAAAACAATAGGTAATTAAGCACATCAAATGATTTGAAAGGTGTTCATACACCACAAAATCTCGTAAGAGACTATGATAGTTTTAACCTTTGATTTGAAATGAGTATGATCCAAGGGCTTCATATACTTTAAATATACCTAATACCTATTAAATGAGTCAAGAACAATAGGTAATTAAGCACATTAAATGATTTGAAAGGTGTTCATACACCACAAAATCTCGTAAGAGACTATGATAGTTTTAACCTTTGATTTGAAATGAGTTTGATCCAAGGGCTTCATATGAATAAAATATACCTAATACCTATTCAAGTAGTCAAAAACAATAGGTAATTAAACACATCAAATTATTTGAAAGGTGTTCATACACCACAAAATCTCGTAAGAGACAATGATAGTTTTAACCTTTGATTTGAAATGAGTTTGATCCAAGGGCTTCATATACTTTAAATATACCTAATACCTATTAAATGAGTAAAGAACAATAGGTAATTAAGCACATCAAATGATTTGAAAGGTGTTCATTCACCACAAAATCTCGTAAGAGACTATGATAGTTTTAACCTTTGATTTGAAATGAGTTTGATCCAAGGGCTTCATATACTTTAAATATACCTAATACCTATTAAATGAGTCAAGAACAATAGGTAATTAAGCACATCAAATGATTTGAAAGGTGTTCATACACCACAAAATCTCGTAAGAGACTATGATAGTTTTAACCTTTGATTTGAATGAGTTTGATCCAAGGTTTTCATATGCTTTAAATATACCTAATACCTATAAAAGGAGTCAAAAACAATAGGTAATTAAGCAAATCAAGTGATTTGAAAGGTGTTCCTACACCACAAAATCTCCTAAGAGACTATGATAATTTTAACCTTTGATTTGAAAGGATTTTGATCCAAGGGCTACATATCATTTAAATATACCTAATACCTATTCAGGGAATAAAAAACAATAGGTAATTAAGCACATCAAATGATTTGAAAGGTGTTCATACAATTCAAAATCTCGTAAGAGACTATTTTAATTTGAAATGAGTTTGATCCACGGGCTTCATATGATTTAAATATACCTAATACCTACTCAAGGAGCCAAAAACAATAGGTAGTTAAGCACATTAAATGATTTGAAAGGTGTTCATACATCACAAAATCTCGTAAGAGACAATGATAGTTTTAACCTCTGATTTGAAATGAGTCTGATCCAAGGGCTTCATATACTTTAAATATAGCTAATACCTATTAAATGAGTCAAGAATAATAGGTAATTAAGCACATCAAAGGATTTGAAAGGTGTTCATACACCACAAAATCTCGTAAGAGACTATGATAGTATTAACCTTTGATTTGAAATGAGTTTGATCCAAGGTTTTCATATGCTTTAAATATACCAAATACCTATAAAAGGAGTCAAAAACAATAGGTAATTAAGCACATCAAGTGATTTGAAAGGTGTTCATACACCACAAAATCTCCTAAGAGACTATGATAGTTTTAACCTTTGATTTGAAAGGATTTTTATCCAAGGGATACATATCATTTAAATATACCTAATACCTATTCAGGGAATTAAAAACAATAGGTAATTAAGCACATCAAATGATTTGAAAGGTGTTCATATAATTCAAAATCTCGTAAGAGACTATTTTAATTTGAAATGAGTTTGATCCACGGGCTTCATATGATTTAAATATACCTAATACCTATTCAAGGAGTCAAAAACAATAGGTAATTAAGCACATTAAATGATTTGAAAGGTGTTCATACATCACAAAATCTCGTAAGAGACAATGATAGTTTTAACCTTTGATTTGAAATGAGCTTGATCCAAGGGCTTCATATACTTTAAATATACCTAATACCTATTAAATGAGTCAAGAACAATAGGTAATTAAGCACATTAAATGATTTGAAAGGTGTTCATACACCACAAAATCTCGTAGGAGACTATGATAGTTTTAACCTTCGATTTGAAATGAGTTTGATCCAAGGGCTTCATATGAATAAAATAGACCTAATACCTATTCAAGTAGTCAAAAACAATAGGTAATTAAACACATCAAATTATTTGAAAGGTGTTCATACACCACAAAATCTCGTAAGAGACAATGATAGTTTTAACCTTTGATTTGAAATGAGTTTGATCCAAGGGCCTCATATACTTTAAATATACCTAATACCTATTAAATGATTAAAGAACAATAGGTAATTAAGCACATCAAATGATTTGAAAGGTGTTCATACACCACAAAATCTCGTAAGAGACTATGATAGTTTTAACCTTTGATTTGAAATGAGTTTGATCCAAGGGCTTCATATACTTTAAATATACCTAATACCTATTAAATGAGTCAAGAACAATAGGTAATTAAGCACATCAAATGATTTGAAAGGTGTTCATACACCATAAAATCTCGTAAGAGACTATGATAGTTTTAACCTTTGATTTGAATGAGTTTGATCCAAGGTTTTCATATGCTTTAAATATACCTAATACCTATAAAAGGAGTAACAAACAATAGGTAATTAAGCACATCAAGTGATTTGAAAGGTGTTCCTACACCACAAAATCTCCTAAGAGACTATGATAATTTTAACCTTTGATTTGAAAGGATTTTGATCCAAGGGCTACATATCATTTAAATATACCTAATACCTATTCAGGGAATAAAAAACAATAGGTAATTAAGCACATCAAATGATTTGAAAGGTGTTCATACAATTCAAAATCTCGTAAGAGACTATTTTAATTTGAAATGAGTTTGATCCACGGGCTTCATATGATTTAAATATACCTAATACCTACTCAAGGAGCCAAAAACAATAGGTAGTTAAGCACATTAAATGATTTGAAAGGTGTTCATACATCACAAAATCTCGTACGAGACAATGATAGTTTTAACCTCTGATTTGAAATGAGTCTGATCCAAGGGCTTCATATACTTTAAATATAGCTAATACCTATTAAATGAGTCAAGAATAATAGGTAATTAAGCACATCAAAGGATTTGAAAGGTGTTCATACACCACAAAATCTCGTAAGAGACTATGATAGTTTTAACCTTTGATTTGAAATGAGTTTGATCCAAGGTTTTCATATGCTTTAAATATACCAAATACCTATAAAAGGAGTCAAAAACAATAGGTAATTAAGCACATCAAGTGATTTGAAAGGTGTTCATACACCACAAAATCTCCTAAGAGACTATGATAGTTTTAACCTTTGATTTGAAAGGATTTTTATCCAAGGGATACATATCATTTAAATATACCTAATACCTATTCAGGGAATTAAAAACAATAGGTAATTAAGCACATCAAATGATTTGAAAGGTGTTCATATAATTCAAAATCTCGTAAGAGACTATTTTAATTTGAAATGAGTTTGATCCACGGGCTTCATATGATTTAAATATACCTAATACCTATTCAAGGAGTCAAAAACAATAGGTAATTAAGCACATTAAATGATTTGAAAGGTGTTCATACATCACAAAATCTCGTAAGAGACAATGATAGTTTTAACCTTTGATTTGAAATGAGCTTGATCCAAGGGCTTCATATACTTTAAATATACCTAATACCTATTAAATGAGTCAAGAACAATAGGTAATTAAGCACATTAAATGATTTGAAAGGTGTTCATACACCACAAAATCTCGTAGGAGACTATGATAGTTTTAACCTTCGATTTGAAATGAGTTTGATCCAAGGGCTTCATATGAATAAAATATACCTAATACCTATTCAAGTAGTCAAAAACAATAGGTAATTAAACACATCAAATTATTTGAAAGGTGTTCATACACCACAAAATCTCGTAAGAGACAATGATAGTTTTAACCTTTGATTTGAAATGAGTTTGATCCAAGGGCTTCATATACTTTAAATATACCTAATACCTATTAAATGAGTAAAGAACAATAGGTAATTAAGCACATCAAATGATTTGAAAGGTGTTCATACACCACAAAATCTCGTAAGAGACTATGATAGTTTTAACCTTTGATTTGAAATGAGTTTGATCCAAGGGCTTCATATACTTTAAATATACCTAATACCTATTAAATGAGTCAAGAACAATAGGTAATTAAGCACATCAAATGATTTGAAAGGTGTTCATACACCATAAAATCTCGTAAGAGACTATGATAGTTTTAACCTTTGATTTGAATGAGTTTGATCCAAGGTTTTCATATGCTTTAAATATACCTAATACCTATAAAAGGAGTAACAAACAATAGGTAATTAAGCACATCAAGTGATTTGAAAGGTGTTCATACACCACAAAATCTCCTAAGAGACTATGATAATTTTAACCTTTGATTTGAAAGGATTTTGATCCAAGGGCTACATATCATTTAAATATACCTAATACCTATTCAGGGAATAAAAAACAATAGGTAATTAAGCACATCAAATGATTTGAAAGGTGTTCATACAATTCAAAATCTCGTAAGAGACTATTTTAATTTGAAATGAGTTTGATCCACGGGCTACATATGATTTAAATATACCTAATACCTACTCAAGGAGCCAAAAACAATAGGTAATTAAGCACATTAAATGATTTGAAAGGTGTTCATACATCACAAAATCTCGTAAGAGACAATGATAGTTTTAACCTTTGATTTGAAATGAGTTTGATCCAAGGGCTTCATATACTTTAAATATACCTAATACCTATTAAATGAGTAAAGAACAATAGGTAATTAAGCACATCAAATGATTTGAAAGGTGTTCATACACCACAAAATCTCGTAAGAGACTATGATAGTTTTAACCTTTGATTTGAAATGAGTTTGATCCAAGGGCTTCATGTGCTTTACATATACCTAATACCTATGAAAGGAATAAAAAACAATAGGTAATTAAGCACATCAAATGATTTGAAAGGTGTTCATACACCACAAAATCTCGTAAGAGACTATGATAGTTTTAACCTTTGATTTGAAATGAGTATGATCCAAGGGCTTCATATACTTTAAATATACCTAATACCTATTAAATGAGTCAAGAACAATAGGTAATTAAGCACATTAAATGATTTGAAAGGTGTTCATACACCACAAAATCTCGTAAGAGACTATGATAGTTTTAACCTTTGATTTGAAATGAGTTTGATCCAAGGGCTTCATATGAATAATATATACCTAATACCTATTCAAGTAGTCAAAAACAATAGGTAATTAAACACATCAAATTACTTGAAAGGTGTTCATACACCACAAAATCTCGTAAGAGACAATGATAGTTTTAACCTTTGATTTGAAATGAGTTTGATCCAAGGGCTTCATATACTTTAAATATACCTAATACCTATTAAATGAGTAAAGAACAATAGGTAATTAAGCACATCAAATGATTTGAAAGGTGTTCATTCACCACAAAATCTCGTAAGAGACTATGATAGTTTTAACCTTTGATTTGAAATGAGTTTGATCCAAGGGCTTCATATACTTTAAATATACCTAATACCTATTAAATGAGTCAAGAACAATAGGTAATTAAGCACATCAAATGATTTGAAAGGTGTTCATACACCACAAAATCTCGTAAGAGACTATGATAGTTTTAACCTTTGATTTGAATGAGTTTGATCCAAGGTTTTCATATGCTTTAAATATACCTAATACCTATAAAAGGAGTCAAAAACAATAGGTAATTAAGCAAATCAAGTGATTTGAAAGGTGTTCCTACACCACAAAATCTCCTAAGAGACTATGATAATTTTAACCTTTGATTTGAAAGGATTTTGATCCAAGGGCTACATATCATTTAAATATACCTAATACCTATTCAGGGAATAAAAAACAATAGGTAATTAAGCACATCAAATGATTTGAAAGGTGTTCATACAATTCAAAATCTCGTAAGAGACTATTTTAATTTGAAATGAGTTTGATCCACGGGCTTCATATGATTTAAATATACCTAATACCTACTCAAGGAGCCAAAAACAATAGGTAGTTAAGCACATTAAATGATTTGAAAGGTGTTCATACATCACAAAATCTCGTAAGAGACAATGATAGTTTTAACCTTTGATTTGAAATGAGTTTGATCCAAGGGCTTCATATACTTTAAATATACCTAATACCTATTAAATGAGTCAAGAATAATAGGTAATTAAGCACATCAAATGATTTGAAAGGTGTTCATACACCACAAAATCTCGTAAGAGACTATGATAGTTTTAACCTTTGATTTGAAATGAGTTTGATCCAAGGTTTTCATATGCTTTAAATATACCAAATACCTATAAAAGGAGTCAAAAACAATAGGTAATTAAGCACATCAAGTGATTTGAAAGGTGTTCATACACCACAAAATCTTCTAAGAGACTATGATAGTTTTAACCTTTGATTTGAAAGGATTTTTATCCAAGGGATACATATCATTTAAATATACCTAATACCTATTCAGGGAATTAAAAACAATAGGTAATTAAGCACATCAAATGATTTGAAAGGTGTTCATATAATTCAAAATCTCGTAAGAGACTATTTTAATTTGAAATGAGTTTGATCCACGGGCTTCATATGATTTAAATATACCTAATACCTATTCAAGGAGTCAAAAACAATAGGTAATTAAGCACATTAAATGATTTGAAAGGTGTTCATACATCACAAAATCTCGTAAAAGACAATGATAGTTTTAACCTTTGATTTGAAATGAGCTTGATCCAAGGGCTTCATATACTTTAAATATACCTAATACCTATTAAATGAGTCAAGAACAATAGGTAATTAAGCACATTAAATGATTTGAAAGGTGTTCATACACCACAAAATCTCGTAAGAGACTATGATAGTTTTAACCTTCGATTTTAAATGAGTTTGATCCAAGGGCTTCATATGAATAAAATATACCTAATACCTATTCAAGTAGTCAAAAACAATAGGTAATTAAACACATCAAATTATTTGAAAGGTGTTCATACACCACAAAATCTCGTAAGAGACAATGATAGTTTTAACCTTTGATTTGAAATGAGTTTGATCCAAGGGCTTCATATACTTTAAATATACCTAATACCTATTAAATGAGTAAAGAACAATAGGTAATTAAGCACATCAAATGATTTGAAAGGTGTTCATACACCACAAAATCTCGTAAGAGACTATTATAGTTTTAACCTTTGATTTGAAATGAGTTTGATCCAAGGGCTTCATATACTTTAAATATACCTAATACCTATTAAATGAGTCAAGAACAATAGGTAATTAAGCACATCAAATGATTTGAAAGGTGTTCATACACCACAAAATCTCGTAAGAGACTATGATAGTTTTAACCTTTGATTTGAATGAGTTTGATCCAAGGTTCTCATATGCTTTAAATATACCTAATACCTATAAAAGGAGTAACAAAACATAGGTAATTAAGCACATCAAGTGATTTGAAAGGTGTTCATACACCACAAAATCTCCTAAGAGACTATGATAATTTTAACCTTTGATTTGAAAGGATTTTGATCCAAGGGCTACATATCATTTAAATATACCTAATACCTATTCAGGGAATAAAAAACAATAGGTAATTAAGCACATCAAATGATTTGAAAGGTGTTCATACAATTCAAAATCTCGTAAGAGACTATTTTAATTTGAAATGAGTTTGATCCACGGGCTTCATATGATTTAAATATACCTAATACCTACTCAAGGAGCCAAAAACAATAGGTAATTAAGCACATTAAATGATTTGAAAGGTGTTCATACATCACAAAATCTCGTAAGAGACAATGATAGTTTTAACCTTTGATTTGAAATGAGTCTGATCCAAGGGCTTCATATACTTTAAATATACCTAATACCTATTAAATGAGTCAAGAATAATAGGTAATTAAGCACATCAAATGATTTGAAAGGTGTTCATACACCACAAAATCTCGTAAGAGACTATGATAGTTTTAACCTTTGATTTGAAATGAGTTTGATCCAAGGTTTTCATATGCTTTAAATATACCAAATACCTATAAAAGGAGTCAAAAACAATAGGTAATTAAGCACATCAAGTGATTTGAAAGGTGTTCATACACCACAAAATCTCCTAAGAGACTATGATAGTTTTAACCTTTGATTTGAAAGGATTTTAATCCAAGGGATACATATCATTTAAATATACCTAATACCTATTCAGGGAATTAAAAACAATAGGTAATTAAGCACATCAAATGATTTGAAAGGTGTTCATATAATTCAAAATCTCGTAAGAGACTATTTTAATTTGAAATGAGTTTGATCCACGGGCTTCATATGATTTAAATATACCTAATACCTATTCAAGGAGTCAAAAACAATAGGTAATTAAGCACATTAAATGATTTGAAAGGTGTTCATACATCACAAAATCTCGTAAGAGACAATGATAGTTTTAACCTTTGATTTGAAATGAGCTTGATCCAAGGGCCTCATATACTTTAAATATACCTAATACCTATTAAATGAGTCAAAAAAGAATAGGTAATTAAGCACATCAAATGATTTGAAAGGTGTTCATACATCACCAAAATCTCGTAAGAGACTATGATAGTTTTAACCTTTGATTTGAAATGAGTTTGATCCAAGGGCTTCATATGATTTCAATATACCTAATACCTATTCAAGGACTCAAAAAAAATAGGTATTTAAGCACATCAAATGATTTGAAAGGTGTTTATACACCACAAAATCTCGTAAGAGAGTATGATAATTTTAACCTTTGATTTGAAATGAGTTTGATCCAAGGTTTTCATATGCTTTAAATATACCTAATACCTATAAAAGGAGTAAAAAACAATAGGTAATTAAGCACATAAAGTGATTGGAAAAGTGTTCATACACCACAAAATCTCCTAAGAGACTATGATAGTTTTAATCTTTGATTTGAAAGGAGTTTGATCCAAGGGCTACATATCATTTAAATATACCTAATACCTATTCAAGGAGTCAAAAACAATGGGTAATTAAGCACATCAAATGATTTGAAAGGTGTTCATACAATTCAAAGTCTCGTAAGAGACTATTTTAATTTGAAATGAGTTTGATCCACGGGCTTCATATGATTTAAATATACCTAATACCTATTCAAGGAGTCAAAACAATAGGTAATTAAGCACATTAAATGAGTGGAAAGGTGTTCATACACCACAAAATCTCGTAAGAGACTCTGATAGTATTAACCTTTGATTTGAAATGAGTTTGATCAAAGGGCTTCATATGCTTTCGATATGCCTAATACCTATGAAAGGAATCAAAAACAATAGCTAATTAAGCACATCAATTGATTTGAAGGTGTTCATACACCACAAAATCTCGTAAGACACTATGATAGTTTTAACCTTTGATTTTAAATGAGTTTGATCCAAGGGCTTCATATGCTTTACATATACCTAATACCTATGAAAGGAATAAAAAACAATAGTTAATTAAGCACATCAAATGATTTGAAAGGTGTTCATACACCACAAAATCTCGTAAGAGACAATGATAGTTTTAACCTTTGATTTGAAATGAGTTTGATCCAAGGGCTTCATATACTTTAAATATACCTAATACCTATTAAATGAGTCAAGAACAATAGGTAATTAAGCACATCAAATGATTTGAAAGGTGTTCATACACCACAAAATCTCGTAAGAGACTATGATAGTTTTAACCTTTGATTTGAAATGAGTTTGATCCAAGGGCTTCATATACTTTAAATATACCTAACACCTATTAAATGAGTCAAGAACAATAGGTAATTAAGCACATCAAATGATTTGAAAGGTGTTCATACACCACAAAATCTCGTAAGAGACTATGATAGTTTTAACCTTTGATTTGAAATGAGTTTGATCCAAGGTTTTCATATGCTTTAAATATACCTAATACCTATAAAAGGAGTCAAAAACAATAGGTAATTAAGCACATCAAGTGATATGAAAGGTGTTCATACACCACAAAATCTCCTAAGAGACTATGACAGTTTTAACCTTTGATTTGAAAGGAGTTTGATCCAAGGGCTACATATCATTTAAATATACATAATACCTATTCAGGGAGTCAAAAACAATAGGTAATTAAGCACATCAAATGATTTGAAAGGTGTTCATACACCACAAAATCTCGTAAGAGACTATGATAGTTTTAACCTTTGATTTGAAATGAGTTTGATCCAAGGGCTTCATATGCTTTACATATACCTAATACCTATGAAAGGAATAAAAAACAATAGTTAATTAAGCACATCAAATGATTTGAAAGGTGTTCATACAATTCAAAATCTCGTAAGAGACTATGATAGTTTTAACCTTCGATTTGAAATGAGTTTGATCCAAGGGCTTCATATGAATAAAATATACCTAATACCTATTCAAGTAGTCAAAAACAATAGGTAATTAAACACATCAAATTATTTGAAAGGAGTTCATACACCACAAAATCTCGTAAGAGACAATGATAGTTTTAACCTTTGATTTGAAATGAGTTTGATCCAAGGGCTTCATATACTTTAAATATACCTAATACCTATTAAATGAGTAAAGAACAATAGGTAATTAAGCACATCAATTGATTTGAAAGGTGTTCATACACCACAAAATCTCGTAAGAGACTATGATAGTTTTAACCTTTGATTTGAAATGAGTTTGATCCAAGGGCTTCATATACTTTAAATATACCTAATACCTATTAAATGAGTCAAGAACAATAGGTAATTAAGCACATCAAATGATTTGAAAGGTGTTCATACACCACAAAATCTCGTAAGAGACTATGATAGTTTTAACCTTTGATTTGAATGAGTTTGATCCAAGGTTTTCATATGCTTTAAATATACCTAATACCTATAAAAGGAGTAACAAACAATAGGTAATTAAGCACATCAAGTGATTTGAAAGGTGTTCATACACCACAAAATCTCCTAAGAGACTATGATAATTTTAACCTTTGATTTGAAAGGATTTTGATCCAAGGGCTACATATCATTTAAATATACCTAATACCTATTCAGGGAATAAAAAACAATAGGTAATTAAGCACATCAAATGATTTGAAAGGTGTTCATACAATTCAAAATCTCGTAAGAGACTATTTTAATTTGAAATGAGTTTGATCCACGGGCTTCATATGATTTAAATATACCTAATACCTACTCAAGGAGCCAAAAACAATAGGTAATTAAGCACATTAAATGATTTGAAAGGTGTTCATACACCACAAAATCTCGTAAGAGACTATGATAGTTTTAACCTTTGATTTGAAATGAGTTTGATCCAAGGGCTTCATATACTTTAAATATACCTAATACCTATTAAATGAGTCAAGAACAATAGGTAATTAAGCACATCAAATGATTTGAAAGGTGTTCATACACCACAAAATCTCGTAAGAGACTATGATAGTTTTAACCTTTGATTTGAATGAGTTTGATCCAAGGTTTTCATATGCTTTAAATATACCTAATACCTATAAAAGGAGTAACAAACAATAGGTAATTAAGCACATCAAGTGATTTGAAAGGTGTTCATACACCACAAAATCTCCTAAGAGACTATGATAATTTTAACCTTTGATTTGAAAGGATTTTGATCCAAGGGCTACATATCATTTAAATATACCTAATACCTATTCAGGAGATAAAAAACAATAGGTAATTAAGCACATCAAATGATTTGAAAGGTGTTCATACAATTCAAAATCTCGTAAGAGACTATTTTAATTTGAAATGAGTTTGATCCACGGGCTTCATATGATTTAAATATACCTAATACCTACTCAAGGAGCCAAAAACAATAGGTAATTAAGCACATTAAATGATTTGAAAGGTGTTCATACATCACAAAATCTCGTAAGAGACAATGATAGTTTTAACCTTTGATTTGAAATGAGTCTGATCCAAGGGCTTCATATACTTTAAATATACCTAATACCTATTAAATGAGTCAAGAATAATAGGTAATTAAGCACATCAAATGATTTGAAAGGTGTTCATACACCACAAAATCTCGTAAGAGACTATGATAGTTTTAACCTTTGATTTGAAATGAGTTTGATCCAAGGTTTTCATATGCTTTAAATATACCAAATACCTATAAAAGGAGTCAAAAACAATAGGTAATTAAGCACATCAAGTGATTTGAAAGGTGTTCATACACCACAAAATCTCCTAAGAGACTATGATAGTTTTAACCTTTGATTTGAAAGGATTTTAATCCAAGGGATACATATCATTTAAATATACCTAATACCTATTCAGGGAATTAAAAACAATAGGTAATTAAGCACATCAAATGATTTGAAAGGTGTTCATATAATTCAAAATCTCGTAAGAGACTATTTTAATTTGAAATGAGTTTGATCCACGGGCTTCATATGATTTAAATATACCTAATACCTATTCAAGGAGTCAAAAACAATAGGTAATTAAGCACAGTAAATGATTTGAAAGGTGTTCATACATCACAAAATCTCGTAAGAGACAATGATAGTTTTAACCTTTGATTTGAAATGAGCTTGATCCAAGGGCTTCATATACTTTAAATATACCTAATACCTATTAAATGAGTCAAAAAACAATAGGTAATTAAGCACATCAAATGATTTGAAAGGTGTTCATACATCACAAAATCTCGTAAGAGACTATGATAGTTTTAACCTTTGATTTGAAATGAGTTTGATCCAAGGGCTTCATATGATTTCAATATACCTAATACCTATTCAAGGACTCAAAAAAAATAGGTATTTAAGCACATCAAATGATTTGAAAGGTGTTTATACACCACAAAATCTCGTAAGAGAGTATGATAATTTTAACCTTTGATTTGAAATGAGTTTGATCCAAGGTTTTCATATGCTTTAAATATACCTAATACCTATAAAAGGAGTAAAAAACAATAGGTAATTAAGCACATCAAGTGATTGGAAGAGTGTTCATACACCACAAAATCTCCTAAGAGACTATGATAGTTTTAATCTTTGATTTGAAAGGAGTTTGATCCAAGGGCTACATATCATTTAAATATACCTAATACCTATTCAAGGAGTCAAAAACAATGGGTAATTAAGCACATCAAATGATTTGAAAGGTGTTCATACAATTCAAAGTCTCGTAAGAGACTATTTTAATTTGAAATGAGTTTGATCCACGGGCTTCATATGATTTAAATATACCTAATACCTATTCAAGGAGTCAAAACAATAGGTAATTAAGCACATTAAATGAGTGGAAAGGTGTTCATACACCACAAAATCTCGTAAGAGACTCTGATAGTATTAACCTTTGATTTGAAATGAGTTTGATCAAAGGGCTTCATATGCTTTCGATATGCCTAATACCTATGAAAGGAATCAAAAACAATAGCTAATTAAGCACATCAATTGATTTGAAGGTGTTCATACACCACAAAATCTCGTAAGACACTATGATAGTTTTAACCTTTGATTTTAAATGAGTTTGATCCAAGGGCTTCATATGCTTTACATATACCTAATACCTATGAAAGGAATAAAAAACAATAGTTAATTAAGCACATCAAATGATTTGAAAGGTGTTCATACACCACAAAATCTCGTAAGAGACAATGATAGTTTTAACCTTTGATTTGAAATGAGTTTGATCCAAGGGCTTCATATACTTTAAATATACCTAATACCTATTAAATGAGTCAAGAACAATAGGTAATTAAGCACATCAAATGATTTGAAAGGTGTTCATACACCACAAAATCTCGTAAGAGACTATGATAGTTTTAACCTTTGATTTGAAATGAGTTTGATCCAAGGGCTTCATATACTTTAAATATACCTAATACCTATTAAATGAGTCAAGAATAATAGGTAATTAAGCACATCAAATGATTTGAAAGGTGTTCATACACCACAAAATCTCGTAAGAGACTATGATAGTTTTAACCTTTGATTTGAAATGAGTTTGATCCAAGGTTTTCATATGCTTTAAATATACCTAATACCTATAAAAGGAGTCAAAAACAATAGGTAATTAAGCACATCAAGTGATATGAAAGGTGTTCATACACCACAAAATCTCCTAAGAGACTATGATAGTTTTAACCTTTGATTTGAAAGGAGTTTGATCCAAGGGCTACATATCATTTAAATATACATAATACCTATTCAGGGAGTCAAAAACAATAGGTAATTAAGCACATCAAATGATTTGAAAGGTGTTCATACAATTCAAAATCTCGTAACTGACTATTTTAATTTGAAATGAGTTTGATCCACGGGCTTCATATGATTTAAATATACCTAATACCTATTCAAGGATTCAAAAACAATATGAAAGGTGTTCATACATCACAAAATCTCGTAAGAGACTATGATAGTTTTAACCTTTGATTTGAAATGAGTTTGATCCAAGGGCTTCATATGCTTTACATATACCTAATACCTATGAAAGGAATAAAAAATAATAGTTAATTAAGCACATCAAATGATTTGAAAGGTGTTCATACAATTCAAAATCTCGTAAGAGACTATGATAGTTTTAACCTTCGATTTGAAATGAGTTTGATCCAAGGGCTTCATATGAATAAAATATACCTAATACCTATTCAAGTAGTCAAAAACAATAGGTAATTAAACACATCAAATTATTTGAAAGGAGTTCATACACCACAAAATCTCGTAAGAGACAATGATAGTTTTAACCTTTGATTTGAAATGAGTTTGATCCAAGGGCTTCATATACTTTAAATATACCTAATACCTATTAAATGAGTCAAGAATAATAGGTAATCAAGCACATCAAATGATTTGAAAGGTGTTCATACACCACAAAATCTCGTAAGAGACTATGATAGTTTTAACCTTTGATTTGAAATGAGTTTGATCCAAGGTTTTCATATGCTTTAAATATACCTAATACCTATAAAAGGAGTCAAAAACAATAGGTAATTAAGCACATCAAGTGATTTGAAAGGTGTTCATACACCACAAAATCTCCTAAGAGACTATGATAGTTCTAACCTTTGATTTGAAAGGAGTTTTATCCAAGGGCTACATATCATTTAAATATACCTAATACCTATTCAGGGAGTTAAAAACAATAGGTAATTAAGCACATCAAATGATTTGAAAGGTGTTCATACAATTCAAAATCTCGTAAGAGACTATTTTAATTTGAAATGAGTTTGATCCATGGGCTTCATATGATTTAAATATACCTAATAACTATTCAAGGAGCCAAAAACAATAGGTAATTAAGCACATTAAATGATTTGAAAGGTGTTCATACATCACAAGATCTCGTAAGAGACAAAGATAGTTTTAACCTTTGATTTGAAATGAGTTTGATCCAAGGGCTTCATATACTTTAAATATACCTAATACCTATTAAATGAGTCAAAAAACAATAGGTAATTAAGCACATCAAATGATTTGAAAGGTGTTCATACATCACAAAATCTCGTAAGAGACTATGATAGTTTTAACCTTTGATTTGAAATGAGTTTGATCCAAGGGCTTCATATGATTTCAATATACCTAATACCTATTCAAGGACTAAAAAAAATAGGTATTTAAGCACATCAAATGATTTGAAAGGTGTTCATATGCTTTAAATATACCTAGTACCTATAAAAGGAGTAAAAAACAATAGGTAATTAAGCACATCAAGTGATTTGAAAAGTGTTCATACACCACAAAATCTCCTAAGAGACTATGATAGTTTTAATCTTTGATTTGAAAGGAGTTTGATCCAAGGGCTACATATCATTTAAATATACCTAATACCTATTCAAGGAGTCAAAAACAATGGGTAATTAAGCACATCAAATGATTTGAAAGGTGGTCATACAATTCAAAGTCTCGTAAGAGACTATTTTAATTTGAAATGAGTTTGATCCACGGGCTTCATATGATTTAAATATACCTAATACCTATTCAAGGAGTCAAAACAATAGGTAATTAAGCACATTAAATGAGTGAAAAGGTGTTCATACACCACAAAATCTCGTAAGAGACTCTGATAGTATTAACCTTTGATTTGAAATGAGTTTGATCAAAGGTCTTCATATGCTTTCGATATGCCTAATACCTATGAAAGGAATCAAAAACAATAGCTAATTAAGCACATCAATTAATTTGAAGGTGTTCATACACCACAAAATCTCGTAAGACACTATGATAGTTTTAACCTTTGATTTGAAATGAGTTTGATCAAAGGGCTTCATATGCTTTACATATACCTAATACCTATGAAAGGAATAAAAAACAATAGTTAATTAAGCACATCAAATGATTTGAAAGGTGTTCATACACCACAAAATCTCGTAAGAGACTATGATAGTTTTAACCTTTGATTTGAAATAAGTTTGATCCAAGGGCTACATATCATTTAAATATACCTAATACCCATTCAAGGAGTCAAAAACAATAGGTAATTAAGCACATCAAATGATTTGAAAGGTGTTCATACACCACAAAATCTCGTAAGAGACTATGATAGTTTTAACCTTCGATTTGAAATGAGTTTGATCCAAGGGCTTCATATGAATAAAATATACCTAATACCTATTCAAGTAGTCAAACACAATAGGTAATTAAACACATCAAATTATTTGAAAGGTGTTCATACACCACAAAATCTCGTAAGAGACAATGATAGTTTTAACCTTTGATTTGAAATGAGTTTGATCCAAGGGCTTCATATACTTTAAATATACTTAATACCTATTAAATGAGTCAAGAACAATAGGTAATTAAGCACAACAAATGATTTGAAAGGTGTTCATACACCACAAAATCTCGTAAGAGACTATGATAGTTTTAACCTTTGATTTGAAATGAGTTTGATCCAAGGGCTTCATATACTTTAAATATACCTAATACCTATTAAATGAGTCAAGAACAATAGGTAATTAAGCACATCAAATGATTTGAAAGGTGTTCATACACCACAAAATCTCGTAAGAGACTATGATAGTTTTAACCTTTGATTTGAAATGAGTTTGATCCAAGGGCTTCATATGAATAAAATATACCTAATACCTATTCAAGTAGTCAAACACAATAGGTAATTAAACACATCAAATAATTTGAAAGGTGTTCATACACCACAAAATCTCGTAAGAGACAATGATAGTTTTAACCTTTGATTTGAAATGAGTTTGATCCAAGGGCTTCATATACTTTAAATATACCTAATACCTATTAAATGAGTCAAGAACAATAGGTAATTAAGCACATCAAATGATTTGAAAGGTGTTCATACACCACAAAATCTCGTAAGTGACTATGATAGTTTTAACCTTTGATTTGAAATGAGTTTGATCCAAGGTTTTCATATGCTTTAAATATACCTAATACCTATAAAAGGAGTCAAAAACAATAGGTAATTAAGCACATCAAGTGATTTGAAAGGTGTTCATACACCACAAAATCTCCTAAGAGACTATGATAGTTTTAACCTTTGATTTGAAAGGAGTTTGATCCAAGGGCTACATATCATTTAAATATACCTAATACCTATTCAGGGAGTTAAAAACAATAGGTAATTAAGCACATCAAATGATTTGAAAGGTGTTCATACAATTCAAAGTCTCGTAAGAGACTATTTTAATTTGAAATGAGTTTGATCCACGGGCTTCATATGATTTGAATATACCTAATACCTATTCAAGGAGTCAAAAACAATAGGTAATTAAGCACATTAAATGATTTGAAAGGTGTTCATACATCACAAAATCTCGTAAGAGACAATGATAGTTTTAACCTTTGATTTGAAATGAGTTTGATCCAAGGGTTTCATATACTTTAAATATACCTAATACCTATTAAATGAGTCAAAAAAATAGGTAATTAAGCACATCAAATGATTTGAAAGGTGTTCATACATCACAAAATCTCGTAAGAAACTATGATAGTTTTATCCTTTGATTTGAAATGAGTTTGATCCAAGGGCTTCAAATTCTTTACATATACCTAATACCTATGAAAGGAATAAAAAACAATAGTTAATTAAGCACATCAAATGATTTGAAAGGTGTTCATACACCACAAAATCTCGTAAGAGACTATGATAGTTTTAACCTTTGATTTGAAATAAGAATGATCCAAGGGCTACTTATCATTTAAATATACCTAATACCCATTCAAGGTGTAAAAAACAATAGGTAATTAAGCACATCAAATGATTTGAAAGGTGTTGATACACCACAAAATCTCGTAAGAGACTATGATAGTTTTAACCTTCGATTTGAATGAGTTTGATCCAAGGGCTTCATATGAATAAAATATACCTAATACCTATTCAAGTAGTAAAAACAATAGGTAATTAAGCACATCAAATTATTTGAAAGGTGTTCATACACCACAAAATCTCGCAAGAGACAAAGATAGTTTTAACCTTTGATTTGAAATGAGTTTGATCCAAGGGCTTCATATAATTTAAATATACCTAATTCCTATTAAATGAGTCAAGAACAATAGGTAATTAAGCACATTAAATGATTTGAAAGGTGTTCATACACCACAAAATCTCGTAAGAGACTATGATAGTTTTAACCTTTGATTTGAAATCAGTTTGATCCAAGGGCTTCATATACTTTAAATATAACTAATACCTATTAAATGAGTTAAGAACAATAGGTAATTAAGCACATCAAATGATTTGAAAGGTGTTCATACACCACAAAATCTCGTAAGAGACTATGATAGTTTTAACCTTTGATTTGAAATGAGTTTGATCCAAGGTTTTCATATGCTTTAAATATACCTAATACCTATAAAAGGAGTCAAAAACAATAGGTAATTAAGCACATCAAGTGATTTGAAAGGTGTTCATACACCACAAAATCTCCTAAGAGACTATGATAGTTTTAACCTTTGATTTGAAAGGATTTTTATCCAAGGGCTACATATCATTTAAATATACCTAATACCTATTCAGGGATTTAAAAACAATAGGTAATTAAGCACATTAAATGATTTGAAAGGTGTTCATACAATTCAAAATCTCGTAAGAGACTATTTTAATTTGAAATGAGTTTGATCCACGGGCTTCATATGATTTAAATATACCTAATACCTATTCAAGGAGTCAAAACAATAGGTAATTAAGCACATTAAATGATTTGAAAGGTGTTCATACATCACAAAATCTCGTAAGAGACAATGATAGTTTAAACCTTTGATTTGAAATGAGTTTGATCAAAGGGCTTCATATACTTTAAATATACCTAATACCTATTAAATGAGTCAAGAATAATAGGTAATTAAGCACATCAAATGATTTGAAAGGTGTTCATACACCACAAAATCTCGTAAGAGACTATGATAGTTTTAACCTTTGATTTGAAATGAGTTTGATCCAAGGTTTTCATATGCTTTAAATATACCTAATACCTATAAAAGGAGT
Source organism: Patellifolia procumbens (assembly GCA_947645195.1). Classification (NCBI taxonomy): domain Eukaryota; kingdom Viridiplantae; phylum Streptophyta; class Magnoliopsida; order Caryophyllales; family Amaranthaceae; genus Patellifolia; species Patellifolia procumbens. The sequence goes on along the minus strand of CANSGD010000261.1, from coordinate 339,405 downwards.
CAAAAACAATAGGTAATTAAGCACATCAAGTGATTTGAAAGGTGTTCATACACCACAAAATCTCCTAAGAGACTATGATAGTTTTAACCTTTGATTTGAAAGGAGTTTTATCCAAGGGCTACATATCATTTAAATATACCTAATACCTATTCAGGGACTTAAAAAAAATAGGTAATTAAGCACATCAAATGATTTGAAAGGTGTTCATACAATTCAAAATCTCGTAAGAGACTATTTTAATTTGAAATGAGTTTGATCCACGGGCTTCATATGATTTAAATATACCTAATACCTATTCAAGGAGTCAAAAACAATAGGTAATTAAGCACATCAAATGATTTGAAAGGTGTTCATACATCACAAAATCTCGTAAGAGACTATGATAGTTTTAACCTTTGATTTGAAATGAGTTTGATCCAAGGGCTTCATATGATTTCAATATACCTAATACCTATTCAAGGACTCAAAAAAATAGGTATTTAAGCACATCAAATGATTTGAAAGGTGTTCATACACCACAAAATCTCGTAAGAGAGTATGATAATTTTAACCTTTGATTTGAAATGAGTTTGATCCAAGGTTTTCATATGCTTTAAATATACCTAGTACCTATAAAAGGAGTAAAAAACAATAGGTAATTAAGCACATCAAGTGATTGGAAAAGTGTTCATACACCACAAAATCTCCTAAGAGACTATGATAGTTTTAATCTTTGATTTGAAAGGAGTTTGATCCAAGGGCTACATATCATTTAAATATACCTAATACCTATTCAAGGAGTCAAAAACAATGGGTAATTAAGCACATCAAATGATTTGAAAGGTGTTCATACAATTCAAAGTCTCGTAAGAGACTATTTTAATTTGAAATGAGTTTGATCCACGGGCTTCATATGATTTAAATATACCTAATACCTATTCAAGGAGTCAAAACAATAGGTAATTTTGCACATTAAATGAGTGGAAAGGTGTTCATACACCACAAAATCTCGTAAGAGAGTCTGATAGTATTAACCTTTGATTTGAAATGAGTTTGATCAAAGGGCTTCATATGCTTTCAATATGCCTAATACCTATGAAAGGAATCAAAAACAATAGCTAATTAAGCACATCAATTGATTTGAAGGTGTTCATACACCACAAAATCTCGTAAGACACTATGATAGTTTTAACCTTTGATTTGAAATGAGTTTGATCCAAGGGCTTCATATGCTTTACATATACCTAATACCTATGAAAGGAATAAAAAACAATAGTTAATTAAGAACATCAAATGATTTGAAAGTTGTTCATACACCACAAAATCTCGTAAGAGACTATGATAGTTTTAACCTTTGATTTGAAATAAGTTTGATCCAAGGGCTACATATCATTTAAATATACCTAATACCCATTCAAGGAGTCAAAAACAATATGTAATTAAGCACATCAAATGATTTGAATGGTGTTCATACACCACAAAATCTCGTAAGAGACTATGATAGTTTTAACCTTTGATTTGAAATGAGTTTGATCCAAGGGCTTCATATGAATAAAATATACCTAATACCTATTCAAGTAGTCAAACACAATAGGTAATTAAACACATCAAATTATTTGAAAGGTGTTCATACACCACAAAATCTCGTAAGAGACAATGATAGTTTTAACCTTTGATTTGAAATGAGTTTGATCCAAGGGCTTCATATACTTTAAATATACCTAATACCTATTAAATAAGTCAAGAACAATAGGTAATTAAGCACATCAAATGATTTGAAAGGTGTTCATACACCACAAAATCTCGTAAGAGACTATGATAGTTTTAACCTTTGATTTGAAATGAGTTTGATCCAAGGGCTTCATATACTTTAAATATACCTAATACCTATTAAATGAGTCAAGAACAATAGGTAATTAAGCACATCAAATGATTTGAAAGGTGTTCATACACCACAAAATCTCGTAAGAGACTATGATAGTTTTAACCTTTGATTTGAAATGAGTTTGATCCAAGGGCTTCATATGAATAAAATATACCTAATACCTATTCAATTAGTCAAACACAATAGGTAATTAAACACATCAAATTATTTGAAAGGTGTTCATACACCACAAAATCTCGTAAGAGACAATGATAGTTTTAACCTTTGATTTGAAATGAGTTTGATCCAAGGGCTTCATATACTTTAAATATACCTAATACCTATTAAATGAGTCAAGAACAATAGGTAATTAAGCACATCAAATGATTTGAAAGGTGTTCATACACCACAAAATCTCGTAAGTGACTATGATAGTTTTAACCTTTGATTTGAAATGAGTTTGATCCAAGGTTTTCATATGCTTTAAATATACCTAATACCTATAAAAGGAGTCAAAAACAATAGGTAATTAAGCACATCAAGTGATTTGAAAGGTGTTCATACACCACAAAATCTCCTAAGAGACTATGATAGTTTTAACCTTTGATTTGAAAGGAGTTTGATCCAAGGGCTACATATCATTTAAATATACCTAATACCTATTCAGGGAGTTAAAAACAATAGGTAATTAAGCACATCAAATGATTTGAAAGGTGTTCATACAATTCAAAGTCTCGTAAGAGACTATTTTAATTTGAAATGAGTTTGATCCACGGGCTTCATATGATTTGAATATACCTAATACCTATTCAAGGAGTCAAAAACAATAGGTAATTAAGCACATTAAATGATTTGAAAGGTGTTCATACATCACAAAATCTCGTAAGAGACAATGATAGTTTTAACCTTTGATTTGAAATGAGTTTGATCCAAGGGTTTCATATACTTTAAATATACCTAATACCTATTAAATGAGTCAAAAAAATAGGTAATTAAGCACATCAAATGATTTGAAAGGTGTTCATACATCACAAAATCTCGTAAGAAACTATGATAGTTTTATCCTTTGATTTGAAATGAGTTTGATCCAAGGGCTTCAAATTCTTTACATATACCTAATACCTATGAAAGGAATAAAAAACAATAGTTAATTAAGCACATCAAATGATTTGAAAGGTGTTCATACACCACAAAATCTCGTAAGAGACTATGATAGTTTTAACCTTTGATTTGAAATAAGAATGATCCAAGGGCTACTTATCATTTAAATATACCTAATACCCATTCAAGGTGTAAAAAACAATAGGTAATTAAGCACATCAAATGATTTGAAAGGTGTTGATACACCACAAAATCTCGTAAGAGACTATGATAGTTTTAACCTTCGATTTGAATGAGTTTGATCCAAGGGCTTCATATGAATAAAATATACCTAATACCTATTCAAGTAGTAAAAACAATAGGTAATTAAGCACATCAAATTATTTGAAAGGTGTTCATACACCACAAAATCTCGCAAGAGACAAAGATAGTTTTAACCTTTGATTTGAAATGAGTTTGATCCAAGGGCTTCATATAATTTAAATATACCTAATTCCTATTAAATGAGTCAAGAACAATAGGTAATTAAGCACATTAAATGATTTGAAAGGTGTTCATACACCACAAAATCTCGTAAGAGACTATGATAGTTTTAACCTTTGATTTGAAATCAGTTTGATCCAAGGGCTTCATATACTTTAAATATAACTAATACCTATTAAATGAGTTAAGAACAATAGGTAATTAAGCACATCAAATGATTTGAAAGGTGTTCATACACCACAAAATCTCGTAAGAGACTATGATAGTTTTAACCTTTGATTTGAAATGAGTTTGATCCAAGGTTTTCATATGCTTTAAATATACCTAATACCTATAAAAGGAGTCAAAAACAATAGGTAATTAAGCACATCAAGTGATTTGAAAGGTGTTCATACACCACAAAATCTCCTAAGAGACTATGATAGTTTTAACCTTTGATTTGAAAGGATTTTTATCCAAGGGCTACATATCATTTAAATATACCTAATACCTATTCAGGGATTTAAAAACAATAGGTAATTAAGCACATTAAATGATTTGAAAGGTGTTCATACAATTCAAAATCTCGTAAGAGACTATTTTAATTTGAAATGAGTTTGATCCACGGGCTTCATATGATTTAAATATACCTAATACCTATTCAAGGAGTCAAAAACAATAGGTAATTAAGCACATCAAATGATTTGAAAGGTGTTCATACATCACAAAATCTCGTAAGAGACTATGATAGTTTTAACCTTTGATTTGAAATGAGTTTGATCCAAGGGCTTCATATGATTTCAATATACCTAATACCTATTCAAGGACTCAAAAAAATAGGTATTTAAGCACATCAAATGATTTGAAAGGTGTTCATACACCACAAAATCTCGTAAGAGAGTATGATAATTTTAACCTTTGATTTGAAATGAGTTTGATCCAAGGTTTTCATATGCTTTAAATATACCTAGTACCTATAAAAGGAGTAAAAAACAATAGGTAATTAAGCACATCAAGTGATTGGAAAAGTGTTCATACACCACAAAATCTCCTAAGAGACTATGATAGTTTTAATCTTTGATTTGAAAGGAGTTTGATCCAAGGGCTACATATCATTTAAATATACCTAATACCTATTCAAGGAGTCAAAAACAATGGGTAATTAAGCACATCAAATGATTTGAAAGGTGTTCATACAATTCAAAGTCTCGTAAGAGACTATTTTAATTTGAAATGAGTTTGATCCACGGGCTTCATATGATTTAAATATACCTAATACCTATTCAAGGAGTCAAAACAATAGGTAATTTTGCACATTAAATGAGTGGAAAGGTGTTCATACACCACAAAATCTCGTAAGAGACTCTGATAGTATTAACCTTTGATTTGAAATGAGTTTGATCAAAGGGCTTCATATGCTTTCAATATGCCTAATACCTATGAAAGGAATCAAAAACAATAGCTAATTAAGCACATCAATTGATTTGAAGGTGTTCATACACCACAAAATCTCGTAAGACACTATGATAGTTTTAACCTTTGATTTGAAATGAGTTTGATCCAAGGGCTTCATATGCTTTACATATACCTAATACCTATGAAAGGAATAAAAAACAATAGTTAATTAAGAACATCAAATGATTTGAAAGTTGTTCATACACCACAAAATCTCGTAAGAGACTATGATAGTTTTAACCTTTGATTTGAAATAAGTTTGATCCAAGGGCTACATATCATTTAAATATACCTAATACCCATTCAAGGAGTCAAAAACAATATGTAATTAAGCACATCAAATGATTTGAATGGTGTTCATACACCACAAAATCTCGTAAGAGACTATGATAGTTTTAACCTTTGATTTGAAATGAGTTTGATCCAAGGGCTTCATATGAATAAAATATACCTAATACCTATTCAAGTAGTCAAACACAATAGGTAATTAAACACATCAAATTATTTGAAAGGTGTTCATACACCACAAAATCTCGTAAGAGACAATGATAGTTTTAACCTTTGATTTGAAATGAGTTTGATCCAAGGGCTTCATATACTTTAAATATACCTAATACCTATTAAATGAGTCAAGAACAATAGGTAATTAAGCACATCAAATGATTTGAAAGGTGTTCATACACCACAAAATCTCGTAAGAGACTATGATAGTTTTAACCTTTGATTTGAAATGAGTTTGATCCAAGGGCTTCATATACTTTAAATATACCTAATACCTATTAAATGAGTCAAGAACAATAGGTAATTAAGCACATCAAATGATTTGAAAGGTGTTCATACACCACAAAATCTCGTAAGAGACTATGATAGTTTTAACCTTTGATTTGAAATGAGTTTGATCCAAGGGCTTCATATACTTTAAATATACCTAATACCTATTAAATGAGTCAAGAACAATAGGTAATTAAGCACATCAAATGATTTGAAAGGTGTTCATACACCACAAAATCTCGTAAGAGACTATGATAGTTTTAACCTTCGATTTGAAATGAGTTTGATCCAAGGGCTTCATATGAATAAAATATACCTAATACCTATTCAAGTAGTCAAAAACAATAGGTAATTAAACACATCAAATTATTTGAAAGGTGTTCATACACCACAAAATCTCGTAAGAGACAATGATAGTTTTAACCTTTGATTTGAAATGAGTTTGATCCAAGGGCTTCATATACTTTAAATATACCTAATACCTATTAAATGAGTAAAGAACAATAGGTAATTAAGCACATCAAATGATTTGAAAGGTGTTCATACACCACAAAATCTCGTAAGAGACTATGATAGTTTTAACCTTTGATTTGAAATGAGTTTGATCCAAGGGCTTCATATGAATAAAATATACCTAATACCTATTCAAGTAGTCAAACACAATAGGTAATTAAACACATCAAATTATTTGAAAGGTGTTCATACACCACAAAATCTCGTAAGAGACAATGATAGTTTTAACCTTTGATTTGAAATGAGTTTGATCCAAGGGCTTCATATACTTTAAATATACCTAATACCTATTAAATGAGTCAAGAACAATAGGTAATTAAGCACATCAAATGATTTGAAAGGTGTTCATACACCACAAAATCTCGTAAGAGACTATGATAGTTTTAACCTTTGATTTGAAATGAGTTTGATCCAAGGGCTTCATATACTTTAAATATACCTAATACCTATTAAATGAGTCAAGAACAATAGGTAATTAAGCACATCAAATGATTTGAAAGGTGTTCATACACCACAAAATCTCGTAAGAGACTATGATAGTGTTAACCTTTGATTTGAAATGAGTTTGATCCAAGGGCTTCATATACTTTAAATATACCTAATACCTATTAAATGAGTCAAGAACAATAGGTAATTAAGCACATCAAATGATTTGAAAGGTGTTCATACACCACAAAATCTCGTAAGAGACTATGATAGTTTTAACCTTTGATTTGAATAAGTTTGATCCAAGGTTTTCATATGCTTTAAATATACCTAATACCTATAAAAGGAGTCAAAAACAATAGGTAATTAAGAACATCAAGTGATTTGAAAGGTGTTCATACACCACAAAATCTCCTAAGAGACTATGATAGTTTTAACCTTTGATTTTAAAGGATTTTGATCCAAGGGCTACATATCATTTAAATATACCTAATACCTATTCAGGGAATTAAAAACAATAGGTAATTAAGCACATCAAATGATTTGAAAGGTGTTCATACAATTCAAAATCTCGTAAGGGACTATTTAAATTTGAAATGAGTTTGATCCACGGGCTTCATATGATTTAAATATACCTAATACCTACTCAAGGAGTCAAAAACAATAGGTAATTAAGCACATTAAATGATTTGAAAGGTGTTCATACATCATAAAATCTCGTAAGAGACAATGATAGTTTTAACCTTTGATTTGAAATGAGTTTGATCCAAGGGCTTCATATACTTTAAATATACCTAATACCTATTAAATGAGTCAAGAATAATAGGTAATTAAGCACATCAAATGATTTGAAAGGTGTTCATACACCACAAAATCTCGTAAGAGACTATGATAGTTTTAACCTTTGATTTGAAATGAGTTTGATCCAAGGGCTTCATATGCTTTACATATACCTAATACCTATGTAAGGAATAAAAAACAATAGTTAATTAAGCACATCAAATGATTTGAAAGTTGTTCATACACCACAAAATCTCGTAAGAGACTATGATAGTTTTAACCTTTGATTTGAAATAAGTTTGATCCAAGGGCTACATATCATTTAAATATACCTAATACCCATTCAAGGAGTCAAAAACAATATGTAATTAAGCACATCAAATGATTTGAATGGTGTTCATACACCACAAAATCTCGTAAGAGACTATGATAGTTTTAACCTTTGATTTGAAATGAGTTTGATCCAAGGGCTTCATATGAATAAAATATACCTAATACCTATTCAAGTAGTCAAACACAATAGGTAATTAAACACATCAAATTATTTGAAAGGTGTTCATACACCACAAAATCTCGTAAGAGACAATGATAGTTTTAACCTTTGATTTGAAATGAGTTTGATCTAAGGGCTTCATATACTTTAAATATACCTAATACCTATTAAATGAGTCAAGAACAATAGGTAATTAAGCACATCAAATGATTTGAAAGGTGTTCATACACCACAAAATCTCGTAAGAGACTATGATAGTTTTAACCTTTGATTTGAAATGAGTTTGATCCAAGGGCTTCATATACTTTAAATATACCTAATACCTATTAAATGAGTCAAGAACAATAGGTAATTAAGCACATCAAATGATTTGAAAGGTGTTCATACACCACAAAATCTCGTAAGAGACTATGATAGTTTTAACCTTTGATTTGAAATGAGTTTGATCCAAGGGCTTCATATACTTTAAATATACCTAATACCTATTAAATGAGTCAAGAACAATAGGTAATTAAGCACATCAAATGATTTGAAAGGTGTTCGTACACCACAAAATCTCGTAAGAGACTATGATAGTTTTAACCTTCGATTTGAAATGAGTTTGATCCAAGGGCTTCATATGAATAAAATATACCTAATACCTATTCAAGTAGTCAAAAACAATAGGTAATTAAACACATCAAATTATTTGAAAGGTGTTCATACACCACAAAATCTCGTAAGAGACAATGATAGTTTTAACCTTTGATTTGAAATGAGTTTGATCCAAGGGCTTCATATACTTTAAATATACCTAATACCTATTAAATGAGTAAAGAACAATAGGTAATTAAGCACATCAAATGATTTGAAAGGTGTTCATACACCACAAAATCTCGTAAGAGACTATGATAGTTTTAACCTTTGATTTGAAATGAGTTTGATCCAAGGGCTTCATATGAATAAAATATACCTAATACCTATTCAAGTAGTCAAACACAATAGGTAATTAAACACATCAAATTATTTGAAAGGTGTTCATACACCACAAAATCTCGTAAGAGACAATGATAGTTTTAACCTTTGATTTGAAATGAGTTTGATCCAAGGGCTTCATATACTTTAAATATACCTAATACCTATTAAATGAGTCAAGAACAATAGGTAATTAAGCACATCAAATGATTTGAAAGGTGTTCATACACCACAAAATCTCGTAAGAGACTATGATAGTTTTAACCTTTGATTTGAAATGAGTTTGATCCAAGGGCTTCATATAATTTAAATATACCTAATACCTATTAAATGAGTCAAGAACAATAGGTAATTAAGCACATCAAATGATTTGAAAGGTGTTCATACACCACAAAATCTCGTAAGAGACTATGATAGTTTTAACCTTTGATTTGAATAAGTTTGATCCAAGGTTTCCATATGCTTTAAATATACCTAATACCTATAAAAGGAGTCAAAAACAATAGGTAATTAAGAACATCAAGTGATTTGAAAGGTGTTCATACACCACAAAATCTCCTAAGAGACTATGATAGTTTTAACCTTTGATTTTAAAGGATTTTGATCCAAGGGCTACATATCATTTAAATATACCTAATACCTATTCAGGGAATTAAAAACAATAGGTAATTAAGCACATCAAATGATTTGAAAGGTGTTCATACAATTCAAAATCTCGTAAGAGACTATTTTAATTTGAAATGAGTTTGATCCACGGGCTTCATATGATTTAAATATACCTAATACCTACTCAAGGAGTCAAAAACAATAGGTAATTAAGCACATTAAATGATTTGAAAGGTGTTCATACATCACAAAATCTCGTAAGAGAAAATGATAGTTTTAACCTTTGATTTGAAATGAGTTTGATCCAAGGGCTTCATATACTTTAAATATACCTAATACCTATTAAATGAGTCAAGAATAATAGGTAATTAAGCACATCAAATGATTTGAAAGGTGTTCATACACCACAAAATCTCGTAAGAGACTATGATAGTTTTAACCTTTGATTTGAAATGAGTTTGATCCAAGGTTTTCATATGCTTTAAATATACCTAATACCTATAAAAGGAGTCAAAAACAATAGGTAATTAAGCACATCAAGTGATTTGAAAGGTGTTCATACACCACAAAATCTCCTAAGAGACTATGATAGTTTTAACCTTTGATTTGAAAGGAGTTTGATCCAAGGGCTACATATCATTTAAATATACCTAATACCTATTCAGGGAGTTAAAAACAATAGGTAATTAAGCACATCAAATGATTTGAAAGGTGTTCATACAATTCAAAATCTCGTAAGAGACTATTTTAATTTGAAATGAGTTTTATCCACGGGCTTCATATGATTTGAATATACCTAATACCTATTCAAGGAGTCAAAAACAATAGGTAATTAAGCACATTAAATGATTTGAAAGGTGTTCATACATCACAAAATCTCGTAAGAGACAATGATAGTTTTAACCTTTGATTTGAAATGAGTTTGATCCAAGGGCTTCATATACTTTAAATATACCTAATACCTATTAAATGAGTCAAGAATAATAGGTAATCAAGCACATCAAATGATTTGAAAGGTGTTCATACACCACAAAATCTCGTAAGAGACTATGATAGTTTTAACCTTTGATTTGAAATGAGTTTGATCCAAGGTTTTCATATGCTTTAAATATACCTAATACCTATAAAAGGAGTCAAAAAACAATAGGTAATTAAGCACATCAAATGATTTGAAAGGTGTTCATACATCACAAAATCTCGTAAGAGACTATGATAGATTTAACCTTTGATTTGAAATGAGTTTGATCCAAGGGCTTCATATGATTTAAATATACCTAATACCTATTCAAGGACTAAATAAAAATAGGTATTTAAGCACATCAAATGATTTGAAAGGTGTTCATACACCACAAAATCTCGTAAGAGAGTATGATAATTTTAACCTTTGATTTGAAATGAGTTTGATCCAAGGTTTTCATATGCTTTAAATATACCTAATACCTATAAAAGGACTAAAAAACAATAGGTAATTAAGCACATCAAGTGATTGGAAAAGTGTTCATACACCACAAAATCTCCTAAGAGACTATGATAGTTTTAACCTTTGATTTGAAAGGAGTTTGATCCAAGGGCTACATATCATTTAAATATACCTAATACCTATTCAGGGAATCAAAAACAATAGGTAATTAAGCACATCAAATGATTTGAAAGGTGTTCATACAATTCAAAATCTCGTAAGAGACTATTTTAATTTGAAATGAGTTTGATCCACGGGCTTCATATGATTTAAATATACCTAATACCTATTCAAGGAGTCAAAAAGAATAGGTAATTAAGCACATCAAATGATTTGAAAGGTGTTCATACATCACAAAATCTCGTAAGAGACTATGATAGTTTTAACCTTTGATTTGATATGAGTTTGATCCAAGGGCTTCATATGCTTTACATATACCTAATACCTATGAAAGGAATAAAAAACAATAGGTAATTAAGCACATCAAATGATTTAAAAGGTGTTCATACACCACAAAATCTCGTAAGAGAGTATGATAATTTTAACCTTTGATTTGAAATGAGTTTGATCCAAGGTTTTCATATTCTTTAAATATACCTAATACCTATAAAAGGAGTGAAAAACAATAGGTAATTAAGCACATCAAGTGATTGGAAAAGTGTTCATACACCACAAAATCTCCTAAGAGACTATGATAGTTTTAACCTTTAATTTGAAAGGAGTTTGATCCAAGGGCTACATATCATTTAAATATACCTAATACCTATTCAGGGAGTCAAAAACAATGGGTAATTAAGCACATCAATTGATTTGAAAGGTATTCATACAATTCAAAGTCTCGTAAGAGACTATTTTAATTTGAAATGAGTTTGATCCACGGGATTCATATGATTCAAATATACCTAATACCTATTCAAGGAGTCAAAACAATAGGTAATTAAGCACATTAAATGAGTGGAAAGGTGTTCATACACCACAAAATCTCGTAAGAGACTCTGATAGTATTAACCTTTGATTTGAAATGAGTTTGATCAAAGGGCTTCATATTCTTTCGATATGGCTAATACCTATGAAAGGAATCAAAAACAATAGCTAATTAAGCACATCAATGGATTTGAAGGTGTTCATACACCACAAAATCTCGTAAGAAACTATGATAGTTTTATCCTTTGATTTGAAATGAGTTTGATCCAAGGGCTTCAAATTCTTTACATATACCTAATACCTATGAAAGGAATAAAAAACAATAGTTAATTAAGCACATCAAATGATTTGAAAGGTGTTCATACACCACAAAATCTCGTAAGAGACTATGATAGTTTTAACCTTTGATTTGAAATAAGAATGATCCAAGGGCTACTTATCATTTAAATATACCTAATACCCATTCAAGGTGTAAAAAACAATAGGTAATTAAGCACATCAAATGATTTGAAAGGTGTTCATACACCACAAAATCTCGTAAGAGACTATGATAGTTTTAACCTTCGATTTGAATGAGTTTGATCCAAGGGCTTCATATGAATAAAATATACCTAATACCTATTTAAGTAGTAAAAACAATAGGTAATTAAGCACATCAAATTATTTGAAAGGTGTTCATACACCACAAAATCTCGCAAGAGACAATGATAGTTTTAACCTTTGATTTGAAATGAGTTTGATCCAAGGGCTTCATATACTTTAAATATACCTAATACCTATTAAATGAGTTAAGAACAATAGGTAATTAAGCACATCAAATGATTTGAAAGGTGTTCATACACCACAAAATCTCGTAAGAGACTATGATAGTTTTAACCTTTGATTTGAAATGAGTTTGATCCAAGGTTTTCATATGCTTTAAATATACCTAATACCTATAAAAGGAGTACAAAACAATAGGTAATTAAGCACATCAAGTGATTTGAAAGGTGTTCATACACCACAAAATCTCCTAAGAGACTATGATAGTTTTAACCTTTGATTTGAAAGGATTTTTATCCAAGGGCTACATATCATTTAAATATACCTAATACCTATTCAGGGAATTAAAAACAATAGGTAATTAAGCACATCAAATGATTTGAAAGGTGTTCATACAATTCAAAATCTCGTAAGAGACTATTTTAATTTGAAATGAGTTTGATCCACGGGCTTCATATGATTTAAATATACCTAATACCTATTCAAGGAGTCAAAAACATTAGGTAATTAAGCACATTAAATGATTTGAAAGGTGTTCATACATCACAAAATCTCGTAAGAGACAATGATAGTTTTAACCTTTGATTTGAAATGAGTTTGATCAAAGGGCTTCATATACTTTAAATATACCTAATACCTATTAAATGAGTCAAGAATAATAGGTAATTAAGCACATCAAATGATTTGAAAGGTGTTCATACACCACAAAATCTCGTAAGAGACTATGATAGTTTTAACCTTTGATTTAAAATGAGTTTGATCCAAGGTTTTCATATGCTTTAAATATACCTAATACCTATAAAAGGAGTCAAAAACAATAGGTAATTAAGCACATCAAGTGATTTGAAAGGTGTTCATACACCACAAAATCTCCTAAGAGACTATGATAGTTTTAACCTTTGATTTGAAAGGAGTTTTATCCAAGGGCTACATATCATTTAAATATACCTAATACCTATTCAGGGAGTTAAAAACAATAGGTAATTAAGCACATCAAATGATTTGAAAGGTGTTCATACAATTCAAAATCTCGTAAGAGACTATTTTAATTTGAAATGAGTTTGATCCACGGGCTTCATATGATTTAAATATACCTAATACCTATTCAAGGAGTCAAAAACAATAGGTAATTAAGCACATCAAATGATTTGAAAGGTGTTCATACATCACAAAATCTCGTAAGAGACTATGATAGTTTTAACCTTTGATTTGAAATGAGTTTGATCCAAGGGCTTCATATGATTTCAATATACCTAATACCTATTCAAGGACTCAAAAAAATAGGTATTTAAGCACATCAAATGATTTGAAAGGTGTTCATACACCACAAAATCTCGTAAGAGAGTATGATAATTTTAACCTTTGATTTGAAATGAGTTTGATCCAAGGTTTTCATATGCTTTAAATATACCTAGTACCTATAAAAGGAGTAAAAAACAATAGGTAATTAAGCACATCAAGTGATTGGAAAAGTGTTCATACACCACAAAATCTCCTAAGAGACTATGATAGTTTTAATCTTTGATTTGAAAGGAGTTTGATCCAAGGGCTACATATCATTTAAATATACCTAATACCTATTCAAGGAGTCAAAAACAATGGGTAATTAAGCACATCAAATGATTTGAAAGGTGTTCATACAATTCAAAGTCTCGTAAGAGACTATTTTAATTTGAAATGAGTTTGATCCACGGGCTTTATATGATTTAAATATACCTAATACCTATTCAAGGAGTCAAAACAATAGGTAATTAAGCACATTAAATGAGTGGAAAGGTGTTCATACACCACAAAATCTCGTAAGAGACTCTGATAGTATTAACCTTTGATTTGAAATGAGTTTGATCAAAGGGCTTCATATGCTTTCGATATGCCTAATACCTATGAAAGGAATCAAAAACAATAGCTAATTAAGCACATCAATTGATTTGAAGGTGTTCATACACCACAAAATCTCGTAAGACACTATGATAGTTTTAACCTTTGATTTGAAATGAGTTTGATCCAAGGGCTTCATATGCTTTACATATACCTGATACCTATGAAAGGAATAAAAAACAATAGTTAATTAAGCACATCAAATGATTTGAAAGTTGTTCATACACCACAAAATCTCGTAAGAGACTATGATAGTTTTAACCTTTGATTTGAAATAAGTTTGATCCAAGGGCTACATATCATTTAAATATACCTAATACCCATTCAAGGAGTCAAAAACAATAGGTAATTAAGCACATCAAATGATTTGAATGGTGTTCATACACCACAAAATCTCGTAAGAGACTATGATAGTTTTAACCTTCGATTTGAAATGAGTTTGATCCAAGGGCTTCATATGAATAAAATATACCTAATACCTATTCAAGTAGTCGATCACAATAGGTAATTAAACACATCAAATTATTTGAAAGGTGTTCATACATCACAAAATCTCGTAAGTGACTATGATAGTTTTAACCTTTGATTTGAAATGAGTTTGATCCACGGGCTTCATATACTTTAAATATACCTAATACCTATTAAATGAGTCAAGAACAATAGGTAATTAAGCACATCAAATGATTTGAAAGGTGTTCATACACCACAAAATCTCGTAAGAGACTATGATAGTTTTAACCTTCGATTTGAAATGAGTTTGATCCAAGGGCTTCATATGAATAAAATATACCTAATACCTATTCAAGTAGTCAAAAACAATAGGTAATTAAACACATCAAATTATTTGAAAGGTGTTCATACACCACAAAATCTCGTAAGAGACAATGATAGTTTTAACCTTTGATTTGAAATGAGTTTGATCCAAGGGCTTCATATACTTTAAATATACCTAATACCTATTAAAATCGTAAAGAACCATAGGTAATTAAGCACATCAAATGATTTGAAAGGTGTTCATACACCACAAAATCTCGTAAGACACTATGATAGTTTTATCCTTTGATTTGAAATGAGTTTGATCCAAGGGCTTCAAATTCTTTACATATACCTAATACCTATGAAAGGAATAAAAAACAATAGTTAATTAAGCACATCAAATGATTTGAAAGGTGTTCATACACCACAAAATCTCGTAACAGACTATGATAGTTTTAACCTTTGATTTGAAATAAGAATGATCCAAGGGCTACATATCATTTAAATATACCTAATACCCATTCAAGGAGTAAAAAACAATAGGTAATTAAGCACATCAAATGATTTCAAAGGTGTTCATACACCACAAAATCTCGTAAGAGACTATGATAGTTTTAACCTTCGATTTGAATGAGTTTGATCCAAGGGCTTCATATGAATAAAATATACCTAATACCTATTCAAGTAGTAAAAAACAATAGGTAATTAAGCACATCAAATTATTTGAAAGGTGTTCATACACCACAAAATCTCGCAAGAGACAAAGATAGTTTTAACCTTTGATTTGAAATGAGTTTGATCCAAGGGCTTCATATAATTTAAATATACCTAATTCCTATTAAATGAGTCAAGAACAATAGGTAATTAAGCACAAAAATGATTTGAAAGGTGTTCATACACCACAAAATCTCGTAAGAGACTATGATAGTTTTCACCTTTGATTTGAAATGAGTTTGATCCAAGGGCTTCATATACTTTAAATATACCTAATACCTATTAAATGAGTTAAGAACAATAGGTAATTAAGCACATCAAATGATTTGAAAGGTGTTCATACACCACAAAATCTCGTAAGAGACTATAATAGTTTTAACCTTTGATTTGAAATGAGTTTGATCCAAGGTTTTCATATGCTTTAAATATACCTAATACCTATAAAAGGAGTCAAAAACAATAGGTAATTAAGCACATCAAGTGATTTGAAAGGTGTTCATACACCACAAAATCTCCTAAGAGACTATGATAGTTTTAACCTTTGATTTGAAAGGATTTTTATCCAAGGGCTACATATCATTTAAATATACCTAATACCTATTCAGGGAATTAAAAACAATAGGTAATTAAGCACATCAAATGATTTGAAAGGTGTTCATACAATTCAAAATCTCGTAAGAGACTATTTTAATTTGAAATGAGTTTGATCCACGGGCTTCATATGATTTAAATATACCTAATACCTATTCAAGGAGTCAAAAACAATAGGTAATTAAGCACATTAAATGATTTGAAAGGTGTTCATACATCACAAAATCTCGTAAGAGACAATGATAGTTTTAACCTTTGATTTGAAATAAGTTTGATCCAAGGGCTTCATATTCTTTAAATATACCTAATACCTATTAAATGAGTCAAGAATAATAGGTAATTAAGCACATCAAATGATTTGAAAGGTGTTCATACACCACAAAATCTCGTAAGAGACTATGATAGTTTTAACCTTTGATTTGAAATGAGTTTGATCCAAGGTTTTCATATGCTTTAAATATACCTAATACCTATAAAAGGAGTGAAAAACAATAGGTAATTAAGCACATCAAGTGATTGGAAAAGTGTTCATACACCACAAAATCTCCTAAGAGACTATGATAGTTTTAACCTTTAATTTGAAAGGAGTTTGATCCAAGGGCTACATATCATTTAAATATACCTAATACCTATTCAAGGAGTCAAAAACAATGGGTAATTAAGCACATCAAATGATTTGAAAGGTGTTCATACAATTCAAAGTCTCGTAAGAGACTATTTTAATTTGAAATGAGTTTGATCCACGGGCTTCATATGATTTAAATATACCTAATACCTATTCAAGGAGTCAAAACAATAGGTAATTAAGCACATTAAATGAGTGGAAAGGTGTTCATACACCACAAAATCTCGTAAGAGACTCTGATAGTATTAACCTTTGATTTGAAATGAGTTTGATCAAAGGGCTTCATATGCTTTCGATATGCCTAATACCTATGAAAGGAATCAAAAACAATAGCTAATTAAGCACATCAATTGATTTGAAGGTGTTCATACACCACAAAATCTCGTAAGACACTATGATAGTTTTAACCTTTGATTTGAAATGAGTTTGATCCAAGGGCTTCATATGCTTTACATATACCTGATACCTATGAAAGGAATAAAAAACAATAGTTAATTAAGCACATCAAATGATTTGAAAGTTGTTCATACACCACAAAATCTCGTAAGAGACTATGATAGTTTTAACCTTTGATTTGAAATAAGTTTGATCCAAGGGCTACATATCATTTAAATATACCTAATACCCATTCAAGGAGTCAAAAACAATAGGTAATTAAGCACATCAAATGATTTGAATGGTGTTCATACACCACAAAATCTCGTAAGAGACTATGATAGTTTTAACCTTCGATTTGAAATGAGTTTGATCCAAGGGCTTCATATGAATAAAATATACCTAATACCTATTCAAGTAGTCGATCACAATAGGTAATTAAACACATCAAATTATTTGAAAGGTGTTCATACATCACAAAATCTCGTAAGTGACTATGATAGTTTTAACCTTTGATTTGAAATGAGTTTGATCCAAGGGCTTCATATACTTTAAATATACCTAATACCTATTAAATGAGTCAAGAACAATAGGTAATTAAGCACATCAAATGATTTGAAAGGTGTTCATACACCACAAAATCTCGTAAGAGACTATGATAGTTTTAACCTTCGATTTGAAATGAGTTTGATCCAAGGGCTTCATATGAATAAAATATACCTAATACCTATTCAAGTAGTCAAAAACAATAGGTAATTAAACACATCAAATTATTTGAAAGGTGTTCATACACCACAAAATCTCGTAAGAGACAATGATAGTTTTAACCTTTGATTTGAAATGAGTTTGATCCAAGGGCTTCATATACTTTAAATATACCTAATACCTATTAAAATCGTAAAGAACAATAGGTAATTAAGCACATCAAATGATTTGAAAGGTGTTCATACACCACAAAATCTCGTAAGACACTATGATAGTTTTATCCTTTGATTTGAAATGAGTTTGATCCAAGGGCTTCAAATTCTTTACATATACCTAATACCTATGAAAGGAATAAAAAACAATAGTTAATTAAGCACATCAAATGATTTGAAAGGTGTTCATACACCACAAAATCTCGTAACAGACTATGATAGTTTTAACCTTTTATTTGAAATAAGAATGATCCAAGGGCTACATATCATTTAAATATACCTAATACCCATTCAAGGAGTAAAAAACAATAGGTAATTAAGCACATCAAATGATTTCAAAGGTGTTCATACACCACAAAATCTCGTAAGAGACTATGATAGTTTTAACCTTCGATTTGAATGAGTTTGATCCAAGGGCTTCATATGAATAAAATATACCTAATACCTATTCAAGTAGTAAAAAACAATAGGTAATTAAGCACATCAAATTATTTGAAAGGTGTTCATACACCACAAAATCTCGCAAGAGACAAAGATAGTTTTAACCTTTGATTTGAAATGAGTTTGATCAAAGGGCTTCATATACTTTAAATATACCTAATACCTATTAAATGAGTCAAGAATAATAGGTAATTAAGCACATCAAATGATTTGAAAGGTGTTCATACACCACAAAATCTCGTAAGAGACTATGATAGTTTTAACCTTTGATTTGAAATGAGTTTGATCCAAGGTTTTCATATGCTTTAAATATACCTAATACCTATAAAAGGAGTCAAAAACAATAGGTAATTAAGCACATCAAGTGATTTGAAAGGTGTTCATACACCACAAAATCTCCTAAGAGACTATGATAGTTTTAACCTTTGATTTGAAAGGATTTTTATCCAAGGGCTACATATCATTTAAATATACCTAATACCTATTCAGGGAATTAAAAACAATAGGTAATTAAGCACATCAAATGATTTGAAAGGTGTTCATACAATTCAAAATCTCGTAAGAGACTATTTTAATTTGAAATGAGTTTGATCCACGGGCTTCATATGATTTAAATATACCTAATACCTATTCAAGGAGTCAAAAACAATAGGTAATTAAGCACATTAAATGATTTGAAAGGTGTTCATACATCACAAAATCTCGTAAGAGACAATGATAGTTTTAACCTTTGATTTGAAATAAGTTTGATCCAAGGGCTTCATATTCTTTAAATATACCTAATACCTATTAAATGAGTCAAGAATAATAGGTAATTAAGCACATCAAATGATTTGAAAGGTGTTCATACACCACAAAATCTCGTAAGAGACTATGATAGTTTTAACCTTTGATTTGAAATGAGTTTGATCCAAGGTTTTCATATGCTTTAAATATACCTAATACCTATAAAAGGAGTGAAAAACAATAGGTAATTAAGCACATCAAGTGATTGGAAAAGTGTTCATACACCACAAAATCTCCTAAGAGACTATGATAGTTTTAACCTTTAATTTGAAAGGAGTTTGATCCAAGGGCTACATATCATTTAAATATACCTAATACCTATTCAGGGAGTCAAAAACAATGGGTAATTAAGCACATCAATTGATTTGAAAGGTATTCATACAATTCAAAGTCTCGTAAGAGACTATTTTAATTTGAAATGAGTTTGATCCACGGGATTCATATGATTCAAATATACCTAATACCTATTCAAGGAGTCAAAATAATAGGTAATTAAGCACATTAAATGAGTGGAAAGGTGTTCATACACCACAAAATCTCGTAAGAGACTCTGATAGTATTAACCTTTGATTTGAAATGAGTTTGATCAAAGGGCTTCATATGCTTTCGATATGGCTAATACCTATGAAAGGAATAAAAAACAATAGCTAATTAAGCACATCAATTGATTTGAAGGTGTTCATACACCACAAAATCTCGTAAGACACTATGATAGTTTTATCCTTTGATTTGAAATGAGTTTGATACAAGGGCTTCAAATTCTTTACATATACCTAATACCTATGAAAGGAATAAAAAACAATAGTTAATTAAGCACATCAAATGATTTGAAAGGTGTTCATACACCACAAAATCTCGTAAGAGACTATGATAGTTTTAACCTTTGATTTGAAATAAGAATGATCCAAGGGCTACATATCATATAAATATACCTAATACCCATTCAAGGAGTAAAAAACAATAGGTAATTAAGCACATCAAATGATTTCAAAGGTGTTCATACACCACAAAATCTCGTAAGAGACTATCATAGTTTTAACCTTCGATTTGAATGAGTTTGATCCAAGGGCTTCATATGAATAAAATATACCTAATACCTATTCAAGTAGTCAAAAACAATAGGTAATTAAGCACATCAAATTATTTGAAAGGTGTTCATACACAACAAAATCTCGCAAGAGACAAAGATAGTTTTAACCTTTGATTTGAAATGAGTTTGATCCAAGGGCTTCATATAATTTAAATATACCTAATTCCTATTAAATGAGTCAAGAACAATAGGTAATTAAGCACATTAAATGATTTGAAAGGTGTTCATACACCACAAAATCTCGTAAGAGACTATGATAGTTTTAACCTTTGATTTGAAATGAGTTTGATCCAAGGGCTTCATATACTTTAAATATACCTAATACCTATTAAATGAGTCAAGAACAATAGGTAATTAAGCACATCAAATGATTTGAAAGGTGTTCATACACCACAAAATCTCGTAAGAGACTATGATAGTTTTAACCTTCGATTTGAAATGAGTTTGATCCAAGGGCTTCATATGAATAAAATATACCTAATACCTATTCAAGTAGTCAAAAACAATAGGTAATTAAACACATCAAATTATTTGAAAGGTGTTCATACACCACAAAATCTCGTAAGAGACAATGATAGTTTTAACCTTTGATTTGAAATGAGTTTGATCCAAGGGCTTCATATACTTTAAATATACCTAATACCTATTAAAATCGTAAAGAACAATAGGTAATTAAGCACATCAAATGATTTGAAAGGTGTTCATACACCACAAAATCTCGTAAGACACTATGATAGTTTTATCCTTTGATTTGAAATGAGTTTGATCCAAGGGCTTCAAATTCTTTACATATACCTAATACCTATGAAAGGAATAAAAAACAATAGTTAATTAAGCACATCAAATGATTTGAAAGGTGTTCATACACCACAAAATCTCGTAACAGACTATGATAGTTTTAACCTTTGATTTGAAATAAGAATGATCCAAGGGCTACATATCATTTAAATATACCTAATACCCATTCAAGGAGTAAAAAACAATAGGTAATTAAGCACATCAAATGATTTCAAAGGTGTTCATACACCACAAAATCTCGTAAGAGACTATGATAGTTTTAACCTTCGATTTGAATGAGTTTGATCCAAGGGCTTCATATGAATAAAATATACCTAATACCTATTCAAGTAGTAAAAAACAATAGGTAATTAAGCACATCAAATTATTTGAAAGGTGTTCATACACAACAAAATCTCGCAAGAGACAAAGATAGTTTTAACCTTTGATTTGAAATGAGTTTGATCCAAGGGCTTCATATAATTTAAATATACCTAATTCCTATTAAATGAGTCAAGAACAATAGGTAATTAAGCACAAAAATGATTTGAAAGGTGTTCATACACCACAAAATCTCGTAAGAGACTATGATAGTTTTCACCTTTGATTTGAAATGAGTTTGATCCAAGGGCTTCATATACTTTAAATATACCTAATACCTATTAAATGAGTTAAGAACAATAGGTAATTAAGCACATCAAATGATTTGAAAGGTGTTCATACACCACAAAATCTCGTAAGAGACTATGATAGTTTTAACCTTTGATTTGAAATGAGTTTGATCCAAGGTTTTCATATGCTTTAAATATACCTAATACCTATAAAAGGAGTCAAAAACAATAGGTAATTAAGCACATCAAGTGATTTGAAAGGTGTTCATACACCACAAAATCTCCTAAGAGACTATGATAGTTTTAACCTTTGATTTGAAAGGATTTTTATCCAAGGGCTACATATCATTTAAATATACCTAATACCTATTCAGGGAATTAAAAACAATAGGTAATTAAGCACATCAAATGATTTGAAAGGTGTTCATACAATTCAAAATCTCGTAAGAGACTATTTTAATTTGAAATGAGTTTGATCCACGGGCTTCATATGATTTAAATATACCTAATACCTATTCAAGGAGTCAAAAACAATAGGTAATTAAGCACATTAAATGATTTGAAAGGTGTTCATACATCACAAAATCTCGTAAGAGACAATGATAGTTTTAACCTTTGATTTGAAATAAGTTTGATCCAAGGGCTTCATATTCTTTAAATATACCTAATACCTATTAAATGAGTCAAGAATAATAGGTAATTAAGCACATCAAATGATTTGAAAGGTGTTCATACACCACAAAATCTCGTAAGAGACTATGATAGTTTTAACCTTTGATTTGAAATGAGTTTGATCCAAGGTTTTCATATGCTTTAAATATACCTAATACCTATAAAAGGAGTGAAAAACAATAGGTAATTAAGCACATCAAGTGATTGGAAAAGTGTTCATACACCACAAAATCTCCTAAGAGACTATGATAGTTTTAACCTTTAATTTGAAAGGAGTTTGATCCAAGGGCTACATATCATTTAAATATACCTAATACCTTTTCAGGGAGTCAAAAACAATGGGTAATTAAGCACATCAATTGATTTGAAAGGTATTCATACAATTCAAAGTCTCGTAAGAGACTATTTTAATTTGAAATGAGTTTGATCCACGGGATTCATATGATTCAAATATACCTAATACCTATTCAAGGAGTCAAAATAATAGGTAATTAAGCACATTAAATGAGTGGAAAGGTGTTCATACACCACAAAATCTCGTAAGAGACTCTGATAGTATTAACCTTTGATTTGAAATGAGTTTGATCAAAGGGCTTCATATGCTTTCGATATGGCTAATACCTATGAAAGGAATCAAAAACAATAGCTAATTAAGCACATCAATTGATTTGAAGGTGTTCATACACCACAAAATCTCGTAAGACACTATGATAGTTTTATCCTTTGATTTGAAATGAGTTTGATACAAGGGCTTCAAATTCTTTACATATACCTAATACCTATGAAAGGAATAAAAAACAATAGTTAATTAAGCACATCAAATGATTTGAAAGGTGTTCATACACCACAAAATCTCGTAAGAGACTATGATAGTTTTAACCTTTGATTTGAAATAAGAATGATCCAAGGGCTACATATCATATAAATATACCTAATACCCATTCAAGGAGTAAAAAACAATAGGTAATTAAGCACATCAAATGATTTCAAAGGTGTTCATACACCACAAAATCTCGTAAGAGACTATCATAGTTTTAACCTTCGATTTGAATGAGTTTGATCCAAGGGCTTCATATGAATAAAATATACCTAATACCTATTCAAGTAGTCAAAAACAATAGGTAATTTAGCACATCAAATTATTTGAAAGGTGTTCATACACAACAAAATCTCGCAAGAGACAAAGATAGTTTTAACCTTTGATTTGAAATGAGTTTGATCCAAGGGCTTCATATAATTTAAATATACCTAATTCCTATTAAATGAGTCAAGAACAATAGGTAATTAAGCACATTAAATGATTTGAAAGGTGTTCATACACCACAAAATCTCGTAAGAGACTATGATAGTTTTAACCTTTGATTTGAAATGAGTTTGATCCAAGGGCTTCATATACTTTAAATATACCTAATACCTATTAAATGAGTCAAGAACAATAGGTAATTAAGCACATCAAATGATTTGAAAGGTGTTCATACACCACAAAATCTCGTAAGAGACTATGATAGTTTTAACCTTCGATTTGAAATGAGTTTGATCCAAGGGCTTCATATGAATAAAATATACCTAATACCTATTCAAGTAGTCAAAAACAATAGGTAATTAAACTCATCAAATTATTTGAAAGGTGTTCATACACCACAAAATCTCGTAAGAGACAATGATAGTTTTAACCTTTGATTTGAAATGAGTTTGATCCAAGGGCTTCATATACTTTAAATATACCTAATACCTATTAAAATCGTAAAGAACAATAGGTAATTAAGCACATCAAATGATTTGAAAGGTGTTCATACACCACAAAATCTCCTAAGAGACTATGATAGTTTTAACCTTTGATTTGAAAGGATTTTTATCCAAGGGCTACATATCATTTAAATATACCTAATACCTATTCAGGGAATTAAAAACAATAGGTAAGTCCCTTGAAAATGTCCTTAGCTTAGTTAATTGATTATTGACTAAGTTACTATCTTTATTGCTTTATTAGGAGTCTAGTTAGTAAAATGTACTCTTAGTTAATTTAATGATATATTAGATTAACTAGGAAAGTCTTAGTTGGTTGTTTTCCATTTCTAGAAAGTAGAAAGTCAACTAGGGTTACAAAGGAAGGCAAGGACGGATGAAGCAAGGAAAATGAGGAAAATGGCGCCTAACATATCAGAAAATGGCTCCTAGGGTTTACTAAAGATAAGATAGAAATTCCCTTCTATCTTCTACACAAAATGGGCGCCCAAAGCCTATCTTTTACACAAAATGGGCGCCCAAGCTACAAGGATCAAGGAAAAGGAATCATTTTCCCTCCAAAGCTTATCTTAGGCGCCTAACCTAATCAGATTAGGGTATGGTGTCATACTTTGAAGGGATAAGTGAGAATATCAAGGAAAATGGTCCAAGATGGCGTCACAAATGGAGGGGAGTGAAGTGGATCGATTTCAACCCTAGTTAGGATAGGTTTTATCTTAATTAGTTTAATTATTTCTTTTTATTTTCAGTAATTATCTTTTAGAGAGTCAAGGACATGTATTTAAAGGGCTTGAGTCATTAATAAACATTGATGAGACGTTTAAACACATTGAACTTTCGAGTTTCTTTTTGCTTTGATTAATTCATCATTAATCCAAGCGCCTATGCTATCTTGATTTTGAGCTTGAATTAAGTGGTGTTCTTAGGACCTTAATATTGACTTAGTGGTGATTTCTGTATCTAAGTTAAATTAAGTAAAGCTTAAACTATCAATTAAATTCGTAATCAAACCTATTCTGCCTAGAGCATAGCCAGAATATAACATCTTGGTATCAGCGCCAACATAAATCCTAGCCTAAATTAGTCCAAACACAAACCCTAAACACAATGTCAGGAACTAGCCAAACCAACGAACAATTACAAGAGAGACTCATAACCATGGAAGCAGAGAGGCGTGAGAGTGAGGCCAGGATGACCTTACTACAAGATCAAGTAAAGAGTTTGTCTTTAAGGTTGAGAAGACAAAGAGGAGGTGAACCCTTTGGGAGTTCTGATGGAGAAAGTGATGACGCATCTAGGGTTCCACCCTTCCAAAATGATCAACGAAATTTCAATGACTTTAAGGTGGATCTTCCTGAGTATGATGGCAAGTTGGATGCAGACGAATTTATAGAGTGGTTAAGGACTGTTGAAAGAGTCTTTGATTACAAGCAAATTCCGGAGGATAGGAAGGTCAAGCTTGTTGCTCTCAAGCTTCAAAAATATGCATCAACATGGTGGGCTAGCAAGTGCAGCAAGAGAGAAAGAGAAGGAAAGGAAAAGATTAGAGAATGGACGAAAATGAAGAAACTACTTAAAACAAAATTTCTTCCCACCTACTATGTTCAAGAGAACTTTTCCAAGTTCCACCACCTACAACAAGGTTCGAATTCAGTGGAGGCATATGCAAGGGAATTCGAGTCGTATCTCATGAAGTGTGAAGTGCAAGAGGATGAACCTCAAACCCTGGTAAGATTTCTTGGTGGTTTGGATGTTAAAATTGCTAACATAGTTGAATTACATCCTTTTTCTAGTTTGGAGGACTTGATCATCTTGGCTCACAAGGTGGAGAAACAACAAAAGAGCAAAGAAAGGCTGAATTGGCTCGTTCTTACCCTAAGCCTAACACCTACTCTAAGCCAAACACGAACTTTTCTAAAACTACCCCAAACTCGAACCAAAAATCCCCAAACACCCCAAATACCTTCATCCCAAACACGTTCACCCCAAATAGATCTACTAGAAAGTGCTTTAGATGTCAAGGAGGAGGACATATTGCTTCTGAGTGCCCTAACAAAAGAATTGTGACCCTAGTAGAGTATGAAACCCTAGAGGAGGCAGATGATGTAGTCAAGGAGGTGTGTGAAGATGAGGAGTATGGAGAAGAAGTTATTGGCCCTGATGAGGGTGAATGCTTGGTTGTTAGGAGAGCTTTGAGTGGCGTGATAGATGAAGAGAAGTCACAACAACGAGAAGCCATATTCCATACTAGATGCACTGTTGAGAACAAGGTGTGCACCTTGATTATTGATGGAGGGAGTTGTACCAATGTGGCGTCTCAAACTATGGTGGATAAGTTGAAGCTTTCAACTTCTCCTCATCCTAAGCCATATGTGATTCAATGGCTCAATCAAGGTAAAGGTATCCAAGTTACTCATCGTTTACTATTATCTTTTAGTATTGGTAGTAACTATAAAGAGGAGATTTGGTGTGATATTATTCCTATGGATGCTTGTCATGTGTTGTTAGGGCGTCCTTGGTTGTTTGATTGGAGAGTCATACATGATGGTTATAAGAACACATATTCATTCACTAAGGATAGAAAGAAAGTAACCCTAACCCCTATCATGTCTATCCCTACCTCTAAACAACATTCGACTAAAGAAAAATATCACTCACTCACCACCTTATTGAAATCTGATTATCATGAACTTAGCCCTTTTCGTGATTTGTTGTTGAATATAGATCAAAAGGAACAAGTTGATAGTAATCTAGATCACCCCTTACTTGTCCCATTGCTTGAAAACTACAAAGATGTCTTCCCACATGAAATACCCCACGGCCTACCCCCAAAAAGAGACATCCAACACAAAATTGACCTAATTCCTGGCGCCATGTTACCCAACAAGCCTGCCTATAGAACCAACCCTAAAGAAACTGAAGAAATAAGGAGGCAAGTGAATGAATTGTTGTCCAAGGGCATGATTAGAGAGTCTTTGAGTCCTTGTGCAGTTCCAACTCTCTTAGTGCCAAAGAAGAATGGTGAGTGGCGTATGTGTGTGGATAGTAGAGCTATCAACAAGATCACTATCAAGTACAGATTTCCAATTCCAACATTGAATGACTTGTTAGATGATCTCAATGGATCTAATGTGTTCTCTAAGATCGATTTGAGAAGTGGATACCATCAAATCCGCATTTGTGAAGGGGATGAATGGAAGACTGCCTTCAAGACAAAGGAGGGTTTGTATGAGTGGCTTGTTATGCCATTTGGATTGTCTAATGCTCCAAGTACTTTCATGCGCTTAATGAATCAAACTATGAAGCCTTTTTTGGGCAGATTTGTAGTAGTTTATTTTGATGATATACTTATCTATAGCATGAATGAACGTGAGCATGCAAAACACTTAGATCAAGTGTTTAGTGTGTTGAGAGCCGAAAGCTTGTATGGGAACTTAGAAAAATGTCACTTCTTTTCTAGTCAAGTTGTATTTTTAGGTTTCATTATCTCTAAAGATGGAATCAAGGCTGATGAGAAGAAGGTGCAAGCAATCAAGGAGTGGCCTACTCCCACTTCAATACAACAAGTTCGAAGCTTTCATGGACTAGCTTCCTTTTATAGGAGGTTTGTTCGAAATTTCAGTGCTATCATGACTCCAATTATAGAGATCACAAAGCTAAAGAAGTTTGAGTGGAGTGATCAAGCCAACAAGGCGTTTGAGGAGGTAAAAGCTCAATTGATTAGTGCTCCTATTCTAGCTTTACCTAACTTTAATGAAGTTTTTGAGGTTGAATGTGATGCATCTGGCGTGGGAATTGGAGCTGTGCTGTCTCAAAATTGAAGGCCTTTGGCCTACTTTAGTGAGAAATTAAACGAGGCAAAGAGAAAGTACTCGACCTATGACAAAGAATTCTATGCTTTGGTTCGTGCTTTGGACCATTGGAGACACTATCTCATTGCAAAGGAGTTTATTCTCCATTCAGATCATGAGGCGCTTAAGTACCTCCAAAGCCAACAGAAATTGCAGCCTAGACATGCTAAATGGGTGGAATACCTTCAAACATTCCATTTTACTATTAAGCATAAAGCAGGGAAGATGAACAAAGGTGCTGATGCCTTATCTAGGAGGTACTTGTTACTTTCTACCTTAAGCCCTAAGGTGATGGGGCTTGAGTTGTTGAAAGAATGTTATGTAGAGGACAAGGACTTTGGTGTTTTGTTTGAAAAGTGCCATAATCGCCCAAGTGGTGATTATTATCTCTTAAAGGGGTTTCTTTTTAAAGGAAATCGCCTTTGTATTCCTAGGCACAGTATGAGAGTGTCCTTAGTCAAGGAGTTTCATGAAGGTGGGCTTGCTGGCCACTTTGGAATAGAAAAGACTAGTATGCTTGTGAGTGAGTATTTCTTTTGGCCTAGATTGGCAAGAGATGTAGAGTTCTTGATTAAGAGGTGCTTGATATGCCAAAAGGCTAAGGGACATTTACTACCTCAAGGGTTGTTTATGCCTCTTCCTGTTCCTCAAGCACCATGGGAAGATGTGAGCTTGGATTTCATTACAGGATTACCTAGAACCCAACGCCAAAAGATTCAATCATGGTGGTGGTTGATAGGTTTTCCAAGATGGCACACTTTGTGGCGTGCCATACTACTAACGATGTTGTTTCTTGTGCTAACTTGTATTTCAGGGACATTGTTAGGTTGCATGGAGTGCCAAAGACGATGGTTAGTGATCGAGACCCAAAATTCTTAAGTCACTTTTGGCTTACACTTTGGAAGAAGATGGGGACGAAACTGAAATTTAGTACCTCTAGCCATCCTCAAACTGATGGTCAAACATAGGTCACCAATAGAACCCTAATTCGAGCCCTAGCTACAAAAAGCCCTAAACAATGGGAGGAGATGCTACCTCACGCTGAGTTTTCCTACAATCGAGTTCCTAGCAAGACTACTGGCCTTAGTCCATTCTTTGTGGTCTATGGTCAAAACCCTTGCACCCCTATTGACTTAGCCCCTTTCCCTACCACCACAAAATATAGCCATGAAGCCGAAAATAGAGTGAAAGAGATCCAAAAGCTACATGAATACGTGAGAGGAAAGATTGAGAAAGCCAATGAGAGAACCAAGGAGAGGATTGATAAGAAAAAGAGAGATGTCCAATTCAAAGAGGGTGACATGGTTTGGATTCATCTAAGGAAGGAACGTTTCCCTTCTAAACGAAAATCCAAACTTAGTCCTCAAGCTGATGGTCCATTTAGAGTGATTGAGAAGGTCAACAACAATGCCTACAAGATCGAGTTGCCTGGAGACTATGGAGTTTCAGCCACTTTCAACATTGCTGATTTGAGCCCGTTCTATGATGATGAAGAAGAGCTACCAAGTTTGAGGTCAAACTCCTCCAAAGAAGGAGAGGATGATGGAGGTCCATCTAGCTCCATTGATTCCAAGACCAAGAACATGGTTGCTTGTGTGTTAAGGGACGTTCTGAATTCCCTTAAGAGTATTGAGTCCTTTAAGTCCCTTGAAAATGTCCTTAGCTTAGTTAATTGATTATTGACTAAGTTACTATCTTTATTGCTTTATTAGGAGTCTAGTTAGTAAAATGTACTCTTAGTTAATTTAATGATATATTAGATTAACTAGGAAAGTCTTAGTTGAGTTGTAATTTCCATTTCTAGAAAGTAGAAAGTCAACTAGGGTTACAAAGGAAGGCAAGGACGGATGAAGCAAGGAAAATGAGGAAATGGCGCCTAACATATCAGAAAATGGCGCCTAGGGTTTACTAAAGATAAGATAGAAATTCCCTTCTATCTTCTACACAAAATGGGCGCCCAAAGCCTATCTTTTACACAAAATGGGCGGCCAAGCTACAAGGATCAAGGAAAAGGAATCATTTTCCCTCCAAAGCTTATCTTAGGCGCCTAACCTAATCAGATTAGGGTTTGGTGTCATACTTTGAAGGGATAAGTGAGAATATCAAGGAAAATGGTCCAAGATGGCGTCACAAATGGAGGGGAGTGAAGTGGATCGATTTCAACCCTAGTTAGGATAGGTTTTATCTTAATTAGTTTAATTATTTCTTTTTATTTTCAGTAATTATCTTTTAGAGAGTCAAGGACATGTATTTAAAGGGCTTGAGTCATTAATAAACATTGATGAGACGTTTAAACACATTGAACTTTCGAGTTTCTTTTTGCTTTGATTAATTCATCATTAATCCAAGCGCCTATGCTAGCTTGATTTTGAGCTTGAATACAGTGGTGTTCTTAGGACCTTAATATTGACTTAGTGGTGATTTCTGTATCTAAGTTAAATTAAGTAAAGCTTAAACTATCAATTAAATTCGTAATCAAACCTATTCTGCCTAGAGCATAGCAAGAAAATAACAAAATGATTTGAAAGGTGTTCATACACCACAAAATCTCGTAAGAGAGTATGATAATTTTAACCTTTGATTTAAAATGAGTTTGATCCAAGGTTTTCATATGCTTTAAATATGCCTAATACCTATAAAAGGAGTAAAAAACAATAGGTAATTAAGCACATCAAGTGATTTGAAAAGTGTTCATACACCACAAAATCTCCTAGGAGACTATGATAGTTTTAACCTTTGATTTGAAAGGAGTTTGATCCAAGGGCTACATATCATTTAAATATACCTAATACCTATTCAGGGAGTCAAAAACAATGGGTAATTAAGCAAAAAAAATGATTTGATAGGTGTTCATACAATTCAAAGTCTCGTAAGAGACAATTTTAATTTGAAATGAGTTTGATCCACGGGCTTCATATGATTTAAATATACCTAATACCTATTCAAGGAGTCAAAACAACAGGGAATTAAGCACATTAAATGAGTGGAAAGGTGTTCATACACCACAAAATCTGGTAAGAGACTCTGATAGTATTAACCTTTGATTTGAAATGAGTTTGATCAAAGGGCTTCATATGCTTTCGATATGCCTAATACCCATGAAAGGAATAAAAAACAATAGTTAATTAAGCACATCAAATGATTTGAAAGGTGTTCATACACCACAAAATCTCGTAAGAGACTATGATAGTTTTAACCTTTGATTTGAAATAAGTTTGATCCAAGGGCTACATATCATTTAAATATACCAAATACCCATTCAAGGAGTAAAACACAATAGGTAATTAAGCACATCAAATGATTTGAAAGGTGTTCATACACCACAAAATCTCGTAAGAGACTATGATAGTTTTAACCTTTGATTTGAAATGAGTTTGATCCAAGGGCTTCATATACTTTAAATATACCTAATACCTATTAAATGAGTCAAAAAACAATAGGTAATTAAGCACATCAAATGATTTGAAAGGTGTTCATACATCACAAAATCTCGTAAGAGACTATGATAGTTTTAACCTTTGATTTGAAATGAGTTTGATCCAAGGGCTTCATATGATTTCAATATACCTAATACCTATTAAAGGACTCAAAAAATATAGGTAATTAAGCACATCAAATGATTTGAAAGGTGTTCATACACCACAAAATCTCGTAAGAGAGTAAGATAATTTTCACCTTTGATTTGAAATGAGTTTGATCCAAGATTTTCATATGCTTTAAATATACCTAATACCTATAAAAGGAGTCAAAAACAATAGGTAATTAAGCACATCAAGTGATTTGAAAGGTGTTCATACACCACAAAATCTCCTAAGAGACTATGATAGTTTTAACCTTTGATTTGAAAGGAGTTTGATCCAAGGGCTACATATCATTTAAATATACCTAATACCTATTCAGGGAGTCAAAAAAAATGGGTAATTAAGCACAACAAATGATTTGAAAGGTGTTCATACAATTCAAAGTCTCGTACGAGACTATTTTAATTTGAAATGAGTTTGATCCACGGGCTTCATATGATTTAAATATACCTAATACCTATTCAAGGAGTCAAAACAATAGGTAATTAAGCACATTAAATGAGTGGAAAGGTGTTCATACACCACAAAATCTGGTAAGAGACTCTGATAATATTAACCTTTGATTTGAAATGAGTTTGATCAAAGGGCTTCATATGCTTTCGATATGCCTAATACCTATGAAAGGAATAAAAAACAATAGTTAATTAAGCACATCAAATGATTTGAAAGGTGTTCATACACCACAAAATCCCGTAAGAGACTATGATAGTTTTAACCTTTGATTTGAAATAAGTTTGATCCAAGGGCTACATATCATTTTAATATACCTAATACCCATTCAAGGAGTCAAAAACAATAGGTAATTAAGCACATCAAATGATTTGAAAGGTGTTCATACACCACAAAATCTCGTAAGAGACTATGATAGTTTTAACCTTTGATTAGAAATGAGTTTGATCCAAGGGCTTCATATGAATAAAATATACCTAATACCTATTCAAGTAGTCAAAAACAATAGGTAATTAAGCACATCAAATTATTTGAAAGGTGTTCATACACCACAAAATCTCGTAAGAGACAATGATAGTTTTAACCTTTGATTTGAAATGAGTTTGATCCAAGGGCTTCATATAATTTAATTATACCTAATACCTATTAAATTAGTCAAGAACAATAGGTAATTAAGCACATCAAATGATTTGAAAGGTGTTCATACACCACAAAATCTCGTAAGAGACTATGATAGTTTTAACCTTTGATTTGAAATGAGTTTGATCCAAGGTTTTCATATGTATTAAATATACCTAATACCTATAAAAGGAGTCAAAAACAATAGGTAATTAAGCTCATCAAGTGATTTGAAAGGTGTTCATACACCACAAAATCTCCTAAGAGACTATGATAGTTTTAACCTTTGATATGAAAGGAGTTTTATCCAAGGGCTACATATCATTTAAATATACCTAATACCTATTCAGGGAGTTAGAAACAATAGGTAATTAAGCACATCAAATGATTTGAAATGTGTTCATACAATTCAAAATCTCGTAAGAGACTATTTTAATTTGAAATGACTTTGATCCACGGGCTTCATATGATTTAAATATGACAAATACCTATTCAAGGAGTCAAAAACAATAGGTAATTAAGCACATTAGATGATTTGAAAGGTGTTCATACATCAAAAAATCTCGTAAGAGACAATGATAGTTTTAACCTTTGATTTGAAATGAGTTTGATCCTAGGGCTTCATATACTTTAAATATACCTAATACCTATTAAATGAGTCAAAAAACAATAGGTAATTAAGCACATCAAATGATTTGAAAGGTGTTCATACATCACAAAATCTCGTAAGAGACTATGATAGTTTTAACCTTTGATTTGAAATGAGTTTGATCCAAGGGATTCATATGATTTCAATATACCTAATACCTATTCAAGGACTCAAAAAAACTAGGTAATTAAGCACATCAAATGATTTGAAAGGTGTTCATACACCACAAAATCTCGTAAGAGAGCATGATAATTTTGACCTTTGATTTGAAATGAGTTTGATCCAAGGTTTTGATATGCTTTAAATATACTTAATACCTTTAAAAGGAGTTAAAAACAATAGGTAATTAAGCACATCAAGTGATTTGAAAAGTGTTCATACACCACAAAATCTCCTAAGAGACTATGATAGTTTTAACCTTTGATTTGAAAGGAGTTTGATCCAAGGGCTACATATCATTTAAATATACCTAATACCTATTCAGGGAGTCAAAAACAATGGGTAATTAAGCACATCAAATGATTTGAAAGGTGTTCATACAATTCAAAGTCTCGTAAGAGACTATTTTAATTTGAAATGAGTATGATCCACGGGCTTCATATGATTTAAATATACCTAATACCTATTCAAGGAGTCAAAACAATAGGTAATTAAGCACATTAAATGAGTTGAAAGGTGTTCATACACCACAAAATCACGTAAGAGACTCTTATAGTATTAACCTTTCATTTGAAATGAGTTTGATCAAAGGGCTTCTATGCTTTCGATATGCCTAATACCTATGAAAGGAATCAAAAACAATAGCTAATTAAGCACATCAATTGATTTGAAGGTGTTCATACACCACAAAATCTCGTAAGACACTATGATAATTTTAACCTTTGATTTGAAATGAGTTTGATCCAAGGGCTTCATATGCTTTACATATACCTAATACCTATGAAAGGAATAAAAAACAATAGTTAATTAAGCACATCAAATGATTTGAAAGGTGTTCATACACCACAAAATCTCGTAAGAGACTATGATAGTTTTAGCCTTTGATTTGAAATAAGTTTGATCCAAGGGCAACATATCATTTAAATATACCTAATACCCATTCAAGGAGTCAAAAACAATAGGTAATTAAGCACATCAAATGATTTGAAAGGTGTTCATACACCACATAATCTTGTAAGAGACTATGATAGTTTAAACCTTCGATTTGAAATGAGTTTGATCCAAGGGTTTCATATGAATAAAATATACCTAATACCTATTCAAGTAGTCAAAAACAATAGGTAATTAAGCACATCAAATTATTTGAAAGGTGTTCATACACCACAAAATCTCGTAAGAGACAATGATAGTTTTAACCTTTGATTTGAAATGGGTTTGATCCAAGGGCTTCATATACTTTAAATATACGTAATACCTATTAAATGAGTCAAGAACAATAGGTAATTAAGCACATCAAATGATTTGAAAGGTGTTCATACACCACAAAATCTCGTAAGAGACTATGATAGTTTTAACCTTTAATTTGAAATGAGTTTGATCCAAGGTTTTCATATGCTTTAAATATACCTAATACCTATAAAAAGAGTCAAAAACAATAGGTAATTAAGCACATCAAGTGATTTGAAAGGTGTTCATACACCACAAAATCTCCTAAGAGACTATGATAGTTTTAACCTTTGATTTGAAAGGAGTTTGATCCAAGGGCTACATATCATTTAAATATAGCTAATACCTATTCAGGGAGTCAAAAACAATAGGTAATTAAGCACATCAAATGATTTGAAAGGTGTTCATACAATTCAAAATCTCGTAAAAGACTATTTCAATTTGAAATGAGTTTGATCCACGGGCTTCATATGATTTAAATATACCTAATACCTATTCAAGGAGTCAAAAACAATAGGTAATTAAGCACATTAAATGATTTGAAAGGTGTTCATACATCACAAAATCTCGTAAGAGACAATGATAGTTTTAACCTTTGATTTGAAATGAGTTTGATCCAAGGGCTTCATATACTTTAAATATACCTAATACCTATTAAATGAGTCAAAAAACAATAGGTAATTAAGCACATCAAATGATTTGAAAGGTGTTCATACATCACATAATCTCGTAAGAGACTATGATAGTTTAAACCTTTGATTTGAAAGGAGTTTGATCCAAGGGCTTCATATGATTTCAATATACCTAATACCTATTCAAGGACTCTAAATAAATAGATAATTAAGCACATCAAATGATTTGAAAGGTGTTCATACACCACAAAATCTCGTAAGAGAGTATGATAATTTTAACCTTTGATTTGAAATGAGTGTGATCCAAGGTTTTCATATGCTTTAAATATACCTAATACCTAAAAAAGAAGTCAAAAACAGTAGGTAATTAAGCACATCAAGTGATTTGAAAGGTGTTCATACACCACAAAATCTCCTAAGAGACTATGATAGTTTTAACCTTTGATTTGAAAGGAGTTTGATCCAAGGACTACATATCATTTAAATATACCTAATACCTATTCAGGGAGTCAAAAACAATAGGTAAGTAAGCACATCAAATGATTTGAAAGGTGTTCATACAATTCAAAATCTCGTAAGAGACTATTTTAATATGAAATGAGTTTGATCCACGGGCTTCATATGATTTAAATATACCTAATACCTATTAAATCATTTAATGTGCTTAATTACCTATCATTTAAGACACTATGATAGTTTTAACCTTTGATTTGAAATGAGTTTGATCCAAGGGCTTCATATGCTTTACATATACCTAATACCTATGAAAGGAATAAAAAACAATAGTTAATTAAGCACATCAAATGATTTGAAAGGTGTTCATACATAACAAAATCTCCTAAGAGACTATGATAGTTTTAACCTTTGATTTGAAATGAGTTTGATCCATGGGCTTCATATGATTGAAATATACCTAATACCTATTCATGGAGTCAAAAAAAATAGGTAATTAAGCACATCAAATGATTTGAAAGGTGTTCATACACCACAAAATCTCGTAAGAGACTATGATAGTTTTAACCTTTGATTTGAAATAAGTTTGATCCAAGGGCTACATATCATTTAAATATACCTAATACCCATTCAAGGAGTCAAAAACAATAAGTAATTAAGCATATCAAATGATTTGAAAGGTGTTCATACAATTCAAAATCTCGTAAAAGACTATTTTAATTTGAAATGAGTTTGATCCAAGGGCTTCATATGATTTAAATATACCTAATACCTATTCAAGTAGTCAAAAACAATAGGTAATTAAGCACATCAAATTATTTGAAAGGTGTTCATACACCACAAAATCTCGTAAGAGACAATGATAGTTTTAACCTTTGATTTGAAATGAGTTTGATCCAAGGGCTTCATATACTTTAAATATACCTAATACCTATTAAATTAGTCAAGAACCATAGGTAATTAAGCACATCAAATGATTTGAAAGGTGTTCATACACCACAAAATCTCGTAAGAGACTATGATAGTTTTAACCTTTGATTTGAAATGAGTTTGATCCAAGGTTTTCATATGCTTTAAATATACCTAATACCTATAAAAGGAGTCAAAAACAATAGGTAATTAAGCACATCAAGTGATTTGAAAGGTGTTCATACACCACAAAATCTCCTAAGAGACTATGATAGTTTTAACCTTTGATTTGAAAGGAGTTTTATGCAAGGGCTACATATCATTTAAATATACCTAATACCTATTCAGGGAGTTAAAAACAATAGGTAATTAAGCACATCAAATGATTTGAAAGGTGTTCATACAATTCAAAATCTCGTAAGAGACTATTTTAATTTGAAATGAGTTTGATCCACGGGCTTCATATGATTTAAATATACCTAATACCTATTCAAGGAGTAAAAAAAAAAAGGTAATTAAGCACATCAAATGATTTGAAAGGTGTTCATACACCACAAAATCTCGTAAGAGACTATGATAGTTTTAACCTTCGATTTGAAATGAGTTTGATCCAAGGGCTTCATATGAATAAAATATACCTAATACCTATTCAAGTAGTCAAAAACAATAGGTAATTAAGCACATCAAATGATTTTAAAGGTGTTCATACACCACAAAATCTCGTAAGAGACAATGATAGTTTTAACCTTTGATTTGAAATAAGTTTGAACCAAGGGCTACATATGATTTAAATATACCTAATACCCATTCAAGGAGTCAAAAACAATAGGTAATTAAGCACATCAAATGATTTGAAACGTGTTCATACACCACAAAATCTCGTAAGAGACTATGATAGTTTTAACCTTCGATTTGAAATGAGTTTGATCCAAGGGCTTCATATGAATAAAATATACCTAATACCTATTCAAGTAGTCAAAAACAATAGGTAATTAAGCACATTAAATTATTTGAAAGGTGTTCATACACCACAAAATCTCGTAAGAGACAATGATAGTTTTAACCTTTGATTTGAAATGAGTTTGATCCAAGGGCTTCATATACTTTAAATATACCTAATACCTATTAAATTAGTCAAGAACCATAGGTAATTAAGCACATCAAATGATTTGAAAGGTGTTCATACACCACAAAATCCCGTAAGAGACTATGATAGTTTTAACCTTTGATTTGAAATGAGTTTGATCAAAGGTTTTCATATGCTACAAATATACCTAATACCTATAAAAGGAGTCAAAAACAAAAAGGTAATTCAGCACATCAAGTGATTTGAAAGGTGTTCATACACCACAAAATCTCCTAAGAGACTATGATAGTTTTAACCTTTGATTTGAAAGGAGTTTGATCCAAGGGCTACATATCATATAAATATAGCTAATACCTATTCAGGGAGTCAAAAACAATAGGTAATTAAGCACATCAAATGATTTGAAAGGTGTTCATACAATTCAAAATCTCGTAAGAGACTATTTTAATTTGAAATGAGTTTGATCCACGGGCTTCATATGATTTAAATATACCTAATACCTATTCAAGGAGTCAACAACAATAGGTAATTAAGCACATTAAATGATTTGAAAGTTGTTCATACATCACAAAATCTCGTAAGAGACAATGATAGTTTTAACCTTTGATTTGAAATGAGTTTGATCCAAGGGCTTCATATACTTTACATATACCTAATACCTATTAAATGAGTCAAAAAAGCATAGGTAATTAAGCACATCAAATGATTTGAAAGGTGTTCATACACCACAAAATCTCGCAAGAGAGTATGATAATTGAAACCATTGATTTGAAATGAGTTTCATCCAAGGGCTACATATCATTTAAATGTACCTAATACCTATTCAGGGAGTCAAAAACAATAGGTAATTAAGCACATCAAATGATTTGAAAGGTGTTCATACAATTCAAAATCTCGTAAGAGACTATTTTAATTTGAAATGAGTTTGATCCACGGGCTTCATATGATTTAAATATACCTAATACCTATTCAAGTAGTCAAAAACAATAGGTAATTAAGCACATCAAATGATTTGAAAGGTGTTCATACACCACAAAATCTCGTAAGAGACAATGATAGTTTTAACCTTTGATTTGAAATGAGTTTGATCCAAGGGCTTCATATACTTTAAATATACCTAATACCTATTAAATGAGTCAAAAATAATAGGTAATTAAGCACATTAAATGATTTGAAAGGTGTTCATACATCACAAAATCTCGTATGAGACTCTGATAGTTTTAACCTTTGATTTGAAATGAGTTTATCCAAGGCCTTCATATGCTTTCGATATGCCTAATAACTATGAAAGGAATAAAAAACAATTGCTAATTAAGCACATCAATTGATTTGAAGGTGTTCATACACCACAAAATCTCCTAAGAGACTATAATAATTTTAACCTTTGATTTGAAATTAGTTTTATCCATGGGCTTCATATGATTGAAATATACCTAATACCTATTCAAGGAGTAAAAAAAATAGGTAATTAAGCACATCAAATGATTTGAAAGGTGTTCATACACCACAAAATCTCGTAAGAGACTATGATAGTTTTAACCTTCGATTTGAAATGAGTTTGATCCAAGGGCTTCATATGAATAAAATATACCTAATACCTATTCAAGGAGTCAAAAACAATAAGTAATTAAGCACATCAAATGATTTGAAAGGTGTTCATACACCACAAAATCTCGTAAGAGACTATGATAGTTTTAACCTTTGATTTGAAATGAGTTTGATCCAAGGTTTTCATATGTATTAAATATACCTAATAGCTATTAAATGAGTCAAGAACAATAGGTAATTAAGCACATCAAATGATTTGAAAGGTGTTCATACACCACAAAATCTCGTAAGAGACTATGATAGTTTTAACCTTTGATTTGAAATGAGTTTGATCCAAAGTTTTCATATGCTACAAATATACCTAATACCTATAAAAGGAGTCAAACACAAAAAGGTAATTAAGCACATCAAGTGATTTCAAAGGTGTTCATACACCACAAAATCTCCTACGAGAGTATGATAGGTTCAACCTTTGATTTGAAAGGAGTTTGATCCAAGTGCTACATATCATTTAAATATACCTAATACCTATTCAGAGAGTCAAAAACAATAGGTAATTAAGCACATCAAATGATTTGACAGTTGTTCATACAATTCAAAATCTCGTAAGAGACTATTTTAATTTGAAATGAGTTTGATCAACGGGCTTCATATGATTTAAATATACCTAATACCTATTAAATGAGTCAAAAACAATAGGTAATTAAGCACATCAAATGATTTGAAAGGTGTTCATACACCACAAAATCTCGTAAGAGACTATGATAGTTTTAACCTTTGATTTGAAATGAGTTTGATCCAAGGGCTTCATATACTTTAAATATACCTAATACCTATTAAATGAGTCAAAAAACAATAGGTAATTAAGCACATCAAATGATTTGAAAGGTGTTCATACACCACAAAATCTCATAAGAGAGTATTATAATTTTAACCATTGATTTGAAATGAGTTTGATCCAAGGGCTACATATCATTTAAATGTACCTAATACCTATTCAGGGAGTCAAAAACAATAGGTAATTAAGCACATCAAATGATTTGAAAGGTGTTCACACACCACAAAATCTCGTAAGAGACTCTTATAGTTTTAACCTTTGATTTGAAATGAGTTCGATCCAAGGGCTTCATATGAATAAAATATACCTAATACCTATTCAAGGAGTCAAAAACAATAGGTAATTAAGCACATCTAATTATTTGAAAGGTGTTCATACACCACAAAATCTTGTAAGAGACTATGATAGTTTTAACCTTTGATTTGAAATGAGTTTGATCCATGGGCTTCATATGATTGAAATATACCTAATACCTATTCAAGGAGTCAAAAACAATAGGTAATTAAGCACATCAAATGATTTGAAAGGTGTTCATACACCACAAACTCTCGCAAGAGACTATGATAGTTTTAACCTTTGATTTGAAATGAGATTGATCTAAGGGCTTCATATCATTTAAATATACATAATACCCATTCAAGGAGTCAAAAACAGTAGGTAATTAAGCACATCAAATGATTTGAAAGGTGTTCATACACCACAAAATCTCGTAAGAGAATATGATAGTTTTATCCTTCGATTTGAAATGAGTTTGATCCAAGGGCTTCATATTCTTTACATATACCTAATACCTATGAAAGGAATAAAAAACAATAGTTACTTAAGCACATCAAATGATTTGAAAGGTGTTCATACATCACAAAATCTCGTAAGAGACTATGATAGTTTTAACCTTTGATTTGAAATGAGTTTGATCCAAGGGCTTCATATGCTTTACATATACCTAATACCTATTAAAGGAGTCAAAAATAATAGGTAATTCAGCACATCAATTGATTTGAAAGGTGTTCATACACCACAAAATCTCGTAAGAGACTATGATAGTTTTAACCTTTGATTTGAAATGAGTTTGATCCAAGGGCTTCATATCATTTAAATATACCTAATACCCATTCAAGGAGTCAAAATCAATAGGTAATTAAGCACATCAAATGATTTGAAATGTGTTCATACACCACAAAATCTCGTAAGAGACTATGATAGTTTTTACCTTCGATTTGAAATGAGTTTGATCCAAGGGTTTCATATTATTTAAATATACCTAATACCTATTCAAGGAGTCAAAAACAATAGATAATTACGCACATCAAATGATTTGAAAGGTGTTCATAGACCACAAAATCTCGTAAGAGACTATGATAATTTTAACCTTCGATTTGAAATGAGTTTGATCCAAGGGCTTCATATGAATAAAATATACCTAATACCTATTCAAGTCGTCATAAACAATAGGTAATTAAGAACATCAAACGATTTGAAAGGTGTTCATACACCACAAAATCTCGTAAGAGACAATGATAGTTTTAACCTTTGATTTGAAATGAGTTTGATCCAAGGGCTTCATATACTTTAAATATACCTAATACCTATTAAATGAGTCAAAAACAATAGGTAATAAAGCACATCAAATGATTTGAAAGGTGTTCATACATCACAAAATCTCGTAAGAGACTATGATAGTTTTAACCTTTGATTTGAAATGAGTTTGATCCAAGGGCTTCATATGAATAAAATATACCTAATACCTATTCAAGTAGTCAAAGACAATTGGTAATTAAGCACATCAAATTATTTGAAAGGTGTTCATACACCACAAAATCTCGTAAGAGAGTATGATAATTTTAACCTTTGATTTGAAATGAGTTTGATCCAAGGTTTTCATATGCTTTAAATATACCTAATACCTATAAAAGGATTCAAGAACAATAGGCAATTAAGCATATCAAATGATTTGAAAGGTGTTCATACATCACAAAATCTCGTAAGAGACTATTTTAATTTGAAATGAGTTTGATCTAAGGGCTTCATATGATTTAAATATACCAAATACCTATTTAAGGAGTCAAAAACAATAGGTAATTAAGCACATTAAAAGATTTGAAAGGTGTTCATACACCACAAAATCTCGTAAGAGACTATGATAGTTTTAACCTTTGATTTGAAATGAGTTTGATCCATGGGCTTCATATGCTTTACATATACCTAATACCTATGAAAGGAATAAAAAACAATAGGTAATTAAGCACATCAAATGATTTGAAATGATGCATAAAGCATTTCATAAGCAAGAGCATTCGTTGGTTAAGAACCGAAGAAATAGTTTTGCTTCAAGCCTTGTTGGAACCGTACCAACAACCACCACTTTCACTAGCCTTAGAACCACCAAACTAGGCCACCAATGTCAAAGAAGAGCTCTTGGTGCAACCTTGCTTTGTTAAATTAGTAACTAATCTACGTTAGTTAGCTAATTAACTCAAAGACTTGAATTAGGACAAACTGTCCAGTTTTTACTCTAAGCGCACAGCTCAAAGAAATGAGTATAACTATTAATTCTTCAACCAAGTCTAATGAAACTTCTTACATTACAATCCTAACATATAAAGCAGCAACATACCAAAAATTCACGTCATTTGGTGATGTTTTGCTTAGGTAACAAAAGCCATGTTAAAGTATTACAAAATCTGGCCCAGTTTTCAGTACCTAGGTGCAATGATTAGGATATTCTGAGAAACGAAAATATCCTAATGCAAAAAGGAAACTAAGGTAATAAAATAGACATTCGAAGGAAAATATCCTCAAAAAATCAGCTCCAAAAGCTTAAGAAAAGCGGCTGCCCAGAACTGAAGAAATGGGACCCAGAAAGACGCTGTGAGCTGCGGTTTTCGATACTTCTTCATGAAGCTCTTTATTTCCTATTGATTCTTTCCTCCAACTCTTCACATGCTTGTTGGTGATGTATGTAAGCACACAGGTGAGTCATGTATGGTTGCCTTAGCCAAGAATAAAGCTCAAAAACATGCTCAAAACGTTCCCTAAACCAACCGTATAAAACCTGTTCTTCCAAAACAGTTTCACTAAGCTTACTTTAATGACTTA
Organism: Patellifolia procumbens; assembly: GCA_947645195.1. NCBI lineage: Eukaryota > Viridiplantae > Streptophyta > Magnoliopsida > Caryophyllales > Amaranthaceae > Patellifolia > Patellifolia procumbens. The sequence continues at coordinate 295,779 of CANSGD010000261.1, read as the reverse complement.
GAACTAATTAATTAAGCTATTTAATCATAATTCAAGCTTGATTACTAATACTTTATGATGTTAAGATGATCATAAGCATTAATCAACACGGCTTAAAATAGATTAAGAAGGTGTTAAGCTTAATTAACAATTCGAAGTACTTGCTTGTTCGAAATTGGATTAAGTAAGCTAATGAATTGAATCTCCTTCACCTTAATCTCTTCTTGATGACTCTTTGTGATGCATAAAGCATTTCATAAGCAAGAGCATTCGTTGGTTAAGAACCGAAGAATCAGTTTTGCTTCAAGCCTTGTTGGAACCGTACCAGCAACCACCACTTTCACTAGCCTTAGAACCACCAAACTAGGCTACCAATGTCAAAGAAGAACTCTTGGTGCAACATTGCTTTGTTAAATTAGTAACTAATCTACGTTAGTTAGCTAATTAAACTCAAAGACTTGAATTAGGACAAACTGTCCAGTTTTTACTCTAAGCGCACAGCTCAAAGAAATGAGTATAACTCTTAATTCATTCAACAAAGTCTAATGAAACTTCTTACATTACAATCCTAACATATAAGGCAGTAACATACCAAAGATTCACGTCATTTGGTGATGTTTTTCTTAGGTAACAAAAGCCATCTTAAAGTATTACAAAATCTGGCCAGTTTTCAGTACCTAGGTGCAATGATTAGGATATTCTGAGAAACGAAAATATCCTACTGCAAAAAGGAAACTAAGGTAATAAAATAGACATTCTAAGGAAAATATCCTCAAAAAATCAGCTCCAAAACCTTAAGAAAAGCGGCTGCCCAGAACTGATGAAGTGGAGCCCAGAAGGACGCTGGAAGGCTGCGGTTTTGGATACTTCTTCATGAAGCTCTCATTTCCTATTGATTCTTTCCTCCAACTCTTCACATGCTTGTTGGTGATGTATGTAAGCACACAGGTGAGTCATTGCCTTAGCCAAGAATAAAGCTCAAAAACATGCTCAAAACATTCCCTAAACCAACCGTATAAAATCTGTTCTTCCAAAACAGTTTCACTAAGCTTACTTTAATGACTTAGAACTAATTAATTAAGCTATTTAATCATAATTCAAGCTTGATTAATAATACTTTATGATGTTAAGATGATCATAAGCATTAATCAACAAGGCTTAAAATAGATTAAGAAGGTGTTAAGCTTAATTAACAATTCGAAGTACTTGCTTGTTCGAAATTGGATTAAGTAAGCTAATGAATTGAATCTCCTTCACCTTAATCTCTTCTTGATGACTCTTTGCTAGGAGACTTGGATTGATCATGGATGCTCCTGCATCATTCTCCCCTGCTTTGGAGAAGTCTTCTTGCAACTCAAAATCTTCTTCCAAATATGGAGCTAAGTCACCCACATTGAAGGTGGCCGAAATGTTGCCCATCTCACTTGGTAGCTCTATCTTGTATGCATTGTTATTGATCTTCTCAAGCACCCTAAATGGACCATCACTCCTTGGCATCAGCTTGTTCTTCCTTCTTGATGGAAATCGTTCCTTCCTTAGGTGCAACCATACCAAGTCCCCGGGCTTGTAAATGACCTCCTTTCGATGCTTGTTAGCTCGGACTTTGTAAGCTTCATTAACCTTCTCAATGCGTGCTCTAATCTGTTGGTGAAGCTTTTTCATCTCCTTTGCCTTCTCCTCTGCATCTTTGCTTTGCCTCACTTCAACTGGAATAGGTAGTAAATCAATGGGGCTTAAAGGATTAACCCCATAGTTCACTTTGAATGGAGAGTACTTCGTGGCATATGTAGGTGATCTATTATAAGCAAATTCTGCATGTGCTAGCTTTAGATCCCAATCTTTCTGTGACTTGTTAACTAGAGTCCTGAGGAGAGTAGTAAGTGTCCTGTTTGTCACCTCCGTTTGACCATCAGTTTGTGGATGCGCCGTGGTACTAAAGAGGAGCTTAGTACCTAGGAGCTTCCATAAAGTCTTCAAAAAGAAACTGAGGAACTTAACATCCTTATCAGAAACAATAGTTTTCGGTACACCATGTAATCTAATGATCTCCTTGAAGTACAAATCAGCTACATGAATTGCATCATCCGTCTTGTTGCAAGCAATGAAATGAGCCATTTTTGAGAATCGATCCACCACCACCATAATAGCATCTCTTTGCCTTTGAGTCCTAGGCAAAGCTACAATGAAATCCATACTAACATCTTCCCATGGCTGATTAGGAACTGGAAGTGGAGTATAGAGCCCTTGATGAAAAGAACTCTTGGCCTTTTGACATGTAGAACATCGAGCTAGAACTGAGTGAACATCACCTGCAAGTTTTGGCCAATAAAAGTGTTCCTGCAAAACATCCACAGTTTTGTTAATACCAAAATGCCCTGCTAGGCCTCCTCCATGAACCTCCTTGATGAGCAAATCCCTTAGTGAGCACTTAGGGATACAAAGCTTATTATTTCGGAAGAGAAAACCATCTAGAACCGAAAAAGCTCCATGAGAACCATCCTTGTACGCTTCTATCAATGGTGAAAAATCTGGATCATCATAATAAAGCTCCTTAATATGAGTGAAGCCAAGAACTCGAGCCTCCATTAGAGAAAGCATAGAATGCCTCCTAGATAATGCATCTGCAACCACATTAGAAACTCCAGTTTTGTACTTTAAAACAAAATCAAAAGATTGAAGGAACTCCACCCATTTAGCATGCCGTGAACTGAGCTTATGCTGTCCATTAATGTACTTCAAGGCTTGATGATCTGAATGTAACACAAACTGAGCTGGCCTAAGATAATGAGTCCAATAAGTCAAGGCACGAACAATAGCATAGAACTCTTTATCATAGGTGTTGTAGTTGAGCTTGGCATGATTGAGCTTCTCACTGAAATAGGCTATGGGACGCCCTCCTTGTTGTAAAACAGCTCCAATCCCTACGCCACTTGCATCACATTCCACTTCAAACACTTTCTTGAAATCTGGTAAGGCTAGAATAGGCGCCTCACAAAGCTTGCTTTTCAACTGATCAAATGCTTCCTGAGCTGCTGGAGTCCAAGTGAAAGAACCCCCTTTGATACATTCGGTCAGTGGAGCCAAAATAGTACTAAAACCTCTGATGAATCTCCTGTAAAAAGATGCCAATCCATGAAAACTTCGAACTTCTGTGATGGACTTTGGAATTGGCCATGATTTGATTGCCTCCACCTTGGATTCATCCATAGAAATGCCCTGAGATGAAATAATGAAGCCAAGAAAAGACACACTAGAAGTGAAGAATTCACACTTCTCCATCTTTGCATATAGCTTCTTTTCCCTTAGCTTAAGGAAAACCTTCTTCAGATGAATAAGATGATCCTGTTCATTGTTGCTATACACAAGAATATCATCAAAATAAACCACAACAAATGAACCAATGAAGGGACGAAGTACCTCATGCATGAGCCTCATGAAAGTACTAGGAGCATTAGTTAAACCAAATGGCATAACACGCCACTCATATAACCCACTCTTAGTCTTAAAGGCTGTTTTTCATTCATCCCCTTCCTTGATTCGAATCTGATGATAACCACTACGCAAATCTATCTTGGAGAATATAGTAGCACCATGTAATTCATCGAGCAAATCATCAAGCCTAGGAATAGGATACCTATACTTGATGGTAATGTTGTTTATAGCCCTGCAATCTACACACATACGCATAGTTCCATCCTTCTTTGGAACCAAAATAACAAGAACAGCACATGGACTAAGACTTTCTTGCACAAACCCCTTAGCTAACAATTCAGTAATCTGTTTTTGCAACTCTTTAGCTTCTTCAGGATTACATCTATAAGCTGCCTTGTTAGCTAATGGTGCTCCATGAACTAAGTCAATTTGATGCTCAATACCCCTACTAGGTGGTAAACCATAGGGAAGATCCTCGGGAAAAATATCACTAAAATCGTTCACTAACGGTTTAACCCAATCATGTAATTCACGAGTATTTTCATCATTTGCAGCAAATAACAACAACAAGTACATTTCCTTCCCCTTTTCAATGGCCTTATCAACTTGATGTTTTTGGAGAATTAAGGATTTCTGATTTTTAGCTTTCGAATTGGAGGTTTCTTTCTTAGGCAAATTCGGACCCTTTTTGCTAGGACTAAGTATAATTTTCTTGTTTTCATGCATGAAAGTGTATGTATTAGTCCTACCATTATGTAAGGTTTCCTTATCAGATTGCCACGGCCTCCCTAAGAGAATATGACATGCATTCATAGGCACCACATCACATAAAACCTTATCATTATACGAATCACCAAAAGAGAAGCTAATTAAAGCTTGTTTTGTTACCTCCACACAGTTACCATCATTAAGCCAATGAAGCTTATATGGTTTAGGATGACTGAAGGTAGGATGATTGAGCTTCTCCACCATAGAACTCGAAGCTACATTAGTGCAACTCCCACCATCAATAATCATGGAACAAATCTTGCCCTTGATTAAGCATTTCGTCTGAAAAATCTGGTCTTGTTGAGTTGGTATAGCTTCGGCTTCTTTGGAGTGAAGGACCCTCCTTAGAACCAAGCTAAGATGATCATCTCCTTCCACTTCATCAACAAGAACATCTTCATTGCATTCATCCTCCTTTTCAGATTCTTTTCGTGCTCCTCTTGATCTTTAAGGGCATCTTCTATGTTTTTAATGTCTAGTAAGGTCATTACCCTTCTGTTTGGGCATTGTGATTGATAAGGACCATAACCATGACACTTAAAACATTTGACATCATCCTTCTTGGAAGAACTTTCAGCAACTTTCTTCCCTTTATCAAGAAATTTCGAACTAGCTTCATTTTTAGGTGTAAATGGAGATGTCGAAGTAGGCTTTACATACGAACTAGAACCTCCTTTAGCATAAGAAGTTCCTTTGCTAAATACCTTCTTCTTCTTGTCTTTTTGATGCTTTTCCACCTTAAGAGCCAACCTGAAAAGTTCATCTAAAGTAGAATAAGATTGAAGCTCAAGCTTCTTTTGAATGTCACGATCTAGGCCCTTCACAAAACGAGCCATGGTCTGCTCTTCCCTTTCTTGAACATCCAATTTCATCATCAACTTCTCATATTCATGGATGTAGGTCTCGACATTCTTGGTACCTTGGAACAAATCAGAAAGTTGGTTATATAAATCAAGAGTGTAAGTGGAGGGGAGAAACTTAGCTTCCATCTTCTTTTTCAGTTTCTTCCAACTCTTGATTTTTGGCTTATGCTTCCTTTCTCTAGCAAGAGCTGATGCATAAAGCATTTCATAAACAAGAGCATTCGTTGGTTAAGAACCGAAGAATCAGTTTTGCTTCAAGCCTTGTTGGAACCGTACCAACAACCACCACTTTCACTAGCCTTAGAACCACCAAACTAGGCCACCAATGTCAAAGAAGAACTCTTGGTGCAACCTTGCTTTGTTAAATTAGTAACTAATCTACGTTAGTTAGCTAATTAACTCAAAGACTTTAATTAGGACAAACTGTCCAGTTTTGCTCTAAGCGCACAGCTCAAAGAAATGAGTATAACTCTTAATTCATTCAACAAAGTCTAATGAAACTTCTTGCCTTACAAACCTAACATATAAAGCAGTAACATACCAAAAATTCACGTCATTTGGTGATGTTTTGCTTAGGTAACAAAAGCCATCTTAAACTATTACAAAAATCTGGCCAGTTTACAGTACCTAGGTGCAATGATTGAGGGATTCTGAGAAACGAAAATGTCCTACTGCAAAAAGGAAGCTAAGGTATTAAAATAGACATTCTAAGGAAAATATCCTCAAAAAATCAGCTCCAAAAGCTAAAAAAAGACGGCTGCCCAGAACTGATGAAGAGGGGCCCAGAATGACGCCTCCCAGCTGCGGTTTTGGATACTTCTCCATGAAGCTCTCATTTCCTATTGATTCTTGCCTCCAACTCTTCACATGCTTGTTGGTGATGTATGTAAGCACACAGGTGAGTCATGTATGGTTGCCTTAGCCAAGAATAAAGCTCAAAAACGTAGCCAAAACGTGCCCTAAACAAACCGTATAAATTCTGTTCTTCCAAAACAGTTTCACTAAGCTTACTTTAATGACTTAGAACTAACTAATTAAGCTATTTAATCATAATTCAAGCTTTATTACTAATACTTAATGATGTTAAGATGATCATAAGCATTAATCAACAAGGCTTAAAAAAGATTAAGAAGGTGTTAAGCTTAATTAACAATTCGAAGTACTTGTTTGTTCGAAATTGATTTAAGTAAGCTAATGAACTGAATCTCCTTCACCTTAATCTCTTCTTGATGACTCTTTGTTAGGAGACTTGGATTGATCATGGATGCTCCTGCATCATTCTCCCCTGGTTTGGAGAAGTCTTCTTGTAACTCAAAATCTTCTTCTAAATATGGAGCTAAATCACCCACATTGAAGGTGGCCGAAATGTTGCCCATCTCACTTGGTAGTTCTATCTTGTATGCATTGTTATTGATCTTTTCAAGCACCCTAAATGGACCATCACTCCTTGGCATCAGCTTGTTCTTCCTTCTTGATGGAAATCGTTCCTTCCTTAGGTGCAACCATACCAAGTCCCCGGGCTTGTAAATGACCTCCTTTCGATGCTTGTTAGCTCGGACCTTGTAAGCTTCATTAACCTTCTCAATGCGTGCTCTAATCTGTTGGTGAAGCTTTTTCATCTCCTTTGCCTTCTCCTCTGCATCTTTGCTTTGTCTCACTTCAACTGGAATAGGTAGTAAATCAATGGGGCTTAAAGGATTAACCCCATAGTTCACTTCGAATGGAGAGCACTTCGTGGCATATGTAGGTGATCTATTATAAGCAAATTCTGCATGTGCTAGCTTTAGATCCCAATCTTTCTGTGACTTGTTAACTAGAGTCCTGAGTAGAGTCGTAAGTGTCCTGTTTGTAACCTCCGTTTGACCATCAGTTTGTGGATGCGCCGTGGTACTAAAGAGGAGCTTAGTACCTAGGAGCTTCCATAAAGTCTTCCAAAAGAAACTAAGGAACTTAACATCCTTATCAGAAACAATAGTCTTCGGTACACCATGTAATCTAATGATCTCCTTGAAGTACAAATCAGCTACATGAATTGCATCATCCGTCTTGTTGCAAGCAATGAAATGAGCCATCTTTGAGAATCGATCCACCACCACCATAATAGCATCTCTTTGCCTTTGAGTCCTAGGCAAAGACACAATGAAATCCATACTAATATCTTCCCATGGCTGATTAGGAACTGGAAGTGGAGTATAGAGCCCTTGATGAAAAGAACTCTTGGCCTTTTGACATGTAGAACATCGAGCTAGAACTGAGTGAACATCACCTGCCAGTTTTGGCCAATAAAAGTGTTCCTGCAAAACATCCACAGTTTTATTAATACCAAAATGCCCTGCTAGGCCTCCTCCATGAACCTCCTTGATGAGCAAATCCCTTAGTGAACACTTAGGGATACAAAGCTTATTATTTCGGAAGAGAAAACCATCTAGAACCGAATAAGCTCCATGAGAACCATCCTTGCACGCTTCTATCAATGGTGAAAAATCTGGATCATCATAATAAAGCTCCTTAATATGAGTGAAGCCAAGAACTCGAGCCTCCATTAGAGAAAGCATAGAATGCCTCCTAGATAATGCATCTGCAACCACATTAGAAACTCCAGTTTTGTATTTTAAAACAAAATCAAAAGATTGAAGGAACTCCACCCATTTAGCATGTCGTGAACTGAGCTTATGTTGCCCATTAATGTACTTCAAAGCTTGGTGATCTGAATGCAACACAAACTGAGCTGGCCTAAGATAATGAGTCCAATAAGTCAAAGCACGAATAATAGCATAGAACTCTTTATCATAGGTGCTGTAGTTGAGCTTGGCATGATTGAGCTTCTCACTGAAATAGGTTATGGGACGCCCTCCTTGTTGTAAAACAGCTCCAATCCCTACGCCACTTGCATCACATTCCACTTCAAACACTTTCTTGAAATCTGGTAAGGCTAGAACAGGCGCCTCACAAAGCTTGCCTTTCAACTGATCAAATGCTTCCTGAGCTGCTGGAGTCCAAGTGAAAGAACCCCCTTTGATACATTCGGTCAGTGGAGCCAAAATAGTACTAAAACCTCTGATGAATCTCCTGTAAAAAGATGCCAATCCATGAAAACTTCGAACTTCTGTGATGGACTTTGGAATTGGCCATGATTTGATTGCCTCCACCTTGGATTCATCCATAGAAATACCCTGAGATGAAATAATGAAACCAAGAAAAGACACACTAGAAGTGAAGAATTCACACTTCTCCATCTTTGCATATAGCTTCTTTTCCCTTAGCTTAAGGAAAACCTTCTTCAGATGAATAAGATGATCCTGTTCACTGTTGCTATACACAAGAATATCATCAAAATAAACCACAACAAACGAACCAATGAAAGGACGAAGTACCTCATGCATGAGCCTCATGAAAGTACTAGGAGCATTAGTTAAACCAAATGGCATAACACGCCACTCATATAACCCACTCTTAGTCTTAAAGGTTGTTTTCCATTCATCCCCTTCCTTGATTCGAATCTGATGATAACCACTACGCAAATCTATCTTGGAGAATATAGTAGCACCATGTAATTCATCGAGCAAATCATCAAGCCTAGGAATAGGATACCTATACTTGATGGTAATGTTGTTTATAGCCCTGCAATCTACACACATACGCATAGTTCCATCCTTCTTTGGAACCAAAATAACAGGAACAGCACATGGACTAAGACTTTCTTGTACAAACCCCTTAGCTAACAATTCAGTAATCTGTTTTTGCAACTCTTTAGCTTCTTCAGGATTACATCTATAAGCTGCCTTGTTAGGTAATGGTGCTCCAGGAACTAAGTCAATTTGATGCTCAATACCCCTACTAGGTGGTAAACCATAGGGAAGATCCTCGGGAAAAATATCACTAAAATCGTTCACTAATGGTTTAACCCAATCATGTAATTCACTAGTATTTTCATCATTTGCAGCAAATAACAACAACAAGTACATTTCCTTCCCCTTTTCAATGGCCTTATCAACTTGGTGTTTTTGGAGAATTAAGGATTTCTGATTTTTAGCTTTCGAATTGGAGGTTTCTTTCTTAGGCAAATTCGGACCCTTTTTGCTAGGACTAAGTATAATTTTCTTGTTTTCATGCATGAAAGTGTATGTATTAGTCCTACCATTATGTAAGGTTTCCTTATCAGATTGCCACGGCCTCCCTAAGAGAATATGACATGCATTCATAGGCACTACATCACATAAAACCTTATCATTATACGAATCACCAAAAGAGAAGCTAATTAAAGCTTGTTTTGTTACCTCCACACAGTTACCATCATTAAGCCAATGAAGCTTATATGGTTTAGGATGACTGAAAGTAGGATAATTGAGCTTCTCCACCATAGAACTCGAAGCTACATTAGTGCAACTCCCACCATCAATAATCATGGAACAAATCTTGCCCTTGATTAAGCATTTTGTCTGAAAAATCTGGTCTCGTTGAGATGGTATAGCTTCGGCTTCTTTGGAGTGAAGGACCCTCCTTAGAACCAAGCTAAGATGATCATCTCCTTCCACTTCATCAACAAGAACATCTTCATTGCATTCATCCTCCTTTTCAGATTCTTTTTCGTGCTCATCTTGATCTTTAAGGGCATCTTCTATGTTTTTAATGTCTAATAAGGTCATTACCCTTCTGTTTGGGCATTGTGCTTGATAATGACCATAACCATGACACTTAAAACATTTAATATCATCCTTCTTGGAAGAACTTTCAGCAACTTTCTTCCCTTTATCAAGAAATTTCGAACCAGCTTCACTTTTAGGTGTAAATGGAGATGTCGAAGTAGGCTTTACATACGAACTAGAACCTCCTTTAGCATAAGAAGTTCCTTTGCTAAACACCTTCTTCTTCTTGTCTTTTTGATGCTTTTCCACCTTAAGAGCCAACCTGAAAAGTTCATCTAAAGTAGAATAAGATTGAAGCTCAAGCTTCTTTTGGATGTCACGATCTAGGCCCTTCACAAAACGAGCCATGGTCTGCTCTTCCCTTTCTTGAACATCCAATTTCATCATCAACTTTTCATATTCATGGATGTATGTCTCGACATTCTAGGTACCTTGGAACAAATCAGAAAGTTGGTTATATAAATCAAGAGTGTAAGTGGAGGGGAGAAACTTAGCTTCCATCTTCTTTTTCAGTTTCTTCCAACTCTTGATTTTCGGCTTATGCTTCCTTTCTCTAGCAAGAGCAACGTTTTCCCACCAAAGGGATGCATAACCCTTTAGCTTAGTGATAGCCAACTTGAAAGATTTCGAATCATCATACTCCTTTAGCTCGAAAATCCTATTACATCTCGAAACCCATTCCAAATAAGCATCCGGATTAAGGTTTCCATCAAATTCTGGAACATCTAACTTGATGTCTCGAAAATCATCTTGTTTTCGTGGCCTCCTTCTTTGATTAGAAGTTTGTGATTGTACTTCTTCACTAGAGTCATAAACAACCTCATTCTCATCTTCAAAGTGCCTCCTTTCATGAACTTCTCTTCGAACTCCAACACTAGAACTTCGAAAAGCTTCCATGAGATTTGCCATTTGCTCACTAATTGTAGCCATTTGATTCTCAAGGCCAACTAACCTTGCTTCATTCAATGTCATGCCCCTTCTAAACTGATTTGGATCTTCACCACCTCTCATTTTAACAACCACTAAGTTGTATCAAAGATTAGAGGTGAAAAGAGAAGAAAAGAGATGTGTTTGGGCTTAGAATTGATTTCGGTTTTGGGGGGATAAGTGTATGAGTTTAGGAAATGATTATGGGATGATTAGAGGGTTAAAAGAATGCTCTTAAACTAACCAAAGCTCTGATACCAAATGATGCATAAAGCATTTCATAAACAAGAGCATTCGTTGGTTAAGAACCGAAGAATCAGTTTTGCTTCAAGCCTTGTTGGAACCGTACCAACAACCACCACTTTCACTAGCCTTAGAACCACCAAACTAGGCCACCAATGTCAAAGAAGAACTCTTGGTGCAACCTTGCTTTGTTAAATTAGTAACTAATCTACGTTAGTTAGCTAATTAACTCAAAGACTTTAATTAGGACAAACTGTCCAGTTTTGCTCTAAGCGCACAGCTCAAAGAAATGAGTATAACTCTTAATTCATTCAACAAAGTCTAATGAAACTTCTTGCCTTACAAACCTAACATATAAAGCAGTAACATACCAAAAATTCACGTCATTTGGTGATGTTTTGCTTAGGTAACAAAAGCCATCTTAAACTATTACAAAAATCTGGCCAGTTTACAGTACCTAGGTGCAATGATTGAGGGATTCTGAGAAACGAAAATGTCCTACTGCAAAAAGGAAGCTAAGGTATTAAAATAGACATTCTAAGGAAAATATCCTCAAAAAATCAGCTCCAAAAGCTAAAAAAAGACGGCTGCCCAGAACTGATGAAGAGGGGCCCAGAATGACGCCTCCCAGCTGCGGTTTTGGATACTTCTCCATGAAGCTCTCATTTCCTATTGATTCTTGCCTCCAACTCTTCACATGCTTGTTGGTGATGTATGTAAGCACACAGGTGAGTCATGTATGGTTGCCTTAGCCAAGAATAAAGCTCAAAAACGTAGCCAAAACGTGCCCTAAACAAACCGTATAAATTCTGTTCTTCCAAAACAGTTTCACTAAGCTTACTTTAATGACTTAGAACTAACTAATTAAGCTATTTAATCATAATTCAAGCTTTATTACTAATACTTAATGATGTTAAGATGATCATAAGCATTAATCAACAAGGCTTAAAAAAGATTAAGAAGGTGTTAAGCTTAATTAACAATTCGAAGTACTTGTTTGTTCGAAATTGATTTAAGTAAGCTAATGAACTGAATCTCCTTCACCTTAATCTCTTCTTGATGACTCTTTGTTAGGAGACTTGGATTGATCATGGATGCTCCTGCATCAAGAGCAACGTTTTCCCACCAAAGGGATGCATAACCCTTTAGCTTAGTGATAGCCAACTTGAAAGATTTCGAATCATCATACTCCTTTAGCTCGAAAATCCTATTACATCTCGAAACCCATTCCAAATAAGCATTAGGATTAAGGTTTCCATCAAACTCTGGAACATCTAACTTGATGTCTCGAAAGTCATCTTGTTTTCGTGGCCTCCTTCTTTGATTAGAAGTTTGTGATTGTACTTCTTCACTAGAGTCATAAACAACCTCATTCTCATCTTCAAAGTGCCTCCTTTCATGAACTTCTCTTCGAACTCCAACACTAGAACTTCGAAAAGCTTCCATGAGATTTGCCATTTGCTCACTAATTGTAGCCATTTGATTCTCAAGGCCAACTAACCTTGCTTCATTCAATGTCATGCCCCTTCTAAACTGATTTGGATCTTCATTACCACTCATTTTAACAACCACGAAATTGTATCAAAGATTAGAGGTGAAAAGAGAAGAAAAGAGATATGTTTGGGCTTATAATTGGTTTCGGTTTTGGGGGAATAAGTGTGTGAGTTTAGGAAATGATTATAGGATGATTAGAGGGTTAAAAGAATGCTCTTAAACTAACCAAAGCTCTGATACCAAATGATGCATAAAGCATTTCATAAGCAAGAGCATTCGTTGGTTAAGAACCGAAGAATCAGTTTTGCATCAAGCCTTGTTGGAACCGTACCAACAACCACCACTTTCACTAGCCTTAGAACCACCAAACTAGGCCACCAATGTCAAAGAAGAACTCTTGGTGCAACCTTGCTTTGTTAAATTAGTAACTAATCTACGTTAGTTAGCTAATTAAACTCAAAGACTTGAATTAGGACAAACTGTCCAGTTTTTACTCTAAGCGCACAGCTCAAAGAAATGAGTATAACTCTTAATTCATTCAACAAAGTCTAATGAAACTTCTTACATTACAATCCTAACATATAAGGCAGTAACATACCAAAGATTCACGTCATTTGGTGATGTTTTGCTTACGTAACAAAAGCCATCTTAAAGTATTACAAAATCTGGCCAGTTTTCAGTACCTAGGTGCAATGATTAGGATATTCTGAGAAACGAAAATATCCTACTGCAAAAAGGAAACTAAGGTAATAAAATAGACATTCTAAGGAAAATATCCTCAAAAAATCAGCTCCAAAAGCTTAAGAAAAGCGGCTGCCCAGAACTGATGAAGTGGAGCCCAGAAGGACGCTGGAAGGCTGCGGTTTTGGATACTTCTTCATGAAGCTCTCATTTCCTATTGATTCTTGCCTCCAACTCTTCACATGCTTGTTGGTGATGTATGTAAGCACACAGGTGAGTCATGTATGGTTGCCTTAGCCAAGAATAAAGCTCAAAAACATGCTCAAAACGTTCCCTAAACCAACAGTATAAAACCTGTTCTTCCAAAATAGTTTCACTAAGCTTACTTTAATGACTTAGAACTAATTAATTAAGCTATTTAATCATAATTCAAGCTTGATTACTAATACTTTATGATGTTAAGATGATCATAAGCATTAATCAACAAGGCTTAAAATAGATTAAGAAGGTGTTAGGCTTAAATAACAATTCGAAGTACTTGCTTGTTCGAAATTGGATTAAGTAAGCTAATGAATTGAATCTCCTTCACCTTAATCTCTTCTTGATGACTCTTTGCTAGGAGACTTGGATTGATCATGGATGCTCCTGCATCATGAAAGGTGTTCATACATCACAAAATCTCGTAAGAGACTCTGATAGTTTTACCCTTTGATTTGAAATGAGTTTGATCCTAGGGCTTCATATGCTTTAGATATACCTAACACCTATGAAAGGAATCAAAAACAATAGCTAATTAAGTACATCAATTGATTTGAAGGTGTTCATACACCACAAAATCTCGTAAGAGACTATGATAAGTTTAACCTTTGATTTGAAATGAGTTTGATCCAAGGGCTTCATATGCTTTACATATACCTAATACCTATGAAAGGAATAAAAAACAATAGTTAATTAAGCACATCAAATGATTTGAAAGGTGTTCATACATCACAAAATCTCGTAAGAGACTATGATAGTTTTAACCTTTGATTTGAAATGAGTTTGATCCAAGGGCTTCATATACTTTAAATAAACCTAATACCTATTAAATGAGTCACAAACAATAGGTAATTAAGAACATCAAATAATTTGAAAGGTGTTCATACACCACAAAATCTCGTAAGAGACTATGATAGTTTTAATCTTTGATTTGAAATGAGTTTGATACAAGGGCTTCATATGCTTTACATATACCTAATACCTATGAAAGGAATAAAAAAAATAGTTAATTAAGCACATCAAATGATTTGAAAGGTGTTCATACATAGCAAAATCTTGTAAGAGACTATGATAGTTTTAACCTTTGATTTGAAATGAGTCTGATCCATGGGCTTCATATGATTGAAATATACCTAATACCTATTCAAGGAGTCAAAAACTATAGGTAATTAAGCACATCAAATGATTTGAAAGGTGTTCATACACCACAAAATCTCGTAAGAGACTATGATAGTTTTAACCTTTGATTTGAAATAAGTTTGATCCAAGGGCTACATATCATTTAAATATACCTAATACCCATTCAAGGAGTCATAAACAATAGGTAATTAAGAACATCAAAGGATTTGAAAGGTGTTCATACACCACAAAATCTCGTAAGAGACTATGATAGTTTTCACCATCGATTTGAAATGAGTTTGATCCAAGGGCTTCATATGAATAAAATATACCTAATACCTATTCAAGTAGTAAAAAACAATAGGTAATTAAGCACATCAAATGATTTGAAAGGTGTTCATACACCACAAAATCTCGTAAGAGACTATGATAGTTTTAACCTTTGATTTGAAATGAGTTTGATCCAAGGGCTTCATATCATTTAAATATACCTAATACCCATTCAAGGAGTCAAAAACAATAGGTAATTAAGCACATCAAATTATTTGAAAGGTGTTCATACAATACAAAATCTCGTAAGAGACTATGATAGTTTTAACATTCGATTTGAAATGAGTTTGATCCAAGGGTTTCATATGATTTAAATATACCTAATACCTATTCAAGGAGTCAAAAATAAGAGGTAATTAAGCACATCAAATGATTTGAAAGGTGTTCATAGACCAAAAAATCTCGTAAGAGACTATGATAGTTTTAACCTTCGATTTGAAATGAGTTTGATCCAAGGGCTTCATATGAATAAAATATACCTAATACCTATTCAAGTAGTCAAAAACAATAGTTAATTAAGCACATCAAATGATTTGAAAGGTGTTCATACACCACAAAATCTCGTAAGGGACAATGATAGTTTTAACCTTTGATTTGAAATGAGTTTGATCCAAGGGCTTCATATACTTTAAATATGCCTAATACCTATTAAAGGAATAAAAAACAATAGGTAATTAAGCACATCAAATAATTTTAAAGGTGTTCATACATCATAAAATCTCGTAAGAGACTCTGATAGTTTTAACCTTTGATTTGAAATGTGTTTGATCCAAGGGCTTCATATACTTTAGATATACCTAATACCTATGAAAGGAATCCAAAACAATAGCTAATTAAGCACATCAATTGATTTGAAGGTGTTCATACACCACAAAATCTCGTAAGAGACTATGATAGTTTTTACCTTTGATTTGAAATGAGTTTGATCCAAGGGATTCATATTCTTTACATATACCTAATACCTATGAAAGGAGTAAAAAACAATAGTTAATTCAGCACATCAAATGATTCGAAAGGTGTTCATACATCACAAAATCTCGTAAGAGACTATGATAGTTTTAACCTTTGATTTGAAATGAGTTTGATCCAAGGGCTTCATATGCTTTACATATACCTAATACCTATTAAAGGAGTCAAAAACAATAGGTAATTAAGCACATCAAATGATTTGAAAGGTGTTCATACACCACAAAATCTCGTAAGAGACTATGATAGTTTTAACCTTCGATTTGAAATGAGTTTGATCCCAGGGTTTCATATGATTTAAATATACCTAATACCTATTCAAGGAGTCAAAAGCAATAGGTAATTACGCACATCAAATGATTTGAAAGGTGTTCATAGACCTCAAAATCTCGTAAGAGACTATGATAGTTTTAACCTTCGATTTGAAATAAGTTTGATCCAAGGGCTTCATATGAATAAAATATACCTAATACCTATTCAAGTAGTCAAAAACAATAGGTAATTAAGCACATCAAATGATTTGAAAGGGGTTCATACACCACAAAATCTCGTAAGAGACAATGATTGTTTTAACCTTTGATTTGAAGTGAGTTTGATCTAAGGTTTTCATATGCTTTAAATATATACCTAATACCTATAAAAGGAGTAAAAAACAATAGGTAATTAAGCACATCAAGTGATTTGAAAGGTGTTCATACACCACAAAATCTCGTAAGAGACTATGATAGTTTTAACCTTTGATTAGAGAGGAGTTTGATCCAAGGGCTACATATCATTTAAATATACCTAATACCTATTCAGGGAGTCAAAAACAATAGGTAATTAAGCACATCCAATGATTTGAAAGGTGTTCATACATCACAAAATCTCGTAAGAGACTATGATAGTTTTAACCTTTAATATGAAATGATTTTGATCCAAGGGCTTCATATGATTTAAATATACCTAATACCTATTCAAGAAGTCAAAAAATATAGGTAATTAAGCACATTAAATGATTCCAAAGGAGTTCATACACCACAAAATCTCGTAAGAGACTATGATAGTTTTAACCTTTGATTTGAAATGAGTTTGATCCAAGGGCTTCATATGCTTTACATATACCTAATACCTATGAAAAGAATAAAAAACAATAGGTAATTAAGCACATCAAATGATTTGAAAGGTGTTCATACATCACAAAATCTCATTAGAGACTCTGATAGTTTTAACCTTTGATTTGAAATGAGTTTGATCCAAGGGCTTCAAATGATTGAAATATACCTAATACCTATTCAAGGAGTCAAAAACAATAGGTAATTAAGCACATCAATTGATTTGAAGGTGTTCATACACCACAAAATCTCGTAAGAGACTATGATAATTTTAACCTTTGATTTGAAATGAGTTTTATCCAAGGGTTTCATATACTTCAATATACCTAATACCTATTCAAGGAGTCAAAAGCAATAGGTAATTAAGCACATCAAGTGATTTGAAAGGTGTTCATACACCACAAATCTCCTAAGAGACTATGACAGTTTTAACCTTTGATTTGAAAGGAGTTTGATCCAAGGGCTACATATCATTTAAATATACCTAATACCTATTCAGGGAGTCAAAAACAATAGGTAATTAAGAACATCAAATGATTTGAAAGGTGTTCATACATCCCAAAATCTCGTAAGAGACTATGATAGTTTTAACCTTTAATTTGAAATGAGTTTGATCCAAGGGCTTCATATGATTTAAATATACCTAATACCTATTCAAGGAGTAAAAAACAATAGGTAATTAAGCACATCAAATGATTTGAAGGTGTTCATACACCACAAAATCTCGTAAACTTTTGATTTGAAATGAGTTTGATCTAAAGTTTTCATATGCTTTAAATATACCTAATACCTATAAAAGGAGTAAAAAACAATAGGTAATTAAGCACATCAAGTGATTTAAAAGGTGTTCATTATGCACAATATCTCGTAAGAGACTATGATAGTTTTAACCTTCGATTTGAAATGATTTTGATTCAAGGGCTTCATATGAATAAAATATATCTAATACCGATTCAAGTAGTCAAAAACAATAGGTAATTAAGCACATCAAATGATTTGAAAGGTGTTCATAAACCACAAAATCTCGTAAGAGACAATGATAGTTGTAACCTTTGATTTGAAATGAGTTTGATCCAAGGGCTTGTTATCCTTTAAATATACCTAATACCTATTAAATGAGTCAAAAAAAAAAAGTTAATTAAGCACATCAAAAGATTTGAAAGGTGTTCATATATCACAAAATCTCGTAAAAGACTATAATAGTTTTAACCTCTGATTAAAAATGAGTTTGATCCAAGGGCTTCATAAGATTTCAATATACCTAATACCTATTCAAGGAGTCAAAAACAATAGGTAATTAAGCACATCAAATGATTTGAAAGGTGTTCATACACCACAAAATCTCGAAAACCTTTGATTTGAAATGAGTTTGATCTAAGGTTTTCATATGCTTTAAATATACCTAATACCTATAAAAGGAGTAAAAAACAATTGGTAATTAAGCACATCAAGTGATTTGAAAGGTGTTCATACACCACAAAATCTTGAAAGAGACTATGATAGTTTTAACCTTCGATTTGAAAGGAGTTTGATCTAAGGTTTTCATATGCTTTAAATATACTTAATACCTATAAAAGGAGTTAAAAACAATAGGTAATTAAGCACATCAAGTGATTTGAAAGGTGTTCATACATCACAAAATCTCATAAGAGACTCTGATAGTTGTAACCTTTGATTTGAAATGACTTTGTTTCAAGGACTTCAAATGATTGAAATATACCTAATACCTATTCAAGGAGTCAAAAACAATAGGTAATTAAGCACATCAATTGATTTGAAGGTGTTCATACACCACAAAATCTCGTAAGAGACAATGATAGTTTTAACCTTTGATTTGAAATGAGTTTGATCCAAGGGCTTCATATACTTTAAATATACCTAATACCTTTTAAAGGAATAAAAAACAATAGGTAATTAAGCACATCAAATGATTTGAATGGTGTTCATACATCTTAAAATCTCGTAAGAGACTCTGATAGTTTTAACCTTTGATTTGAAATGAGTTTGATCCCAGGGCTTCATATGCTTTAGATATACCTATGAAAGGAATCAAAAACAATTGCTAATTAAGCACATCAATTGTTTTGAAGGTATTCATACACCACAAAATCTCGTAAGAAACTATGGTAGTTTTAACCTTTGATTTGAAATGAGTTTGATCCAACGGCTTCATATGCTTTACATATACCTAATACCTATGAAAGGAATCAAAAACAATAGTTAATTAAGCACATCAAAAGATTTGAAAGGTGTTCATACATCACAAAATCTAGTAAGAGACTATGATAGTTTTAACCTTCGATTTGAAATGAGTTTGATCCAAGGGCTTCATATGCTTTACATATACCTAATACCTATTAAAGGAGTAAAAAACAATAGGTAATTAAGCACATCAAATGATTTGAAAGGTGTTCATACTCCACAAAATCTCGTAAGAGACTATGATAGTTTTAACCTTCGATTTGAAATAAGTTTGATCCAAGGGCTTCATATGATTGAAATATACCTTATATCTATTCAAGTAGTAAAAAACAATAGGTTATTAAGCACATTAAATGATTTGAAAGGTGTTCATACAGAACAAAAACTCGTCAGAGACTATGATAGTTTTAACCTTTGATTTGAAATGAGTTTGATCCATGGGCTTCATATGATTGAAATATACCTAATACCTATTCAAGGAGTCAAAAACAATAGGTAATTAAGCACATCAAATGATTTGAAAGGTGTTCATACACAACAAAATCTCGTAAGAGACTATGATAGTTTTAACCTTTGATTTGAAATGAGTTTGATCCATGGGCTTCATATGATTGAAGTATACCTAATACCTATTCAAGGAGTCAAAAACAATAAGTAATTAAGCACATCAAGTGATTTGAAAGGTGTTCATACATCACAAAATCTCATAAGAGACTCTGATAGTTTTAACCTTTGATTTGAAATGAGTTTGATCCAAGGGCTTCAAATGATTGAAATATACCTAATACCTATTCAAGGAGTCAAAAAAAATAGGTAATTAAGCACATCAATTGATTTGAAGGTATTCATACACCACAAAATCTCGTAAGAGACAATGATAGTTGTAACCTTTGATTTGAAATGAGTTTGATCCAAGGGCTTCATATACTTTAAATATACCTAATACCTTTTAAAGGAATAAAAAACAATAGGTAATTAAGCACATCAAATGATTTGAATGGTGTTCATACATCATAAAATCTCGTAAGAGACTCTGATAGTTTTAACCTTTGATTTGAAATGAGTTTGATCCAAGGGCTTCATATGCTTTAGATATACCTAATACCTATGAAAGGAATCAAAAATAATTGCTAATTAAGCACATCAATTGATTTGAAGGTGTTCATATACCACAAAATCTCGTAAGAGACTATGATAGTTTTAACCTTTGATTTGAAATGAGTTTGATCCAACGGCTTCATATGCTTTACATATACCTAATACCTATGAAAGGAATCAAAAACAATAGTGATCCAAAGTCAAGCCCACTTAAAGGCTCTTTGGTTCATGAACCAGTTGCACTTGTTTTAGAAGCTCTTGGCTTTTCTCCATTTGTTCTTAAGCCCGAGTTTGTTACTTGTTTAACTTGGATGGTGGATTGAGGCGTGCATCACATTTTGAAGAGCCCAAGTTCTGTTTGCGTTTCAAGCATGATTGTAAAGGAAGCCCAAGTTCTGTTTAGATTCCTATTTAATCTATTTCTTTTTTTTGTTTTATTTCAAGCTTAAAATAAAGCCTAGTGATTACTTAAGACACTAAGGCAAGTAGGCGTGTGTTTTGTGGCTGATTAGGCATGTAATCAGGGGTTATTTACAGCTCATAATTGTTGATTGCCTTCTTTGTAGCAGCCCCTTAAATGAGGCTTAATTAGGGCATGAATCAAGGAGTTTTGTAACTCCTCAAAGCCATTCCTCTTAGGACGTTTTTAGGGTGTTTCAGCTCCTCCTTTGCTGCTCCTTATCTCTATATAAGGAGATAAAATGATAATAGAAAGCAGATTGGAGTTTTGATAAAAAAAAACCTTTGTGTTATAGTTTTTACTTTGAGTTTGTCTCAAGTATTGCTAACCCTTATTACTTTGAGTGAGTCTTGAGTGATAAGCCTAGGAGAGATTGAGTGAGTCTTATCTCTGACCTAGAACCCCAAAACATTGAGTGTGTTCTTGTGTTTTGGAACTATTCTTGTTTCGAGTGATTTCTTGTTAAAGTGAGTGTTCTATTGTTCGTAAGTTTAGAATCATCATCCAATCCTTTGGAGGGTGATTTTAGATTCACATCAAATAGTTAATTAAGCACATCAAAACATTTGAAAGGTGTTTATACATCACAAAATCTAGTAAGAGACTATGATAGTATTAACCTTCGATTTGAAATGAGTTTGATCCAAGGGCTTCATATGCTTTACATATACCTAATACCTATTAAAAGAGTCAAAAACAATAGGTAATTAAGCACATCAAATGATTTGAAAGGTGTTAATACACCCAAAAATCTCGTAAGAGACTATGATAGTTTTAACCTTAAATTTGAAATGAGTTTGATCCAAGGGTTTCATATGATTTAAATATACCTAATACCTATTCAAGGAGTCAAAACAATAGGTAATTAAGCACATCAAATGATTTGAAAGGTGTTCATACTCCACAAAATCTCGTAAGAGACTATGATAGTTTTAACCTTCGATTTGAAATAAGTTTGATCCAAGGGCTTCATATGATTGAAATATACCTAATACCTATTCAAGTAGTAAAAAACAATAGGTAATTAAGCACATTAAATGATTTGAAAGGTGTTCATACAAAACAAAAACTCGTAAGAGACTATGATAGTTTTAACCTTTGATTTGAAATGAGTTTGATCCATGGGCTTCATATGATTGAAATATACCTAATACCTATTCAAGGAGTCAAAAACAATAGGTAATTAAGCACATCAAATGATTTGAAAGGTGTTCATACACAACAAAATCTCGTAAGAGACTATGATAGTTTTAACCTTTGATTTGAAATGAGTTTGATCCATGGGCTTCATATGATTGAAATATACCTAATACCTATTCAAGGAGTCAAAACAATAGGTAATTAAGCACATCAAATGATTTGAAAGGTGTTCATACACCACAAAATCTCGTAAGAGACTATGATAATTTTAACCTTTGATATGAAATGAGTTTGATCCAAGGGTTTCATATACTTTACATATACCTAATACCTATTCAAGGAGTCAAAAACAATAGGTAATTAAGCACATCAAGTTATTTGAAAGGTGTTCATACACCACAAATCTCCTAAGAGACTATGATAGTTTTAACCTTTGATTTGAAAGGAGTTTGATCCAAGGGCTACATATCATTTAAATATACCTAATACCTATTTAGGGAGTCAAAAACAATAGGTAATTAAGCACATCAAATGATTTGAAAGGTGTTCATACATCCCAAAATCTCGTAAGAGACTATGATAGTTTTAACCTTTAATTTGAAATGAGTTTGATCCAAGGGCTTCATATGATTTAAATATACCTAATACCTATTCAAGGAGTTAAAAACAATAGGTAATTAAGCACATTAAATGATTTGAAAGGAGTTCATACACCACAAAATCTCGTAAGAGACTATGATAGTTTTAACCTTTGATTTTAAATGAGTTTGATCCAAGGGCTTCATATGCTTTACATATACCTAATACCTATTAAAGGAATCAAAAACAATAGGTAATTAAGCACATCGAATGATTTGAAAGGTGTTCATACATCACAAAATCTCGTAAGAGACTCTGATAGTTTTAACCTTTGATTTGAAATGAGTTTTATCCATGGGCTTCATATGATTGAAATATACCTAATACCTATTCAAGGAGTCAAAAACAATAGGTAATTAAGCACATCAAATGATTTGAAAGGTGTTCATACACCACAAAATCTCGTAAGAGACTATGATAGTTTTAACCTTTGATTTGAAATGAGTTTGATCCAAGGGCTTCATATCATTTAAATATACCTAATACCCATTCAAGGAGTCAAAAACAATAGGTAATTAAGCACATCAAATGATTTGAAAGGTGTGCATACACTGCAAAATCTCGTAAGAGACTATGATAGTTTTAGCCTTTGATTTGAAATGAGTTTGATCCAAGGGCTTCATATGATTGAAATATACCTAATACCTATTCAAGGAGTGAAAAACAATAGGTAATTGAGCACATCAAATGATTTGAAAGGTGTTCATACACCACAAAATCTCGTAAGAGACTATGATAGTTTTAACTTCGATTTGAAATGAGTTTGATCCAAGGGATTCATATGAATAAAATATATCTAATACCGATTCAAGTAGTCAAAAAAATAGGTAATTAAGCACATCAAATGATTTGAAAGGTGTTCATATATCACAAAATCTCGTAAAAGACTATGATAGTTTTAACCTCTGATTTGAAATGTGTTTGATCCAAGGGCTTCATATGATTTCAATATACCTAATACCTATTCAAGGAGTCAAAAACAATAGGTAATTAAGCACATCAAATGATTTGAAAGGTGTTCATACACCACAAAATCTCGAAAACCTTTGATTTGAAATGAGTTTGATCTAAGGTTTTCATATGCTTTAAATATACCTAATACCTATAAAAGGAGTAAAAAATAATTGGTAATTAAGCACATCAAGTGATTTGAAAGGTGTTCATACACCACAAAATCTTGTAAGAGACTATGATAGTTTTAACCTTCGATTTGAAAGGAGTTTGATCTAAGGTTTTCATATGCTTTAAATATACTTAATACCTATAAAAGGAGTAAAAAAACAATAGGTAATTAAGCACATCAAGTGATTTGAAAGGTGTGCAGACACCACAAAATCTCGTAAGAGACTATGATAGTTTTAACCTTTGATTAGAGAGGAGTTGATCCAAGGGCTACATATCATTTAAATATACCTAATACCTATTCAGGGAGTCAAAAACAATAGGTAATTAAGCACATCAAATGATTTGAAAGGTGTTCTTACATCACAAAATCTCGTAAGAGACTATGATAGTTTTAACCTTTAATATGAAATGATTTTGATCCAAGGGCTTCATATGATTTAAATATACCAAATACCTATTCAAGGAGTCAAAAAATATAGGTAATGAAGCACATTAAATGATTCGAAAGGTGTTCATACACCACAAAATCTCGGAAGAGAATATGATAGTTTTAACCTTTGATTTGAAATGAGTTTGATCCAAGGGCTTCATATGCTTTACATGATGGAGGAGCATCCATGATCAATCCAAGTCTCCTAGCAAAGAGTCATCAAGAAGAGATTAAGGTGAAGGAGATTCAGTTCATTAGCTTACTTAATCCAATTTCGAACAAGCAAGTACTTCGAACTGTTAATTAAGCTTAACACCTTCTTAATCTATTTTAAGCCTTGTTGATTAATGCTTATGATCATATTAACATCATAAAGTATTAGTAATCAAGCTTGAATTATGATTAAATAGCTTAATTAATTAGTTCTAAGTCATTAAAGTAAGCTTAGTGAAACTGTTTTGGAAGAACAGATTTTATACGGTTGGTTTAGGGAACGTTTTGAGCATGTTTTTGAGCTTTATTCTTGGCTAAGACAACCATACATGACTCACCTGTGTGCTTACATACATCACCAACAAGCATGTGAAGAGTTGGAGGCAAGAATCAATAGGAAATGAGAGCTTCATGAAGAAGTATCCAAAACCGCAGCCTTCCAGCGTCCTTCTGGGCTCCACTTCATCAGTTCTGGGCAGCCGCTTTTCTTAAGCTTTTTGAGCTTATTTTTTGAGGATATTTTCCTTAGAATGTCTATTTTATTACCTTAGTTTCCTTTTTGCAGTAGAATATTTTCGTTTCTCAGAATATCCTAATCATTGCACCTAGGTACTGAAAACTGGCCAGATTTTGTAATACTTTAAGATGGCTTTTGTTACCTAAGCAAAACATCACCAAATGACGTGAATCTTTGGTATGTCACTGCCTTATATGTTAGGATTGTAATGTAAGAATTTTCATTAGACTTTGTTGAATGAATTAAGAGTTATACTCATTTCTTTGAGCTGTGCGCTTAGAGTAAAAACTGGACAGTTTGTCCTAATTCAAGTCTTTGAGTTAATTAGCTAACTAACGTAGATTAGTTACTAATTTAACAAAGCAAGGTTGCACCAAGAGTTCTTCTTTGAAATTGGTGGCCTAGTTTGGTGGTTCTAAGGCTAGTGAAAGTGGTGGTTGTTGGTACGGTTCCAACAAGGCTTGATGCAAACCTGATTCTTCGGTTCTTAACCAACGAATGCTCTTGCTTATGAAATGCTTTATGCATCATTTGGTATCAGAGCTTTGGTTAGTTTAAGAGCATTCTTTTAACCCTCTAATCATCCTATAATCATTTCCTAAACTCATACACTTATCCCCCCCAAAACCGAAACCAATTCTAAGCCCAAACACATCTCTTTTCTTCTCTTTTCACCTCTAATCTTTGGTACAATTTCGTGGGTGTTAAAATGAGTGGTAATGAAGATCCAAATCAGTTTAGAAGGGGCATGACATTGAATGAAGCAAGGCTAGTTGGCCTTGAGAATCAAATGGCTACAATTAGTGAGCAAATGGCAAATCTCATGGAAGCCTTTCGAAGTTCTAGTGTTGGAATTCGAAGAGAAGTTCATGAAAGAAGGCACTTTGAAGATGAGAATGAGGTTGTTTATGACTCTAGTGAAGAAGTACAATCACAAACTTCTAATCAAAGAAGGAGGCCACGAAAACAAGATGACTTTCGAGACATCAAGTTAGATGTTCTAGAGTTTGATGGAAACCTTAATCCTGATGCTTATTTGGAATGGGTTTCGAGATGTAATAGGATTTTCGAGCTAAAGGAGTATGATGATTCGAAATCTTTCAAGTTGGCTATCACTAAGCTAAAGGGTTATGCATCCCTTTGGTGGAAAACGTTGCTCTTTCTAGAGAAAGGAAGCATAAGCCAAAAATCAAGAGTTGGAAGAAACTGAAAAAGAAGATGGAAGCTAAGTTTCTCCCCTCCACTTACACTCTTGATTTATATAACCAACTTTCTGATTTGTTCCAAGGTACCAAGAATGTCGAGACATACATCCATGAATATGAGAAGTTGATGATGAAATTGGATGTTCAAGAAAGGGAAGAGCAGACCATGGCTCGTTTTGTGAAGGGCCTAGATCGTGACATTCAAAAGAAGCTTGAACTTCAATCTTAGTCTACTTTAGATGAACTTTTCAGGTTGGCTCTTAAGGTGGAAAAGCATCAAAGAGACAAGAAGAAGAAGGTATTTAGCAAAGGAACTTCTTATGCTAAAGGAGGTTCTAGTTCGTATGTAAAGCCTACTTCGACATCTCCATTTACACCTAAAAGTGAAGCTGGTTCGAGAGTTCTTGATAAAGGGAAGAAAGTTGCTGAAAGTTCTTCCAAGAAGGATGATGTCAAATGTTTTAAGTGTCACGGTTATGGTCATTATCAAGCACAATGCCCAAACAGAAGGGTAATGACCTTACTAGACATTAAAAACATAGAAGATGCCCTTAAAGATCAAGAGGAGCACGAAAAAGAATCTGAAAAGGAGGATGAATGCAATGAAGATGTTCTTGTTGATGAAGTGGAAGGAGATGATCATCTTAGCTTGGTTCTAAGGAGGGTCCTTCACTCCAAAGAAGCCGAAGCTATACCATCTCAACGAGACCAGATTTTTCAGACGAAATGCTTAATCAAGGGCAAGATTTGTTCCATGATTATTGATGGTGGGAGTTGCACTAATGTAGCTTCGAGTTCTATGGTGGAGAAGCTCAATCATCCTACCTTCAGTCATCCTAAACCATATAAGCTTCATTGGCTTAATGATGGTAACTGTGTGGAGGTAACAAAACAAGCTTTAATTAGCTTCTCTTTTGGTGATTCGTATAATGATAAGGTTTTATGTGATGTGGTGCCTATGAATGCGTGTCATATTCTCTTAGGGAGGCCGTGGCAATCTGATAAGGAAACCTTACATAATGGTAGGACTAATACATACACTTTCATGCATGAAAACAAGAAAATTATACTTAGTCCTAGCAAAAAGGGTCCGAATTTGCATAAGAAAGAAACCTCCAGTTCGAAAGCTAAAAATCAGAAATCCTTAATTCTCCAAAAAGATCAAGTTGATAAGGCCATTGAAAAGGGGAAGGAAATGTACTTGTTGTTGTTATTTGCTGCAAATGATGAAAATACTAGTGAATTACATGATTGGGTTAAACCGTTAGTGAACGATTTTAGTGATATTTTTCCCGAGGATCTTCCATATGGTTTACCACCTAGTAGGGGTATTGAGCATCAAATTGACTTAGTTCCTGGAGCACCATTACCTAACAAGGCAGCTTATAGATGTAATCCTGAAGAAGCTAAAGAGTTGCAAAAACAGATTACTGAATTGTTAGCTAAGGGGTTTGTGCAAGAAAGTCTTAGTCCATGTGCTGTTCCTGTTATTTTGGTTCCAAAGAAGGATGGAACTATGCGTATGTGTGTAGATTGCAGGGCTATAAACAACATCACCATCAAGTATAGGTATCCTATTCCTAGGCTTGAGGATTTGCTCGATGAATTACATGGTGCTAGTATATTCTCCAAGATAGATTTGCGTAGTGGTTATCATCAGATTCGAATCAAGGAAGGGGATGAATGGAAAACAGCCTTTAAGACTAAGAGTGGGTTGTATGAGTGGCGTGTTATGCCATTTGGTTTAACTAATGCTCCTAGTACTTTCATGAGGCTCATGCATGAGGTACTTCGTCCCTTCATTGGTTCATTTGTTGTGGTTTATTTTGATGATATTCTTGTGTATAGAAATAATGAACAGGATCATCTTATTCATCTGAAGAAGGTTTTCCTTAAGCTAAGGGAAAAGAAGTTATATGCAAAGATGGAGAAGTGTGAATTCTTCACTTCTAGTGTGTCTTTTCTTGGCTTCATTATTTCATCTCAGGGCATTTCTATGGATGAATCCAAGGTGGAGGCAATCAAATCATGGCCAATTCCAAAGTCCATCACAGAAGTTCGAAGTTTTCATGGATTGGCATCTTTTTACAGGAGATTCATCAGAGGTTTTAGTACTATTTTGGCTCCACTGACCGAATGTATCAAAGGGGGTTCTTTCACTTGGACTCCAGCAGCTCAGGAAGCATTTGATCAGTTGAAAAGCAAGCTTTGTGAGGCGCCTGTTCTAGCCTTACCAGATTTCAAGAAAGTGTTTGAAGTGGAATGTGATGCAAGTGGCGTAGGGATTGGAGCTGTTTTACAACAAGGAGGACGTCCCATAGCCTATTTCAGTGAGAAGCTCAATCATGCCAAGCTCAACTACAGCACCTATGATAAAGAGTTCTATGCTATTGTTCGTGCCTTGACTTATTGGACTCATTATCTTAGGCCAGCTCAGTTTGTGTTGCATTCAGATCATCAAGCTTTGAAGTACATTAATGGACAACATAAGCTCAGTTCACGGCATGCTAAATGGGTGGAGTTCCTTCAATCTTTTGATTTTGTTTTAAAGTACAAAACTGGAGTTTCTAATGTGGTTGCAGATGCATTATCTAGGAGGCATTCTATGCTTTCTCTAATGTAGGCTCGAGTTCTTGGCTTCACTCATATTAAGGAGCTTTATTATGATGATCCAGATTTTTCACCATTGATAGAAGCGTGCAAGGATGGTTCTCATGGAGCTTTTTCGGTTCTAGATGGTTTTCTCTTCCGAAATAATAAGCTTTGTATACCTAAGTGCTCACTAAGGGATTTGCTCATCAAGGAGGTTCATGGAGGAGGCCTAGCAGGACATTTTGGTATTAACAAAACTGTAGATGTTTTGCAGGAACACTTTTATTGGCCAAAGCTTGCAGGTGATGTTCACTCAGTTCTAGCTCGATGTTCTACATGTCAAAAGGCCAAGAGTTCTTTTCATCAAGGGCTCTATACTCCACTTCCAGTTCCTAATCAGCCATGGGAAGATGTTAGTATGGATTTCATTGTAGCTTTGCCTAGGACTCAAAGGCAAAGAGATGCTATTATGGTGGTGGTGGATCGATTCTCAAAGATGGCTCATTTCATTGCTTGCAACAAGACGGATGATGCAATTCATGTAGCTGATTTGTACTTCAAGGAGATCATTAGATTACATGGTGTACCGAAGACTATTGTTTCTGATAAGGATGTTAAGTTCCTCAGTTTCTTTTGGAAGACTTCATGGAAGCTCCTAGGTACTAAGCTCCTCTTTAGTACCACGGCGCATCCACAAACTGATGGTCAAACGGAGGTGACAAACAGGACACTTACTACTCTCCTCAGGACTCTAGTTAACAAGTCACAAAAAGATTGGGATCTAAAGCTAGCACATGCAGAATTTGCTTATAATAGATCACCTACATATGCCACGAAGTGCTCTCCATTCGAAGTGAACTATGGGGTTAATCCTTTAAGCCCCATTGATTTACTACCTATTCCAGTTGAAGTGAGGCAAAGAAAAGATGCAGAGGAGAAGGCAAAGGAGATGAAAAAGCTTCACCAACAGATTAGAGCACGCATTGAGAAGGTTAATGAGGCTTACAAGGTTCGAGCTAACAAGCATCGAAAGGAGGTCATTTACAAGCCCGGGGACTTGGTATGGTTGCACCTAAGGAAGGAGCGATTTCCATCAAGAAGGAAGAACAAGCTGATGCCAAGGAGTGATGGTCCATTTAGGGTGCTTGAAAAGATCAATAACAATGCATACAAGATAGAACTACCAAGTGAGATGGGCAACATTTCGGCCACCTTCAATGTGGGTGACTTAGCTCCATATTTGGAAGAAGATTTCGAGTTGCAAGAAGACTTCTCCAAACCAGGGGAGAATGATGTAGGAGCATCCATGATCAATCCAAGTCTCCTAGAAAAGAGTCATCAAGAAGAGATTAAGGTGAAGGAGATTCAGTTCATTAGCTTACTTAATCCAATTTCGAACAAGCAAGTACTTCGAATTGTTAATTAAGCTTAACACCTTCTTAATCTATTTTAAGCCTTGTTGATTAATGCTTATGATCATCTTAACATCATAAAGTATTAGTAATCAAGCTTGAATTATGATTAAATAGCTTAATTAATTAGTTCTAAGTCATTAAAGTAAGCTTAGTGAAACTGTTTTGGAAGAACAGATTTTATACGGTTGGTTTAGGGAACGTTTTGAGCATGTTTTTGAGCTTTATTCTTGGCTAAGACAACCATACATGACTCACCTGTGTGCTTACATACATCACCAACAAGCATGTGAAGAGTTGGAGGCAAGAATCAATAGGAAATGAGAGCTTCATGAAGAAGTATCCAAAACCGCAGCCTTCCAGCGTCCTTTTGGGCTCCACTTCATCAGTTCTGGGCAGCCGCTTTTCTTAAGCTTTTGGAGCTGATTTTTTGAGGATATTTTCCTTAGAATGTCTATTTTATTACCTTAGTTTCCTTTTTGCAGTAGGATATTTTCGTTTCTCAGAATATCCTAATCATTGCACCTAGGTACTGAAAACTGGCCAGATTTTGTAATACTTTAAGATGGCTTTTGTTACCTAAGCAAAACATCACCAAATGACGTGAATCTTTGGTATGTCACTGCCTTATATGTTAGGATTGTAATGTAAGAAGTTTCATTAGACTTAGTTGAATGAATTAAGAGTTATACTCATTTCTTTGAGCTGTGCGCTTAGAGTAAAAACTGGACAGTTTGTCCTAATTCAAGTCTTTGAGTTAATTAGCTAACTAACGTAGATTAGTTACTAATTTAACAAAGCAAGGTTGCACCAAGAGTTATTCTTTGACATTAGTGGCCTAGTTTGGTGGTTCTAAGGCTAGTGAAAGTGGTGGTTGTTGGTACGGTTCCAACAAGGCTTGATGCAAAACTGATTCTTCGGTTCTTAACGAACGAATGCTCTTGCTTATGAAATGCTTTATGCATCATTACATATACCTAATACCTATGAAAGGAAAAAAAAACAATAGGTAATTAAGCACATCAAATGATTTGAAAGGTTTAATACATCACAAAATCTCATAAGAGACTCTGATAGTTTTAACCTTTGATTTGAAATGAGTTTGATCCAAGGGCTTCATATGCTTTAGATATACCTAATACCTATGAAAGGAATCAAAAACAATTGCAAATTAAGCACATCAATTGATTTGAAGGTGTTCATACACCACAAAATCTCGTAAGAGACTATGATAGTTTTAACCTTTGATTTGAAATGAGTTTGATCCAACGGCTTCATATGCTTTACATATACCTAATACCTATGAAAGGAATCAAAAACAATAGTTAATTAAGCACATTAAAAGATTTTAAAGGTGTTCATACATCACAAAATCTAGTAAGAGACTATGATAGTTTAAACCTTTGATTTGAAATGAGTTTGATCCAAGGGCTTCATATGCTTTACATATACCTAATACCTATCAAAGGAGTCAAAAACAATAGGTAATTAAGCGCATCAAATGATTTGAACGGTGTTAATACACCAAAAAATCTCATAAGAGACTATGATGGTTTTAAGCTTTAATTTGAAATGAGTTTGATCAAAGGGTTTCATATGATTTAAATATACCTAATACCTATTCAAGGAGTCAAAAACAATAGGTAATTAAGCACATCAAATGATTTGAAAGGTGTTCATACACAACAAAATCTCGTAAAAGACTATGATAGTTTTAATCTTTGATTTGAAATGAGTTTGATCCATGGGCTTCATATGATTTAAATATACCTAATACCTATTCAAGGAGTCAAAAACAATAGGTAATTAAGCACATTAAATGATTTGAAAGGTGTTCATACAACACAAAATCTCGTAAGAGACTATGATAGTTTTAACCTTTGATTTGAAATGAGTTTGATCCAAGGGCTTCATATGCTTTACATATACCTAATAACTATGAAAGGAATCAAAAACAATAGGTAATTAAGCACATCAAATGATTTGAAAGGTGTTCATACATCACAAAATCTCGTAAGAGACTATGATAGTTTTAACCTTTGATTTGAAATGAGTTTGATCCAAGGGCTTCATATGATTTAGATATACCTAATACCTATGAAAGGAATCAAAAACAATAGCTAATTAAGCACATCAATTGATTTGAAGGTGTTCATACACCACAAAATCTCGTAAGAGACAATGATAGTTTTAACCTTTGATTTGAAATGAGTTTGATCCAAGGGCTTCATATGCTTTACATATACCTAATACCTAATACCTATGAAAGGAATCAAAAACAATTGCTAATTAAGCACATCAATTGATTTGAAAGGTGTTCATACACCACAAAATCTCGTAAGAGACTATGATAGTTTTAACCTTTGATTTGAAATGAGTTTGATCCAATGGCTACATATCATTTAAATATACCTAATACCTATTCAGGGAGTCAAAAACAATAGGTAATTAAGCACATCAAATGATTTGAAAGGTGTTCATACATCACAAAATCTCGTAAGAGACAATGATAGTTTTAACCTTTAATTTGAAATTATTTTGATCCAAGGGCTTCATATGCTTTACATATAACTAATACCTACTCAAGGAGTCAAAAACAATAGGTCATGAAGCACATCAAAAGATTTGAAAGGATTTCATTCATCACAAAATCTCGTAAGAGACTATGACAGTTTTAACCTTTTATTTGAAATGAGTTTGATCCAAGGGCTTCATATGCTTTACATATACCTAATACCTATTAAAGGAGTCAAAAACAATAGGTAATTAAGCACATCAAATTATTTGAAAGGTGTTCATACTCCATAAAATCTCGTAAGAGACTCTGATAGTTTTAACCTTCGATTTTAAATGAGTTTGATCCAAGGGCTTCATATGATTGAAATATACCTAATACCTATTCAAGTAGTAAAAAAACAATAGGTAATTAAGCACATCAAATGATTTGAAAGGTGTTCATACACCACAAAATCTCGTAAGAGACTATGACAGTTTTAACTTTTAATTTGAAAGGAGTTTGATCCAATGGCTACATATCATTTAAATATACGTAATACCTATTCAGGGAGTCAAAAACAATAGGTAGTTAAGCACATCAAATGATTTGAAAGGTGTTCATACATCACAAAATCTCGTAAGAGACTATGATAGTTTTAACCTTTAATTTGAAATGATTTTGATCCAAGGGCTTCATATGATTAAAATATACCTAATACCTATTCAAGGAGTCAAAAACAATAGGTAATTAAGCATATTAAATGATTTGAAAGGTGTTCATACTCCATAAAATCTCGTAAGAGACTATGACATTTTTAACCTTCGATTTGAAATGAGTTGGTTCCAAGGGCTTCATATGATTGAAATATACATAATACATATTCAAGTAGTAAAAAAAAATAGGTAATTAAGCACATTAAATGATTCGAAAGGTGTTCATACTCCACAAAATCTCGTAAGAGACTATGACAGTTTTAACCTTTGATTTGAAATGAGTATGATCCAAGGACTTCATATGCTTTAGATTTACCTAATACCTATGAAAGGAATCAAAAACAATTGCTAATTAAGCAAATCAATTGATTTGAAGGTGTTCATACACAACAAAATCTCGTAAGAGACTATGATAGTTTTAACCTTTTATTTGAAATGAGTTTGATCCAAGGGCTTCATATGCTTTACATATACCTAATACCTATGAAAGGAATCAAAAACAATAGTTAATTAAGCACATCAAAAGATTTGAAAGGATTTCATACATCACAAAATCTCGTAAGAGATTCTGATAGTTTTAACCTTTGATTTGAAATGAGTTTGATCCAAGGGCTTCATATGCTTTACATATGCCTAATACCTATTCAAGGAGTCAAAAACAATAGGTAATTAAGCACATCAAATGATTTGAAAGGTGTTCATACTCCACAAAATCTCGTAAGAGACTATGATAGTTTTAACCTTCGATTTGAAATGAGTTTGATCCAAGGGCTTCATATGATTGAAATATACCTAATACCTATTCAAGTAGTAAAAAACAATAGGTAATTAAGCACATCAAATGATTAGAAAGGTGCTCATACACCAAAAATCTCGTAAGAGACTATGATAGTTTTAACCTTTGATTTGAAATGAATTTGATCCATGGGCTTCATATGATTGAAATATACCTAATACCTATTCAAGGAGTCTAAAAAAATTGGTAATTAAGCACACATCAAATGATTTGAAAGGTGTTCATACACCAAAAAATCTCGTAAGAGACAATAATAGTTTAAACCTTTAATTTGAAATGAGTTTGATCCAAGGCTTTAATATGATTTAAATATACCTAATACCTATTCAAGGAGTCAAAAACAATAGGTAATTAAGCACATCAAATGATTTGAAAGGTGTTCATACACCACAAAATCTCGTAAGAGACTATGATAGTTTTAACCTTTGATTTGAAATGAGTTTGATCTAACGGCTTCATATGCTTTACATATACCTAATACCTATGAAAGGAATCAAAAACAATAGTTAATTAAGCATATCAAAAGATTTGAAAGGATTTCATACATCACAAAATCTCGTAAGAGACTCTGATAGTTTTAACCTTTGATTTGAAATGAGTTTGATCCAAGGGCTTCATATGCTTTACATATACCTAATACCTATTAAAGTAGTCAAAAACAATAGGTAATTAAGCACATCAAATGATTTGAAAGGTGTTTATACACCACAAAATCTCGTAAGAGACTATGATAGTTTTAACCTTTGATTTGAAATGATTTTGATCCAAGGGATTCATATGCTTTAAATATACCTAATACCTATGAAAGGAATCAAAAACAATAGTTAATTAAGCACATCAAAAGATTTGAAAGGATTTCATACATCACAAAATCTCGTAAGAGACTCCGATAGTTTTAACATTTTATTTGAAATGAGTTTGATCCAAGGGCTTCATATGCTTTAATTATACCTAATACATTTAAAGGAGTCTAAAACGATAGGTAATTAAGCACATCAAATGATTTGAAAGGTGTTCATACACCAAAAAATCTTGTAAGAGACAATGATAGTATTAACCTTTAATTTGAAATGAGTTTGATCCAACGGTTTCATATGATTTAAATATACCTAATACGTATTCAAGGAGTCAAAAACAATAGGTAATTAAGTACATCAAATAATTTGAAAGGTGTTCATAATCCACAAAATCTCGTAAGAGACTATGATAGTTCTAACCTTCGATTTGAAATGAGTTTGATCAAAGGGCTTTTATATGATTGAAATATACCTAATACCTATTCAAGTAGTAAAAAACAATAGGTAATTAAGCACATTAAATGATTCGAAAGGTGTTCATACTCCACAAAATCTCGTAAGAGACTATGACAGTTTTAACCTTTGTTTTGAAATGAGTTTGATCCAAGGGCTTCATATGCTTTAGATTTACCTAATACCTATAAAAGGAATCAAAAACAATTGCTAATTAAGCACATCAATTTATTTGAAGGTGTTCATACACCACAAAATCTCGTAAGAGACTATGATAGTTTTAACCTTTGATTTGAAATGAGTTTGATCCAAGGGCTTCATATGCTTTACATATACCTAATACCTATGAAAGTAATAAAAAACAATAGTTAATTAAGCACATCAAATGATTTGAAAGGTGTTCATTCATCACAAAATCTCGTAAGAGACTATGACAGTTTTAACCTTTGTTTTGAAATGAGTTTGATCCAAGGGCATCATATGCTCTAGATTTACCTAATACCTATAAAAGGAATCAAAAACAATTGCTAATTAAGCACATCAATTGATTTGAAGGTGTTCATACACAACAAAATCTCGTAAGAGACTATGATAGTTTTAACCTTTAATTTGAAATGAGTTTGATCCAAGGGTTTCATATGATTTAAATATACCTAATACCTATTCAAGGAGTAAAAAAAATAGGTAATTAAGCACATCAAATGATTTGAAAGGTGTTCATTCTCCATAAAATCTCGTAAGAGACTATGATAGTTTTAACCTTCGATTTGAAATGAGTTTGATCCAAGGGCATCATATGATTTAAATATACCTAATACCAATTCAAGTAGTAAAAAACAATAGGTAATTAAGCACATCAAATGATTTGAAAGGTGTTCATACACAACAAAATCTCGTAAGAGACTTTGATAGTTTTAACCTTTGATTTGAAATGAGTTTGATCCAAGGGCTTCATATGATTGAAATATACCTAATACTTATTCATGGAGTAAAAAACAATAGGTAATTAAGCACATAAAATGATTTGAAAGGTGTTCATACACCACAACATCTCGTAAGAGACTATGATAGTTTTAACCTTTGATTTCAAATGAGTTTGATCCAAGGGCTTCATATCATTTAAATATACCTAATACCCATTCAAGGAGTAAAAAATAATAGGTAATTAAGCAAATCAAATGATTTGAAAGGTGTTCATACACAACAAAATCTCGTCAGAGACTATGATAGTTTTAACCTTCGATTAGAAATGAGTTTGATCCAAGGGCTTCATATGATTTAAATATACCTAATCCCTATTCAAGGAGTCAAAAACAATAGGTAATTAAGCACATTAAATGATTTGAAAAGTGTTCATACACCACAAGATCTCGTAAGAGACTATGATAGTTTTAACCTTTGATTTTAAATGAGTTTGATCAAAGGGCTTTATATGCTTTACATATACCTAATACCTATGAAAGAAATCAAAAACAATAGGTAATTAAGAAAATCAAATGATTTGAAAGGTGTTCATACATCACAAAATCTCGTTAGAGACTCTTATAGTTTTAATCTTTGATTTGAAATGAGTTTGATCCAAGGGCTTCATATGCTTTAGATATACCTAAAACCTATGAAAGGAATCAAAAACAATAGCTAATTAAGCACATCAATTGATTTGAAGGTGTTCATACACCACAAAATCTCGTAAGAGACTATGATAGTTTTAACCTTTGATTTGAAATGAGTTTGATCCAAGGGCTTCATATGCTTTACATATACCTAATACCTATGAAAGTAATAAAAAACAATAGTTAATTAAGCACATCAAATGATTTGAAAGGTGTTCATACATCACAAAATCTCGTAAGAGACTATGATAGTTTTAACCTTTTATTTGAAATGTGTTTCATCCAAGGGCTTCATATGCTTTAAATATACCTAATACATTTAAAGGAGTCAAAAACAATAGGTAATTAAGCACATCAAATGATTTGAAAGGTGTTCATACACCAAAAAATCTCGTAAGAGACAATGATAATTTTAACCTTTAATTTGAAATGATTTTGATCCAAATGGTTTCCTATGATTTAAATATACCTAATACCTATTCAAGGAGTCAAAAACAATAGGTAATTAAGCACATCAAATGATTTGAAAGGTGTTCATACTCCACAAAATCTCGTAAGAGACTATGATAGTTTTAACCTTCGATTTGAAATGAGTTTGATCCAAGGGCTTCATATGATTGAAATATACATAATACCTATTCAAGTAGTAAAAAACAATAGGTAATTAAGCACATCAAATGATTTGAAAGGTTTTCATACACAACAAAATCTCGTAAGAGACTATGATAGTTTTAACCTTTGATTTGAAATGAGTTTGATCCATGGGCTTCAATTGATTCAAATATACCTAATACATATTCAAGGAGTCAAAAACAATAGGTAATTAAGCAAATCAAATGATTTGAAAGGTGTTCATACACCACAAAATCTCGTAAGAGAGTATGATATTATTAACCATTGATTTTAAATGAGTTTGATCCAAGGGCTTCATATGCTTTAAATATACCTAATACCTATAAAGAAGTAAAAAACAATAGGTAATTAAGCACATCAAGTGATTTTAAAGGTGTTCATACACCACAAAATCTCGTAAGAGACTATGATAGTTTTAACCTTTAATTTGAAATGAGTTTGATCTACGGGTTTCATATGATTTAAATATACCTAATACCTATTCAAGGAGTCAAAAACAATAGGTAATTAAGCACATTGAATGATTTGAAAGGTGTTCATACATCACAAAATCTCGTAAGAGACTCTTATAGTTTTAATCTTTGATTTGAAATGTGTTTGATCCAAGGGCTTCATATGCTTTAGATATACCTAATACCTATGAAAGCAATCAAAAACAATAGCTAATTAAGCACATCAATTGATTTGAAGGTGTTCATACACCACAAAATCTCGTAAGAGACTATGATAGTTTTAACCTATGATTTGAAATGAGTTTGATCCAAGGGCTTCATATGCTTTAAATATACCTAATATCTATGAAAGTAATAAAAAACAATAGTTAATTAAGCACATCAAATGATTTGAAAGTGTTCATATATCACAAAATCTCGTAAGAGACTATGAGAGTTTTAACCTTTTATTTGAAATGAGTTTGATCCAAGGGCTTCATATGCTTTAAATATACCTAATACCTATTAAAGGAGTCAAAAACAATAGGTAATTAAACACATCAAATGATTTGAAAGGTGTTCATACACAACAAAATCTCGTAAGAGACTATGATAGTTTTAACCTTTGATTTGAAATGAGTTTGATCCAAGGGCTTCATATGATTGAAATATACCTAATACCCATTCAAGGAGTAAAAAACAATAGGTAATTAAGCACATTAAATGATTTGAAAAGTGTTCATACACCACAAAATCTCGTAAGAGACTATGATAGTTTTAACCTTTGATTTTAAATGAGTTTGATCCAAGGGCTTCATATGCTTTACATATACCTAATACCTATGAAAGAAATAAAAAACAATAGGTAATTAAGCACATCAAATGATTTGAAAGGTGTTAATACGTCACAAAATCTCGTTAGAGACTCTTATAGTTTTAATCTTTGATTTGAAATGAGTTTGATCCAAGGGCTTCATATGCTTTAGATATACCTAAAACCTATGACAGGAATCAAAAACAATAGCTAATTAAGAACATCAATTAATTTGAAGGTGTTCATACACCACAAAATCTCGTAAGAGACTATGATAATTTTAACCTTTGATTTGAAATGAGTTTGATCCAAGGGCTTGATATGCTTTACATATACCTAATACCTATGAAAGGAATATAAAACAATAGTTAATTAAGCACATCAAATGATTTGAAAGGTGTTCATACATCATAAAATCTCGTAAGAGACTATGATAGTTTTAACCTTTTATTTGAAATGAGTTTGATCCAAGGGCTTCATATACTTTAAATATACCTAATACATTTAAAGGATTCAAAAACAATAGGTAATTAAGCACATCAAATGATTTGAAAGGTGTTCATACACCAAAAAATCTCGTAAGAGACAATGATAGTTTAACCCTTTAATTTGAAATGATTTTGATCCAAGGGTTTCCTATGATTTAAATATA
Organism: Patellifolia procumbens; assembly: GCA_947645195.1. Lineage (NCBI taxonomy): Eukaryota > Viridiplantae > Streptophyta > Magnoliopsida > Caryophyllales > Amaranthaceae > Patellifolia > Patellifolia procumbens. The sequence continues at coordinate 256,547 of CANSGD010000261.1, read as the reverse complement.
CCTAATACCTATTCAAGGAGTCAAAAACAATAGGTAATTAAGCACATCAAATGGTTTGAAAGGTGTTCGTACTCCACAAAATCTCGTAAGAGACTATGATAGTTTTAACCTTCGATTTGAAATGAGTTTGATCCAAGGGCTTCATATGATTGAAATATACATAATACCTATTCAAGTAGTAAAAAACAATAGGTAATTAAGCACATCAAATGATTTGAAAGGTTTTCATACACAACAAAATCTCGTAAGAGACTATGATAGTTTTAACCTTTGATTTGAAATGAGTTTGATCCATGGGCTTCAATTGATTCAAATATACCTAATACCTATTCAAGGAATCAAAAACAATAGGTAATTAAGCAAATCAAATGATTTGAAAGGTGTTCATACACCACAAAATCTCGTAAGAGAGCATGATAATATTAACCATTAATTTGAAATGAGTTTGATCCAAGGGCTTCATATGCTTTAAATATACCTAATACCTATAAAATTAGTAAAAAACAATAGGTAATTAAGCACATCAAGTGATTTTAAAGGTGTTCATACACCACAAAATCTCGTAAGAGACTATGATAGTTTTAACCTTTAATTTGAAATGAGTTTGATCTAAGGGTTTCATAGGATTTAAATATACCTAATACCTATTCAAGGAGTCAAAAACAATAGGTAATTAAGCACATTAAATGATTTTAAAGGTGTTCATACATCACAAAATCTCGTAAGAGACTCTTTTAGTTTTAGTCTTTGATTTGAAATGTGTTTGATCCAAGGGCTTCATATGCTTTAGATATACCTAATACCTATGAAAGGAATCAAAAACAATAGCTAATTAAGCACATCAATTGATTTGATGGTGTTCATACACCACAAAATCTCGTAAGACACTATGATAGTTTTAACCTATGATTTGAAATGAGTTTGATCCAAGGGCTTCATATGCTTTAAATATACCTAATATCTATGAAAGTAATAAAAAACAATAGTTAATTAAGCACATCAAATGATTTGAAAGGTGTTCATACATCACAAAATTTCGTAAGAGACTATGAGAGTATTTTTACCTTTTATTTGAAATGAGTTTGATCCAAGGGCTTCATATGCTTTAAATATACCTAATACCTATTAAAGGATTCAAAAACAATAGGTAATTAAGCACATCAAATGATTTGAAAGGTGTTCATACACAACAAAATCTCGTAAGAGACTATGATAGTTTTAACCTTTGATTTGAAATGAGTTTGATCCAAGGGCTTCATATGATTGAAATATACCTAATACCTATTCAAGGAGTAAAAAACAATAGGTAATTAAGCACATCAAATGATTTGAAAGGTGTGCATACACCACAAAATCTCGTAATAGATTATGATAGTTTTAGCCTTCGATTTGAAATGAGTTTGATCCAAGGGCTTCATGTGATTTAAATATACCTAATACCTATTCAAGGAGTTAAAAAAAATAGCTAATTAAGCACATCAATTGATTTGAAGGTGTTCATACACAACAAAATCTCGTAAGAGACTATGATAGTTTTAACCTTTGATTTGAAATGAGTTTGATCCAAGGGCTTCATATGCTTTACATATACCTAATACCTATGAAAGGAATAAAAAACAATAGGTAATTAAGCACATTTAATGATTTGAAAGGTGTTCATACATAACCAAATCTCCTAAGAGACTATGATAGTTTTAACCTTTGATTTGAAATGAGTTTGTTCCAAGGGCTTCATATGATTTCAATATACCTAATACCTATTCAAGGAGTCAAAAACAATAGGTAGTTAAGCACATCAAATGATTTGAAAGGTGTTCATACACCACAAAATCTCGTAAGAGAGAATGATAATTTTAACGTTTGATTTGAAATTACTTTGATCAAGGTTTTCATATGCTTTAAATATACCTTATACCTATAAAAGGAATCAAAAACAATAGGTAATTAAGCACATCAAGTGATTTTAAAGGTGTTCATAAACCACAAAATCTCGTAAGAGACTATGATAGTTTTGACGTTTGATTTGAAATGAGTTTGATCCAAGGTCTTCATATGCTTTACATATACCTAATACCTATGAAAGGAATCAAAAACAATAGGTAATTAATCACATCAAATGATTTGAAAGGTGTTCATACACCACAAAATCTCGTAAGAGACACTAATAGTTTTAACCTTTGATTTGAAATGAGTTTGATCCAAGGGCTTCATATGCTTTACATATACCTAATACCTATGACAGGAATCAAAAACAATAGGTAATTAAGCACATAAAATGATTTGAAAGGTGTTCATACATCACAAAATTTCGTAAGAGACTCTGATAGTTTTAACCTTTGATTTGAAATGAGTTTGATCCAAAGGCTTCATATGCTTTAGATATACCTAATACCTATGAAAGGAATCAAAAACAATAGCTAATTAAGCACATGATATGAATATGGCTCTATGAAAGCAATATTCAAGTGTACTCCAATGCAAAGGAATCTAGATAATTAAAAGTCCGAATTTTTGTATGTGTTTATGTATTTGGGATATGGAAATTAAATCAATCACTCCTGAAAGATTTAATTAACTTTTAATCTCACTTAAACCACTCCTGGAATTAAGTAGATTAATCACTCAATAATTAACACTCCTGAAAATTATTAAATGGCACGAATTTAATTGACAAACAATTAAGCTCGAAAATATGACTCAAAGTTCTTAATATTTCTGAATGAAAAATGGCGTACAAAGCTCCTTATTTATACTAGTACACTCTAGTATGATAAGGAACCCTAATTCTATCTAAAAAGCAAGATAAAACTAAATCCCTAAAATGAAGGGAAAGATAAGCAAGGAAGGAAAATGATAGGCATTCGGCCTTATCACCTTTCCACACGCCTCCTTATCTTGTTTACTCTAAACATCAATCCTAATCCCAATAGGATTTGGAAACCTACTAGAATCTACATAACCAACCGAAATTTCGGCCCTAATGTAGTTTTTATTACATGAATAAAAATGACTCAACAAAAGCAAATAGAATACTCTATAAATGGCTATGGACGCCCCATATTAGCCATTTCAAGCTAGTTCTTCTTCCCAAGCTACCATAGTCACAAAAGATCCATTGGCCTTGAGCTTGAATCCAAAGGTCTCAAGAACCAAGCAAATAGGCTCATCTCCAATGGTTGACTTTGGCTCTTGACTCATGTCATTCTCCCCCTCTTCAAAAGAATTTGTCCTCAAATTTTCATCATCATAGTAAGGACTAAGATCTCCAACGTTGAACGTAGCACTCACACCTCCATACTCACTTGGAAGATCAATCTTGTAGGCACTATCTCCAATCACCTCAAGCACCTCAAAGGGACCATCAGCCCTAGGCATGAGCTTATTCTTCCTCTTGCTTGGGAACCTCTCCTTTCTCAAATGAATCCACACAAGATCGCCACTTTTGAACTTTGGTTGCCTTCTATGCTTGTTTGCTCTCTCCTTGTATTGAATGTTCATCTTCTCTATTCTTGCCTTGACTTGCTCACACGTTTTTTTGAAGGTTTCGAACCTCTTCTTTGCATCAACATGAATTTCAGATTTGGTTAGTACAATAAAATCAATAGGAAGGAAAGGATTGATACCATAGACCACCTCAAATGGAGATTGAGAGGTAGTGGTTGAATGAGCTCGATTATAAGCAAATTCAGCATGGGCTAGCTTCATATCCCAATCCTTTTGTGTTTTACTCACCAAACCACGCAATAAAGCTCCAAGAGTTCTATTAGTTACTTCAATTTGGCCATCAGTTTGAGGATGATGACTAGTACTGAAAAGTAACTTGGTTCCAACCATCTTCCACAAGCTCCTCCAAAAGTGACTTAGGAACTTGGAATCACGATCACTAACAATACTTCTAGGGATGCCATGTAGGCGAATGATCTCCCTAAAGTACAAATCAGCAACATGTAAAGCATCATCAGTTTTATGCATAGGTACAAAGTGAGCCATCTTAGAGAAACGATCTACCACTACCATGATAGCATCTTTTCCCCTTTGAGTTCTAGGCAACCCTACTATGAAATCCATACTCACACTATCCCAAGGAACATTAGGGACAGGTAATGGAGTGTATAGGCCTTTATGGAAGGTACTCTTGGCCCTTTGACAACTAGCACACCTACTAACCACCATATGAACATCTTTCACCATGCTAGGCCAATAGAAACTTTCACTCAATGTGTCTAGGGTCTTTTGAATGCCAAAATGGCCAGCCACGCCACCACTATGGACTTCCCTCACCAACAACTCCCTCACGCCACTCTTAGGAACACAAAGCCTGTTCCCCTTAAACAGAAATCCTTCTTGCACTACATACATGCCATTAGGGTTATTAAAAGATTTACAAAAGTCTTCATCTTTTACATACAATTCTTTCAAATGATCAAACCCTAAAATACGAGCATCAACCATGGTTAAGAGATAGGAACGCCTAGAAAGAGCATCAGCAACAACATTACTCTTTCCTTCTTTATACTTAGAAGAAAAAGTAAAAGATTGTAGGAATTCAACCCACTTGGCGTGCCTATAATTGAGCTTTTGTTGCCCATGGATGTGTTTGAGTGCCTCATGATCTGAATGAAGTATAAAAGGCTTTGGCCTTAAATAATGAGACCAATGATCCAAGGCCCTTACAATAGCATAAAACTCACGATCATAATTGGAGTAATTGAGCTTGGCGCCACTCAATTTCTCACTAAAGAATGCAATAGGCCTCTTCTCTTGGATCAAAACAGCACCTACGCCAATCCCACTTGCATCACACTCTACCTCGAACAATTTGTGAAAATCTGGCAAGGCAAGGATAGGGGCGTTGCAAAGGAGCCTCTTCACCTCTTCAAATGATCTTTGAGCTTGAGAGTTCCAAGAAAACTCTCCCTTATTCATCAACTCTGTGATTGGAGCCATAACTGTTGAGAAGTTTCGAATGAACCTCCTATAGAAGGAAGCTAGGCCATGAAAACTTCTACACTCATGAGCATTGCTTGGCGCCAACCATGTGGAAATAGCTTTGACTTTCTCTGGATCAACATGTACTCCATCCCTAGAAACAATATAGCCAAGAAAAGCAATACTAGGTACAAGAAAGTCACATTTTTCCATCTTGCCATACAGTTTTTGTTCTCTCAATTTTTCAAACAACAGTCTTAAATGAGCTAAATGAGATTCAATACTAGTACTATATACAAGAATATCATCTAGATAGACAACAATAAACTTGTTAAGAAAGGGACGTAGTACCTCATTCATAAGCCTCATAAAAGAACTAGGAGCATTGCAAAGACCAAAAGGCATCACCATCCACTCATATAGACCTTGTTTGGTCTTAAAAGCGGTTTTCCACTCATCTCCTTCCCTAATTCTCATTTGGTGATATCCACTCCTTAGGTCTATCTTTGAAAACACCAAAGCTCCATGTAACTCATCAAGCATGTCCTCCAATCTAGGCATAGGAAAGCGATACTTGATGGTGATGTTGTTGACGGCCCTACTATCAATGCACATCCTCCATGTACCATCCTTCTTAGGGACAAGAAGGGCAGGAACGGCGCATGGACTCATGCTTTCTTTCACATAGCCTCGTTCAATCAACTCTTCAATCTGTCTTTGTAGCTCCTTAGAAGCCATAGGATCGCATCTATATGCTGGTTTGTTAGGCAAAGGTGCGCCTGACACTAGATCAATAGTGATGCATAAAGCATTTCATAAGCAAGAGCATTCGTTGGTTAAGAACCGAAGAAATAGTTTTGCTTCAAGCCTTGTTGGAACCGTACCAACAACCACCACTTTCACTAGCCTTAAAACCACCAAACTAGGCCACCAATGTCAAAGAAGAGCTCTTGGTGCAACCTTGCTTTGTTAAATTAGTAACTAATCTACGTTAGTTAGCTAATTAACTCAAATACTTGAATTAGGACAAACTGTCCAGTTTTACTCTAAGCGCACAGCTCAAAGAAATGAGTATAACTCTTAATTCATTCAACAAAGTCTAATGAAACTTCTTACATTACAATCCTAACATATAAGGCAGTAACATACCAAAGATTCACGTCATTTGGTGATGTTTTGCTTAGGTAACAAAAGCCATCTTAAAGTATTACAAAAATCTGGCCAGTTTTCAGTACCTAGGTGCAATGATTAGGATATTCTGAGAAACGAAAATATCCTACTGCAAAAAGGAAACTAAGGTAATAAAATAGACATGCTAAGGAAAATATCCTCAAAAAAATCAGCTCCAAAACCTTAAGAAAAGCGGCTGCCCAGAACTGATGAAGTGGAGCCCAGAAGGACGCTGGAAGGCTGCGGTTTTGGATACTTCTTCATGAAGCTCTCATTTCCTATTGATTCTTGCCTCTAACTCTTCACATGCTTGTTGGTGATGTATGTAAGCACACAGGTGAGTCATGTATGGTTGTCTTAGCCAAGAATAAAGCTCAAAAACATGCTCAAAACGTTCCCTAAACCAACCGTATAAAATCTGTTCTTCCAAAACAGTTTCACTAAGCTTACTTTAATGACTTAGAACTAATTAATTAAGCTATTTAATCATAATTCAAGCTTGATTACTAATACTTTATGATGTTAAGATGATCATAAGCATTAATCAACAAGGCTTAAAATAGATTAAGAAGGTGTTAAGCTTAATTAACAATTCGAAGTACTTGCTTGTTCGAAATTGGATTAAGTAAGCTAATGAATTGAATCTCCTTCACCTTAATCTCTTCTTGATGACTCTTTGCTAGGAGACTTGGATTGATCATGGATGCTCCTGCATCAAATAGCATGCTCGATCCCTCTCAAAGGTGGTAACCCTTGAGGCAACTCTTTGGGAAATACATCCCCAAACTCCTCTAACAAAGCTGCAAGGTTAGGATCCTTCATAGAAACATCATTAGTTAAAGTACATTTAACAAATAAAGCATAACCATGACCTTCTATTTCAACCTCCTTTTCGAACTCCTTGGGTGAAAGGAACAAACTTTGCTTGCTTTCATCCCTCTTCTTTGGCGCAATAGTGTTAGGAGACAAGGGCATAAGTCGAATCCTTTTGGACCCCATCAAAACAGAATACACGTTGGTCTCCCCCTCATGAATAACCTTTCGATTAAATTGCCAAGGTCTACCAAGAAGAACATGACAAGCACTCATAGGAAGAACATCACCCCACAACTCATCTTTGTAGCTACCAATCGAAAAAGAAACAAGGGCTTGTTTCTTAACCATCAAACCAGTCTTATCATCTAACCAACTCAACTTGTAAGGACAAGGATGATCTCTAACCAACAAATTCAACTTAGAGACCACATTAGATGCCACCACATTAGTGCAAGATCCACTATCAATAATCACATTGCAAGAGAAATCACCAACTCTACATCTAGTATGAAAAAGATTTTCTCTTTGCTCATGATTAGGTGAATGATCAACATGTAATGTCCTCCTAATAACTCCAATCTCCTAGAGTCATCTTCAGCATAGGCATCTTCATCCTCATTCTCCTCACTCTCATGGTCACTCTCCACCACATAGTCATACATCCTCTCTTCCTCCTCCATGGTCACGTATTGTCTCATGGTTAGGGCTTTTCTAGTGGGACAATTTGCAGCAATATGACCCCTCCCTTGACACTTAAAACACTTCCTACTATCATCATACTTCTCTCTAGAAACCACCAATTTAGGGCGATCCCCCTTTTGTTCCCCCTTAGAAGGAATTTCATTTTTTTCAAAGGCTTTGGAAGAAGATGGATAATTAGGGTTAGGGTTAAAGCTTTTGAAAGTGGTGTTTTTCCCCCCATAGGTTTTCTTATCCTCAAGTTCATGTCTTTCAAACTTCAAAGCCAATTGACACACATCATCAAAGGTACTATAGTTGGCAATATCAATCTTTCTAGCCATAGATTTATGAAGACCACCAATAAACCTAGCAATTTTTTCTTGCTCAACCTCTTCATTCCCACATAGCAAGCATAAATTATCAAATTCCAAAGTATAATCATTCACACTCATAGAATTTTGAGTTAAATCACGCTTTTTCATGTATTGCCTTTGAATGAAATCACTTGGAATAAATCTCTCTTTCAACTTCTTTTTAAGCTTCTCCCAACTTTTAAGCTTAGGTTTTCCAAGTTTTGCCCTTTTTGCTTTTAGACCTTCTAACCAAATTCCAGCATATTTAGTTAGTCTAATAGTGGCAATTTTAAACCTTTTATCATCATCAAATCCCCTATAGTCACACACTTTCTCAAGTTGTCTAATCCACTCAAGCAAATCTTCAGGATTTGCATTGCCATCAAAATCATCCAATTTTATTCCCTTATCATTATCATAAGTGGATTTAACTTTTTGGACAACCTCATGATCAGATTCATAATCAACATGATTAGGGTCGTTTCTCCTTTTAAACATATCATGCAAGGTTAATTGGGCGGTTTCCAACCTCCTAGCCCTAGCTCTGTCCTCCTCAACACCAATAAGTAAATCATGCATCATTTTTTCAAGTTTCTCCACACTAGACATGATTTAAAGCTTAAAACAATCAACAAATAAGCCACACAAATACACAAAGTCACGCCAACAAGAGTAGTAGCCAACCAACCACACAAGCCCACACAATGATCAATAACTAGAATTAACTAGTTTAGAATGCTTACCAAGAAAGTCGGACACTTTCTTTCCTCACCCTCCTGGAAATCTGATACCAATTGATATGAATATGGCTCTATGAAAGCAATATTCAAGTGTACTCCAATGCAAAGGAATCTAGATAATTAAAAGTCCGAATTTTTGTATGTGTTTATGTATTTGGGATATGGAAATTAAATCAATCACTCCTGAAAGATTTAATTAACTTTTAATCTCACTTAAACCACTCCTGGAATTAAGTAGATTAATCACTCAATAATTAACACTCCTGAAAATTATTAAATGGCACGAATTTAATTGACAAACAATTAAGCTCGAAAATATGACTCAAAGTTCTTAATATTTCTGAATGAAAAATGGCGTACAAAGCTCCTTATTTATACTAGTACACTCTAGTATGATAAGGAACCCTAATTCTATCTAAAAAGCAAGATAAAACTAAATCCCTAAAATGAAGGGAAAGATAAGCAAGGAAGGAAAATGATAGGCATTCGGCCTTATATCCTTTCCACACGCCTCCTTATCTTGTTTACTCTAAACATCAATCCTAATCCCAATAGGATTTGGAAACCTACTAGAATCTACATAATCAACCGAAATTTCGGCCCTAATGTAGTTTTTATTACATGAATAAAAATGACTCAACAAAAGCAAATAGAATACTCTATAAATGGCTATGGACGCCCCATATTAGCCATTTCAAGCTAGTTCTTCTTCCCAAGCTAACATAAAGGTCTCAAGAACCAAGCAAATAGGCTCATCTCCAATGGTTTACTTTGGCTCTTGACTCATGTCAGCACATCAATTGATTTGAAGGTGTTCATACACCACAAAATCTCGTAAGAGACTATGATAGTTTTAACCTTTGATTTGAAATGAGTTTGATCCAAGGGCTTAATAAGCTTTACATATACCTAATACCTATGAAAGGAATCAAAAACCATAGTTAATTAAGCACATCAAATGATTTGAAAGGTGTTCATACATCACAAAATCTCGTAAGAGACTATGATAGTTTTAACCTTTGATTTGAAATGAGTTTGATCCAAGGGCTTCATATGCTTTAAATATACCTAATACCTATTACAGGAGTCAAAAACAATAGGTAATTAAGAACATCAAATGATTTGAAAGGTGTTCATACACCAAAAAAATCTCGTAAGAGACTACGATAGTTTTAACCTTTAATTTGAAATGAGTTTGATCCAAGGGTTTCATATGATTTAAATATACCTAATACCTATTCAAGGAGTCAAAAACAATAGGTAATTAAGCACATCAAATGATTTGAAAGGTGTTCATACTCCACAAAATCTCGAAAGAGACTATGATAGTTTTAACCTTCGATTTGAAATGAGTTTGATCCAAGGGCTTCATATGATTGAAATATACCTAATACCTATTCAAGTAGTCAAAAACAATAGGTAATTAAGCACATCAAATGATTTGAAAGGTGTTCATACTCCACAAAATCTCGTATGAGACTACGATAGTTTTAACCTTTAATTTGAAATGAGTTTGATCCAAGGGTTTCATATTATTTAAATATACCTAATACCTATTCAAAGATTCAAAAACAATAGGTAATTAAGCACATCAAATGATTGGAAAGGTGTTCATACGCCACAAAATCTCGTAAGACACTATGATAGTTTTAACCTTCCATTTGAAATTAGTTTGATCCAAGGGCTTCATATCATTTAAATATACCTAATACCCATTCAAGGAGTCAAAAACAATAGGTAATTAAGCACATCAAATGATTTGAAAGGTGTTCATACACCACAAAATCTCGTAAGGGACTATGATAGTTTTAACCTTCGATTTGAAATGAGTTTGATCCAAGGGTTTCATATGATTTAGATATACCTAATACCTATTCACGGAGTCAAAAACAATAGGTAATTAAGCACATCAAATGATTTGAAAGGTGTTCATACACCACAAAATCTCGTAAGAGACTATGATAGTTTTAACCTTCGATTTGAAATGAGTTTGATCTAAGGGCTTCATATGAATAAAATATACCTAATACCTATTCAAGTAGTAAAATACAATAGGTAATTAAGCACATCAAATGATTTGAAAGGTGTTCATACACCACAAAATCTCGTAAGAGACAATGATAGTTTTAACCTTTGATTTGAAATGAGTTTGATCAAAGGGCTTCATATACCTTAAATATACCTAATACCTATTAAATGAGTCAAAAACAATAGGTAATTATGCACATCAAATGATTTTAAAGGTGTTGATACATCACAAAATCTCGTAAGAGACTATGATAGTTTTAACCTTTGATTTGAAATGAGTTTGATCCAAGGGCTTCATATGCTTTACATATACCTAATACCTATGAAAGGAATCAAAAACAATAGTTAATTAAGCGCATCAAATGATTCGAAAGGTGTTCATACATCATAAAATCTCGTAAGAGTCTATGATAGTTTTAACCTTTGATTTGAAATGAGTTTCATCCAAGGGCTTCATATGCTTTACATATACCTAATACCTATTGAAGGAGTCAAAAACAATAGGTAATTAAGCATATCAAATGATTTGAAAGGTGTTCATACAGTAAAAAATCACGTAAGAGACTATGATAGTTTTAACCTTTAATTTGAAATGAGTTTGATCCAAGGGTTTCATATGATTTAAATATACCTAATACCTATTCAAGGAGTCAAAAACAATAGGTAATTAAGCACATCAAATGATTTGAAAGGTGTTCATACTCCACAAAATCTCGTAAGAGACTATGATAGTTTTAACCTTCGATTTGAAATGAGTTTGATCCAAGGGCTTCATATGATTGAAATATACCTAATACCTATTCAAGTAGTCAAAAACAATAGGTAATTAAGCACATCAAATGATTTGAAAAGTGTTCATACACCACAAAATTTTTTTAGGGCCTCCTTGGGCCATATGAGGCCGTTTGGAACCTTAACATACCCCAAAATCGGACACCGAATGCCTTCCAATCCCACCTCCGTAATTCCAACCAATACCAATAACAGACACGAGAGGCTATTTAGAGGCCATTTTGGGGCTTGAAGTCCCCCAATATTTGCAGAGACCCTAGATGTACCCCCGGGAAGGCACCCTTCAAATAAATCACCCTGCCCGAAAATGTCCTGATTTACCCGTTTTCGTGGACTAACGCTCACGCCCCGGCCACGTCCCGAGGGCCGAAGTCGGATCTTGACCAAAAAAATTTTAGGGCCTCCTTGGGCCATATAAGGCCCTTTGCAACCTTAACATGACCCAAAACCGGGCACCGGATGCCTTCCAATCCCACCTCCGTAATTCCGACCAATTCTGATTACCGACTCGGGAGGCCATTTAGAGGCCCTTTTGAGGCTTGAAGCCCCCCAAAATTTACAGAGATCCTATTGGGACCCCTGTGAAGGAACCCGTCAAAAAAACACCCTGCCCAAAAATGTTCCGATTTACCCGTTTTCGTTGACTATTATTCACGCCCTGGCCACGTCCCGGGGCCCAGAGTCGGATCTTGCCCAAAATTGTTTTAGGCCCTCCTTGGGCCATATGAGGCCCTTTGGGACCTTAACAAACCCCAAAATCGGGCACCAGATGCCTTCCGATCTCACCTCCGTAATTCTGACCAATACCGATAACCGACACCGGAGGCCATTTAGAGCCCCTTTTGGGGCTTGAAGGCCCCCTAAAATTTAAAGAGACCCTATAGGGACCCCCGGGAAGGCACCCGTCAGAAAAATCACCCTGCCCGAAAATGTTCCGATTTACCCGTTTTGGTGGACTATTACTCACGTCGCGGACACGTCCCGGGGCCCGAAGTCGAATCTTGCCCAAATATTTTTTATGGCCTCCTTGGCCCATATGAGGCCCTTTGAAACCTTAACATGACCCAAAACCAGGCACTAGATGCCTTCCAAACCCACCTCCCTAATTCTGACCAATACCGATTGCCGACTCGGGAGGACATTTAGAGGCCCTTTTGAGGCTTGAAGCCCCCCAAAATTTACAGAGATCCTATTGGGACCCCTGTGAAGGAACCCGTCAAAAAAACACCCTGCCCAAAAATGTTCCGATTTACCCGTTTTCGTGGACTATTATTCACGCCCTGGCCACGTCCCGGGGCCCGGAGTCGGATGATGCCCTAAATTTTTTTAGGGCCTCCGTAGGCAATATGACGCCCTTTGGAACCTTCACATGCCCCAAAATCGGGCACCGGATGCTTTCCAATCCCACCTCCATAATTCCGACCAATATCGATAACCGGCTCGGGAGGCCATTTAGAGGCCCTTTTAGGGCTTGAAGCCCCCCAAAATCTACAGAGACCCTATTGGGATCCTAGGGAAGGCACCCGTCAAAAAAAAATCACCCTACCCAAAAATGTTCCAATTTACCCGTTTTCGTGGATTATTACTCACGCCCCGGCCACGTCCCGGGGCCCGGAGTCAGATCGTGCCCAAAAATTTTTCTTTGGAACCTTAACATACCGCTAAATCGGGCACTGGATGCCTTCCAATCCCACCTCCGTAATTCCGACCAATACCGATTACCGACTCAGGAGACCATTTAGAGGCCCTTTTGGGGCTTGAAGCCCCCCAAAATTTACAGAGACCCTATTGAGACCCCAGGGAAGGCACCCGTCAAAAAAAATCACCCTGCCCTAAAATGTTCTGATTTACCCGTTTTCGTGGACTATTTATTACTGACGCCCCGGCCACGTCCCGGGGCCCGGAGCCGGATCTTGCCCAAAAAGTTTGTAGGGCCTCCTTGAGCCATATGAGCCCCTTTGAAACCTTAACATGACCTTAAACCGGGCACCGGATGCCTTCTAATCTCACCTCCGTAATTCCGAACAATAACGATTACCGACTCGAGAGGCCATTAAAAGGCCCTTTGGGGCTTGAAGCCCCCCAAAAGTTACAGCGACCCTATTAGGACCCCCGGGAAGGCACCTGTCAAAAAAATCACCCTGCCCGAAAATGTTCTGATTTACCCGTTTTCGTGGAATATTACTCACGCCCCGGACACGACCCGAGGCCCAGAGTCGGATCTTGTCGACAATTTTTTAGGGCCTCCTTGGGCCATATGAGGCCCTTTGGAACCTTAACATACCCCAATATCGGGCACCGCATGCCTTCCAATCCCACCTCCGTAATTCCGACCAATACCGATTGCCGACTCGGGAAGCCATTTAGAGGCCCTTCTTTGGCTTGAAGCCCCCCAAAAATTAAAGAGACCCTATTGGGACCCCCGGGAAGGCACCCGTCAAAAAAAATCACCTTGCCCGAAAATGTTCCGATTTACCCGTTTTCGTGGACTATTACTCACGTCGCGGACACGTCCCGTGGCCCGGAGTCGGATGATGCCCAAAATATTTTTAGGGCCTCCTTAGGCCATATGAGGCCCTTTGGAACCTTAAAATTCCCCAAAATCGGGCACCGGATGCCTTCCAATCCCACCTCCGTAATTCCGACCAATACCGATAACCGACACGGGAGGCCATTTAGAGGCCGTTTTGGGTCTTGTAGCCCCCAAAAAAATTAAAGAGACCCTAGATGGACACCCGGGAAGGCACTCGTCAAATAAATCGCCCTTCCCGAAAATGTCCTGATTTACCCGTTTTCGTGGACTATTACTCACGCCCAGCCACGTCCCGGGCCCTGGAGTCGGATCTTGCCCAAAATGTATTTAGGGCCTCCTTGGGCCATATGAGGCCCTTTGGAACCATAACATACCCCAAAATAGGGCACCGTATGCCTTCCTATCCGATCTCCGTAATTCCGACCTCCGTAATTTCGACCACTACCGATAACCGACACGGGAAGCCAAAATATAAAGAGATCCTACAGGGACCCCCGAAAAGGCACCTATCAAAAAAATTACCCTGCTCGAAAATGTTCCGATTTACCTGTTTTCATGGACTATTACTCACGCTCAGGCCACTTCCCCGGGCCCGGAGTCAGATCTTGCCCAAAATTGTATTAGGCCCTCCTTGGGCCATATGAGGCCCTTTGGGACCTTAACATACCCCAAAATCGGGCACCAGATGCCTTCCAATCTCACCTCCGTAATTCCGACCAATACCGATAACCGACACGGAAGGCCATTTAGAGGCCCTTTTGGGGCTACAAGCCCCCCTAAAATTTAAAGAGACCCTACAGGGACCCCCGGGAAGGCACCCGTAAAAAATACCCTGCCCGAAAATGTTCCGAATTACCCGTTTTCGTGGACTATTACTCACGCCCCGGACACGTCCCAAGGCCCGGAGTCGGATCTTGCCCAAAAAATTTTTAGGGCCTCCTTGGCCCATATGAGGCCCTTTGAAACCTAAACATGACCCAAAACCAGGCACCAGATGCCTTCCAATCCCACCTCCCTAATTCCGACCAATACCGATTACCGACTCGGGAGGCCATTTAGAGGCCCTTTTGAGGCTTGAAGCCCCCCAAAGCTTACTGAGACCCTGAAGGGACCCCTGGGAAGGCACCCGTCAAAAAACATCACCCTGCCCGAAAATGTCCTAATTTACCCGTTTTCGTAGACTATTACTCATGCCCCGGCCAAGTCCCGGGGGCCGGAGTCGGATCTTGGCCAAAAAAATTTAGGGCCTCCTTGTCCCATATGAGGCCCTTTGGAACCTTAACATGCCCAGAAACCAGGCACCGGATGCCTTGCAATCCCACCTCCGTAATTCCGACCAATACCGATAACCGACTCGGGAGGCCATTTAGTGGCCCTTTTGGGGCTTGAAGCCCCCCAAAATTTACAGAGACCCTATAGGGACCCCCGGGAAGGCACCTGTCATAAACATCACCCTGCCCGAAAATGTTCCGATTTACCTATTTTCGAGGACTATTACTCATGCCCCGGACACGTCCCAGGGACCGAAGTCGGATATTGCCCAAAAAAAATTTAGGGCCTCCTTGGGCCATATGAGGCCCTTTGAAACCTTAACATGACCCAAAACTGGGCACCGGATGCCTTCCAATCCCACGTCTGTAATTCCGACCAATACCGATTACCGACTCAGGAGGCCATTCAGAGGCCCTTTTGGGGCTTGAAGCCCCCCAAAATTTACAGAGACCCTATTGGGACCCCAGGGAAGGCACCCGTCAAAAAAAATCACCCTGCCCGAAAATGTTCTAATTTACACGTTTTCGTGGCATATTTATTACTCACTCCCCGGCCATATCCCGGGGCCCGGAGTCGGATCTTGCCCAAAAATTTTGTAGGGCCATGTGAGGCCCTTTGAAACCATAACATGACCTAAAACGGGGCACCGGATGCCTTCTAATCCCACCTCCGTAATTCCGAACGATACCGATTACCGACTCGGAAGGCCATTAAAAGGCCCATTGGGGCTTGAAGCCCCCTAAAATTTACAGAGACCCTATTGGGACCCCCGGGAAGGCACCCGTCAAAAAAAATCACCCTGCCCGAAAAATGTTCCGATTTACCCGTTTTGGTGGACTATAACTCACGTCGCGGACACGTCCCGTGGCCCGGAGTCGGATGATGCCCAAAATATTTATAGGGCCTCCTTAGGCCATATGAGGCCCTTTGGAACCATAACATACCCCCAAATCGGGCACCGTATGCCTTCCTATCCGAACTCCGTAATTCCGACCTCCGTAATTCTGACCACTACCGATAACCGACACGGGAGGCAAAAATATACAGAGACCCTACAGGGACCCCCGGGAAGGCACCTATCAAAAAAAATTACCCTGCTTGAATATGTTCCGATTTACATGTTTTCATGAACTATTACTCACGCTCAGGCCACGTCCCCGGGCCCGGAGTCGGATCTAGCCCAAAATTGTTTTAGGCCCTCCTTGGGCCATATGAGGCCCTTTAGGACCTTAACATACACCAAAATCGGGCACAGGATGCCTTCCAATCTCACCTCTGTAATTCCGACCAATACCGATAACCGACACGGGAAGCCATTTAGAGGCCCTTTTGGGGCTTGAAGCACCCCAAAATCTACAGAGACCCTATTGGTATCCTAGGGAAGGCACCCGTCTAAAAAAATCACCCTACCCGAAAATGTTCCGATTTACCCGTTTTGATGGATTATTACTCACGCCCCAGCCACGTCCCGGGGCCCGGAGTCGGATCGTGCCCAAAAAAATTTTAGGGCCTCCTTGGGCCATATGAGGCCCTTTGGAACCTTAAAATACCGCAAAATCGGGCACTGGATGCTTTCCAATCCCACCTCCGTAATTCCGACCAATACTGATTACCTACTCGGGAGGCCATTTAGAGGCCCTTTTGGGGCTTGAAGCCCCCCCAAAATTACAGAGACCCTATTGGGACCCTCGGGAAGGCAGTCGTCAAAAAAAAATCACCTTGCCCGAAAGTGTTCGATTTACCCGTTTTCGTGGACTATTACTCACGTCGCGGACACGTCCCGGGGTCCGGAGTCGGATCTTGCCGAAAACATTTTAAGGGCCTCCTTGGGCCATATGAGGCCTTTTGAAACCTTAACATGACCGAAAACCGGGAACCGGATGCCTTCTAATCCCACCTCCGTAATTCCGACCAATACCGATTACCGACTCGGGAGCCATTAAAAGGCCCTTTGGGGCTTGAAGCCCCCAAAATTTACAGAGACCCTATTAGTCCCCCTGGGAAGGCACCCGTCAAATAAATCACCCTGCCCGAAAATGTTCCGATTTACCCGTTTTCGTGGACTATTACTCACGTCGCGGACACGTCCCGGGGCCCGGAGTCGGATGATGCCCAAAATATTTTTGTGGCCTCCTTGGGCCATATGAGGCCCTTTGGAACCTTAACATTTCCCAAAATCGGGCACCGGATGCCTTCCAATCCTACCTCCGTAATTCCGACTAATATCGATAACCGACTCGGGAGGCCATTTAGAGGTCGTTTTGGGGGTTGAAGCCCCCCTAAATCTACAGAGACGCTATTGGGAACCTAGGGAAGGCACCCGTCAAAAAAAATCACCCAACCCGAAAATATTTCGATTTACCCGTTTTCATGGACTATTACTCACGCCCCGGCCACGTCTCAGGGCCCACAGTCCGATCTTGTCCACAAACTTTTTAGGGCCTCCTTGGGACATATGGGCCCTTTGGAACCTTAACATACCCCAAAATCGGTCACCGGATGCCTTCCAATCCCACCTCCATAATACCGACCAATACCGATAACCGACACGGGAGGCCATTTAGAGGCCCTTTTGGGGCTTGAAGCCCCCCAAAATTTAAAGAGACCCAAGATGGACCCCCGGGAAGGAACTCGTCAAAAAAATCGCCCTGCACGAAAATGTTCTGATTTACCCGTTTTCGTGGAGTATTACTCACGCCCCGGCCACGTCCCGGGCCCCGGAGTCGGATCTTGCCCAAAATGTATTTAGGGCCTCCTTGGGCCATATGAGACCCTTTGGAACCATAACATACCCTAAAATCGGGCACCGTATGCCTTCCAATCCGACCTCCGTAATTCCGACCACTACCGATAACCGACACGGGAGGCCAAAATATACAGAGACCCTACAGGGACCCCCGGGAAGGCACCTATCAAGAAAAATTACCCTGCTCGAAAATGTTCCGATTTACATGTTTTCATGGACTATTACTCACGCTCCGGCCACGTCCCCGGACCCGGAGTCGGATCTAGCCCAAAATTGTTTTAGGCCCTCCTTGGGCCATATGAGGCCCTTTAGGACCTTAACATACACCAAAATCGGGCACCGGATGCCTTCCAATCTCACCTCCGTAATTCCGACCAATACCGATAACCGACACGGGAGGCCATTTTGGGGCTTGAAGCCCCCCTAAAATTTAAAGAGACCCTATAGGGACCCCCGGGAAGGCACCCGTCAAAAAAATCACCCTGCCCGAAAATGTTCCGATTTACCCGTTTTCGTGGATTATTACTCACATCGCAGACACGTCCCGGGGCCGGCAGTCGGATCTGGCCCAAAAAATTTTTAGGTCCTCCTTGGCCCATATGAGGCCCTTTGAAACATTAACATGACCCAAAACCAGGCACCAGATGCCTTCCAATCCCACCTCCCTAATTCCGACCAATACCGATAACCGACACGGGAGGCCATTTAGAGGCCCTTTTGAGGCTTGAAGCCACCCAAAATTTACAGCGACCCTATTGGGACCCCTGTGAAGCCACCCGTCAAAAAAAATCACCCTGCCCAAAAATGTTCTGATTTACCCGTTTTCGTGGAATATTTATTACTCACGCCCTGGCCACGTCCCGGGGCCCGGAGTCGGAACTTGCCCAAATATATTTTAGGGCCATATGAGGCCCTTTGGAACCTTAACATACCCCAAAATCGGGCACCGCCTGCCTTCCAATTCCACCTCCGTAATTCCGACCAATACTGATTACTGACTCGGGAGGCCATTTAGAGGCCCTTTTGGGGCTTGAAGCCCCCCAAAAATTATAGAGACCCTATAGGGACCCCTAGGAAGGCACCCGTCAAAAAAAATCACCCAGCCTTAAAATATTCCGATTTACCCGTTTTGGTGGACTATTACTCACGCCCCGGCCAATTCCCGAGGCCCGGAGTCAGATCTTGCCGAATAATTTTTTTGGGCCTCCTTGGGCTATATGAGGCCCTTTGGAACCTTAACATACCCCAAAATCGGGAACCGGATGCCTTCCAATCTCACCTCCGTAATTCCGACCAATACAGATAACCGACACGGGAGGCCATTAATAGGCCCTTTTGGCGCTTGAAGCCCCCCAAAGTTTACAGACACCCTAGAGGGACCCCCGGGAAGGCACCCGTCAAAATAAATCACCCTACCCGAAAATGTCTAGCTTTACCCGTTTTCGTAGACTATTACTCACGCCCCAGCAAATTCCCGGGGGCCGGAGTCGGATCTTGCCCAAAAATGTTTTAGGGCCTCCTTGGCCCATATGAGGCCCTTTGGAACCTTAACATGCCCAGAAACCAGGCACCGGATGCCTTGCAATCCCACCTTAGTAATTCCGACCATTACCGATAACCGACTCGGGAGCCAATTTAGAGGCCCTTTTAGGGCTTGAAGCCCCCAAAATTTACAAAGACCCTATAGGGACCTCAGGGAAGGCACCCTTCATAAAAATCACCCTGCCCGAAAAATGTTCCGATATACTTGTTTCCGTGGACTATTACTCACGCCAAAAAAAGTACCGGGGCCCGGAGTCGGATATTGCCCAAAAAAATATTAGGGCCTCCTTGGGCCACATGAGGCCCTTTGAAACGTTATCATGACCCAAAATCGGGCACCGGATGCCTTCCAATCCCACCTCCGTAATTCCGACCAATACAGATTACCGACTGAGGAGGCCATTTAGAGGCCCTTTTTGGACTTGAAGCCCCCCAAAATTTACAAAGACCATATTGGGAGCCCAGGGAAGGCACCCATCAAAAAAAATCACCCTGCCCAAAAATGTTCTGATTTACCCGTTTTCTTGGAATATTTATTACTCACGCCCCGGACACGTTCCGGGGCCCGGAGTCGGATATTGCCCAAAAATATTTTAGGGCCTCCTTGGGCCATATGAGGCCCTTTGAAACCTTATAATGCCCCAAAATCGGGCACCGGATGCCTTCCAATCCCACCTCCGTAATTCCGACCAATACCGATTACCGACTCAGGAGGCCATTTAGAGGCCCTTTTGGGGCTTGAAGCCCCCCAAAATTTACAGAGACCCTATTTGGACATCAGGGAAGGCACCCGTCAAAAAAAATCACCCTGTCCGAAAATGTTCTGATTTACCCGTTTTCGTGGACTATGTATTACTCACGCCCCGGCCACGTCTCGGGCCCGGAGTCGGATCTTGCCCAAATACTTTGTAGGGCCTCCTTGGGCCATATGAGGCACTTTGAAACCTTAACATGACCTAAAACCTGGCACCGGATGCCTTCTAATCCCACCTCCGTAATTCCGAACAATATCGATTACCGACTCGGGAGGCCATTAAAAGGCCCTTTGGGGCATTAAGCCCCCCAAAATTTACAGAGACCCTACTGGGACCACGGGGAAGGCACCCGTCAAAAAAATCACCCTGCCCGAAAATTTTCTGATTTACCCGTTTTCGTGGACTATTACTCACGCCCCGGACACGTCCCGGGGCCCAGAGTCGGATCTTGTCGACAATTTTTTAGGGCCTCGTTGGGCCATATGAGGCCCTTTGGAACCTTAACATACCCCAAAAACGGGCACCGAATGCCTTCCAATCCCACTTCCGTTATTCCGACCAATACCGATTACCGACTCGGGAGGCCATTTAGAGGCCCTTTTGGGGCTTGAAACCCCCCAAAAATTACTGAGACCCTATTGGGACCCCCGGAAAGGCACTTGTCAAAAAAAATCACCCTGCCCGAAAAAGTTCCGATTTACCCGTTTTCGTGAACTATTACTCACGTCGCGGACAAGTCCCAGGGCCAGGAGTCGGATCTTGCCCAAAAAAAATTTGGGGCCTCCTTGGGCCATATGAGGCCCTTTGAAAGCTTAAAATGACCAAAAATCGGGCACTGGATGCCTTCCAATCTCACCTCCGTAATTACGACCAATATCGATAACCGACACGGAAGGCCATTTAGAGGCTCTTTTGTGGCTTGAAGCCCCCCTAAGTTTACAGAGACCCTAGAGGAACCCCCGAGAACGCACCCGTCAAAAAAATCACCCTGCCCGAAAATGTTCCAATTTACCCGTTTTCGTGGACTATTTCTCACGTCGCGAAACACGTCCCGAGGCCCGTAGTCGGATCTTGCCCAAAAATGTTTTAGGGCCTCCTTGGGCCATATGAGGCCCTTTGGAACCTTAACATGCCCCAAAATCGGGCACCGGATGCCTTCCAATCCATACTCCATAATTCCGACCAATATCGATAACCGAGTCGGGAGGCCATTTAGAGGCCCTTTATGGGCTTGAAGCCCCCATTAAATCTACAGAGACCCTATTGGGATCCTAGGGAAGGCACCCGTCAAATAAAATCACCCTACCCGAAAATGTTCCGATTTACCGGTTTTCGTGGACTATTCACGCCCCGACCACGTCCCGGGACCCGGAGTCGGAACTTGCCCAAATATTTTTTAGGGCCATATGAGGCCCTTTGGAACCTTGACATACCCCAAAATCGGGCACCTGATGCCTTCCAATCCCACCTCCGTAATTCCGACCAATACCGATTACTGACTCGGGAGGCCATTTACAGGCCCTTTTGGGGCTTGAAGCCCCCCAAAATTTACAGAGACCCTATTGGGACCCCTGGGAAGGCACCCGTCAAAAAAAATCACCATGCCCGAAAATGTTCTGATTTACCCGTTTTCGTGGGACTATTTATTACTCACGCCCCGGCCAAGTCTCGGGGCCCCGAGTGGGATCTTTCCCAAAAACTTTGTAGGGCCTCCTTGGGCCATATGAGGCCCTTTGAAACCTTAACATGACCTAAAACCTGGCACCGGATGCCTTCTAATCCCACCTCCGTAATTCCGAACAATATCGATTACCGACTCGGGAGGCCATTAAAAGGCCCTTTGGGGCTTTAAGCCCCCCAAAATTTACAGAGACCCTATTGGGACCCCGGGGAAGGCACCCGTCAAAAAAATCACCCTGCCCGAAAATGTTCTGATTTACCCGTTTTCGTGGACTATAACTCACGCCCGGACACGTCCCGGGGCCCAGAGTCGGATCTTGTCGACAATTTTTTAGGGCCTCCTTAGGCAATATGAGGCCCTTTGGAACCTTAACATACCCCAAAATCGGGCACCGGATACCTTCCTATCTCACCTCCGTAATTCCAACCAATACCGATAACCGACACGGGAGGCCATTAAGAGGCTATTTTGGGGCTTGAAGCCCCCCAAAGTTTACAGACACCCAAGAGGGACCCCCGGGAAGGTACCCATCAAAATAAATCACCCTGCCTGAAAATGTATTGCTTTACCCGTTTTCGTAGACTATTACTCACGCCCGGCCAAGTCCCGGGGACCGGAATCGGATCTTGCCCAAAAATGTTTTAGGGCCTCCTTGGCCCATATGAGGCCCTTTGGAACCTTAACATGCCCAGAAACAAGGCACCGGATGCTTTGCAATCCCACCTCAGTAATTCCGACCATTACCGATAACCGACTCGGGAGGCCATTTAGATGCCCTTTTAGGGCTTGAAGCCCCCCAAATTTACAGAGAACCTATAGGGACCCCCGGGAAGGCACCCGTCATAAAAATCACCATGCCCGAAAAATGTTCCAATTTACTCGTTTTCGTGGACGATATTGCCCCAAAAAAAAATTAGGGCCTCCTTGGGCCACATGAGGCCCTTTGAAACGTTATCATGACCCAAAATCGGGCACCGGATGCCTTCCAATCCCACCTCCGTAATTCCGACCAATACCGATTACCGACTCAGGAGGCCATTTAGAGGCCCTTTTGGGGCTTGAAGCCCCCCAAAATTTACAAAGACCCTATTGGGAGCCCAGGGAAGGCACCCGTCAAAAAAAATCACCCTGCCCGAAAATGTTCTGATTTACCCGTTTTCGTGGACTATTTATTACTCACGCCTAGAGCTGTCAATTCGGGTGTATGGGTTGGGTTTGGGTCGGGTCATGTCGGGTCGGGTGTCGCTCGGGTCGGGTCAAGTTCGGGTATCCGACTAGATAGGTCGGGTCGGGTTTGTGTCGGGTCACTTTCGTGTCGGGTTGGTTCGGGTTTGAATGGCTTCGGGTTCGGTTCGGGATCGGGTCGGGTTGAACCTGGGTCGGGTCAGTTTTGGGTCGGGTTTGGTTCGGATCGGGTTTGGAACAGGTTATGACGGTTAATTTCGGGTCCGGGTAAGGTTCGGGTAGGGTCTATGTCGGTTCGGGTCAACCTCGGATCGGGTCTATGGCGGTTCGGGTCAACCTCTGTTCGGGTCAACCTCGGGTCGGGTTATGCTCGGGTCGGATCAACCTCGGGTCGGGTTTTGTCCGGGTTGGGTCAACCTCGGATCGGGTTATGATCGGGTCAGGTTGAACTCGGATCGGGTTATGCCCGGGTCGGGTCAACTTCGGTTCGGGTTATGCCCGGTCGGGTCAACTTCGGTTCGGGTTATGCCCGGTCGGGTCAACTTCGATTCGGGTTATGCCCGGTCGGGTCAACTTCGGTTCGGGTTATGCCCGGGTTGGGTCAACCTCGGATCGGGTTATGATCGAGTCAGGTTGAACTCGGATCGGTTATGCCCGGGTCGGGCCAACCTCGGTTCGGGTTGGTCAACCTCGGATCGGGTTATGATCGGGTCGAGTTAGCCTAAGATCGGGTCTAGGTCGGGTCGATTTCGTTTCGGGTGTAGGTCGGGTCGATTTCGTTTCAGGTCTAGGTCGGCACGATCTCGGATCCAGTTATGCATAGGTCAAATTATGTTCGAGTCAAGTTAACATCATATCAGATTAGTTCGAGTCAATCAAATTTCGAAACTGGGGATTAATTCGAATTTGAGATATATATATTTATTTAATTATTCGTTATTATTCATTTAATGTATTATTCGCTTTGGAACCGGTTACGTAATAATTTTTATTTTTTTGTTGTTAATTTTGTTAATGTTGTTATAAAGAATGGATAATCAAATGTTATATGTAATTGTTATATTTTTTATTTATTTCTTTTCATTTAATTTTGATTGTTCTATTTAGTAATTTAAGGTAATTTTTTTTGGCTTTTCTTTTGCAGGTGGTCACAAATCACAATGAAGTTTAATTGTAATCAAAATCATATCCACATTGTAATTATGTATTATAGATGTAATTAGCATCTATAAATTTTATTGTGTAAAGTTTAGCTGTAATCAATTTTTTATATAATATGATGACTAACTCCTTTTAAGTTCTTTGAAGTTTATTTGTAATTATATTAGATAGATATTATATTTGATCGAAAGATATTATATTTGAGTGGCGATGACCGATGAGTTTTTTATAATTTAATTTGAGTATGATCGATCGTTAACCAATATAACGACTAACGAGACTATTTGTTAGGTCTTATACCAATAACCACCATTGAACGTTGTCCATTGAAATTGAGATTATGGTTTCGAATATATATATATATATATAAGTGGCGATGAGTTTATAAATTTTATAATTTAGTTGTAGTATGGTCGATCGTTAACCAATATAACGAGACTACTAGTTAAGTCTTATACCAATAAATCAACCACCATTGAACATTGGCCATCGAAATTGAGATTATGTTTCGAAATTGAGGATTATTTCGAATTTGATATATATATATATATATGTGTATATATATTTGATAGAAAGATATTATATTTGAGTGGCGATGACCGATGAGTTTTTTATAATTTAATTTGAGTATGATCGATCGTTAACCAATATAACGACGAACGAGACTATTTGTTAGGTCTTATACCAATAACCACCATTGAACGTTGTCCATTGAAATTGAGATTATGGTTTCGAATATATATATATATAAGTGGCGATGAGTTTATAAATTTTATAATTTAGTTTTAGTATGGTCGATCGTTAACCAATATAACGAGACTACTAGTTAAGTCTTATACCAATAAATCAACCACCATTGAACATTGGCCATCGAAATTGAGATTCTTTTTTGAAATTGAGGATTATTTCGAATTTGATATGTATATATGTGTATATATATAGATAGAAAGATATTATATTTGAGTGGCGATGACCGATGAGTTTTTTATAATTTAATTTTAGTATGATCGATCGTTAACCAATATAACGACGAACGAGACTATTTGTTAGGTCTTATACCAATAACCATCATTGAACGTTGTCCATTGAAATTGAGATTATGGTTTCGAATATATATATATATATATATATATATATATATATATATATATAAGTGGCGATGATTTTATAAATTTTATAATTTAGTTTTAATATTGTCGATTGTTAACCAATATAACGAGACTACTTGTTAAGTCTTATACCAATAAATCAACCACCATTGAACATTGGCCATTGAAATTGAGATTATGTTTCGAAATTGAGGATTAATTCGAATTTGATATATATATATATATATATATATATATATATATATATATATATATTTAGTGGCGATAACCAATGAATTTTTTATATTAGTTTTATTATGATCGATCGTTAGCCAATATAACAACTAACGAGACTACTTGTTAAGTCCTATACCAATAAGGCAATGACCACCATTGAACATTGTCGAATGAAATTGAGATTATGGTTCCGAATATATATATATATATCGATGAGTTTATAAATTTCTAATCTAGTTTTAGTATGGTCGATCGTTAACCAATATAACGAGACTACTTGTTAAGTCTTATACCAATAAATCAACCACCACTGAACATTGGCCATTGAAATTGAGATTATGTTTCGAAATTGAGGATTAATTCGACTTTGATATATATATATATATATATATATATATATATATATATATATATATATATATTTATATATTGAGTGGCGATAACCGATGAGTTTTTTATAATTTAAAGTTAGTATGATCGATCGTTAACCAATATAACGACTAACGAGACTACTTGTTAAGTTTTATACTAATAACCACCAACCATTGAACATGGTCCATTGAAATCGAGATTATGATTTCGAAATTGGGGATTAATTCGAATTTGATATATATATATATATATATATATATATATATATATATGTAAATATTTGAGTAGCGATGAGTGTATAAATTTTCCAATTTAGTTTTAACATGATTGATAGTTTTCGAAATTGAGATTATGGATTGTTTTTCAATATTCATGTTATTTTTGTTTTTGTGTTGCATACAACTTACAAATCACAAATTAAAGAAAATTAATAATAATATTAATAAGATGAATTTTAATAAGGCAAATTAAAGAAGTTTTTTTAAAAACTGTCTTATAAAGAAAAACTCCACTGTAAATTAGTTTACTTTGTTTGATTCTTTACTTGAAAAGTTAAAGGGACAAGGAAGAATGGTAAAGAAATGGGAGGATGAATGTGTATGAGAAAATTATATATAAATATTGTGAATATTTTCAAAACCGTAAATTGCATTATTTCCACTAAAATGATATACATTCTAATACAAACAAAATATTATTAACCACAAATAAAAATACAAATATTATAAGGTATGAAGTGTTATTGAACTCTTGTAATTTTTTTGTTAATTTATTGAACTATTGCATTATTATTTGCACTGAGATGGGCCGGTCCACTCCCATTTCCCACTCCCATTTCCCACACCCTTCACTATATAATGAAAAACCCTAGCTCACACACTCTTTTCCCTCACATACTCCTCAGTCCTCACTCTTCTCTCTCACTCTTCTCTCTCACTCTCTCACAATCTCACTCTTCTCTCTCACTCTCTCACAATCTCACTCTTCTGATCTTCTCTCTCACTCTTCTCTCTCACTCTCTCACAGTCTCACTCTTCTGATCTTCTCTCTCACTCTTCTCTCTCACTCTCTCACAATCTCAGTTTCTAATCTCACACCTAACTCTCTCAACCCTAACTGATTCTCACGCCGAAGCTGCACTTCAAGTTCAACTCTTCAAGTCTTCATCACAATCTTCAACTCACTATCTCTCAACAAAAACACTTGTTTACTCAACTGAATCGCCGGATTCAACTCAATCGCCGGTAAATATTCAATCGTTTCGAGTTTTTAAAAAACCTGGTTTAGTTTATTTTTCAAACATTGTTTTCGTTTTTTTCATTTTTTTCTTTTCTGTTTTTATTTGATTTTCGTTTTCGATATACATTTTCGTTTTTCTTTTCCTTTCCAATTTCATTTCGTTTTTCTTTTCATATTATACAAATTTTCGTTTTTAAATTGAAAATGAAAATGAAAAAGATCTTCTATCTAAACACTGATTTTCGATATTCATTTTCGTTTTCTTTTCATTTCCAATTTCATTTCCTTTTTTCTTTTTCGTATTATACAAATTTTCGTTTTTAAATTGGAAATGAAAATGAAAAAGATCTTCTCTCTAAACACTGATTTTCGTTTTTCATTTTCGTTTTTCTTTTCATTTCCAATTTCGTTTTTCTCTTAATATTATACGAACATTTTCGTTTTAAAATTGGAAATGAAAATGAAAAAGATCTTCTCTTTCTAAAGACTGATTTTCGTTTATTTCGCCCCCTTTTTCGTTTCTGTATTCCGTTTCTTTTATTTAGGTTTTTTCGTTTTTCTTTTTACTTTCATTTTAGTTTTTCATTTTATTGTCGTTTTCATTTCCAACTCTTCTTTTTTCGTTTCAAATTACAAAATACTTGTGTTCATCCAAATTTGATTTTCATTTTCGTTTATTTATATTTCAGAACATAATTTTTCTTCTTTTTAACTTTTTAAAATTAGTTTTACAATTCGTTTGAGAAGAAACCGGTTTAACATTTTAAAAACCGGTCTGACATTAATTTTTCTCGTCCATTTTTACAGTTGAAACCGGTTTAATATTTATAAAACCGGTTCATGGTCTGACAAGACCACACTAAATCCAGCATGAACTATTTAAAACCGGGTTCAATATTTTTTGAACCGGGTTTGAATAAGTTCTCAATTAAAAGGGATTCAAACCAAAATTAAACGGGCACCAATAAGTTATAAAACGGGTTTGTACCGTTTTAAAACCCGTATTTAATCGGTTTGTCTTCCTTGTTTTTTTATTAACTCATTCGGGTATCAAACAAATTTAAAACGGGTATTCACTATTACTAAAACGGTTTCGAACCGTTTATAATCCCGTCATTGAACCCGAATTGAAATTATATCATGTTTCATTTATTGTTTATTTCCATGATCCGGATCTGGTCCTTCCATGATCCGGATCTGGTCCTTCCATGATCCGGAGTTGGTCCTTCCATGATCCGAATCTGGTCCCTTTTTTATTATTGTTTTAATTGTAATTTATTTATTAACTTGTTACACAATTGATGTATTTATTCATTTTGGAATCGGTGATGTAATAAATTTTATATTTAATGTTGTTAATGTTGTTATAAGGAATGGATAATCAAGTGTTATATATAAATTTCATATGTTTATTATTCATTTGTTTATGTAGTTATAAAGAATGGAATATCAAATGTCTGGAATTGAACGTGATTATCAACAAGGTATAAAATTTTACTAATAAGTAATACTCTTAAATTAATAAAATTAATGTAATGATTATATAATTCTTGTAATTAGGGCTTCGTGCTCTTGAAAATGAAGACAATGATGTTGGTGATGTGATGACACCAACATCAGCTGCCAATGCAGTTTTGCAACAATTTCCTTCTGACGAAGCCACCAAACGTAAAGCTCCGGTATGGAGGGAGTTTGACATTTATTATAGTATTGATGGTTTACTAAAGTTTGCTGTTTGCAAACATTGCAAAAACACGAAGTATAATGCTCAAGGTAAAGATGGAACTTCGAACTTGAAAAGACATTTAAAGGTTTGTGTTGTATATCTACAAAAAGAAATTCCTCCAAATGAAATAAGGTACGATCATAAAATTTATTGTCAAAAGTTTGCAAGGTGTATTATGTTACATGGTTATTCTTTAAGTATGGTTGAGCATGAAGGTATTCGGGATTTGCATTTTTGGTTAATTCCTGCTTGTCAAACTGTTTGTCGTAATACCATTTTGAAATATTGTGTTTTAGAACATGATACTTTAAAAGGTTTTTTAAAAAATACCCTTGCTTCATTGTCTAGTAAAGTTTGTCTAACTTGTGATATTTGGTCTGCTATCAAATATCGTTCATTTCTTACATTGACTGTTCATTTTATTGATAATTCTTGGAATTTAAAATCTAGAGTTTTAAGTTTTATTCATTTTTCACCTCCTCACACTGGAGAGGAAACTTTTTCTACAGTTTTGGGTTTGATTAAGGAATGGGGTCTTGAAAGAAAAATTATTTCTTTAACTTGTGATAATGCATCAAGTATGGATGTCATGGTTGGTGATTTGAAAACCACGTTGAATCAAATTTCAAAACTTCCTTGTGAAGGTGAATATTTTCATATACGATGTGCTGCTCATATTTTAAATTTGATTGTTACTGATGGTTTTAAAGTTATTGATGAGGCCATAATAAAACTTAGATCAAATTGTAAATATGTTGCTGGATCTGAACCAAGAATACTCCGTTTTGAAGAGTGTCTTATTGAATTTGGTTTTAGTACTAAAAAGTCTTTGCTTTTGGATTGTTGTACACGTTGGAATTCTGCTTATTTAATGATTGAGAGGTGTTTAGAGTTACGAACTGCAGTAGTAATGTTTGGTGAAAGAGAGCGAAATTATCAATACATTATGACTGATGAAGAATGGGAAAAAGTTGAAAAAATTTGTGATTTTTTAGAACCATTTTATCAAATTACAGTTTTGTTTTCTGGTTCAGATTATCCTACTGCAAATCTTTACTTAGGTAATATTTTTAAAATTCATTCTGTTTTACTTAAAAGTTCTGTTTCTTTGGATCCTGTTATTCAAAAAATGGCTGTTCCAATGCTTACAAAATTTGATAAGTATTGGAAAAATTATTCAACTGTTTTATCTTTTGCTGCCATTCTCGACCCTCGTTTAAAAATGCAATATTTGCGTCATATTTTTCAAAGTTTAAATGATGTTAATGTTGAGTTGAGGCTTAAAAAGATTCTTGATGATTTTGTTGTTTTATACAATCACTACAAGCAACCGTCTACAATTTGTTCTTCGTATGGGAGCACAAGTGGTGAACATGTACACAAGAAAAATAAGACATATGAGGTAATTAGTTTTATAATCATGTTTTGTGACCTGGATTTTATTTGGTTTGTGTTTGTAATTTTTTTTCTTATATATTTTAGGATTATTTTGAACAAGTTGAATCGACTGATTCGAACAAATCCGAACTTGATATATATCTTGGTGAATCATTGAAACGAAGAGATCCCGATGTTGAACTCGATATTTTAAAATATTGGAGTTCTAGACAAACTGACTTTCCAATTCTGTCTGCAATTGCGAAAGATTTACTTGCAATACCAATAACTTCCGTTGCATCAGAATCCTCTTTTAGTATGGGAGGAAGAATTCTGAATCGATCGAGGAGAGTTTATCGGATGATAATGTTGAAGCGTTGGTTACTACACAAAACTGGTTGTATGGTTATGGCAAGGATGAAAAACTTGCTATTGAAATTGTGAGAAAATCTGTTGTTGAGGATAATTCATTAGTCCAAAGCAGTGTAAATCATAGTGATTCTTGTGCTGTGTGAGAATTGTAGTCTTTCCTCCAAGCAAATTTTGTGACAGTTTGCATTTGTTGTTCACATGATCCTCCATTTTTGTTAGTCATATAAAGGTAAGTAATGTCCTTTAAGATGTTTGACTTATTAGAAATTTTGTTACCCTTGGATAATCATTGTTGGATACAGTTTCTTATTTATCTTAATGATATCGAGACTTGATTCCCATGATATATCCTTGCCGGCAGCAATTTCCAATATTGTTTAAGCATTCTTATTGTGATGTTTTGCTCGATGATGAAATTGCTGGTATCTTGGGTTTCCATGATATAAGATTTGAGAGCATTTTTTCTTATTTCTTTTTTCATTTAATACTAATTGTTTTATTTAGAAGTATTTTGTAATCTTAATTTTTTGTTTATTGTTTTGCAGATGATCACAATGTATGGGCTCAATCTTTTCTATATTATAATTTTGTATTTAAGATTTAGTTAGTATGAAGAAATTTTGTAGTATAAAGTTGAATTGTAATCATTTTTTATATAATATGAATACTAAGTTCATTGAAGTTCTTTGATGTTTATTTGTAATGAAATTTTTATATATATATTTTAGTTATTTATTTTAGGTGTAAGTTAGTATGTACAATTTTTATAAGATAAATTATAATTGTAATCAACTTTTTCATATTACCGCAATTACCAAGTTTTTTTTTTAATTTCTTTGATGTTTATTTGTAACCAAATATATATATATAATTAGTTATTGTCTATATAATTCATAATTTGAATATATATTTAAGGTTTTAATTTGAACTAAAAAGTAAACAGTATATAATTACAATCCTTTTACCATATAAATTCTTAATTGACGCTAACTTTTGGAACATTGTAAATACTATTATTATTTTTTTATTTGAGGTAATGTAGAATTATTACTATTTTAGAAAAATATTCACAAAATATCATTAAATTAAAATATTAATTTGAATATTCAATTAGGATATCTTGTGAAGCTATATATTGAATATTCAAACTAAATTAAGAGATAATAAATCATATACAGAAGGAATTTGTGTTTTTTTTGGATTAAATAATTATTTTAATTTAGTTGAACTAAGTATTTTTGAATCAATTAAGTGATTATGTTCCTCTTTTATAGATATTGTTAATTTCTAAGAAAATTCAAAGTTGGGAAGATTGAAATATTCAATACTTGAAAATAATTTAAAATATTATAAATTTCATAAATCTCTTAAATAATCACTAGTATTGAATCAAATTCTAGATTTTCATAAAAAATAATGATTTGAATTACGGGTTGAGATGAATATATAATTTAGAATATTAAATTGGAATATTTAATTAAGGTTATTGGGAAGAAGTAGTGTTCAATGTTTTATTGTTGAGGGTTTAAATTAAAAATTTTGAGTAAAATAATTTAATAAAATAATCATGATCGTTCGGGTTATATTTGGGTTAGGTCTTGATCTGATCGGTCACAGACTCACAATCATGTCGGGTCATGATCGGTTCGGGTCAAATTTGGGTCGGGTCATGATCGGGTCGGGTTGAGGTCAGGTCGAGTCATGTTTGGGTCGGGTCATAATCAGGTCGGGTTGAGGTCAGGTCGGGTCATGATCGGGTCGGGTTGAGGTCAGGTCGGGTCGTGATCGGGTCGGGTTGAGGTCAGGTCGGGTCGTGATCGGGTCGGGTTGAGGTCGGGTCGGGTCATGATCGGGTCGGGTCATAATCAGGTCGGGTTGAGGTCAGGTCGGGTCATGATCGGATCGGGTTGAGATCAGGTCGGGTCATGATCGGGTTGGGTTGAAGTCAGGTCGGGTCATGATCGGGTCAGGTTGAGGTCAGGCCGGGTCATGATCGGTTCGGGTTGAGGTCAGGTCGGGTCATGATCGGGTCGGGTTGAAACCGAGTTTCATCGGGTAAATTCGGATATGGGTTGAGTGCAGGTCGGGTTCAGGTCAACAATTGTCGTGTGGATTCGGTTACAGGTTGAGGTCGGGTCGGGTGCGGGTCGGGTCAGGTCGAAGATTGTCGGGTGTCATTCGGTTACGGGTTGAGCTCGGGTCGGGTGCAGGTCGGACTCGGGTGTATCATTTCTCGGGTCGGATCGGGTCAGTTCCGGGTCGGGTTCGGTTGAAAATCCTGGAGCAGGTCAGCTTTTGACAGCTCTACTCACGCCCTGGACACGTCCCGGGGCCCGGAGTCGGATATTGCCCAAAAAAATTTTAGGGCCTCCTTCGGCCATATGAGGCCCTTTGAAACCTTATAATGTCCCAAAATCGGGCACCGAATGCCTTCCAATCCCACCTCCGTAATTCCAACCATTACCGATTACCGACTCAGGAGGCCATTTAAAGGCCCTTTTGGGGCTTGAAGCCCCCCAAAATTTACAGAGACCCTATTTGGACCCCAGGGAAGGCACCCGTCAAAAAAAATCACCCTGCCCGAAAATGTTCTGATTTACCCTTTTCGTGGAATATTTATTACTCAGTCCCGGCCACGTCTCGGGGCCCGGAGTCGGATCTTGCCAAAAAACTTTGTAGGGTCTCCTTGGGCCATATAAGGCCCTTTGAAACCTTAACATGACCTAAAACCTGGCACCGGATGCCTTCTAATCCCACCTCCGTAATTCTGAACAATATCGATTACCGACTCGGGAGGCCATTAAAAGGCCCTTTGGGGCTTTAAGCCCCCCAAAATTTATAGAGACCCTATTGGGACCCCGGGAAGGCACCTGTCATAAAAAGCACCCTGCCCGAAAATGTTCTGATTTACCCGTTTTCGTGGACTATTACTCACGCACAGGACACGTCCCGGGGCCCAGGGTCGGATCTTGTCGACAATTTTTTAGGGCCTCCTTGGGCCATATGAGGCCCTTTGGAACCTTAACATACCCCAAAATCGGGCACCGAATGCCTCCCAATCCAACCTCCGTTATTCCGACCAATACCGATTACCGACTCGGGAGGCCATTTAGAGGCCCTTTTGGGGCTTGAAGCCCCCCAAAATTTAAAGAGACCCTTTAGGGACCCCCGCGAAGGCACCCGTCATAAAAAACACCCTGCCCAAAAATGTTCTGATTTACCCGTTTTCGTGGACTATTACTCACACCCTAGACACGTCTTGGGGCCAGGAGTCGGATATTGCCCAAAAAAATTTAGGGCCTCCTTGGGCCATATGAGGCCCTTTGAAACCTTAACATTACCCAAAACCGGGCACCTGCATTCCAATCCCACCTCCGTAATTCCGACCAATACTGATTACCGACTCAGGAGGCCATTTAGATACCCTTTTGGGGCTTGAAGCCCCACAAAATTTACAGAGACCCTATTGGGACCCTAGGAAAGGCACCCGTCAAAAAAAATCACCCTGCCCGAAAATGTTCTGATTTACTCGTTTTCGTGGACTATTTATTACTCACGCCCCGAACACGTTCCTGGGCCCGGAGTCGGATATTACCCAAAAATATTGTAGGGCCTCCTTGGGC
The DNA here is from genome assembly GCA_947645195.1 of Patellifolia procumbens. Lineage (NCBI taxonomy): Eukaryota > Viridiplantae > Streptophyta > Magnoliopsida > Caryophyllales > Amaranthaceae > Patellifolia > Patellifolia procumbens. The sequence goes on along the minus strand of CANSGD010000261.1, from coordinate 222,129 downwards.
CATATGAGGCCCTTTGGAACCTTAACATGCCCCAAAACTGGGCACCAGATGCTTTCCAATCCCACCTCCGTAATTCTGACCAATACCTATAACCGACTAGGGAGGCCATTTAGAGGCCCTTTTGGGGCTTGAAGCCCCCCAAAATTTACAGAGACCCTATTGGGACCCCAGAGAAGGCACCCGTCAAAAAAATCACCCTGCCCTAAAATGTTCTGATTTACCCGTTTTCGTGGACTATTTATTACTCACGCCTCGGCCACGTCTCGGGGCCCGGAGTCGGATCTTGCCAAAAAACTTTGTAGGGCCTCCTTGGGCCATATGAGGCCCTTTGAAACCTTAACATGACCTAAAACCTGGCACCGGATGCCTTCTAATCCCACCTCCGTAATTCCAACCAATATCGATTACCGACTCGGGAGGCCATTAAAAGGCCCTTTGGGGCTTTAAGCCCCCCAAAATTTACAGAGACCCTATTGGGACCTCGAGGAAGGCACCCGTCAAAAAAATCACCCTGCCCGAAAATGTTGTGATTTACTCGTTTTCGTGGACTATTACTCACGCCCCGGACACGTCCCGGGGCCCATAGTCGGATCTTGTCGACAATTTTTTAGGGCCTTCTTGGGCCATATGAGGCCCTTTGGAACCTTAACATACCCCAAAATCGGGCACCGGATGCCTTCCTATCTCACCTCCGTAATTCCAACCAATACGGATAACCGACACGGGAGGCCATTAAGAGGCCCATTTGGGGCTTGAAGCCCCCCAAAGTTTACAGACACCCAAGAGGGACCCCCGGGAAGGTACCCGTCAAAATAAATCACCCTGCCTGAAAATGTCTTGCTTTACCCGTTTTCGTAGACTATTACTCACGCCCCGGCCAAGTCCCGGGGGCCGGAGTCGGATCTTGCCCAAAAATGTTTTAGGGCCTCCTTGGCCCATAAGAGGCCTTTTTGAACCTTAACATGCTCAGAAACCAGGCACCGGATGCCTTGCAATCCCACCTCAGTAATTCCGACCATTACCGATAACCGACTCGGGAGGCCATTTAGAGGCCCTTTTAGGGCTTGAAGCCCCCAAAATTTACAGAGACCCTATAGGGACCCCCGGGAAGGAACCCGAATAAAAATCACCATGCCCGAAAAATGTTCCGATTTACTCGTTTTCGAGGACGATATTGCCCAAAAAAAAATTATGGCCTCCTTCGGCCACATGAGGCCCTTTGAAACGTTATCATGACCAAAAATCGGGCACCGGATGCCTTCCAATCCCACCTCCGTAATTCCGACCAATACCGATTACCGACTCAGGAGGCCATTTAGAGGCCCTTTTGGGGCTTGAAGCCCCCCAAAATTTACAGAGACCCTATTGGGAGCCCAGGGAAGGCACCCGTAAAAAAAATCACCTTGCCCGAAAATGTTCTGATTTACCCGTTTTCGTGGACTATTTATTACTCACGCCCCGGACACGTCCCAGGGCCCGGAGTCGGATATTACCCAAAAAAATTTTAGGGCCTCCTTGGGCCATATGAGGCCCTTTGAAACCTTATAATGCCCCAAAATCGGGCACCGGATGCCTTACAATCCCACCTCAGTAATTCCGACCATTACCGATTACCGACTCCGGAGGCCATTTAGAGGCCCTTTTGGGGCTTGAAGCCCCCCAAAATTTACAGAGACCCTATTTGGACCCCAGGGTAGGCACCCGTCAAAAAAAATCACCCTGCCCGAAAATGTTCTGATTTACCCGTTTTCGTGGACTATTTATTACTCACCCCCGGCCACGTCTCGGGGCCCGGAGTCGGATCTTGCCAAAAAACTTTGTAGGGTCTCCTTGGGCCATATGAGGTCCTTTGAAACCTTAACATGACCTAAAACCTGGCACCGGATGCCTTCTAATTTCACCTCCGTAATTCCGAACAATATCGATTACCGACTCGGGAGGCCATTAAAAGGTCCTTTGGGGCTTTAAGCCCCCCAAAATTTACAGAGACCCTATTGGGACCCCCGGGAAGGCACCCGTCCAAAAAATCACCCTGCCCGAAAAATGTTCTGATTTACCCGTTTTCGTGGACTATTACTAACGCCCCGGACACGACCCGGGGCCCAGAGTCGGATCTTGTCGACAATTTTTTAGGGCCTCCTTGGGCCATATGAGGCCCTTTGGAACCTTAACATACCCCAAAATCGGGCACCGAATGCCTTCCAATCCCACCTCCGTTATTCCGACCAATACCGATTACCGACTCGGGAGGCCATTTAGAGGCCCTTTTGGGGCTTGAAGCCCCCCAAAATTTAAAGAGACCCTTTTGGGAGCCCCGGGAAGGCACCCGTCATAAAAAACACCCTGCCAAAAAATGTTCTGATTTACCCGTTTTCGTGGACTATTACTCACACCCCGGACACGTCTCCGGGCCCGGAGTCGGATATTGCCCAAAAAAAATTTCGGGCCTCATAGGGCCATATGAGGCCCTTTGAAACTTGAAGCCCCCCAAAATTAAAAGTGTCCCTTGAGGGACCCCCGGGAAGACACCCGTAAAAAAAATCACCCTGCCCGATAATGTCCCGATTTACCCGTTTTCGTGGACAATTACTCATGCCCCGGCCACGTCCCAGGGCCTAACTCTGATTATGTCCAAAATTTATTTAGGGCCTCCTTGGCCCATATAACGCCCTTTGGAACCTTAACATGCCCCAAAACCGAGAACCGGATGCCTTCCAAACCCACCTCCGTAATTCCGACCAATACTGATAACCGACTCGGGAGGCCATTTAGTGGCCCTTTTCGGGCCAGAAGCCCCCTAAAATTTACAGAGAGCCTATTGGGACCCCCGGGAAGGCACCCGTCAAAAAAATCACCCTCCCCGAAAATATTCCGATTTACCCGTTTACGTGGCGTATTACTCACGCCACGAACACGTCCCGGGGCCCGGAGTCGGATCTTGCCCATAAAAATTTTAGGGCCTCCTTGGGCCATATGAGGCCCTTTGAAACCTTAACATGACCCAAAACCGGGCACCGGATGCCTTCCAATCCTACCTCCGTAATTCCGACCAATACCGATTACCGACTCGAGAGGCTATTTGAGCACCCCCAAAATTTACAGAGACCCTATTGCGACCCCCGAGAAGGAACCCGTCATAAAAAATCACCCATCCCAAAAATGTTCTGATTTACCCGTTTTCGTGGACTATTACTCACACCCCGGCCACGTCCTTGGACCCGGAGTCGGATCATGCCCACAATTTTTAGGGCCTCCTTGGGCCATATGACGCCCTTTGGAACCTTAACATGCCCCAAACCGGGCACCGGATGCTTTCCAATCCCACCTCCGTAACTCCGACCAATACCGATAACTTACTCGGGAGGCCATTGAGAGGCCCTTTTAGGGCTTGAAGCCCCCCAAAATTTACAGAGACCCTAGAAGGACCCCAAGGAAGGCACCCGTCAAAAAAAATCACCCTGCCCGAAAATTTCCCGATTTACCCGTTTTCGTGGACTATTACTCACGCCCTGGCCACGTCCCAGGGCCCAAAGTTGGATCATGCCCAAAAATTTTGTAGGGCCTCCTTGGCCCATATAAAGCCCTTTGGAACCTTAACATGCCCCAAAACCGACCACCGAATGCCTTCCAATCCCACCTCCGTAATTCCGACATATACCGATAACCGACTCTGGAGGCCATTTAGAGGCCCTTTTCGGCCAGAAGCCCCCCAAAATTTACAGAGCCCCTAATGGGACCCCCTTGAAGGCAACCGTCAAAAAAATCACCCTCCCAAAAATGTTCCGATTTACCTTTTTTGTGGACTATTACTCACGCCCCGGACATGTCCCGGGGCCTGGAGTCGAATCTTGCCCAAAATGTTTTTAAGGCCTCCTTGGGCCATATGAGGCCCTTTGAAACCTTAACATGACCCAAAACCGGGCACCGGATGCCTTCCGAACCCACCTCCGTAATTCCGACCAATACCGATTACCGATTCGGGAGGCCATTTAGAGGCCCTTTTGGGGCTTGAAGCCCCACAAAACTTACAGAGACCCTAATGGGACCCCCGGGAAGGCACCCATCATAAAAAATCACCCTACCAAAAAACGTTCTGATTTACACTTTTTCGTGGACTATTACTCACGCCCCGGCCACGTCCCGGGGCCCGGTGTCGGATCTTGCCCACAATTTTTAGGGCATCCTTGGCCCATATGAGGCATTTTGGAACCTTAAGATTCCCCCAAACCGAGCACCGAATGCCTTCCAATCCCACCTCCGTAATTCCGACCAATACCGATAACCGACTCTGGAGGCCATTTAGAGGCCCTTTTGGGGCTTGAAGCCCCCAAAACTTTAAAGAGACCCTATGGGGACCCCCGGGAAGGCACCCGACAAAAAAAATCACCCTGCCCAAAAATGTTCTGATTTACCTGTTTTCGTGGGCTATTACTCACGCCCCGGCCACGTCTCGGGGCCCAGGGTCGGATCTTGCCCACAATATTTTAGGGCCTCCTTGAGCCATATGAGGCCCTTTGGATCCTTAACATGCTTCAAAACCGGGCACCGGATACTTTCCAATTCCACCTCCGTAATTCCGACTAATACCGATAACCAACTCGGGAGGCCATTTCTAGACCGTTTTGGGGCTTGAAGCCCCCTAAAATTTACAGAGACCCTATTGGGACCCCCGGGAAGGCACCCGTTAAAAAAAATCACCCTGCCCAAAAATGTTACGATTTACTCGTTTTCGTGGACTATTACTCACTCCCTGGACACGTCTTGGGGCCCGGAGACGGATCTTGCCCAAAAAAATTTTAGGGCCAGTTGGGCCATATGAGGCCCTTTGAAACCTTAACATGACCCAAAACCGGGCACCGAATGCCTTCCATTCCCACCTCCGTAATGCCGACCAGTACCAATTAGCGACTCGTAAGGCCATTTAGAGGTCCTTTTGGGGCTTGAAGCCCCCAGAATTTTACAGAGACCCTATCGGGACCCATGGGAAGGCACCCGTCAAAAAAATAACCCTGCCCGAAAATTTTCTGATTTATCCGTTTTCGTGGACTATTACTCACACCCCGGCCACGTCCTGGGGCCCGGAGTCGGCTTTTGCCCACAATTTTTTAGGGCCTCCTTGAGCCATTTGAGGCCCTTTGAAACCTTAACATACCCCAAAATTTGGCACCGGATGCCTTCCAATCCCACCTCCGTAATTCTGACCAATATCGATAACCGACACGGGAGGCCATTTAGAGATCCTTTTGGGGCTTGAAGCCCCCCAAATTTAAAAGAGACCCTTGAGGGACACTCGGGAAGACACCCGTAAAAAAAATCACCCTGCCCGATAAGGTCCCGATTTACCCGTTTTCGTGGACAATTACCCATGCCCCGGCCACGTCTAAGGGCCTAAGTCGGATTATGCCCAAAATTTATTTAGGGCCTCCTTGGCCCATATAAAGCCCTTTGGAACCTTAATATGGCCCAAAACCGAGAACCGAATGCCTTCAAAACCCACCTCCGTAATTCCGACCAATACCGATAACCGACTCGGGAGGCCATTTAGTTGCGCTTTTCGGGCTAGAAGCCCCCTAAAATTTACAGAGAGCCTATTGGGACCTCCGGGAAGGCACCGTCAAAAAAATCACCCTCCCCGAAAATGTTCTGATTTACCCGTTTACGTGGCGTATTACTCACGCCACGAACACGTCCCGGGGCCCGGAGTCGGATCTTGCGCATAAAAATTTTAGGGCCTCCTTGGGCCATATGAGGCCCTTTGAAACCTTAACATGAGCCAAAACCGGGCACCAGATGCCTTCCAATCCTACCTCCGTAATTCCGACCAGTACCGATTACCGACTCGGGAGGCCATTTAAGGCCCCGAAAAATTTACAGAGACCCTATTAGGACCCCTGAGAAGGCACCCGTCATAAAAAATCACCCTGCCCAAAAATGTTCTGATTTACCCGTTTTCGTGGACTATTACTCACACCCCCGCCACGTCCCGGGACCCGGAGTCGGATCATGCCCACAATTTTTAGGGCCTCCTTGGCCATATGAGGCCCTTTGGAACCTTTACATGCCCCAAACCGGGCACCGGATGCTTTCCAATCCCACCTCCGTAACTCCGACCAATACCGATAACCGACTCGGGAGGCCATTGAGAGGCCCTTTTAGGGCTTGAAGCCCCCCAAAATTTACATAGACCCTAGAGGGACCCCAAGGAAGGCACCCGTCAAAAAAATCACCCTGCCCGAAAATTTCCCGATTTACCCGTTTTCGTGGACTATTGCTCACGCCCTGGCCACGTCCCAGGGCCAAAAGTCGGATCATGCCCAAAAATTTTGTAGGGCCTCCTTGGGCCATATAAAGCTCTTTGGAACCTTAACATGCCCCAAAACCGACCACTGAATGCTTTCCAATCTAGCCTCCGTAATTCCGACATATACCGATAACCTACTCTGGAGGCCATTTAGAGCCCTTTTCGGCTAGAAGCCCCCCAAAATTTACAGAGCCCCTAATGGGACCCCCGGGAAGGCAATCGTCAAAAAAATCACCCTCCCAAAAATGTTCCGATTTATCTTTTTTCTGGACTATTACTCACGCCCCGGACATGTCCCGGGGCCTGGAGTCGAATCTTGCCAAAATATTTTTAGGGCCTCCTTGGGCCATATGAGGACCTTTGAAACCTTAACATGACCCAAAATCGGGCACCGGATGCCTTCCAATCCCACCTCCGTAATTCCGACCATTACCGATTACCGACTCAGGAGGCCATTTAGAGGCCCTTTTGGGGCTTGAAGCCCCCAAAAATTTACAGAGACCCTATTTGGACCCCAGGGAAGGCACCCGTCAAAAAAAATCACCCTGCCCGAAAATGTTCTGATTTACCCATTTTCGTGGACTATTTATTACTCACCCCCGGCCACGTCTCGGGGCCCGGAGTCGGATCTTGCCAAAAAACTTTGTAGGGTCTCCTTGGGCCATATGAGGCATTTTGGAACCTTAACATACCCCAAACCGAGCACCGGATGCCTTCCTATCCCACCTCCGTAATTCCGACCAATACCGATAACCGACTCGGGAGGCCATTTAGAGGCCCTTTTGGGGCTTGAAGCCCCAAAAATTTACAGAGACCCTAGAGAGACCCTCGGGAAGGTACCTGTAAAGAAAAATCACCCTGCCCGGAAATTTTCCGATTTACCCGTTTTCGTAGACTATTACTCACGCCCTGGTCACGTCCCGGGGCCCAAAGTCGGATCATGCCCAAAATGTTTTTAGGGCCTCCTTGGGCCATATGAGGCCCTTTGAAACCTTAACATGACCCAAAACCGGGCACCGGATGCCTTCCTATGCCACCTCCGTAATTCCGACCAATACCGATTACCGATTCGGGAGGCCATTTACAGGCCCTTTTGGGGCTTGAAGCCCCCCAAAATTTACAGAGACCCTATTGGGACCCCCGGGAAGGTACCCGTCATAAAAAATCACCCTGCCCAAAATATGTTTTGATTTACCCTTTTTCGTGGACTATTACTCAAGCCCCGGCCACGTCCCGGGGCCCGGAGTCGGATCTTGCCCACAATTTTTAAGGTTTCCTTGGCCCATATGGCCATATGAGGCATTTTCGAACCTTAACATACCCCAAACCGAGCACCGGATGCCTTCCAATCCCACCTCCGTAATTCCGACCAATACCGATAACCGACTCGGGAGGCTATTTAGAGGCCCTTTTGGGGCTTGAAGCCCCCAAAAATTTACAGAGACCCTAGATAGACCCTCGGGAAGGTACCTGTAAATAAAAATCACCCTGCCCGGAAATTTTCCGATTTACCCGTTTTCGTGGACTACTACTCACGCCCTGGCCACGTCCCGTGGCCCATAGTCGGATCATGCCCCAAAATGTTGTTAGGGCCTCCTTGGGCTATATAAAGCCCTTTGGAACCTTAACGTGCCCCAAAACCGAGCACCGGATGCCTTCCAATCCCATCTCCGTAATTTCGACCAATACCGATAACTGACTCGAGAGGCCATTCAAAAGCCATTTTCATGCCAGAAAATGTTCCGATTTAACCGTTTACGTGGACTATTACTCACGCCACGAACACGTCCCGGGGCCTGGAGTCAGATCTTGCCCAAAAATATTTTAGGGCCTCTTTGGGCCATATGAGGCTCTTTGAAACCTTAATATGACCCAAAACCGGGCACCGGATGCCTTCCAATCCCACCACCTTAATTCCGACCAATACCGATTACCGACTCGGTAGGCCATTTAGAGGCCCTTTTGCGGCTTGAAGTCCCCCAAAATTTACAAACACCCTATTGGGACCCCTGAGAAGGCACCCGGAAAAAAAAATCACCCTGCCCAAAATGTTCTGATTTACCTGTTTTCGTGGACTATTACTCACGCCCCGGCCACGTCCCGGGGCCCGTAGTCGGATCTTGCCCACAATATTTAGGGCCTCCTTGGCCATATGAGGCCCTTGGGAACCTTAACATGCTTCAAAACCGGGCACCGGATGCTTTCCAATTCCACCTCCGTAATTCCGACTAATACCGATAACCAACTCGGGAGGCCATTTCGAGGCCCTTTTGGGGCTTGAAGCCCCCCTAAAATTTACAGAGACCCTATTGGGACCCCCCGGGAAGACACCCGTCAAAAAAATCACCCTGCCCAAAAATGTTACGATTTACCTGTTTTCGTGGACTATTACTCACTCCCCGGACACGTCCCGGGGCCCGGAGACGGAACTTGGCCAAAAAAATTTAGGGCCAGTTGGGCCATATGAGGCCCTTTAAAACCTTAACATGACCCAAAACCGGGCACCGGATGCCTTCCAATCCCACCTCCGTAATGCCGACCAATACCAATTACCGACTCGTAAGGCAATTTAGAGGTCCTTTTGGGGCTTGAAGCCCCCCAAAATTTTCAGAGACCCTATCGGGACCCCAGGGAAGGCACCCGTCAAAAAAATAACCCTGCCAGAAAATGTTCTGATTTATCCGTTTTCGTGGACTATAACTCAAGCCCCGGCCACGTCCCGGGGCCCGGAATCGGCTCTTGCCCACAATTTTTTAGGGCCTCGTTGGGCCATATGAGGCTCTTTGGAACCTTAACATACCCCAAAATCTGGCACCGGATGCCTTCCAATCCCACCTCCGTAATTCCGACCAATACCGATAACCGACACGGGAGGCCATTTAGAGATCCTTTTGGGGCTTGAAACCCCCAAAATTAAAAGAAACCCTAGCGGGACCCCCGGGAAGACACCCGTCAAAAAAAATCACGCTGCCCGATAATGTCCCTATTTACCCGTTTTCGTGGACTATTACTCATGCCCCGGCCACGTCCCAAGGCCTAAGTCGGATTATGCCCAAAATTTATTTAGGGCCTCCTTGGGCCATATAAAGCCCTTTCGAACCTTAACATGCCCAAAAATCGAGAACCGGATGCCTTCCAATCAAACCTCCGTAATTCCGACCAATACCGATAACCGACTATGGAGGCCATTTAGTGGCCCTTTTCGGGCCAGAAGCCCCCTAAAATTTACAGAGAGCCTATTGGGACCCCTGGGAAGGCACCCGTCAAAAAAATAACCCTACCAGAAAATGTTCCGTATTACCCGTTTACGTGGAGTACTACTCACGCCCCGGACACGTCTCGGGGCCCGGAATCGGGTCTTGCCCAAAAATATTTTAAGGCCTCCTTGTGCCATATGAGGCTCTTTGAAACCTTAACATGACCCAAAACCGGGCATCGGATGCCTTCCAATCCCACCTCCATAATTCCAACCAATACCGATTACCGACTCGGGAGGACATTTAGAGACCCTTTTGGAGCTTGAAGCCCCCCAAAATTTCCAGAGACCCTATTGGGACCCCCGGGAAGGCACCCGGCAAAAAAAATCACCCTGCCCAAAAATATTCTGATTTACTTGTGTTCGTGGGCTATTATTCACGCCCCGGCCACGTCCCGGGGCCCTGAGTCGGATCTTGCCCACAATTTTTTAGGGCCTCCTTGAGCCATATGAGGCCCTTTGGCACCTTAACATGCTTCAAAACCGGGCACCGGATGCTTTCCAATTCCACCTTCGTAATTCCGACTAATACCGATAACCAACTCGGGAGGCCATTTCGAGGCCCTTTTGGGGCTTGAAGCCCCCTAAAATTTAAAAAGACCCTATTAGGACCCCCGGGAAGGCACCAGTAAAAAAAAAACACCCTGCCCAAAAAGTTACGATTTACCTGTTTTCGTGGACTATTACTCACGCCCCGGACACGTCCCGGGGCCTGGAAACGGATCTTGCCCAAAAAAATTTAGGGCCAGTTGGGCCATATGAGGCCCTTTGAAACCTTAACATGACCCAAAATCGGGCACCGGATGCCTTCCAATCCCACCTCCGTAATTCCGACCAATACCGAATAACCGACTCGGGAGGCCATTTAGAGGCCCTTTTCGGGCCAGAAGCCCCCAAATATTTACAGAGACCCTAATGGGACCCCCGGGAAGGCAACCGTCAAAAAAATCACCCTGCCCGAAAATGTTCTGATTTACCCGTTTTCGTGGACTATTACTCACGCCCTGGGCACGTCCCGAGGCTCGGAGTCGAATCTTGCCGAAAATGTTTTTAGGGCCTCCTTGGGCCATATAAAGCCCTTTGGAACCTTGACATGCCTCAAAACCGAGCACCGAATGCCTTCCAATCCCACCTCCGTAATTCCGACCAATATCGATAACCGACTCGGGAGGCCATTTAGAGGCCCTTTTCGGGCCAGAAGCCCCTCAAAATTTACAGAGACCCTAATGGGACCCCTGGGAAGACAACCGTCAAATAAATCACCCTGCCCGAAAATGTTCCGATTTACCCGTTTTCGTGGACTATTACTCACGCCCCGGACACGTCCCGGGGCCCGGAGTCGAATCTTGCCCAAAATATTTTTAGGGTCTCCTTGGGCCATATGAGGCCCTTTGAAACCTTATCATGACCCAAAACCGGGCACAAGATTCCTTCCAATCCCACCAACGTAATTCCGACCAATACCGATTATCGACTCGGGAGCCATTTAGAGGCCCTTTTGGGGCTTGAAGCCCCAAAAATTTACAGAGTCCCTATTGGGACCCCCGAGAAGGCACCCGTCATAAAAAATCACCCTGCCTGAAAATGTTCCGATTTACTCGTTTTCGTGGACTATTACTCACGCCCCGGACACGTCCCGGGGCCCGGAGTCGAATCTTGCCCAAAATGTTTTTAGGGCCTCCTTGGGCCATATGAGGCCATTTGAAACCTTATCATAACCCAAAACCGGGCATAAGATACCTTCCAATCCCACCTACGTAATTGCGACCAATACAGATAACCGACTCGGGAGGCCATTTAGAGGCCCTTTTGGGGCTTGAATCCCCCAAAATTTACAGAGACCCTATTGGGACCCCCGGGAAGGCACCTGTCATAAAAAATCACCCTGCCCAAAAATGTTCTTATTTACCCGTTTTCGTGGACAATTACTCACGCCCTGGCCACGTCCCGGGGCCCGGAGTCGGATCTTGGCCACAATTTTTAGGGCCTCCTTGGGCCATATGAGGCCCTTTGGAACATTAACATGCCCTAAAACCGGGCACCGGATGCTTTCCGATCCCACCTCCGTAATTCCGACCAATACCGACTACCGACTCGGGAAGCCATTTACAGGCCCTTTTGGGTCTGGAAGCACACCAAAATTTACAGAGACCCTAGAGGGACCCCAAGGAAGGCACCCGTAAAATAAAATCACCCTGCCCGAAAATTTCCCGATTTACGCGTTTTCGTGGACTATTACTCAAACCCTAGCCACGTCCCGGGCCCAAAGTCGGATCATGCCCAAAATTTTTGTAGGGCCTCCTTGGGCCATATAAAGCCCTTTTGAACCTTAACATGCCCCAAAACCGACCACCGAATGCCTTCCAATCCCACCTCCGTAATTCCGCCAAATACCGATAACCGACTCTGGAGGCCATTTAGAGGCCCTTTTCGGCCAGAAGCCCCCCAAAATTTACAGAGACCCTAATGGGACCCCTGAGAAGGCAATCGTCAAAAAAATCACCCTGCCCAAAAATGTTTTGATTTACCTGTTTTCGTGGACTATTACTCACGCCCCGGACACGTCCCGGGGCCTGGATTCGAATCTTGCCCAATATGTTTTTAGGGCCTCCTTGGGCCATATGAGGCCCTTTGAAACCTTAACATGACACAAAACCGGGCACCGGATGCCTTCCAATCCCACCTCCGTAATTCCGACCAATACCGATTACCGACTCGGGAGGCCATTTAGAGGCCCTTTTGGGGATTGAAGCCCCCCAAAATTTACAGAGACCCTATTGGGACCCCCGGGAAGGCAGCCATCATAAAAAATCACCCTGCCAAAAAATGTTCTGATTTACCCTTTTTCGTGGACTATTACTCACGCCTCGGCCACGTCCCGGGGCTCGGAGTCAGATCTTGCCCACAATTTTTAGGGCCTCCTTGTGCCATATGAGGCCCTTTGTAACCATAACATGCCCCAAAATTGGGCATCGGATGCCTTCCAATCCCACCTCCGTAATTCCGACCAATACCGATAACCGACTCGGGAGGGTTTTTAGAGGCCTTTTTTGGGCTTGAAGTCCCCAATAATTTACAAACACTCTACGAGGACCCCTGGGAAGGCACCTGTCAAAAAAAAATCAGCCTGCCCGAAAATTTACTGATTTACCGGTTTACGTGGACTAGTACTCACGCCCCGGCCACGTCACAGGGCCCGGAGTCAGATCTTGTCCAAAACAATTTTAGGCCCTCCTTGGGCCATATGAGACCCTTTAAAACCTTAACATGCCTTAAAACCAGGCACCGGATGCCTTCCAATCCCACCTCCGTAATTTTGACCAATATCGATAACCGACTCGGGAGGCCATTTAGTGGCCCTTTTCGGGCCAGAAGCCCATCAAAATTTACAGAGACCCTAATGGGACCCCCGGCAAGGCAACCGTCAAAAAAATAACCCTGCCCGAAAATGTTCTGATTTACCCGTTTTCGTGGACTATTACTTACGCCCCGGGCACGCCCCGAGGCTCGGAGTCGAATCTTGCCCAAAATGTTGTTAGGGCCTCCTTGGGCCATATTAGGCCCTTTGAAACCTTGACATGCCCCAAAACCGAGCATCGAATGCCTTCCAATCCCACCTCCGTAATTTCGACCAATACCGATAACCAACTCGGGGGGCCATTTAGAGGCCCTTTAAGGGCCAGAAGCCCCCCAAAATTTACATAGACCCTAATGGGACCCCCGGGAAGGCAACCGTCAAAAAAATCACACTGCCCGAAAATGTTCCGATTTACCCTTTTTCGTGGATTATTACTAACGCCCTGGCCACGTCCCGAGGCTCGGAGTCGAATCTTGCCCAAAATGTTTTTAGGGCCTCCTTGGGCCATATTAGGCCCTTTGAAACCTTAACATGCCCCAAAACCGACAAAAAAAATCACCCTGCCCGAAAATTTCGCGATTTACCCGTTTTCGTGGATTATTACTCACGCCCTGGCCACGTCCCGGGGCCCAAAGTTGTATCATGCCCAAAAATTTTGTAGGGCCTCCTTGGGCCATATAAAGCCGAACCTAAACATGCCCCCAAAACCGAGCACCGAATGCCTTCCAATCCCACCTCCGTAATTCCAACCAATACCGATTACTGACTCGGGAGGCCATTTAGAGGCCCTTTTGGGGCTTGAAGCCCCCCAAAATTTACAGCGACCCTATTGGGTCCCCCGGAAGGCACCCTTCATAAAAAATCACCCTGCCCAAAAATGTTCTGATTTACCCGTTTTCGTGGACTATTACTCACGCCCCGGCCACGTCCCGGGGCGTAGAGTCGGATCTTGCCCACAATTTTTAGAGCCTCCTTGGGCCATATGAGGCCCTTTGGAACCTTAACATGCACTAAAACCGGGCACGGGATGCTTTCCGATCCCACCTCCGTAATTCCGACCAATACCGATACACGACTCGGGAGGCCATTTAGAGGCCCTTTTGGGGCTTGAAGCACCCCAAAATTTACAGAGACCCTAGAGGGACCCCAAGGAAGGCACCCGTAAAAAAAATCACCGTGCCCGAAAATTTCCCGATTTACCCGTTTTCGTGGACTATTACTCACACCCTAGCCACGTCCAGGGGCCCAAAGTCGGATCATGCCCAAAATTTTTGTAGGGCCTCCTTGGGCCATATAAAGCCCTTTGGAACCTTAACATGCCCCAAAACCGAGCACCAAATGCCTTCCAATCCCACCTTCGTAATTCCGACCAATACCGATAACCGACTCGGGAGGCCATTTAGAGGCCCTTCTCTGGCCAGAAGCCCCCAAAAATTTACAGAGACCCTAATGGGACCCCTGGGAAGGCAACCGTCAAAAAAATCACCCTTACCGAAAATGTTCCGATTTACCCGTTTTCGTGGACTATATTACTCACGCCCCGGATACGTCTCGGGGCCCGGAGTGGAATCTTGCCCAAAATGTTTTTAGGGCCTCCTTGGGCCATATGAGGCCCTTTGTAACCGTAACACGCCCCAAAATTGGGCAACGAATGCCTTCCAATCCCACCTCCGTAATTCCGACCAATACCTATAACCGAGTCGGGAGGCCATTTAGAGGCCTTGTTTTGGGCTTGAAGTCCACAAAAATTTACAAAGACCCTACGGGGACCCCCGGGAAGGCACCCGTCAAAAAAAATCACCCTGCCCGAAATTGTTCTGATTTACCGGTTTTCGTGGACTATTAGTCACGCCCCGGCCACGTCCCAGGGCCAGGAGTCTGATCTTGTCCAAAAAAATTTTAGGCCCTCTTTTGGCCATATGAGGCCCTTTGGAACCTTAACATGCCCCAAAACCGGGCACCGGATGCTTTCCAATCCCACCTCCGTAACTCCGACCAATACCGATAACCGACTCGGGAGGCCGTTGAGAGGCCCTTTTAGGGCTTGAAGCCCCAAAAATTTACAGAGACCCTAGAGGGACGCCAAGGAAGGCACCGGTAAAAAAAATCACCCTGGCCCAAAATCTCCCTACTTACCCGTTTTCGTGGACTATTACTCACGCCCTAGCCACGTCCCGGGGCCCAAAGTCGGATCATGCCCAAAAAATTTATAGGGCCTCCTTGGGCTATATAAAGCCTTTTGAAACCTTAACATGCCCCAAAATCGACCATAGAATGCCTTCCAATCCAACCTCCGTAATTCCGACAAATACCGATAACCGACTCCTGAGGCCATTTAGAGGCCCTTTTCGGCCAGAAGCCCCCCAAAATTTACAGAGCCCCTAATGGGACCCCCGGGAAGGCAACCGTCAAAAAAATCACCCTGCCCGAAAATGTTACGATTTACCTTTTTTGTGGACTATTAGTCACGCCCGGACACGTCCCAAGGCCTGGAGTCGAATCTTGCCCAAAATGTTTTTAGGGCCGCCTTAGGCCATATGAGGCCCTTTGAAACCTTAACATGACCCAAAACCGGGCACCGGATGCCTTCCAATCCCACCTCCGTAATTCCGACCAATACCGATTACCGACTCGGGAGGCCATTTAGAGGCCCTTTTCTGGCCAGAAGCCCCCCAAAATTTACAGAGACCCTAATGGGACCCCTGGGAAGGCAACCGTCAAAAAAATCACCCTTACCGAAAATGTTCCGATTTACCAGTTTTCGTGGACTATTACTCAAGCCCCGGACACGTCCCGGGGCCCGGAATCGAATCTTGCCCAAAATGTTTTTAGGGCCTCCTTGGGCCATATGAGGCCCTTTGTAACCGTAACATGACCCAAAATTGGGCATCGGAAGCCTTCCTATCCCACATCCGTAATTCCGACCAATACCGATAACCGACTCGGGAGCGCATTTAGAGGCCTTTTTTGGGCTTGAAGTCCCCAAACATTTACAAAGACTCTACGAGGACCCCTGGGAAGGCACCTGTCAAAAAAAATCACCCTGCCCGAAAATGTTCCGATTTACCGGTTTTCGTGGACTATTACTCACGCAGCGGCCACGTCCCAGGGCCCGGAGTCAGATCTTGTCCAAAACAATTTTAGGCCCTCCTTGGGCCATATGAGGCCCTTTAAAACCTTAACATGTCCTAAAACCAGGCACCGGATGCCTTCCAAGTCCACCTCCGTAATTCCGACCAATACCGATAACCGACTCGGGAGGCCATTTAGAGGCCCTTTTCAGGCAAGAAGCCCCCCAAAATTTACAGAGACCCTAATGGGACCCCCGGGAAGGCAACCGTAAAAAAAATAACCGTGCCCGAAAATGTTCCGTTTTACCCGTTTTCGTGGACTATTACTTACGCCCCGGGCACGTCCCGAGGCTCGGAGTCGAATCTTGCAAAAAATGTTTTTAGGGCCTCCTTGGGCCATATTAGGCCCTTTGAAACCTTAACATGCCCCAAAACCGAGCACCAAATGCCTTCCAATCCCGCCTCTGTAATTCCGACCAATACCGATAACCGACTCGGGAAGCCATTTAGAGGCCCTTTTCGAGCCAGAAGCCCCCCAAAATTTACATAGACCCTAATAGGACCCCCGGGAAGGCAACCGTCAAAAAAATAACATTGCCGGAAAATGTTCCGATTTACCTGTTTTCGTGGACTATTAGTCACGCCACGGACATGTCCCGGGGCAAGGAGTCGAATCTTGCCCAAAATGTTTTTAGGGCCTCCTTGGGCCATATTAGGCTCTTTGAAACCTTAACATGACCCAAAACCGGGCACCGGATGCCTTCCAATCCCACCTCCGTAATTCCGACCAATACCGATTACTGACTCGGGAGGCCATTTAGAGTCCCTTTTGGGGCTTGAAGCCCCCCAAAATATTCAGAGATCCTATTGGGACCCCGGGAAAGCACCCGTCATAAAAAATCACCCTGCCCAAAAATATTCTTATTTACCCGTTTTCGTGGACTATTACTCACGCCCCGGCTACGTCCTGGGGCCCTGAGTCGGATCTTGCCCTTAATTTTTAGGGTCTCCTTAACATGCCCCAAAACCGGGCACCTGATGCTTTCCAATCCCACCTCCGTAATTCCGACCAATACTGATAACCGACTCAGGAGGCCATTAAGAGTCCCTTTTGGGGCTTGCAGCCCCCAAAAATTTACAGAGACCCTAGAGGGACCCCAAGGAAGGCACCCGTCAAAAAAAATCACCCTGCCCGAAAATTTCCCGATTTACCCGTTTTCGTGCATTATTACTCACACCCTGGGCACGTCCTGGGGCCCAAAGTCGGATCATGCCCAAAAATTTTGTAGGGCCTCCTCGGGCCATATAAAGCCCTTTGGAACCTTAACATGCCCCAAAACCGAGGACCGAATGCCTTCCAATCCCACCTCCGTAATTTCGAACAATACCGATAACCGACTCGGGAGGTCATTTAGAGGCCCTTTTCGGTCCAGAAGCCCCCCAAAATTTACAAAGACCCTAATGGGACCCCCGGGAAGGCACCCGTCAAAAAAATCACCCTGTCGAAAATGTTCCGATTTACCAGTTTTCGTTGACTATTACTGACGCCCAGGCCATGTCCCAGGGCCCGGAGTCTGATCTTGTCCAATAAAATTTTAGGCCCTTCTTGGGCCATATGAGGCCCTTTGAAACCTTAACATGCCCTAAAACCAGGCACGGGATGCCTTCCAATCCCACCTCCGTAATTCCGACCAATACCGATAACCGACTCGGAGGCCATTTAGAGGCCTTTTTCGAGCGAGAAGCCCCCCAAAATTTACAGAGACCCTAATGGGACGCCCGGGAAGGCAACAGTCACAAAAATCACCCTGCTCGAAAATGTTCCGATTTACCCGTTTTCGTGGACTATTACTCACGCCCTGGGCACGTCCCGAGGCTCGGAGTCGAATCTTGCCCAAAATGGTTTTAGGGCCTCCTTGGGCCATATTAGGCCCTTTGAAACCTTAACATGCCCAAAAATCGAGCACCGAATGCCTTCCAATCTGATGTATTTCCATAGTATAGTTTTGCCTATAGGTTTTTACCTTTCACTTGAAAGGGTTTTTCCTATTTTCGGCTTAGTCTATAAAGTCTTTGATTAATTTATTTTAGACTTTTGTTAATTTAATTTAGACTTTTATTCAGCATATTATTTTCTGTTATATGGCCGAAAAATATGTGATGTAATTTCGGTTATGTTTAAGTCTAGTTGAGTTGTAATCCCTTAAAGACAAGATTTGATTAGCTAAGGGATAAGGTTGATCTAGGCGTGTGAAATAATATAGGAGAGCCGAAAATATCTATCCTATCTTATTAGATTATCTTCCTTATCTTTAGGATATCTTTTCCTAAATTCTAGGGATTAGTTTTAAATGCTTTCTAGATAGGTTTTTGGATTCCTAATTGTGCTAGGGTTAGCCTAGTATATATATAGGACCGATTAGCATTAATAAAAGCAAATTTTGAAGTATTAAAATTTCATGAGTTTATACTTATGATTTAAGGTTGAGTACCTTGCTTGTTTAGAATTGAAGAAAGACTGAGATCGATCTTCTACCCCTTTGAACCGAGATTCAAAGGTTACTATACCTATTTGTTACTCTCTAAACTACACAACCATCACTCTCTTTAGCTAAATATCCCATAAAAATCGTTCCTTTAAGTCCTATAACCCTCACTCACTCTAAAACCCTCTAAAGTAACAATCTTTGAGCCCAAAATCATATCAATTGGCGTGGCTGCTGCTGCTTTTCGACCATGCCCAACAACGACGAAGCAACGAAGATTGAGGACCTACTTGCTAGATTGCTCGTCACTGAAGAGAAGAACCAGCAATATGGTTTACATCTTGTGCAATTACATCACGAACTTGGTGCTATTAAGGCATCTAAGAAGCCGCAAGAGGAGGACATTCACCTTGTTGACCTACCCTCGTTTGATGGCGATCTTGACCCCGAGACCTACCTTGATTGGGAGAGGCGCATGACTCGCCTATTCCAGCATAAAAACCTGGATGACTCACGGAGGTTTTCTTATGCCATCCTCAGACTCACACGACATGCTTCCCTATGGTATGATTCCATGCAAGCCCAACGTGAACGAGAAGGTAAAGCAACGATCTCCACTTGGACTGATTTAAAACTTAAGATGAAAAATAAGTTTGTGCCACGCTCTTATAAGCAAGATTTATTTTTAAAGTTGAATTCTTTAAAACAAGACCACATGACTGTTGAGAATTACGTTAAAGAATTCGAAAGATTATACATAGCGTGTGATTGTAAGGATGAGGAGGAACAAAAAATAGCAAAATTTGTTTTAGGGCTGCACTCTTCCATCAGATTCCAAGTTGAATTACAACCCCTTACGTCATTTGATGATGTTTGTAACCTCGCTTGTAAATTAGAGCGGCAAAGACACGAACAAAAATCTGGTCCCTTTCGTGGTTTTTACCCCAAAACCGAACCCTTTTCTTCCCATCAACCTACGGATCATGTGCTTACTGATAAAGACAAGGAGGACAAGGTTGCTGCTGATCTCCAACGCAAACAAGGCCCTTTGAATCAAGGCCAGCAGAAGATAGGGCATATAGTTTGTTTCAAGTGCCAAGGCCTAGGACATGTCGCCAAACAATGCCCTAACAAAATTCTGGTGTCTAGGGAAGACTACTACTTGTTCTTGGCGCAACATGAGGAAGAAATAAGGTCCAAAGACCTTCTAGAACCGTCCAATGATGCGTTTGATTCATCATTTTGGGACTCTCAAATAGTTTGTGGACCAGAACAAGCACAAAAAACCATGATCTTGCGACGTTCTTTACTCTCATCAACTCACGAGGTGCAAGAGGATGTGCAAAGGTCTAATCTTTTTCACTCTAAGTGCTTAATTGGTGGTACTCTTTGCTCTTTTATTATTGATAGTGGTTCTTGTACGAATGCTTGTGCTTTAACATTAGTTGATAACTTAAAACTGCCTACAAGAAAACACCCCTCCCCTTATAAATTGAGTTGGTTGAATGATGATGGTGGTGTGTGGGTCAAGCAACAAGCACTTGTAGGGTTTCGTGTAGGTGAATACATGGACCAATTGTGGTGTGATGCTATTCCTATGACTGGTTGTTCTCTCTTACTTGGTCGCCCATGACAGTTTGATAGAGAGGTGATACACAATGGCAAGAGCAATGTCTATTCAGTCCTAATTTATAGGATCTTGCCCACAATTTATAGGGCCTCCTTAACATGCCCCAAAACCGGGCACCTGATGCTTTCCAATCCCACCTCCGTAATTTCGACCAATACTGATAACAGACTCAAGAGGCCATTAAGAGTACCTTTTGGGGCTTGAAGCCCCCCAAAATTTACAAAGACCCTAGAGGGAACCCAAGGAAGGCACCCTTCAAAAAAAATCACCTTGCCCGAAAATTTCCCGATTTACCCTTTTTCGTGGATTATTACTCACGCCCTGGCCACGTCCCGGGGCCCAATGTCGGATCATGCCAAAAAATTTTGTAGGGCCTCCTTGGGCCATATAAAGCCCTTTGGAACCATAACATGCCCCAAAACCGAGCACCGAATGCCTTCCAATCCCACCACCGTAATTCCGACAAATACCGATAACCGACTCGGGAGGCCATTTAGAGGCCCTTTTCTAGCCAGAAGCCCCCCAAAATTTACAGAGACCCTACTGGGACCCCCAGGAAGGCAACCGTCAAAAAAATCACCCTGCTCGAAAATGTTCCGATATACCCGTTTTCGTGGACTATTACTCACGCCCGAACACGTCCCGGGGCTCGGAGTCGAATCTTGCCCAAAATGTTTTTAGGGCCTCCTTGGGCCATATTAGGGCCTTTGAAACCTTAACATGACCCAAAACCGGGCGACGGATGCCTTCCAATCCCACCTCTGTAATTCCGACCAATACCGATTACTGACTCGGGAGGCCATTTAGAGGCCCATTTGGGGCTTGAAGCCCCCTAAAATTTACAGAGACCCTATTGGGACCCCCGGGAAGGCACCTGTCATAAAAAATCACCCTGCCCAAAAATGTTCTGATTTAACCGTTTTCGTGGACTATTACTCACGCCCTGGCCACGTCCCGGGACGCAGAGTCGGATCTTGCCCATAATTTTTTGGGCCTCCTTGGGCCATATGAGGCCCTTTGGAACCTTAACATGCCTAAAACCGGGCACCGGATGCTTTCCGATCCCACCTCTGTAATTCCGACCAATACCGATACACGACTCGGGAGGCCATTTAGAGGCCCTTTTTGGGCTTGAAGCACCCCAATATTTACAGAGACCCTAGAGGGACCCCAAGGAAGTCACCCGTAAAAAAAAATCACCCTGCCCGAAAATTTCCCTATTTACCCGTTTTCGTGGACTATTACTCACACCCTAGCCACGTCCCGGGGCCCAAAGTCGGATCATGCCCAAAATTTTTGTAGGGCCTCCTTGGGCCATATAAAGCCCTTTGGAACCTTAACATGCCCCAAAACCGGGCACCAAATGCCTTCCAATCCCACCTCCGTAATTCCGACCAATACCGATAACCGACTCGGGAGGGCATTTAGAGGCCTTTTTTGGGCTTGAAGTCCCCAAAAATTTACAAAGACCCTACGGGGACCCCCGGGAACGCACCTGTCAAAAAAAATCACCCTGCCCGAAAATGTTCTGATTTACCGGTTTTCGTGGACTATTAGTCACGCCCCGGCCACGTCCCAGGGCCCGGAGTCTGTTCTTGTCCAAAAAAAATTTAGGCCTTCCTTGGGCCATATGAGGCCCTTTGGAACCTTAACATGCCCCAAAACCAGGCACCGGATGCCTTACAATCCCACCTCCTTAATTCCGACCAATACCGATAACCGACACGGGAGGCCATTTAGAGATCCTTTTGGGGCTTGAAGCCCCCCAAAATTAAAAGAAACCTAGAGGGACCCCCAGGAAGACACCAGTCAAAAAAAATCACCCTGCCCGATAATGTCCCGATTTACCCATTTTCGTGGACTATTACTTATGCGCCGACCACGTCCCAGGGCCTAAGTCGGATCATGCCCAAAATTTATTTAGGGCCTCCTTGGGCCATATAAAGCCCTTTGGAACCTTAACATGCCCCAAAACCGGGCACCAAATGCCTTCCAATCCCACCTCCGTAATTCCGACCAATACCGATAACCGACTCGGGTGGCCATTTAGAGGCCCTTTTCGGGACAGAAGCCCCCTAAAATTTACAGAGCGCCTATTGGGTCCCCCGGGAAGGCACCCGTCCAAATAATCACCCTCCCCGAAAATGTTCCGATTTACCCGCTTACGTGGAGTATTACTCACGCCCCGGACACGTCCCAGGCCCCGGAGTCGGATCTTGCCCATAAAAATTTTAGGGTCTCATTCGGCCATATGAGGCCCTTTGAAACCTTAACATGACCCAAAACTGGGCACCGGATGCCTTCCAATCCCACCTCCGTAATTCCGACCAATACCGATTACCGACTCGGGAGGCCATTTAGAGGCCCTTTTGGGGCTTGAAGCCCCCAAAAATTTACAGAGACATATTGGGACCCCTGTGAAGGCACCGTTCATAAAAAATCACCTTGCCCAAAAATGTTCTGATTCACTAGTTTTCGTGGACTATTACTCACGCCCGGCCACGTCCCGGGACCCGGAGTCGGATCATGCCCACAATTTTTCGGGCCTCCTTGGGCCATATGAGGCCCTTTGGAACCGTAACATGCCCCAAAACCGGGCACCAGATGCTTTCCAATCCAACCTCCGTAACTGCGACCAATACCGATAACCGACTCGGGAGGCCATTGAGAGGCCCTTTTAGGGCTTGAAGCCCCCCAAAATTTACAGAGACCCTAGAGGGACCCCAAAGAAGGCACCCGTCAAAAAAATCACCATGCCCGAAATTTTCCCGATTTACCGGTTTTCGTGGACTATTACTCACGCCCTGGCCACGTCCCGGGGCCCAAAGTCGGATCATGCCAAAAAATTTAATAGGGCCTCCTTGGGACATATAAAGCCCTTTGGAACTTTAACATGCCCCAAAACCGAGCACCGAATGCCTTCCAATCCCACCTCTGTAATTTCGACAAATACGGATAACCGACTCTGGAGGCCATTTATGGGCCCTTTTCGACAAGAAGCCCCCAAAATTTCAGAACCCCTAATGGGAGCCCCGGGAAGCCAACCGTCAAAAAAATCACCCAGCCCGAAAATTTTACGATTTACCTTTTTTGTGGACTATTACTCACGCCCCGGACACATCCCGGGGCCTGGAGTCGAATCTTGCCCAAAATGTTTTTCGGGCCTCTTTGGGCCATATGAGGCCCTTTGAAACCTTAACATGACCCAAAACCGGCCACCGGATGCCTTCCAATCCCACCTCCGTAATTCCGACCAATACCGACTACCGACTCGGGAGGCCATTTAGAGGCCCTTTTGGGGCTTGAAGCCCCCCAAAATTTACAGAGACCCTATTGGGACCACCGGGAAGGCACCCGTCATAAAAAATCACCCCGCCAAAAAAAGTTTTCATTAACCCGTTTTCGTGTACTATTACTCACGCCTCGGCCCCGTCCCGGGGCTTGGAGTCGGATCTTGCCCACAATTTTTAGGGCCTCCTTGGGCCATATGAGGCCCTTTAGAACCTTAACATGCCCCAAAACCGGGCACCGGATGCTTTCCAATCCTACCTCCGTAAATCCGACTAATACCGATAACCGACTCGAGAGGCCATTTAGAGGCTCTTTTGGGGCTTGAAGCCCCCCAAAATTTACAGAGACCCTAAAGGGAGCCCAAGGATGGCACTTGTCAAAAAAATCACCCTGCCCGAAAATTTTCCGATTTATCGGTTTTCGTAGACTATTACTAACGCCCTGGCCACGTCCCGGGGTCAAAAGTCGGATCATGCCCATAAATTTTGTAGGGCCTCCTTTGGCCATATAAAGCCCTTTGGAACCTTAACATGCCACAAAACCGAGCACCGAATGCCTTCCAATCCCACCTCCGTAATTCCGACCAATACCGATAACCGACTCGGGAGGGCATTTAGTGGCCTTTTTTGGGCTTGAAGTCCCCAAAAATTTACAAAGACTCTACGGGGACCCCCGGGAAGGAACCCGTAAAAAAAAAATAAAACTGCTCAAAATTTTTTTTCTGATTTACCGGTTTTCGTGGACTATTACTCACGCCTCGGCCACGTCCCAGGGCCCGGAGTCTGATCTTGTGCAAAAAAAATTTTAGGCCCTCCTTGGGCCATATGAGGCCCTTTGAAACCTTAACATGCCCCAAAACCAGGCACCGGATGCCTTCCAATCCCACCTCCGTAATTCCGACCAATACTGATAACCGACTCAGGAGGCCATTAAGAGTCCCTTTTGGGGCTTGAAGCCCCCCAAAATTTATAGAGACCCTAGAGGGACCCCAAGGAAGGCAGCCGTCAAAAAAAATCACCCTGCCCGAAAATTTCCCGTTTTATCCGTTTTCGTGGATTATTACTCACGCCATGGCCACGTCCCGGGGCCCAAAACTCGGATCATGCCCAAAAAAATTTTAGGGCCTCCTTGGGCCATATAAACCCCATTG
Organism: Patellifolia procumbens; assembly: GCA_947645195.1. Classification (NCBI taxonomy): domain Eukaryota; kingdom Viridiplantae; phylum Streptophyta; class Magnoliopsida; order Caryophyllales; family Amaranthaceae; genus Patellifolia; species Patellifolia procumbens. The sequence continues at coordinate 197,586 of CANSGD010000261.1, read as the reverse complement.
GAACCTTAACATGCCCCAAAATCGAGCACCAAATGCCTTCCAATCCCACCTCCGTAATTCCGACCAACATTGATAACCGACTCGGGAGGCCATTTAGAGGCCCTTTTCGGGCCATAAGCCCCCCAAAATTTACAGAGACCCTAATAGGACCTCCAACAAGGCAAACATGAAAAAAATCACCCTGACCGAAAATGTTCCGATTTACCCGTTTTCGTGGACTATTACTCACGCCCCGGACACGTACTGGGGCCCTGAGTCGAATGTTGTCCAAAATGGTTTTAGGGCCTCCTTGGGCCATATGAGACCCTTTGAAACCTTAACATGACCCCAAACTTGGCACCGGATGCTATCCAATCCCACCTCCGTAATTCCGAGCAATACCGATTACCGACTCGGGAGGCCATTTAGAGGCCCTTTTGGAACTTGAAGCCCCCAAAATTTACAGAGACCCTATTAGGACCCCCGGGAAGGCACCCGTCATAAAAATTACCCTGCCCAAAAATGTTCTGATTTACCCGTATTCGTGGAATATTACTAACGCCCCGGCCACGTCCCGGGACCCGGAGTCGGATCTTGCCAACAATTTTTAGGGCCTCCTTGGGCCATATGAGGCCTTTTGTAACCGTTACATGCCCCAAAATTGGGCATCGGATGCCTTCCAATCCCACCTCTGTAATTCCGACCAATACCCGACTCGGGAGGGCATTTAGAGGCCTTTTTTGGGCTTGAAGTCCCCAAAAATTTACAAAGACCCTACGGGGACCCCCGGGAAGGCACCCATAAAAAAAATCACCCTGCCCGAAAATGTATTGATTTACCGGTTTTCGTGGAGTATAACTCACGCCCCGGCCACGTCCCATGGCCTGGAGTCTGATCTTGTCCAAAATAATTTTAAGCCCTCCTTGGGCCATATGAGGCCCTTTGGAACCTTAACATGCCCCAAAACCAGGCACCGGATGCCTTCATATCCCACCTCCGTAGTTCCGACTAATACTGATAACCGACTTGGGAGGCCACTTAGAGGCCCTTTTTGGGCCAGAAGCCCCCCAAAATTTACAAAAACCCTAATGGGACCCCCGGTAAGGCAACCGTCAAAAAAATCACCCAGCCCGAAAATGTTTCGATTTACCCGTTTTCGTGGACTATTACTCACGCCCCGGACACGTCCCGGGGCTCGGAGTCGATACATGCCCAAAGTGTTTTTAGGGCCTCCATGGGCCATATTAGGCCCTTTGAAACCTTAACATGCCCCAAAACCGAGCACCGAATGCCTTCCAATCCCACCTCCGTAATTCCGACCAATACCGATAACCGACTCGGGAGGCCATTTAGAGGCCCATTTCGGGCCAGAAGCCCCCAACATTTACAGAGACCCTAATGGGACCCCCGGGAAGGCAACAGTCAATAAAATCACACTGCCCAAAAATGTTACTATTTACCCGTTTTCGTGGACTATTACTCACGCCCCGGACACGTCCCGGGGCCCGGAGTCGAATCTTGCCCAAAATCTTTTTAGGGCCTCCTTGGCCCAAATTAGGCCCTTTGAAACCTTAACATACTATAAAACCGAGCATCGAATGCCTTCCAATCGCACCTCCGTAATTCCGACCAATACCGACAAACGACTCGGGAGGCCATTTAGAGGCCCTTTTCGGGCAAGAAGCCCCCCAAAATTTACAGAGACCCTAATGGGACCCCCGAGAAGGCAACCGTAAAAAAAATCACCTGCCCGAAAATGTTCCGATTTACCCATTTTCGTGGACTATTACTCACGCCCCGGACACGTCCCGGGGCCCGGAGTCGAATCTTGCCCAAAATCTTTTTAGGGCCTCCTTTGGCCATATAAGGACCTTTGAAACCTTATCATGACCCAAAACCGGGCACAAAATGCCATCCAATCCCACCTACGTAATTCCGACCAATATCGATTACCGTGGGAGGCCATTTAGAGGCCCTTTTGGGGCTTAAAGCCCCCCAAAATTTACAGAGACCCTATTTGGACCCCCGGGAAGGCACCCGTCATAAAAAATCACCCTGCCAAAAAATGTTCTGATTTACCCGTTTTCGTGGACTATTACTCACACCCCGGCAACGTCCCTGGGCCCGGAGTCGGATCTTGCCCACAATTTTTAGGGCCTCCTTGGGCCATATGAGGCCCTTTGTAACCTTAACATGCCCTAAAACCGGGCACCGGATGCTTTCCGATCCCACCTCCGTAATTCCGACCAATACCGATAATTGACTCGGGAGGCCATTTAGAGGCCCTTTAGGGGTTTGAAGCACCCCAAAATTTATAGAAACCCTAGAGGGACCCCAAGGAAGGCACCCGTTAAAAAAATCACCCTGCCCGAAAATTTCCCGATTTACCCGTTTTCGTGGACTATTACTCACACCCTAGCCACGTCCCGGGGTCCAAAGTCCGATCATGCCCAAAATTTTTGCAGGGCCACCTTGGGCCATATAAAACCCTTTTGAACCTTAACATGCCACAATACCGAGCACCGAATGCCTTCCAATCCCATCTACGTAATTCCGACCAATACCGATAACCGTCTCGGGAGGCCATTTAGAGGCCCTTTTCGGGCCAGAAGCCCCCCAAAATTTACAGAGACCCTAATCGGACCTCTTGGAAGCCAACCGTCAAAAAAATCACCCTGACCGAAAATGTTCCGATTTACCCGTTTTCCTGGACTATTACTAATGCCCCGGACACGTCCCGGAGCCTGGAGTCGAATCTTGCCCAAAATGTTTTTAGGGCCTCCTTGGGCCATATAAGGCCCTTTGTAACCGTAACAAACCCCAAAATTGGGCATCAGATGCCTTCCAATCCAAACTCCATAATTCCGACCAATACTGATAACCGACTCGGGAGGGCATTTAGATGCCTTTTTTGGGCCATATGAGGCCCTTTGGAACCTCCTTGGGCCATATGAGGCCCTTTGGAACCTTAACATGCCCCAAAACCAGGCACCGAATGCCTTCCAATCACACCTCCGTAGTTCCGACTAATACCGATAACCGACTCAGGAGGCCAGTTAGAGGCCCTTTTTGGGCCAGAAGCCCTCAAAAATTTACGGAGACCCTAATGGGACCCCCGGGAAGGCAACCGTCAAATAAATCACCCTGCCCGAAAATGTTCCGATTTACCCGTTTTCGTGGACTATTACTCACGCCCCGGACACGTCCCGGGGCTCGGAGTCGAATCTTGCCCAAAATGTTTTTAGGGCCTCCTTGGGCAATATTAGGCCCTTTGAAACCTTAACATGCCCCAAATCCGAGCACCGAATGCCTTCCAATCCCACCTCCGTAATTCCGACCAATACCGATAACCGACTCGGGAGGCCATTTAGAGGCCTTTTTTGGGGCTTTAAGTCTCCAAATAATTACAAAGACCCACCGTCAAAAAAAATCGCCCTGCCCGAAAATGTTCTATTTACCGGTTTTCGTGGACTATTACTCATGCCCCGGCTACGTCCGAGGGCCCGGAGTCTGATCTTGTCAAAAATAATTTTAGGCCCTCCTTGGGCCCTATGAGGCCCTTTGGAACCTTAACATGCCCCAAAACCAGGCACCGGATGCCTTCCAATCCCACCTCCGTAGTTCCGTCTAATACCGATAACCGACTCGGGAGGCCACTTAGAGGCCCTTTTCGGGCCAGAAGCCCTCCAAAATTTACAGAGACCCTAATGGAACCCCCGGGAAGGCAACCGTTAAATAAATCACCCTGCCCGAAAATGTTCCGATTTACCCGTTTTCGTGGACTATTACTCACGCCCCGGACACGTCCCGAGGCTCGGAGTCGAATGTTGCCCAAAATGTTTTTAGGTCCTCCTTGGGCAATATTAGGCCCTTTGAAATCTTAACATGCCCCAAATCCGTGCACCGAATGCCTTCCAATCCCACCTCCGTAATTCCGACCAATACCGATAACCGACTCGGAAGGCCATTTAGAGGCCCTTTTCGGGCCAGAAGCCCTCCAAAATTTACAGAGACCCTAATAGGACCCCCGGGAAGGCAACCGTCAAATAATCACGCTGCCTGAAAATGTTCCGATTTACCCGTTTTCGTGAACTATTACTCACGCCCCGGACACGTCCCGGGGCTCGGAGTCGAATCTTGCCCAAAATGTTTTTAGGGCCTACTTGGGCCATATTAGGCCCTTTGAAACCTTAACATGCTAAAAAACCGAGCAACGAATGCCTTCCAATCCCACCTCCGTAATTCCGACCAATACCGATAACCGACTCGGGAGGCAATTTAGAGGCCCTTTTCGGGCCAGAAGCCCCCCAAAATTTACATAGACCCTAATGGATTCCCCGGGAAGGCAACCGTCAAAAAAATCACCTGCCCGAAAATGTTATGATTTACCCGTTTTCGTGGACTATTACTCACGCCCAGGACACGTCCCAGGGCCCGGAGTCGAATCTTGCCCAAAATGTTTTTAGGGCCTCCTTTGGCCATATGAGGCCCTTTGAAACCTTATCATGACCTAAAACCGGGCACAAAATGCCTTCCAATCCCACCTACGTAATTCCGACCAATACCAATTACCGACTCGGGAGGCCATTTAGAGGCCCTTTTTGGGCTTGAAGCCCCCCAAAATTTACAGAGACCCTATTGGGACCCCCGGGAAGGCACCCGTCATAAAAACTCACATTGCCCAAAAATGTTCTGATTTACCCGTTTTCGTGGACTATTACTCACACCCCGCCCACGTCCCTGGGCCCGGAGTCGGATCTTGCCCAGAATTTTTAGGGCCTCCTTGGGCCATATGACGCCCTTTGGAACCTTAACATGCCCTAAAATCGGGCACCGGATGCTTGCCTATCCTACCTCCGTAATTCCGACCAATACCGATAACCGACTCGGGAGGCCATTTAGTGGCCCTTTTGGGGTTTGAAGCACCCCAAAATTTATAGGGTCCTTAGAGGGACCCCAAGGAAGGCACCCGTAAAAAAAATTTCCCCGCCCGAAAATTTCCCGATTTACCCGTTTTCGTGGACTATTACTCACACCCTAGCCACGTCCCGGGGTCCAAAGTCCGATCATGCCAAAAAATTTTGTAGGGCCTCCTTGGGCCATATAAAGCCCTTTGGAACCTTAACATGCCCCAAAACCGAGCACCGAATGCCTTCCAATCCCATCTCCGTAATTCTGACCAGTACCGATAACCGACTCGGGAGGCCATCTAGAGGCCCTTTTCGGGCAAGAAGCCCCCCATAATTTACACAGACCCTAATGGGACCCCTGGGAAGGCAACCGTAAAAAAAATCACCCTGACCGAAAATGTTCCGATTTACCCGTTTTCGTGGACTATTACTCACTCCCCGGACACGTCCCGGGGCCGGAGTCGAATCTTGCCCAAAATATTATTAGGGCCTCCTTGGGCCATATAAGGCCCTTTGAAACCGTAACATGCCCCAAAATTGGGCATCGGATGCCTTCCAATTCCACCTCCGTAATTGCGACCAATACCGATAACCGACTCGGGAGGGCATTTAGAGGCCTTTTTTGGGGCTTGAAGTCCCCAAAAATTTACAAAGACCCTACAGGGACCCCCGGGAAGGCACCTGTCAAAAAAATAACCTGCCTGAAAATGTTCTATTTACCGGTTTTCGTGGACTATTACTCACGCCCCGCCAAGTCCCAGGGCCCGGAGTCTGATCTTGTCCAAAAAAATTTTAGGACCTCCTTGGGCCATATGAGGCCCTTTGGAACCTTAACATGCCCCAAAACCAGGCACCGGATGCCTTCCAATCCCACCTCCGTAGTTCCGACTAATACCGATAACCGACTCGGGAGGCCACTTAGAGGCCCTTTTTGGGCCAGAAGCCCTCCAAAATTTACAGAGACCCTAATGGGACCCCCGGGAAGGCAACCTTCAAATAAATCACCCTGCCCGAAAATGTTCCGATTTACCCATTTTTGTGAACTATTACTCACGCCCCGGACATGTCCCGGGGCTCGGAGTCGCATCTTGCCCAAAATGTTTTTAGGGCCTCCTTGGGCCATATTAGGCCCTTTGAAACCTTAACACTCTCCAAAACCGAGCCACGAATGCCTTCCAATCCCACCTCCGTAATTGCGACCAATACCGATAACCGACTCGGGAGGCCATTTAGAGTCCCTTTTCGGGCCAGAAGCCCCCCAAAATTTACAGAGACCCTAATGGAACCCCCGGGAAGGCAACCGTCAAAAAAATCACCTGCCCGAAAATGTTCCGATTTACCCGTTTTCGTGGACTATTACTCACGTCCAGGACACGTCCCAGGGCCCGGAGTCGAATCTTGCCCAAAATGTTTTTAGGGCCTCCTTTGGCCATATGAGCCCTTTGAAACCTTATCATGACCCAAAACAGGGCACAAAATGCCATCCAATCCCACCTACGTAATTCCGACCAATACCAATTACCGACTCGGGAGGCCATTTAGAGGCCCTTTTGGGGCTTGAAGCCCCCCAAAATTTACAGAGACCATACTGGGACCCCCGGGAAGGCCACCGTCATAAAAAATCACATTGCCAGAAAATATTCTGATTTACCCGTTTTCGTGGACTATTACTCACACCCCGCCCACGTCCCTGGGCCCGGAGTCGGATCTTGCCCATAATTTTTAGGGCCTCCTTGGGCCATATGAGGGCCTTTGGAACCTTAACATTCCCTAAAACCAGGCACCGGATGCTTTCCGATCCGACCTCCGTAATTCCGACCAATACCGATAACCGACTCGGGAGGCCATTTAGAGGCCCTTTTGGGGTTTGAAGCACCCCAAAATTTATAGAGACCTTAGAGGGAACCCAAGGAAGGCACCCGTAAAAAAAATCACCCCGCCCGAAAAATTTCCCGATTTACCCGTTTTCGTGGACTATTACTCACACCCTGGCCAGGTCCCGGGGTCCAAAGTTCGATCATGCCCAAAATTTTTGTAGGGCCTCCTTGGGCCATATAAAGCCCTTTGGAACCTTAACATGCCCCAAAACCGAGCACCGAATGCCTTTCAATCCTATCTCCGTAATTCCGACCAGTACCGATAACCGACTCGAGAGGCAATCTAGAGGCCCTTTTCGGGCCAGAAGCCCCCCATAAATTACAGAGACCCTAATGGGACCCCTGGGAAGGCAACCGTCAAAAAAATAACCCTGACAGAAAATGTTCCGATTTACCCGTTTTCGTGGACTATTACTCACGCCCCGGACACGTCCCGGGGCCGGAGTCGAATCTTGCCCAAAATATTATTAGGGCCTCCTTGGGCCATATAAGGCCCTTTGTAACCGTAACATGCCCCAAAATTGGGCATCGAATGCCTTCCAATCCCACCTCCGTAATTCCGACAAATACCCATAACCGACTCGGGAGGCCATTTAGAGGCCCTTTTCGGGCCTGAAGCCCCCCAAAATTTACAGAGACCCTAATAGGACCCCCGGGAAGGAAACCGTCAAAAAAATCACCCTGCCCGAAAATGTTCCGATTTACCCGTTTTCGTGGACTATTACTCACGCCCCGGACACGTCCCGGGGCCCGGAGTCGAATCTTGCCCAAAATCTTTTTAGGGCCTCCTTTGGCCATATGAGGACCTTTGAAACCTTATCATGACCCAAAACCGGGCACAAAATGCCATCCAATCCTACCTACGTAATTCCGACCAATATCGATCACCGACTCGGGAGGCCATTTAGAGGCCCTTTTGGGGCTTAAAGCCCCCCAAAATTTACAGAGACCCTATTGGGACCCCCGGGAAGGCACCCGTCATAAAAAATCATCCTGCCCAAAAATGTTCTGATTTACCCGTTTTCGTGGACTATTACTCACACGCCGGCCACGTCCCTGGGCCCGGAGTCGGATCTTGCCCACAATTTTTAGGGCCTCCTTGGGCCATATGAGGCCCTTTTGAACCTTAACATGCCCTAAAACCGGGCACCGGATGCTTTCCGATCCCACCTCCGAAATTTCGACCAATACCGATAACCGACTCGGGAGGCCATTTAGAGGCCCTTTAGGGGTTTGAAGCACCCCAAAATTTATAGAACCCTAGAGGAACCCCAAGGAAGGAACCCGTAAAAAAAATCACCCTGCCCGAAAATTTCCCGATTTACCCATTTTCGTGGACTATTACTCACACCCTAGCCACGTCCCGGGGTCCAAAGTCCGATCATGCCCAAAATTTTTGCAGGGCCACCTTGGGCCATATAAAGCCCTTTTGAACCTTAACATGCCCCAAAACCGAGCACAGAATGCCTTCCAATCCCATCTCCGTAATTCCAACCAATACCGATAATCGTCTCGGGAGGCCACTTAGAGGCCCTTCTCGGGCCAGAAGCCCCCCAAAATTTACATAGACCCTAATGGGACCCCTGGGAAGCCAACCGTCAAAAAAATCAACGTGACCGAAAATGTTCCGATTTACCCGTTTTCCTGGACTATTAGTAACGCCCCGGACACGTCCCGGGGCCTGGAGTCGAATCTTGCCCAAAATGTTTTTAGGGCCTCCTTGGGCCATATAAGGCCCTTTGTAACCGTAACAAGCCCCAAAATTGGGCATCAGATGCCTTCCTATCCTACCTCCATAATTCCGACCAATTCCGATAACCGACTCGAGAGGGCATTTAGATGCCTTTTTTGGGGCTTTAAGTCCCCAAAAATTTACAAAGACCCTACTGGGACCTCCGGGAAGGCACCCGTCAAAAAAAATCACCCTGCCCGAAAATGTTCTATTTACCGGTTTTCGTGGACTATTACTCACGCCCCGGCCAAGTCCGAGGGCCCGGAGTCTGATCTTGTCAAAAATAATTTTAGGCCCTCCTTGGGCCATATGAGGCCCTTTGGAACCTTAACATGCCCAAAAACTAGGCACCGGATGCCTTCCAATCCCACCTCCGTAGTTCCGACTAATACCGATAACCGACTCGGGAGGCCACTTAGAGGCCCTTTTCGGGCCAGAAGCCCTCCAAAATTTACAGAGACCCTAATGGGACCCCCGGGAAGGCAACCGTCAAATAAATAACCCTGCCCAAAATTGTTCCGATTTACCCGTTTTCGTGAACTATTACTCACGCCCAGGACACGTCCCGAGGCTCGGAGTCGAATCTTGCCCAAAATGTTTTTAGGGCCTCCTTGGGCAATATTAGGCCCTTTGAAACCTTAACATGCCCCAAATCCGAGCACCGAATGCTTTCCAATCCCACCTCCGTAATTCCGACCAATACCGATAACCGACTCGGGAGGCCATTTAGAGGCCCTTTTCGGGCCAGAAGCCCCCCAAAATTTACAGAGACCTTAATAGGACCCCCGGGAAGGCAACCGTCAAAAAAATCACCCTGCCCGAAAATGTTCCGATTTACCCGTTTTCGTGAACTATTACTCACGCCCCGGACACGTCCCGGGGCTCGGAGTCGATCTTGCCCAAAATGTTTTTGGGGCCTCGTTGGGCCATATTAGGCCCTTTGAAACCTTAACACTCTCCAAAACCGAGCAACGAATGCCTTCCAATCCCACCTCCGTAATTCCGACCAATATCGATAACCGACTCGGGAGGCCATTTAGAGACCCTTTTTGGGCCAGAAGCCCCCCAAAATTTACAGAGACCCTATTGGAACCCCCGGGAAGGCAACCGTCAAAAAAATCACCTGCCCGAATATATTCCGATTTACCCGTTTTCGTGGACTATTACTCACGCCCAGGACACGTCCCAGGGCCCGGAGTCGAATCTTGCCCAAAATGTTTTTAGGGCCTCCTTTGGCCATATGAGGCCCTTTGAAACCTGATCATGACCCAAAACCGGGTACAAAATGTCATCCAATCCCACCTACGTAATTCCGACCAATACCAATTACCGACTCGGGAGGCCATTTAGAGGCCCTTTTGGGGCTTGAAGCCCCCAAAATTTACAGAGACCCTACTGGGACCCCCGGAAAGGCACCCGTCATAAAAAATCACATTGCCCAAAAATGTTCTGATTTACCCGTTTTCGTGGACTATTACTCACACCCCGCCCACGTCCCTGGGCCCGGAGTCGGATCTTGCCCATAATTTTTAGGGCCTCCTTGGGCCATATGAGGCCCTTTGGAACCCTGAACATGCCCTAAAACCGGGCACCGGATGCTTTCCGATCCTACCTCCGTAATTCCGACCAATACCGATAACCGACTCGGCAGGTCATTTAGAGGCCCTTTGGGGTTTGAAGCACCCCAAAATTTATAGAGACCTTAGAGGGACCCCAACGAAGGCACCTGTAAAAAATATCACCCCGCCCGAAAATTTCCCGATTTACCCGTTTTCGTGGACTATTACTCACATCTTGGCCACGTCCCGGGGTCCAAAGTTCGATCATGCCCAAAATTTTTGTAGGGCCTCCTTGGGCCATATAAAGCCCTTTGGAACCTTAACATGCCCCAAAATTGGGCATCGGATGCCTTCCAATTCCACCTCCGTAATTCCGACCAATGCCGATAACCGACTCGGGAGGGCATTTAGAGGCCTTTTTTGGGGCTTGAAGTCCCCAAAAATTTACAAAGACCCTACGGGGACCCCCGGGAAGGCACCCGTCAAAAAAAATAACCTGCCCGAAAATGTTCTATTTACCGGTTTTCGTGGACTATTACTCACGCCCCGGCCAAGTCCCAGGGCCCGGAGTCTGATCTTGTCCAAAAAAATTTTAGGACCTCCTTGGGCCATATGAGGCCCTTTGGAACCTTAACATGCCCCAAAACCAAGCACCGGATGCCTTCCAATCCCACCTCCGTAGTTACACTAATACCGATAACCGACTCGGGAGGCCACTTAGAGGCCCTATTCGGGCCAGAAGTCCCCCAAAATTTACAGAGACCCTAATGGGACCCCCGGGAAGGCAACCGTCAAATAAATAACCATGCCCGAAAATGTTCCGATTTACCAGTTTTCGTGGACTATTACTCACTCCCCCGGACACGTCCCGGGGCTCGGAGTCGAATCTTGCCCAAAATGTTTTTAGGGCCTCCTTGGGCCATATTAGGCCCTTTGAAACCTTAACATGCCCCAAAACCGAGCACCGAATGCCTTCCAATCCTACCTCCGTAATTCCGACCAATACCGATAACCGACTCGAGAGGCCATTTAGAGGCCCTTTTCGGGCCAGAAGCCCCCCAAAATTTACAGAGACCCTAATGAGACCTGCGGGAAGGCAACAGTCACAAAAATCACCCAGCCCGAAAATGTTACGATTTACCCGTTTTCGTGGACTATTACTCACGCCCCGGACACGTCCCGGGGCTCGGAGTCGATTCTTGCCCAAAATGTTTTTAGGGCCTCCTTGGGCCATATTAGGCACTTTGAAACCTTAACATGCTAAAAAACCGAGCACCGAATGCCTTCCAATCCCACCTCCGTAATTCCGACCAATACCGATAACCGACTCGGGAGGCCATTTGGAGGCCCTTTTCGGGCCAGAAGCCCCCAAAAATTTACAAAGACCCTAATGGAACCCCCGGGAAGGCAACCGTCAAAAAAATCACCTGCCCGAAAATGTTCCGATTTACCCGTTTTCGTGGACTATTACTCACGCCCCGGACACGTCCCGAGGCCCGGAGTCGAATCTTGCCCAAAATGGTTTTAGGGCCTCCTTTGGCCATATGAGGACCTTTGAAACCTTATCATGACCCAAAACCGGGCACAAAATGCCTTCCAATCCCACCTTAGAAATTCCGACTAATACCGATTACCGACTCGGGACGCCATTTAGAGGCCCTTTTGGGGGCTTGAAGCCCCCAAAATTTACAGAGACCCTATTGGGACCCCCGGGAAGGCAACCATCATAAAAAATCACCCTCCCCAAAAATGTTTTGATTTACCCGTTTTCGTGGACTATTACTCATACCCCGGCCACGTCTCTGGGCCCGGAGTCGGATCTTGCCCACAATTTTTAGGGCCTCCTTGGGCCATATGAGGCCCTTTGGAACCTTAACATGCCCTAAAACCGGGCACCGGATGCTTTCCGATCCCACCTCCGTAATTCCGACCAATACCGATAACCGACTCGGGAGGCCATTTAGAGGCCCTTTTGGGGTTTGAAGCACCCCAAATTTATAGAGACCATAGAGGGACCCCAAGGAAGGCACCCGTAAAAAAAATCACCCTGCCCGAAAATTTCCCGATTTACCCGTTTTCGTGGACTATTACTCACACCCTAGCCACGTCCCGGGGTCCAAAGTCCGATCATGCCCAAAATTTTTGTAGGGCCTCCTTGGGCAATATAAAGCCCTTTGGAACCTTAACATGCCCCAAAACCGAGCACCGAGTGCCTTCCAATCCTATATCCGTAATTCCGACCAATACCGATAACCAACTCGGGAGGCCATTTAGAGGCCCTTTTCGGGCCAAAAGCCCCCCAAAATTTACAGAGACCCTAATGGGACCCCTGGGAAGGCAACCGTCAAAAAAATAACACTGACCGAAAATGTTCCGATTTACCCGTTTTCGTGGACTATTACTCACGCCCAGGACACGTCCCGGGGCCTGGAGTCGAATCTTGCCCAAAATGTTTTTAGGGCCTTCTTGGGCCATATAAGGCCCTTTGTAACCGTAACATGCCCCAAAATTGGGCATCGGATGCCTTCCAATCCCACCTCCGTAATTCCGACCAGTACCGATAACCGACTCGGGAGGGCATTTAGAGGCCTTTTTTGGGGCTTGAAGTCCCCAAATATTTACTAAGACCCTACGGGGACCCCCGGGAAGGCACACGTCAAAAAACAATACCCTGCCCGAAAATGATTTATTTACCGGTTTTCGTGGACTATTACTCACGCCCCGGCCACATCCCAGGGCCCGTAGTCTGATCTTGTCCAAAAAAAATTTTGGCCATATGAGGCCCTTTGGAACCTTAACATGCCCTAAAACCAGGCACCGGATGCCTTCCAATCCCACCTCCGTAGTTCCGACTAATACCGATAACCGACTCGGGAGGCCACTTAGAGGCCCTTTTCGGGCCAGAAGCCCCCTAAAATTTACAGAGACCCTAATGGGACCCCCCGGAAGGCAACCGTCAAATAAATCACCCTGCCCGAAAATATTTCGATTTACCCGTTTTCGTGGACTATTACTCACGCCCCGGACACGTCCCGGGGCTCGGAGTCGAATCTTGCCCAAAATGTTTTTAGGGCCTCCTTGGGCCATATTAGGCCGTTTGAAACCTTAACATGCTCCAAAATCGAGCACCGAATGCCTTCACATCCCACCTCCGTAATTCCGACCAATACCGATAACCGACTCGGGAGGCCATTTAGTGGCCCTTTTCGGGCCAGAAGCCCCCCTAAAATTTACAGAGATCCTAATGGAACCCCCGGGAAGGCAACCATCAAAAAAATCACCTGCCCGAAAATGTTCCGATTTACCCGTTTTCGTGGACTATCACTCACGCCCCAGACACGTCCCGGGGCCCGGAGTCGAATCTTGCCCAAAATGAATTTAGGGCCTCCTTTGGCCATATGAGGCCCTTTGAAACCTTATCATGACCCAAAACTGGGCACAAAATGCCTTCCAATCCCACCTACGTAATTCCGACCAATACCGATTACCGACTCGGGAGGCTATTTAGAGGCCCTTTTAGGGCTTGAAGCCCCCAATATTTACAGAAACCCTATTGGGACCCCCGGGAAGGCACCCGTCATAAAAAAACACACTGCCCAAAAATGTTCTGATTTACCCGTTTTCGTGGACTAGTATTCACACCCCGGCCATGTCCCTGGGCCCGGAATCGGATCTTGCCCACAATTTTTAGGGCCTCCTTGGGCCATATGAGGCCCTTTGGAACCTTAACATGCCCTAAAACCGGGCACCGGATGCTTTCCGATCCAAACTCCGTAATTCCGACCAATACCGATAACCGACTCGGGAGGCCATTTAGAGGCCCTTTTGGGGTTTGAAGCACCCAAACATTTATAGAGACCCTAGAGGGACCCTAAGGAAGGCACCCGTAAAAAAAATCACCCAGCCCGAAAATTTCCCTATTTACCCGTTTTCGTGGACTATTACTCACACCCTAGCCACGTCCCGGGGTCCAAAGTCCGATCATGCCAAAAAAATTTGTAGGGCCTCCTTGGGCCATATAAAGTCCTTATGAACCTTAACATGCCCCAAAACCGAGCACCGAATGGCTTCCAATCCCATCTCCGTAATTCCGACTAATACCGATAACCGACTCGGGAGGCCATTTAGAGGCCCTTTTCGGGCCAGAAGCCCCCCAAAATTTACAGAGACCCTAATGGGACCCCTGGGAAGGCAACAGTTAAAGAAATCACCCTGACCGAAAATGTTCCGATTTACCCGTTTTCGTGGACTATTACTCACGCCCCGGACACGTCCCAGGGCCCGGAGTCGAATCTTGCCCAAAATGTTTTTAGGGCCTCCTTGGGCCATATAAGGCCCTTTGTAACCGTAACATGCACCAAAATTGGGCATCGGATGCCTTCCAATCCCACCTCCGTAATTCCGACCAATACCGATAACCGACTCGGGAGGGCATTTAGAGGCCTTTTTTGGGCTTGGAGTCCCCAAAAATTTACAATGACCCTACGGGACCCTCGGGAAGGCAACCGTCAAAAAAATCACCCTGCCCGAAAATGTTCCGATTTACCCGTTTTCGTGAACTATTACTCACGCCCCGGACACGTCCCGGGGCTCGGAGTCGATCTTGCCCAAAATGTTTTTAGGGCCTCGTTGGGCCATATTAGGCCCTTTGAAACCTTAACACTCTCCAAAACCGAGCAACGAATGCCTTCCAATCCCACCTCCGTAATTCCGACCAATACCGATAACCGACTCGGGAGGCCATTTAGAGACCCTTTTCGGGCCAGAAGCCCCCCAAAATTTACAGAGACCCTATTGGAACCCCCGGGAAGGCAACCGTTTAAAAAATCATCTGCCCGAATATATTCCGATTTACCCGTTTTCGTGGACTATTACTCACGCCCAGGACACGTCCCAGGGCCCGGAGTCGAATCTTGCCCAAAATGTTTTTAGGGCCTCCTTTGGCCATATGAGGCCCTTTGAAACCTTATCATGACCCAAAACCGGGTACAAAATGTCATCCAATCCCACCTACGTAATTCCGACCTATACCAATTACCGACTCGGGAGGCCATTTAGAGGCCCTTTTGGGGCTTGAAGCCCCCCAAAATTTACAGAGACCCTACTGGGACCCCCGGAAAGGCACCCGTCATAAAAAATCACATTGCCCAAAAATGTTCTGATTTACCCGTTTTCGTGGACTATTACTCACACCCCGCCCACGTCCCTGGGCCCGGAGTCGGATCTTGCCCATAATTTTTAGGGACTCCTTGGGCCATATGAGGCCCTTTGGAACCCTGAACTTGCCCTAAAACCGGGCACCGGATGCTTTCCGATCCTACCTCCGTAATTCCGACCAATACCGATAACCGACTCGGCAGGTCATTTAGAGGCCCTTTTGGGGTTTGAAGCACCCCAAAATTTATAGAGACCTTAGAGGGACCCCAACGAAGGCACCTGTAAAAAATATCACCCCGCCCGAAAATTTCCCGATTTACCCGTTTTCGTGGACTATTACTCACATCTTGGCCACGTCCCGGGGTCCAAAGTCCGATCATGCCCAAAATTTTTGTAGGGCCTCCTTGGGCCATATAAAGCCCTTTGGAACCTTAACATGCCTCAAAATTGGGCATCGGATGCCTTCCAATTCCACCTCCGTAATTCCGACCAATACCGATAACCGACTCGGGAGGGCATTTAGAGGCCTTTTTTGGGGCTTGAAGTCCCCAAAAATTTACAAAGACCCTACGGGGACCCCCGGGAAGGCACCCGTCAAAAAAAATAACCTGCCCGAAAATGTTCTATTTACCGGTTTTCGTGGACTATTACTCACGCCCCGGCCAAGTCCCAGGGCCCGGAGTCTGATCTTGTCCAAAAAAATTTTAGGACCTCCTTGGGCCATATGAGGCCCTTTGGAACCTTAACATGCCCCAAAACCAAGCACCGGATGCCTTCCAATCCCACCTCCGTAGTTACACTAATACCGATAACCGACTCGGGAGGCCACTTAGAGGCCCTATTCGTGCCAGAAGTCCCCCAAAATTTACAGAGACCCTAATGGGACCCCCGGGAAGGCAACCGTCAAATAAATCACCATGCCCGAAAATTTTCCGATTTACCAGTTTTCGTGGACTATTACTCACTCCCCCGGACACGTCCCGGGGCTCGGAGTCGAATCTTGCCCAAAATGTTTTTAGGGCCTCCTTGGGCCATATTAGGCCCTTTGAAACCTTAACATGCCCCAAAACCGAGCACCGAATGCCTTCCAATCCTACCTCCGTAATTCCGACCAATACCGATAACCGACTCGAGAGGCCATTTAGAGGCCCTTTTCGGGCCAGAAGCCCCCCAAAATTTACAGAGACCCTAATGGGACCTCCGGGAAGGCAACAGTCACAAAAATCACCCAGCCCGAAAATGTTACGATTTACCCGTTTTCGTGGACTATTACTCACGCCCCGGACACGTCCCGGGGCTCGGAGTCGATTCTTGCCCAAAATGTTTTTAGGGCCTCCTTGGGCCATATTAGGCACTTTGAAACCTTAACATGCTAAAAAACCGAGCACCGAATGCCTTCCAATCCCACCTCCGTAATTCCGACCAATACCGATAACCGACTCGGGAGGCCATTTAGAGGCCCTTTTCGGGCCAGAAGCCCCCCAAAATTTACAAAGACCCTAATGGAACCCCCGGGAAGGCAACCGTCAAAAAAATCACCTGCCCGAAAATGTTCCAATTTACCCGTTTTCGTGGACTATTACTCACGCCCCGGACACGTCCCGAGGCCCGGAGTCGAATCTTGCCCAAAATGGTTTTAGGGCCTCCTTTGGCCATATGAGGACCTTTGAAACCTTATCATGACCCAAAACCGGGCACAAAATGCCTTCCAATCCCACCTTAGAAATTCCGACTAATACCGATTACCGACTCGGGACGCCATTTAGAGGCCCTTTTGGGGGCTTGAAGCCCCCAAAATTTACAGAGACCCTATTGGGACCCCGGGAAGGCAACCGTCATAAAAAATCACCCTCCCCAAAAATGTTCTGATTTACCCGTTTTCGTGGACTATTACTCATACCCCGGCCACGTCTCTGGGCCCGGAGTCGGATCTTGCCCACAATTTTTAGGGCCTCCTTGGGCCATATGAGGCCCTTTGGAACCTTAACATGCCCTAAAACCGGGCACCGGATGCTTTCCGATCCCACCTCCGTAATTCCGACCAATACCGATAACCGACTCGGGAGGCCATTTAGAGGCCCTTTTGGGGTTTGAAGCACCCCAAATTTATAGAGACCATAGAGGGACCCCAAGGAAGGCACCCGTAAAAAAATCACCCTGCCCGAAAATTTCCCGATTTACCCGTTTTCGTGGACGATTACTCACACCCTAGCCACGTCCCGGGGTCCAAAGTCCGATCATGCCCAAAATTTTTGTAGGGCCTCCTTGGGCAATATAAAGCCCTTTGGAACCTTAACATGCCCCAAAACCGAGCACCGAGTGCCTTCCAATCCTATATCCGTAATTCCGACCAATACCGATAACCAACTCGGGAGGCCATTTAGAGGCCCTTTTCGGGCCAAAAGCCCCCCAAAATTTACAGAGACCCTAATGGGACCCCTGGGAAGGCAACCGTCAAAAAAATAACACTGACCGAAAATGTTCCGATTTACCCGTTTTCGTGGACTATTACTCACGCCCAGGACACGTCCCGGGGCCTGGAGTCGAATCTTGCCCAAAATGTTTTTAGGGCCTTCTTGGGCCATATAAGGCCCTTTGTAACCGTAACATGCCCCAAAATTGGGCATCGGATGCCTTCCATTCCCACCTCCGTAATTCCGACCAGTACCGATAACCGACTCGGGAGGGCATTTAGAGGCCTTTTTGGGGCTTGAAGTCCCCAAATATTTACTAAGACCCTACGGGGACCCCCGGGAAGGCACACGTCAAAAAATAATACCCTGCCCGAAAATGATTTATTTACCGGTTTTCGTGGACTATTACTCACGCCCCGGCCACATCCCAGGGCCCGTAGTCTGATCTTGTCCAAAAAAAATTTTGGCCATATGAGGCCCTTTGGAACCTTAACATGCCCTAAAAACAGGCACCGGATGCCTTCCAATCCCACCTCCGTAGTTCCGACTAATACCGATAACCGACTCGGGAGGCCACTTAGAGGCCCTTTTCGGGCCAGAAGCCCCCTAAAATTTACAGAGACCCTAATGGGACCCCCCGGAAGGCAACCGTCAAATAAATCACCCTGCCCGAAAATATTTCGATTTACCCGTTTTCGTGGACTATTACTCACGCCCGGACACGTCCCGGGGCTCGGAGTCGAATCTTGCCCAAAATGTTTTTAGGGCCTCCTTGGGCCATATTAGGCCGTTTGAAACCTTAACATGCTCCAAAATCGAGCACCGAATGCCTTCACATCCCACCTCCGTAATTCCGACCAATACCGATAACCGACTCGGGAGGCCATTTAGTGGCCCTTTTCGGGCCAGAAGCCCCCTAAAATTTACAGAGATCCTAATGGAACCCCGGGAAGGCAACCATCAAAAAAATCACCTGCCCGAAAATGTTCCGATTTACCCGTTTTCGTGGACTATCACTCACGCCCCAGACACGTCCCGGGGCCCGGAGTCGAATCTTGCCCAAAATGAATTTAGGGCCTCCTTTGGCCATATGAGGCCCTTTGAAACCTTATCATGACCCAAAACTGGGCACAAAATGCCTTCCAATCCCACCTACGTAATTCCGACCAATACCGATTACCGACTCGGGAGGCTATTTAGAGGCCCTTTTAGGGCTTGAAGCCCCCAATATTTACAGAGACCCTATTGGGACCCCCCGGGAAGGCACCCGTCATAAAAAATCACACTGCCCAAAAATGTTCTGATTTACCCGTTTTCGTGGACTAGTATTCACACCCCGGCCATGTCCCTGGGCCCGGAATCGGATCTTGCCCACAATTTTTAGGGCCTCCTTGGGCCATATGAGGCCCTTTGGAACCTTAACATGCCCTAAAATCGGGCACCGGATGCTTTCCGATCCAAACTCCGTAATTCCGACCAATACCGATAACCGACTCGGGAGGCCATTTAGAGGCCCTTTTGGGGTTTGAAGCACCCAAACATTTATAGAGACCCTAGAGGGACCCCAAGGAAGGCACCCGTAAAAAAAATCACCCTGCCCGAAAATTTCCCTATTTACCCGTTTTCGTGGACTATTACTCACACCCTAGCCACGTCCCGGGGTCCAAAGTCCGATCATGCCAAAAAAATTTGTAGGGCCTCCTTGGGCCATATAAAGTCCTTATGAACCTTAACATGCCCCAAAACCGAGCACCGAATGCCTTCCAATCCCATCTCCGTAATTCCGACTAATACCGATAACCGACTCGGGAGGCCATTTAGAGGCCCTTTTCGGGCCAGAAGCCCCCCAAAATTTACAGAGACCCTAATGGGACCCCTGGGAAGGCAACCGTTAAAGAAATCACCCTGACCGAAAATGTTCCGATTTACCCGTTTTCGTGGACTATTACTCACGCCCCGGACACGTCCCAGGGCCCGGAGTCGAATCTTGCCCAAAATGTTTTTAGGGCCTCCTTGGGCCATATAAGGCCCTTTGTAACCGTAACATGCACCAAAATTGGGCATCGGATGCCTTCCAATCCCACCTCCGTAATTCCGACCAATACTGATAACCGACTCGAGAGGGCATTTAGAGGCCTTTTTTGGGCTTGGAGTCCCCAAAAATTTACAATGACCCTACGGGACCCCCGGGAAGGAACCCGTCAAAAAAAATCACCCTGCCCGAAAATGTTTTATTTACCTGTTTTCGTGGACTATTACTCACGCCCCGGCCACGTCCCAGGGCCCAGAGTCTGATCTTGTCCAAAAAAAATTAAGGCCCTCGTTGGGCCATATGAGGCCCTTTGGAACCTTAACATGCCCCAAAACCAGGCACCGGATGCCTTCCAATCCCACCTCCGTAGTTCCGACTAATACCGATAACCGACTCGAGAGGCCACTTAGAGGCCCTTTTCGGGCCAGAAGCCCCCCAAAATTTACAGAGACCCTAATGGGACCCCCGGGTAGGCAACCGTCAATAAAATCACCCTGCCCGAAAATGTTCCGATTTACCCGTTTTCGTGGACTATTACTCACGCCCCGGTCACGTCCCGGGGCTCGGAGTCATATCTTGCCCAAAATGTTTTTAGGGCCTCCTTGGGCAATATTAGGCCCCTTAAAACCTTAACATGCCCCAACACCGAGCACCGAATGCCTTCTAATCCCACCTCCGTAATTTCGACCAATACCGATAACCGACTCGGGAGGCCATTTAGAGGCCCTTTTCGGGCCAAAAGCCCCCCAAAATTTACAGAGACCCCAATGGGACCCCCGGGAAGGCAACCGTCAAAAAAATCACCCTGTCCGAAAATGTTCCGATTTACCCATTTTCGTGGACTATTACTCACGACACAGACATGTCTAGGGGTCCGGAGTCGGATCTTGCCCACAATTTTTAGGGCCTCCTTTACATGCCCCAAAACCGGGCACCGGATGCTTACCAATCCCACCTCCGTAATTCCGACCAATACAGATAACCGACTCAAGAGGCCATTTAGAGTTCCTTTTGGGGCTTGAAGCCCCCAAAAATTTACAGAGACCCTAGTGGGACCCCAAGGAAGGCACCCGTCCAAAAAGTTCAAACTGCCCGAAAATTTCCCGATTTACCCTTTTCGTGGATTATTACTCACACCCTGGCCACGTCCCGGGGCCCAAAGTCGGATCATGCCAAAAAATTTTGTAGGGCCTCCTTGGGCCATATAAAGCCCTTTGAAACCTTAACATGCCCCAAAACCGAGCACCGAATGCCTTCCAATCCCACCTCCGTAATTTCGACCAATACCGATAACCGACTCGGGAGGCCATTTAGAGGCCCTTTTCGGGCCAGAAGCCCCCAAAAATTTACAGAGACCCTAATGGGACCCCCGGGAAGGCAACCGGCAAAAAAATCACCCTGCCCGAAAATGTTACGATTTACCCGTTTTCGTGGACTATTACTCACGCCCTGGACACGTCCCGGGGCCCGGAGTCGAATCTTGCCCAAAATCTTTTTAGGGCCTCCTTGGGCCATATGAAGGCCTTTGAAACCTTATCATGACCTAAAACCGGGCACAAGATGCCTTCCAATCCCACCTACGTAATTCCGACCAATACCGATTACCGACTCGGGAGGCCATTTAGAGGCCCTTTGGGGCTTGAAGCCCCCCAAAATTTACAGAGACCCTAATGGGACCCCGGGAAGGCACCCGTCATAAAAAATCACCCTGCCCAAAAATGTACTGATTTACCCGTTTTCGTGGACTATTACTCACTCCCCGGCCACATCCCGGGGCCCAGAGTCGGATCTTGCTGACAATTTTTAAGGCCTCCTTGGGCCATATGAGGCCCTTTGCAACCGTAACATGCCCCAAAATCGGGCATCGGATGCCTTCCAATTCCAACTATTTAATTCCGACCAATACCGATAACCGATTCGGGAGGCCCTTTAGAGGCCTTTTTTGGGCTTGAAGTCCCCCAAAATTTACATAGACCCTACGGGGACCCCAGGGAAGGCACCCATCAAAAAAATTACCCTACCCGAAAATGTTCTGATTTACCGGTTTTCGTGAACTAATACTCACGCCCCGGCCACGTCCCAGGGACCGGAGTCTGATCTTGTCCAAACCCTCCTTGGGCCATATGAGGCCCTTTGGAACCTTAACATGCCCCAAAACCGGGCACCGGATGCCTTCCAATCCCACCTCCGTAATTTCAACAAATACCGATAACCGACTCGGGAGGCCATTTAGAGGCCCTTTTGGGGCTTGAAGCCCCCCAAAATTTACAGAGATCCTAGAGGAACCCCAAGGAAGGCACTCGTCAAAAAAAATTACCCTACCCGAAAATTTCCCGATTTACCCGTTTTCGTGGACTATTACTTACACCTTGGCCATGTCCCGCGGCCCATGGTCGGATCATGCCCAAAAAAAATTTAGGGCCTTCTTGGGCCACATATAGCCCTTTGGAAACTTAACATGCCCCAAAACCGAGAACCGAATGCCTTCCAATCCCACCTCTGTAATTCCGACCAATAACGATAATCGACTCTGGAGGCCATTTAGAGGCTCTTTTCGGGCTAGAAGCGCTCCAACATTTACAGAGACCCTAATGGGACCCCCGGGAAGGCACCCGTAAAAAAATCACCCTGCCCTAAAATGTTCTGATTTACCCGTTTTCGTGGACTATTACTTACGCCCCGGACACGTCCCAAGGCCCGGAGTCGGATCTTGCCCAAAAAAATTTTAGGCCCTCCTTGGGCCATATGAGGCCCTTTGAAACCTTAACATGACCCAAAACCGGGCACCGGATGCCTTCCAATCCCACCTCCGTAATTCCGACCAATACCGATTACCGACTCGGGAGGCCATTTAGAGGCCCTTTTGGGGCTTGAACCCCACAAAACTTACAGAGATCCTATTGGGACCCCCGGGAAGGCACCCGACATAAAAAATCACCCTGCCCAAAATGTTCTAATTTATCCGTTTTCATGGACTATTACTCACGCCCCGACCACGTCCCGGGGCCCGGAGTCGGATCTTGCCCATAATTTTTAGGGCTTCCTTGGGCCATATGAGGCCTTTTGGAACCTAAACATGCCCCAAAACCGGGCACATGATGCTTTCCAATCCCACCTCCGTAATTCCGACCAATACCGATAACCGACTCGGCAGGCCATTTAGAGGCCCTTTTGGGGCTTGAAGCCCCCCAAAAATTACAGAGACCCTAGAGGGACTCCAAGGAAGGCACCCGTAAAAAAAAATCACCCTGCCCGGAAATTTCCCGATTTACCTGTTTTCGTGGACTATTACTCACGCCCTTGCCACGTCCTGGGGCCCAAAGTCGGATCATGCCCAAATATTTTGTAGGGCCTCCTTGAGCCATATAAAGCCCTTTGGAACCTTAACATGCCCCAAACCCGAGCACCGAATGCCTTCCAACCCCATCTCTGTAATTTCGACCAATATCGATAACCGACTCGGGAGGCCATTTAGAGGCCCTTTTCGGGCAAGAAGCCCCCCAAAACTTACAGAGACCCTAATCGGACCCCCGGGAAGACAACCGTCAAAAAAATCACTCTTCCCGAAAATGTTATGATTTACCTGTTTTTGTGGACTATTACTCACGCCCCGACATGTCCTGGGGCCTGGAGTCGGATCTTGCCCAAAGATTTTTTAGGGCGTCCTTGGGCCATATGAGGCCCTTTGGAACCGTAAGATGCCCCAAAACCGGGCATCGGATGCCTTCTAATCCCACCTCCGTAATTTCGACCAATACAGATAACCGACTCGGGAGGCCATTTAGAAGCCTTTTTGGGGCTTGAAGCCCCCAAAAATTTACAAAATCACGACGGGAACCCCCGGGAAGGCACCTGTCAAAAAAAATCACCCTGCCCGAAAATGTAATGATTTACCGGTTGTCGTGGACTATTACTAAAGCCCTGGCCACGTCACAGGGCCCGGAGTCGGATCTTGTCCAAAAAAAATTTAGGCCCTCCTTGGGCCATATGAGGCTCTTTGAAACCTTAACATGCCCCAAAACCGGGCACCGGATGCCTTCCAATCCCACCTCCGTAATTCTGACAAATACCGATAACCGACTCGGGAGGCCATTTAGAGGCCCTTTTGGGGCTTGAAGCCCCCCAAAATTTACAGAGACCCTAGAGGGACTCCAAGGAAGGCACCCGTCAAAAAAAATAACACTGACCGAAAATTTCCCGATTTACCCGTTTTCGTGGACTATTACTCACGCCTTGGACACGTCCCACGGCCAAAAGTCGTATCATGCCCAAAAAAATATTAGGGCCTCCTTGGTCCATATAAAGCCCTTTGGTACCTCAACATGCCCCAAAACCGAGAACCGAATGCCTTCCAATCCCACCTCCGTAATTCCGACTAATACCGATAACCGACTCGGGAGGCCATTTAGAGGCCCTTTTCAGGCTAGAAGCCCCGCAACATTTAATGAGACCCTAATGGGAACCCCGGGAAGGCAACCGTCAAAAAAATCACCCTGCCCGAAAATGTTCCGATTTACCCGTTTTCGTGGACTATTACTCATACCCCGGACACGTCCCGGGGCCGGAGTCGAATCTTGCCCAAAATGTTTTAGGGCGTCCTTTGGCCATATGTGGCCCTTTGGAACTTTAACATGCCCCAAAACTGGGCACCGAATGTCTTCTGATCCCACCTCCGTAATTCCGACCAATACCGATAACCGACTCGGGAGGCTATTTAGAGCCCATTTAGGGCTTGAAGCCCCCCGAATTAATAGAGACCCTATAGGGACCCCCGGGAAGGCACCCGTCAAAAAAAATCACCCTGCCCGATAATGTTCTGATTTACTTGTTTTCGTGGACTATTTGTCACGCCCTGGCCACGTCCCGGGGTCCGGAGTCGGATCTTGCCCAAAGATTTTCTAGGGCGTCCTTGGGCCATGTGAGGCCCTTTGGAATCCATGCCCCAAAACCGGGCATCGGATTCCTTCTAATCCCACCTCCGTAATTCCGACCAATACCGATAACGGACTCGGGCGGCCATTTAGAGGCCTTTTTGGGGCTTGAAGCCCCAAAAATTTACACAAGACCCTACGGGGACCCCCAGGAAGGCACCTGTCAAAAAAAATCACCCCGCCCGAAAATGTTCTGATTTACCGGTTTTCGTGGATGATAGGGTTTAGTCGTATCACCTAATCTAAGATAAACCTACAGTCCTCTAACTATGGTAGTCAATGGAAGCAGGGTCGAATCCACAGGGTGACAGAGTTTCTAAATTAATATTCAATCAAATCAGCTACTTCAGATGTAATCAGGGAATTATTAACTGCACTAAAGATTAAGCTAAGGAAAACAAACTAAATCGAGGAATTGACTATGGATTAAAAACCTGGGGTATTAGGTCGGTCCACCATGCTTATACCAATCAGATAGGGTCAACTACTATCAAAACCTAAGTCAAGAGTCAGGGGATTAGAGCATGTGTTGAGCTATGGTTAAGACTCAACGCTCATAGTTCAACATACGCCGCATGTTCACTAACGTAATCAGAACTACTGACGTGTCCTAGGCCTCTAGTCGTAAGACGGATCTGTGCAAACAACTATTAACCACAAGCAATCAATGAAATTGTACAATGACATTAATTACTCAATAAGAACAAACCACATCACAATCTCCCTAATCAAGCCCTAGAAATTGATAGAAATCTAAATCACAATCATGGTATAAACATGGCTTTCCTATCTAACACCCTATAAAGAGAACTACTCACTCATAATCTAATTAACAACAACAAAACTAATATGAAACCCTAACAATTGCATCTTGAATAATTAAATAACTAAGCTAAGCAATTGAGAATAACAAAAGAGATTAGGGTAAAGAGGAATACCAATTGACAGAAAGCAGGAACTTTTATTAAAATCGAATAGGTTCAATCACCTTTAATCTAATCTAAAGTGTTTAAACTAGACTAAAAACAATGAGAAATAAACTAGAGTCTAAGAATAATAATAGATGTCTCTAAAATAATGAGGAAAAGATATTTATAATACCCCTCAAGTCTAGCTAAAAACGGAATAAAAAAAAGACGAAAATCGCGAACAAGGGCACAGGACAGGATCGGGCCAAATGCCACCCGATCGGGCCCACATACAAATCAGCACATTTGTTCTTCTCTTGGCCCAGCGCAGCAACACAGCCAAGAAGCGCTGAACTTAGCGTCCACCCGACCGGGCCCGAGGCCACCACCCGATCGGGCCTGGAGACAATTAGGCCAAGCAGGTTCTCCTAGTCCGCAGCAACATAACGAGAGCTAGCAGCATCCGACCCGATCGGTCGGGCAGAGGCTGCCCGATCGGGTCTGGGTACATATCTTCTCGCCCGATCGGGTCCGCAACTTTTGTACCCGATCATAATTTCTTCGCCCGATCAGGGTACGGAAACCTCCTTTTTGACTCTTTGGCTCTCAATTCTTCACGTTTAGAGGTCTTGGGACCTCCTAAACTACCCATAAAGCTCGTGAGCCGTCCTACGTGCCTCGTAACATCTCGTAAAGCCGTGGTCGCTTCCAAATGGCTCGGGAATAAGGAGAAAACTCCCTAAAACCTGTAATTCAACACTAAAACACAAAACCACAACTATGTACGATAGTTAGCACAAAATTGCTCCCAAGAGCTCCAATGACGCACAAATTAGCTTGTAAATAATGGAGAAAAGTCTATATAAACACGTGATATCAAACTCCCCCAAGCTAAACCTTTGCTTGTCCTCAAGCAAACAAAACATGAACATGGAATGGATTGCCTCACCCCAAAGATAAAAACAAATCAAAGCTCAAAACATTTTCAAGACTAAGAATCGTTCAAGCAGGTATAATTCAAGTTTGGCTAACCAAATCCATCCAACCACCAATCATCCAAGCAATTTATCAAATTCAAGCATCCACAAGGCATACAAGTCCTGAAAAGGCTCTCACAAGGGTGTCACTCCTCTCTATTTTTTGGCAGGCAAAGAATATGCCCGAACACACACCAACCCGACCATAAATACCCTTCCCACTCACACTCTCATGTGTTTAAGAAGGTTCAATGACGCTCATCCTAGTCAAGTCGACTCAATTAGCAGGATTACTCATTAACTTTGACAAACTGACTCGAAATCAATCAAATGAACACTGCAGACACGAGCTCAAGAGGACTTTAGAGGGTTGTAATGGGGCTTAGGTAAGAGATAGGGAATACTTTTTGGTAATGTGGTGGAAAAACCAAGAAAGGGGGAGCATGAATCATTCAAACAAGGCCTAAGAAGGCCTACACAACTCCCAACAACACCATAAAACCACATAAAGTAACCCAACTCTCATAAATCAATGAAAAACTCATAACAAACCCAATTTTCAAGCCATAAAGCGAATATTTCTTTAAGAACGTACGTGAATGAAAGAACTTCGAATTCTTTTGAACTTTTATTTCATTTTTCTTTCATTTTTATGAACTTCATTCACGCAACTCTAAATTTGCTTTTTCTTTTCTTTCTCTCACTCTCAAACCACAACAAATACACTTTTAATTCCTCAACAACTAAACCAAACCAAGAAACTAATCTCAAACTCAACCCATACAAAAGCTCCCCCAAGCTAGGCTTGGAAATAATATGAAATGAAGGCAATGGGCTCATAATAAGGGTTTAAGTAGCACGAAATAAGTCATTTGGCTCAGCGGGGCTAAGGAGGATAAAAATATATCAAAAACTCACTCTGAAGCTCAAGAATAAGACAAAAGAACGCCTCTATCACAGCAGATGCTACAAGTCATCGAAAATAAGACAAGTACGAAGTCAAAGTCAAGATCAATCCACTAAAGAGGAACTAACACATAAGAATAGACTGGATAATAATATAAATCCAATAGGCTACACAGAGGCCTCACAGTCTAACCAATTCAGGTATACAGCACAAAGTGGTCTAATATAATCCAAAAATGCTCGAAATCATCGCAATCAAACATCAAATCATAGCCTCAAGATCACAGATGCCCAGCTATCCAAAAAACAAAGTCAAATCATTTTCAAATAGAGCACAACAAGGGGCACAGGGAGGCAACTAAACCAGTCATGGGAACCATATTTCTTTGATTTTTTCAGAATTTTTTCGAAAGCAGTAAATCTATCCTAGAAAGCAGTAAAAGAGATAAAGAATACAAACAGAACTCCTCCCCCAAGTTGAACTTGGCAGTGTCCTCAATGCCAAAAGGTGATAAGGACTATGCTAAGAGGAAAAACAATGTTGGTACCCTCACTCTCGCTCACAAATAGAAGAAAAAAATAAAAATATAAAATATAAAAAAATGAAAAGAAAAGGAAAAAAGGGAAAGAATACAAGTTGCCTCTCGCACAGCGCTGGTTTATAAAGGTCCCGCACGACCCTAATCCTCCCTCTCTCAAATAGGAGGGGCTGTGCAATGAGTGCCACCCTTATCAAATAACTTTCTTCTCCAAATGTTCTTGATAATGCCTCCAGACGGTGGGGCAACCTTAGGTGTAGTTGGAACCTTCTCCACACCTACTTCATCCAAAACCTCATCCCTGCAACAAGATTGTTCAAGCATAGGTGCCTTGCCAGCATTGGTTAGTTTAAAAATCACTTTATTATCACCAACACTCAGAGTTAAAGACCCAAACTTGACATCAATGACAGCACCAGCAGTACACAAAAATGGCTACCTAGAATAATGGGAATCTGGGCATCCTCATCCATATCTAACACCACAAAATCAACAGGAATATAGAATTTCCCAACCCTCACAGGAACGTCCTCTAAAACACCTAGAGGGTATTTTATAGAACGATCCGCCATCTATATAGTGATTTGTGTGCATTTAAGTGCTCCCATATTCAGTTTCTTGTAAACAGATAATGGCATAACAGAGACATAAGCACCTAAATCACACAAAGCCTTATTAATAAAAATAGGTCCAAGATGGCAGGGTATAGAAAAACTACCAGGATCTTTTAACTTTGGTGGGGTTTTATTTTGGATAAAAGCACTACACTCTTCAGTAAGAGCGACACGTCCTACCCCACCAAAGTCTCTTTTCTTAGTTATCATATCTTTCATAAATTTGGCATAAACAGGAACTTGGGTAATTAAATCTGTGAATGGAATCGTTACCTCAAGGTTCTTGACCATAGCCAAGAACTTACCAAACTGCTGATCGACCTTTGATTGTTGCATCCTGTGAGGAAAAGGTAGCCTTGGTGTAAAAGGCGTTTCAGAAACATTCTCCTTTTTCTTCCCTGTCTGTTCAGCTTCTGCAGACAAATCGACTTCAGACGTCGAATTCTTCCTTTTTCCTTCCTCTATCACCCTCTTCTTCCCCGCAGTTGGGGTAATCTCATCAACGGGCAACGGAGGGGGCATCATATGCAATGCCACTACGAAGAGTAATGGCATTCACATGTTCTCTCTGAACGGGTTGCCCTGACAACTCCCCCTGACGCCTCTGTGCATTAGTTTCTGCCAATTGAGCAACTTGAGCCTCGAGAAGTTTAATGTGCTTCTCTTGGGCCCTCCATGCTTCCTCATTTGCCTTTTGCTTAGACAATATCAGTTTCATCAGTTCAGAATTCCTAGACTCTTCTAGGTTATTGTTTTGTGGAGGTGGGGTGGGAAAATTTTGTGGAGTTTTGAAATTATTGTGGTTGTGGAAGTTATGTGATGGTGGTCTTTGGAAATTTTGTGGGGTTTGATAGTAAGAGGGTTTGGGATGGTTTTGTGGAGGTGGAGGATGATGGTTTTGTGGGTTTTGGTAGTTATGTGGAGGGGGGAAGGTTTGTGGCCTTTGTTGAAAGGCGTTTGCTTGCTCCATCTGAAGTTGACTGAACTAACAATCATGCCCAAAGTGACCCTGAACACCACATACCTCGCAGTAAGATGAGGTAATGGGTGCTACGGAAGACATAGCATTAATACTCAAAGGAGGTGCTGCTGAGGAAGAGGAACTGAAGGTGTTAATCTGCTGACTCAGCTTCGCTATCTGCGAAGTCAATAATGCAATGGCATCTACCTCCAGTACCTTCCTCGTGAGGCTTCGGGAAGTGGAATGATCATTGGCTGCAAGGTTTGATAGAAACTCGTAGCCTACATCCACTTCCTTATCCAGAAAAACTCCTCCTGCAGACGAATCAATAATACTCTTCGTCGGAGGCTGCAGACCATTGTAAGACGTCTGCGTCAAGAACCATTTGTCCATGTTGTGGTATGGACACTCTCTCTGTAAATCACTAAACCTAGCCCACGCTTCCCGTAATGTTTCATCAGGCTCTTGGGAAAACATGGCTAGTTTGTTTCTGATTTCTGCTGTTTTAGTAGGTGGATTATACTCTCTCAGAAACGCAGCAGAAATCTCACTCCATTCTGTTTCTTTCACGTCGTTCAACCATTTCTGGGCTCTATCTCTCAATGAAAACTCGAACAACATGACTTTGAGTTGATCTGGAGTGACTCCGATATGTTTAACGGTTCGACAAAGCTGTTGAAACCGTTGCAGATGATTTGCCGGGTCTTTAGTAGGATGCCCACCAAACTGATTTTGCTGGACCATACTAATGGGTCCAGGCTTAATTTTGAAATTTTCCGCGGCAATGGTGGGCATAGTAGGTCCAGTGAAGAGACCATCTGGGTTGGGCACCCCATATGATTTCAGTGAGACTTTCACATAACTGAACTCAAGGTGTCTCTTCCAGAGGTGTTCAGCTGAACAGACTGCTTTTCTTTCTGATTTTTCTTTCGGGTCCGCCTGATTGTCATAGTAAGATCGGGATCCGCTGGAATGGGGGAACCGTTTCTTTGAGACCTGGTCATACAAAAGAAACAAAAAGAAGCAGTAAAACGTACCTCATTTGGAACAATGAAGTTCCAATGAGACACAGAGAAGTAGACCAAATAATCAAATAAAAACTTAGAAAACTAGCCGTCTCCCCGGCAACGGCGCCAAAATTTGATAGGGTTTAGTCGTATCACCTAATCAAAGACAAACCTACAGTCCTCTAACTATGGTAGTCAATGGAAGCAGGGTCGAATCCACAGGGAGACAGAGTTTCTAAATTAATATTCAATCAAATCAGCTACTTTAGATGAAATCAGTGAAGAATTAACTGAACTAAAGATTAAGCTAAGGAAAACAGATTAAATCGAGGAACTGACTATGGACTAAAAACCTAGGGTATTAGGTCAGTCCACCATGCTTATACCAATCAAATAGGGTCAACTACTATCAAAACCTAAGTGGAAGAGTCTGGGGATTAGAGCATGTGTTGAGCTATGGTTAAGACTCAACTCTCATAGTTCAACATACGCCGCACGTTCACTAACGTAATCAGAACTACTGACGTGTCCTAGGCCTCTACTCGTAAGACGGATCTGTGCAAACAACTATTAACCACATCACAATCACCCTAATCAAGCCCTAGAAATTGTACACTGAAATTAATTACTCAATAAGAACAAACCACATCACAATCACCCTAATCAAGCCCTAGAAATTGATAGAAATCTAAATCACAATCATGGTATAAACATGGCTTTCCTATATAACACCCTAGAAAGAGAACTACTCACTCATAATTGAATTAACAACAACAAAACTAATTTGAAACCCTAACAATTGCATCATGAATAATTAAATAACTAAGCTAAGCAATTGAGAATAATAAAAGAGATTAGGGTAAAGAGGAATACTAATTGACAGAAAGCAGGAACTTTTATTAAAATCGAATAGGTTCAATCACCTTTAATCTAATCTAAAGTGTTTAAACTAGACACAGAACAATGAGAAATAAACTAGAGTCTAAGATTAATAATAGATGTCTCTACAATAATGAGGAAAAGGTATTTATAATACCCCTCAAGTCTAGCTAAAAACGGAATAAAAAAATACAAAAATCGCGAACAAGGGCACAGGACCCGATTGGGCCAAATGCCACCCGATCGGGCCCACATACAAATCAGCACATTTGTTCTTCTCTTGGCCCAGCACAGCAACACAGCCAAGAAGCGCTGAACTTAGCGTCCACCTGATCGGGCCCGAGGCCACCACCCGATCGGGCCTGGAGACAATTAGGCCAAGCAGGTTCTCCTAGTCCGCAGCAACATAACGAGAGCTAGCAGCATCGAACCGATCAGGTCGGGCAGAGGCTGCCCGATCGGGTCTGGGTACATATCTTCTCGCCCGATCTGGTCGGGCAATGCTTACCCGATCGGGTCCGCAACTTTTGTACCCGATCATATTTTCTTCGCCAGATCGGGCCATTTTTGCCCGATCAGGGTACGGAAACCTCCTTTTTGACTCTTTGGCTCTCAATTCTTCACGTTTAGAGGTCTTGGAATCTCCTAAACTACCCATAAATCTCGTGAGCCGTCCTACGTGCCTCGTAACATCTCGTAAAGCCGTGGTCGCTTCCAAATGGCTCGGGAATAAGGAGAAAACTTCCTAAAACCTGCAATTCAACACTAAAACACAAAACCACGACTATGTACGGTAGTTAGCACAAAATAGCTCCCAAGAGCTCCAATGACGCACAAATTAGCTTGTAAATAAGGGAGAAAAGTCTATATAAACACGTGATATCAGTGGAATATTACTCACGCCCAGGCCACGCCCCGGGGCCCGGAGTCGGATCTGGCCCAAAATCTTATTAGGCCCTCCTTGGGCCATATGAGGCCCTTTGGACCCTTAACATGCCCCAAAACCGGGCACCAGATGCCTTGCGATCCCACCTCCGTAATTCCGACCAATACCGATAAGCGACTCGGGAGGCCATTTAGAGGCCCTTTTGGGGCTTGAAGCCCCCAAATATTTACAGAGACCCCATTGGGACCCCCGGGACGGCACCTGTCAAAAAAAATCACCCTGCCCGAAAATGTTCCGATTTACCCGTTTTTCGTGGACTATTACTCACGCCCTGGCCACGTCTCGGGGCCCGGTGTCGGATCTTGCCCAAAATGTTTTTAGGACGTCCTTGGGCCATATAAAACCCTTTGGAACCTTAACATGCCCCAAAATCGGGCACCGAATGCCTTCTGATCCCACCTCCATAATTCCAACCAATACCTATAACCGACTCGGGAGGCTATTTAGAGGCCAATTTGGGGCTTGAAGCCCCTCGAATTAATAGAGACCGAATTGGGAGCCCCAGGAAGGAACCCGTCAAAAAAATCACCCTGCCCGATAATGTTCCGATTACCTGTTTTCGTGGAGAATTACTCACGCCCCGGTCACGTCTCGGGGCCCGGAGTCGAATCTTGCCCAAAATTTTTTTAGGGCGTCCTTGGGCCATATGAGGCCCTTTGGAACCTTAACATGCCCCAAAACTGGGCACCGAATGCCTTCCGATCCCACCTCCGTAATTCCAGCCAATACCGATAACCGACTCGAGAGGCTATTTAGAGCCCATTTGGGGCTTGAAGCCCCCCGAATCACCCTGCCCAAAAATGTTCTGATTTACCGGTTTTCGTGGACTATTACTCACGCCCCGGCCACGACCTGGGGCCCAGAGTAAGATCTGGCCCAAAATCATTTTAGGCCCTCCTTGGGCCATATGAGGCCCTTTGGATCCTTAAAATGCCCCAAAACCGGGCACCGGATGCCTTCCAATCTCATCTCCGTAATTCCGACCAATACCGATGAGCGACTCGGGAGGCCATTTAGAGGCCCTTTTGGGGCTTGAAGCCCCCCGAAAATTACAGAGACCCTATAGGGACCCTCGGGAAGGCACCCTTCAAAAAAAATCACCCTGCACGAAAATGTTCCGATTTACCGGTTTTCGTGGACTTTTACCTGTTTTCGTTGACTTTTACTCACGTCCCGGCCATGTCCTGGGGCCCGGAGTCGAATCTTGCCCAAAAAATTTTTTGGGCGTCCTTTGGGCATATGAGGCCCTTTGGAACCTTAACATTCCCAAAAACCGGGTACCGGATGTCTTCCCATCCCACCTCCGTAATTCCGACCAATACCGATAACCGACTCCGGAGGCCATTTAGAGGCCCTTTTGGGGCTTGAAGCCCCCAAAAATTTACAGTGAACCTAAAGGGACACCCGAGAAGGCACCCGTAAAAAAAATCACCCTGCGCGAAATGTTCCGATTTACCCGTTTTCGTGGACTAACTCACGACCCGGACACGTCCCGGGGCCCGGAGACGAATCTTGCCCAAAAAATTTTAAGTGCCTCCTTGGGCCATATGAGGCCATTTGAAACCTTAACATGACCCAAAACCGGGCACCGGATGCCTTCCAATCCCACTTCCGTAATTCGGACCAATATCGATTACCGACTCGGAAGGCCATTTAGAGGCCCTTTTTGGGCTTGAAGCCCCCCTAAAATTTACAGAGACCTTATTGGGACCCTCGGGAAGGCACCCATCAAAAAAATATCACCATGCCCGAAAATGTTCTGATTTACCCGTTTCCGTGGACTATTACTCACGCCCCGGCCATGTCCCAGGGCCCGGAGTTGGATCTTGCCCATAATTTTTTAGGGCCTCCTTGGGCCATATGAGGCCCATTGGAACCTTAACATGCCCCAAAACCGGGCACCGTATGTTTTCCAATCCCACCTACGTAATTCCGACCAATACCGATAACCGACACGGGAGGCCATTTAGAGGCCCTTTTGGGCCGGAAGCCCCCCAAAATTTACAGGGACCTTAGAGGGACCCCCGGGAAGACACCCATAAAATGTTCCGATTTACCGGTTTTCGTGGACTTTTACCGGTTCTCGTGGACTACTACTCACGCCCCGGACACGTCCCAAGGCCAAAAGTCGGATCTTGCCAAAAAAAAAATTAGGGACTCCTTGGTCCATATGAGGCCCTTTGGTACCTTAACATTCCCTTAAACAAGGCACCAGATGCCCTCCGATCCCACCTCCGTAATTTCGACCAATACAGATAACCAACTCGGAGGCCATTTGGAGTTCCTATTTGGGTCTTGAAGCCCCCAAAAATTTACAGAGACCCCATTGGGACCCCTGGGACGGCACCCGTCAAAAAAAATCACCCTGTCCGAAAATGTTCCGATTTACCCGTTTTCGTGGACTATTACTCACGCCCCGACCAAGTCTCGGGGCCCGGAGTCGGATCTTGCCCAAAATGTTTTTAGGACGTCCTTGGGCCATATGAGGCCTTTTGGAACCTTAACATGCCCAACAACCGGGCAGCGGATGCCTTCTGATCCCACCTCCGTAATTCCGACAAATAACTATAACCGACTCGGGAGGCTATTTAGAGGCAAATTTGGGCTTGAAGCCTCCCAAAGTTTACAGAGACCCTAGAGGGACCCCAAGGAAGGCACCCGTAAAAAAAAATCACCCTGCCTGAAAATTTCTCGATTTACCCGTTTTCGTGGACTGTTACTCACGCCTAGGCCACGTCCCGGGGCCTAAAGTCAGATCATGCCCATCAATTTTTAGGGCCTCCTTGGGCTATATAAAGCCCTTTGGAACCTTAACATGCCCCAAAACCGAGCACCGAATGCCTTCCAATCCCACCTTCGTAATTCCGACCAATACCAATAATCAATTCGGGAGGCCATTTTGAGGCCCTTTTTGGGCCAGAAGCCCCCCAACATTTACAGAGACCCTAATGGGACCCCCGGGAAGGCAACCGTCAAACAAATCACCCTGCCCGAAAAAGTTCCGATTTACCCATTTTCGTGGACTATTGCTCACGCACCGGACACGTCCCAGGGCCCGGAGTCGAATCTTGACCAAAAAATTTTTAGGGCCTTCTTGGGCCGTATGAGGCCCGTTGAAATCTTAACATGACCCAAAACAGGGCAGCGGATGTCTTCCAATCCCACCTATGTAAATCCGACAAATACCGATTACCGACTCGGGAGGCCATGTAGAGGGCCTTTTGGGGCTTGAAGCCCCCCAAAAATTATAGTGACGCTATTGGGACCTCTGGGAAGGCACCCGTCAAAAAAAATTACCCTGCCCGAAAATGTTCTGATTTACCGGTTCTCGTGGACTATTACACACGCCCCGGCCACGTCCCAGGGCCAGGATTCAGATATGGTCGAAAAAAATTTTAGGCCGTCCTTGGGCCATATGAGGCCCTTTGGAACCTTAATATGGCCCAAAACCAGCCACCGGATGGATTTGATTAACCAAACTTGAATTATGTCTACTTGAACGATTCTTAGTCTTGAAAATGTTTTGAGCTTTGAATTGCTTTTTATCTATGGGGTGAGGCAAGCTATTCCATGTTCATGTTCTGTTTGCTTGAGGACAAGCAAAGGTTTAGCTTGGGGGAGTTTGATATCACGTATTTATATAGAGTTTTCTCCCTTATTTACAAGCTAATTTGTGCGTCATTGGAGATCTTGGGAGCTATTTTGTGCTAACTATCGTATATAGTTGTGGTTTTGTGTTAGTTTTCTCCCTATTCCCGAGCCATTTGGAAGCAACCACGGCTTTACGAGATGTTACGAGGCACGTAGGATGGCTCACGAGTTCTATGGGTAGTTTAGGAGGTCCCAAGACCCCTAAACGTGAAGTTTAGAGAGCTAAAGAGTCAAAAAGGAGGTTTCCGTACTCCGATCGGGCAAAAATGGCCGGATCGGGCGAAAATACATTGATCGGGTATTGAAGTTGCGGACCCGATCGGGCAAGGCGTGCCCGATAAGATCGGGCGAGCATCATTGCACCAGATCCGATCGGGCATAGTGTGCCCGACCCGATCGGGTGGGGTGCTGCTAGGTCCCATTGTGAAGCTGCGGATGCTAAGAAGCTGCTGGGCTCATTTTGCTGCTTGGCCCGATCGGGTGGCTGCCCACGGCCCGATCGGGAGGGCCGTACAATTCAACGGATGCTGCGCTGCTGCTTTGCTTAAGCCCAAAACACACGCTGATCACTCTTGTACTTCGGCCCGATCGGGTGGGCTGTAAAAAATCAGATTCTGCTGCGCTGCTGCTACGAAGACCCAGGAGCCAAGTGGGTGATGCTTTGCACTCGGCCCGATCGGGTACTGTCCTCGGGCCCGATCGGGTCTGCCACCCTTTTATGCGGATTTCGCCTTTTGTTTCCGTTTTTAGTTAACTTGAGGGGGTATTATAAATACCTCTTTCCTCATTATTTAGAGACATCTTTGATTCATATTTTTACTGCTTTAGACTCTAGTTTATTTCTCATTGTTCTTAGTCTAGTTTAAACACTTTAGATTAATCTAGAGGTGATCAAACCTATTTCGATTTCAATAAAAGTTCCTGCTTTCCGTCAATTGGTAATCTTTCCTATCCTAATCTCTTTTGTTATTCTTAATTGCTTAATTTATTTATTTAATCGTTCATGATGCAATTGTTAGGGTTTCATATTAGTTTTGTCGTTGTTAATTCGATTATGAGTGAGTAGTCTCTTTCTAGGGTGTTAGATAGGAAAGCCATGTTTATACCATGATTGTGATTTAGACTCTTATTGATTTCTAGGGCTTGATTAGGGTGATTGTGATGTGGTTTGTTCTTTATTGAGTAATTAACGTTATTGCGCAGTTTCGTTGGTTGCTTGTGGTTAATAGTTGTTTGCACAGATCCGTCTTACGACTAGAGGCCTAGGACACGTCAGTAGTTCTGATTACGTTAGTGAAAATGCGGCGTATGTTGAACTATGAGCGTTGAGTCTTAACCATAGCTCAACATAGGATCTAATCCCCCGACTCTTGACTTAGGTTTTGATAGTTGTTGACCTTGTTTGATTGGTATAAGCATGGTGGACCGACCTAATACCCTAGGTTTTTAGTCCATAGTTAAATCCTCGTTTCTTCCCGTCTTTCTTAGCTGAATCATTAGTTTAATTAATTCTTCTCTGATTTACTCTGGAGTAGCTGAATTGGTTGAATATTGATTTAGAAACTCTGTCTCCCTTTGGATTCGACCCTGCTTCCACTGACTACCTTAGTTAGAGGACCATAGGTTTATTTTTGAATAGGCGATACGACTAAAACCTATCAAATTTTGGCGCCGTTGCCGGGGAGACGGCTAGTTTTCTAAGTTTTTATTTGATTATTTGGTCTACTCCTCTGTACCTTATTGGAACTTCATTGTTTCAATCGAGGTATGTTTTACTGCTGCTTTTTGTTTCTTTTGTATGCCAAGGTCCCAAAGAAACGGTTCCCCAATTCCAGCGGACCCCGATCTTACTAGGACAATCAGGCGGATCCGAAAGATAAAGCAGAAAGAAAAGCAGTCTGTTCAGCTGAACACCTCTGGAGCAGACACATTGAGTTCAGTCATGTCAAAGTCACTGAAATCTTATGGGGTGCCCAGCCCGGATGGTCTTTCTACTGGACCACCAATGCCCACCATCGCCGCTAACAATTTTGAGATTAAGCCTGGACTCATCAGCATGGTCCAGCAAAATCAGTTTGGTGGGCATCCTACTGAAGATCCGGCAAATCATCTGCAACGGTTTTAACAACTTTGCCGAACCGTTAAACATGCCGGCGTCACTCCAGATCAGCTAAAAGTCATGTTGTTCGAGTTTTCTTTGAGAGATAGAGCCCAGAAGTGGTTGAACGATGTGAAGGAAACTGAATGGAGTGAGATTTCTGCTGCATTTCTGAGAGAGTATTACCCACCTACTAAAACAGCAGAAATCAGAAATAAACTGCCACGTTTTCCCAAGAGCCTGATGAAACATTACGGGATGCGTGGGCTAGGTTTAGAGATTTACAGAGAGAGTGTCCACACCACAACATGGACAAATGGTTCTTGACGCAGACATTCTACAATGGTATGCAACCTCAGACGAAGAGTATTGTTGATTCGTCTGCAGGAGGAGTTTTTCTGGATAAGGAAGTGGATGTAGGCTACGAGTTTCTATCAAACCTCGCAGCCAATGATCATTCCACTTCCCGAAGCCTCACGAGGAAGGTACTGGAGGTAGATGCCATTGCATTATTGACTTCGCAGATGGCGAAGCTGAGTCAACAGATTAACACCTTCAACTCCTCTTCCTCAGCAACACCTCCTTTGAGTATCAACGCTATGTCTGCCATAGCACCCATTACCTCATCTTACTGCGAGGTATGTGGTGTTCAGGGTCACTTTGGGCATGACTGTCAGTTCAGTCAACTTCAGATGGAGCAAGCAAATGCCTTCCAACAGAGACCACAAAATTTCCAACCTCCACATAGCTACCAAAACCCACAAAACTACCATCCTCCACCTCCACAAAACCATCCCAAACCCTCTTACTACCAAGCCCCATAAAACTTTCAAAGACCCTCTTCACAAAACTTCCACAACCACAATAATTTCCAAACCCCACAAAATTTTCCCACCCCACCTCCACAAAACAACAACCCACAAGAGCCCCCATATCTGAAGTGATGAAACTGATGTTAAGCATGCAAAAGGCAAATGAGGAGGCACAAAGAGCCCAAGAGAGACAGATGCTAGCCATGGAAGGATCTAATGAGGAGGCACAAAGAGCCCAAGAGAAAAGCATCAAACTTCTCGAGGCTCAAGTTGCACAATTAGCAAGCTCTAATGCTCAGAGGCTGCAGGGGGAATTGCCAGGGCAACCCGTTCAGAGAGAACATGTGAATGCCATCACTCTTCGTAGTGGCATTGCATATGATGCCCCTCCAGTGCCCATTGATGAGGTTACCCCAACTGCAGGGAAGAAGAGGGTGGTAGAGGAAGGAAAAAGGAAGAACTCGACGTCTGAAGTCGATTTGTCTGCAGAAGCTGAACAGACAGGGAAGAAAAAGGAGAAGGTTTCTGAAACGCCTTTTACACCAAGGCTACCTTTTCCTCACAGGATGCAACAGTCCAAGGTCGATCAGCAGTTTGGTAAGTTCTTGGCTATGGTCAAGAACCTTGAGGTAACGATTCCATTTACAGACTTAATTACCCAAGTGCCTGTTTATGCCAAATTTCTGAAAGACATGATCATTAAGAAAAGAGACTTTGGTGGGGTAGAACGTGTTGCTCTTACTGAAGAGTGTAGTTCCTTTATCCAAAATAAAGCCCCACCAAAGTTAAAAGATCCTGGTAGTTTTTCCATACCTTGCCATCTAGGACCTATTTTTATTGACAAGGCTTTGTGTGATTTAGGTGCTTCTGTTTCTGTTATGCCATTATCTGTTTTTGAGAAACTGAACATGGGAGCACTTAAATGCACACAAATCACTCTACAGATGGCGGATCGTTCTATAAAATACCCTCTAGGTGTTTTAAAGGACGTTCCTGTTAGGGTTGGGAAATTCTATATCCCTGTTGATTTTGTGGTATTAGATATGGATGAGGATGCCCAGATCCCTATCATCTTGGGTAGGCCATTTTTGTGTACTGCTGGTGCTGTAATTGATGTTAAGTCTGGGTCTTTAACTCTTAGTGTTGGTGATGACAAAGTGATGTTTAAACTAACCAATGTTGTTAAGGCACCTATGCTTGAACAATATTTTTGCAG
Source organism: Patellifolia procumbens (assembly GCA_947645195.1). Classification (NCBI taxonomy): domain Eukaryota; kingdom Viridiplantae; phylum Streptophyta; class Magnoliopsida; order Caryophyllales; family Amaranthaceae; genus Patellifolia; species Patellifolia procumbens. The sequence goes on along the minus strand of CANSGD010000261.1, from coordinate 157,481 downwards.
GGATAAGGTTTTAGATGAAGTAGGGGTGGAGAAGGCTCCAATTCCACCTAAGGTTGCCTCACCGTCTGGAGGCATTGTCAAGAACATTTGGAGGAGAAAGATGTTTTATGAGGGTGGCACTCACTGCCAAGCCCCTCCAATTTTAGAGATGGAGGATTATGGTCGTGCGGGACCTTTATAAACCAGCGCTGTGCGAGAGGCAACTCGTATTTTTCTTTCCCTTTTTCCTTTTCTTTTTATTTTTCTTCTTTTTGTGAGCGAGAGTGAGGGTACTAACATTGTTTTTCCTCTTAGCATAGTCCTTATCACCTTTTGGCATTGAGGACACTACCAATTTCAGCTTGGGGAGAGGAGTTCTGTTTGTATTCTCTCTCTCTCTTTTACTGCTTTCTAGGATAGATTTACTGCTTTCGAAAAATACTGAAAAAATCAAAAAAATATGGTTCCCATGACTGGTTTAGTTGCCTCCCTGTGCCCCTTGTTGTGCTCTATTTGAAAATGATTTGACTTTGTTTTCTGGATAGCTGGGCATTTGTGATCTTGAGGCTATGATTTGATGTTTGATTGCTATGATTTCGAGCTTTCTTGGATTATATTACACCACTTTGTGCTGCATACCTGATTTGGTTAGACCGTGAGGCCTCTTTGTAGCCTATTGGATTCATATGATTATCCAGTCTATTTTTTGTGTGTTAGTTCCTCTTTAGTGGATTGATCTTGACTTTGACTTCGTACTTGTCTGATTTTCGATGACTTGTAGCATTTGCTGTGATAGAGGCGTTCTTTTGTCTTATTCTTGAGCTTCAGAGTGAATTTTTGATATATTTTTATCCTCCTTAGCCCCGCTGAGCCTAATGACTTGTTTCGTGTTACTTAAACCCCTATTATGAGCCCAAAGCCTTCACTTGATATTATTCCAAGCCTAGCTTGGGGCAGCTTTTGTATGGATTGAGTTGAGATTGGTTTCTTGGTTTAGTTTGGTTTTTGAGGAATTTAAAAGTATATTTGCTGTGGTTTGAGAGTGAGAAAGAGAAAAGAAAAAAGCAAGTTTAGAGTTGCGTGAATGAAGTTCAGAAAAATGAAAGAAAAATGAAATGAAAATTCAAAAGAATTCTAGTTCTTTCATTCACGTAAGTTCATAAAGGAATATTCGCTCCATTGCTAGAAAATTGGGTTTGTTATGAGCTTTTCATTGATTTATGAGAGTTGGGTTACTTTACATGGTTTTATGGTGACTGTTGGGAGTTGTGTAGGCAATCTTAGGCCTTGTTTGAATGATTTATGCTCCCCCTTTCTTGGTTTTTCCACCACATTACCCAAAAGTATCCCCTACCTCTCACCTAAGCCCCATTACAACCCTATAAAGTCCTCTTGAGCTTGTGTCTGCATTGTTCATTTGATTGATTTCTAGTCAGTTTGTCAAAGTTAAAGAGTATTTCTGCTAATTGAGTCGACTTGACTAGGATGAGCGTCATTGAACCTTCTTAAACACATGAGAGTGTGAGTGGGAAGGGTATTTATGGTCGGGTTGGTGAGTGTTCGGGCATACTCTTTGCATGCCACAAAATAGAGAGGAGTGACACCCTTGTGAGAGCCTTTTCAGGACTTGTATGCTTTATGGATGCTTGAATTTGATAAATTGCTTGAATGATTGGTGGTTGGATGGATTTGATTAGCCAAACTTGAATTATGTCTGCTTGAACGATTCTTAGTCTTGAAAATGTTTTGAGCTTTGAATTGCTTTCTATCTATGGGGTGAGGCAATCTATTCCATGTTCATGTTCTGTTTGCTTGAGGACAAGCAAAGGTTTAGCTTGGGGGAGTTTGATATCACGTATTTATATAGAGTTTTCTCCCTTATTTACAAGATAATTTGTGCGTCATTGGAGCTCTTGGGAGCTATTTTATGCTAACTATCGTATATAGTTGTGGTTTTGTGTTTTAGTGTTGAATTGCAGGTTTTAGGGAGTTTTCTCCATATTCCTGAGCCATTTGGAAGCAACCACGGCTTTAGGAGATGTTACGAGGCACGTAGGATGGCTCACGAGTTCTATGGGTAGTTTAGGAGGTCCCAAGACCCCTAAACGTGAAGTTTAGAGAGCCAAAGAGTCAAAAAGGAGGTTTCCGTACTCCGATCGGGCAAAAATGGCCGGATCGGGCGAAAATACATTGATCGGGTATTGAAGTTGCGGACCCGATCGGGCAAGGCGTGCCCGATAAGATCGGACTAGCATCATTGCACCAGACCCGATCGGGCATAGTGTGCCCGACCCGATCGGGTGGGGTGCTGCTAGGTCCCATTGTGAAGCTGCGGATGCTAAGAAGCTGCTGGGCTCATTTTGCTGCTTGGCCCGATCGGGTGGCTGCCCACGGCCCGATCGGGTGGGCCGTACAATTCAACGGATGCTGCGCTGCTGCTTTGCTTAAGCCCAAAACACACGCTGATCACTCTTGTACTTCGGCCCGATCGGGTGGCTGCCCATGGCCCGATCGGGTGGGCCGTAAAAAATCAGATGATGCTGCGCTGCTGCTTCGAAGACCCAGGAGCCAAGTGGGTGATGCTTTGCAATCGGCCCGATCGGGTACTGTCCTCGGGCCCGATCGGGTCTGGCACCCTTTTACGCGGATTTCGCCTTTTGTTTCCGTTTTTAGTTAACTTGAGGGGGTATTATAAATACCTTTTTCCTCATTATTTAGAGACATCTTTGATTCATCTTTTTACTGCTTTAGACTCTAGTTTATTTCTCATTGTTCTTAGTCTAGTTTAAACACTTTAGATTAATCTAGAGGTGATCAAACCTATTTCGATTTCAATAAAAGTTCCTGCTTTCCGTCAATTGGTACTCTTTCCTATCCTAATCTCTTTTGTTATTCTTGATTGCTTAATTTATTTATTTAATCGTTCATGATGCAATTGTTAGGGTTTCATATTAGTTTTGTCGTTGTTAATTCGATTATGAGTGTGTAGTCTCTTTCTAGGGTGTTAGATAGGAAAGCCATGTTTATACCATGATTGTGATTTAGACTCTTATTGATTTCTAGGGCTTGATTAGGGTGATTGTGATGTGGTTTGTTCTTTATTGAGTAATTAACGTTATTGCGCAGTTTCGTTGGTTGCTTGTGGTTAATAGTTGTTTGCACAGATCCGTCTTACGACTAGAGGCCTAGGACACGTCAGTAGTTCTGATTACGTTAGTGAACATGCGGCGTATGTTGAACTATGAGCGTTGAGTCTTAACCATAGCTCAACATAGGATCTAATCCCCCGACTCTTGACTTAGGTTTTGATAGTTGTTGACCTTGTTTGATTGGTATAAGCATGGTGGACCGACCTAATACCCTAGGTTTTTAGTCCATAGTTAAATCCTCGTTTCTTCCCGTCTTTCTTAGCTGAATCATTAGTTTAATTAATTCTTCTCTGATTTACTCTGGAGTAGCTGAATTGGTTGAATATTGATTTAGAAACTCTGTCTCCCTTTGGATTCGACCCTGCTTCCACTGACTACCTTAGTTAGAGGACCGTAGGTTTATTTTTGAATAGGCGATACGACTAAAACCTATGAGGCCCTTTGAAACCTTAACATGACCCAAAACAGGGCACCGGATGTCTTCCAATATCACCTCCGTAATTCCGACAAATACCGATTACCAACTCGGGAGGCTATTTAGAGGCCCTTTTGGGGCTTGAAGCCCCCCAAAATATACAGAGACCCTATTGGGACCCCCGGGAAGGATCCTGTCAAAAACAATCACCCTGCCCAAAAATGTTATGATTTACCCGTTTTCGTGGACTATTACTCAAGCCCCGGCCACGTACCTAGGCCCAGAGTTGGATCTTGCCCACAATATTTTAGGGCCTCCTTGGGCCACATGAGGCCCTTTGGAACCTTAACATGCCCCAAAACCGGGCACCGGATGCATTCGAATCCCACCTCTGTAATTCCGACCAATACCGATTACAGACTCGGCAGACCATTTAGAGGCCCTTTTGGGGCAAGAAGCCCCCCAAAATTTAAAGAGACCCTATTGGGAACCCCGGGAAGGCACACGTAAAAAAAATCACCCTGCCAGAAAATATTCTAATTTACCTGTTTTCGTGGACAATTACTGACGCCCAGGACACGTCCCGGGACCCGGAGTCGGATCTTTCCCTAAATTATTTGAGGGCCTCCTTGGGTCATATGAGGCCCTTTGGATCCTTAACATTCCCCAAAATCGGGCACCGTTTCCTTCCAATCCTACCTCCGTAATTTCGACCAATACCGTTAATCGACACGGGAGGTTATTTAGAGCCCCTTATGGGGCAAGAAGCACCCCAAAATTTACAGAGACCCTATTGGGAACCTCGAGAAGGCAACCGTAAAAAAAAATCACCCTGCCCGAAAATATTCCGGTTTACCCGATTTCGTGGACTATTACTCACGCCCCGGCCACGTCAAGGGCCCGGAGTCGGATCTTGCACAAAAAATTTTAGGGTCTCCTTGGGCCATATGAGGCCCTTTGGATCCTTAACATGCCCCAAAATCGGGCACCGGATGCCTTCCAAGGCCACCTCTGTAATTCCGACAAATAGCTATAACTGACTCGGGAGGCCATTTAAAGGCCCTTTGGGGCCAGAAGCCCCTCAAAATTTATTGTGACCCTATTGGGAACCCCGGGAAGGAACCCGTAAAAAAAATCACCCTGCCCGAAAATGTTCTGATTTACCTGTTTTCGTGGACTATTACTCAATCCCCGGCCAAGTTCTAGGGCCCGGAGTGGGATCTTGCCCAACATTCTTGTAGGGCCTCCTTGGGCCATATGAGGCCCTTTCGAACAGTAACATGCCCCAAAACTGGGCACCGGATGCCTTCGAATCCCACCTCCGTAATTTCGACCAATACCGATAACCGACTCGGGAGGTTATTTAGAGGCCCTTTTGGGGCAAGAAGCCCCCCTTAAATTTACAGAGACCCTATTGGGACCCCCAAGAAGGCACCCGTAAAAAAAATCACCCTGCCCGAAAATGTTCCGATTTACCCGTTTTCGTGGACTATTACTCACGCCCCGGCCACGTCCAGGGGCCTGGAGTCGGATCTTGCCCTAAAATTTTTTAGGGCCTCCTTGGGCCTTATACGAGGCCCTTTGGAACCTTAACATTCCCCAAAACCGGGCACCGGATGCATTCCAATCCCACCTCTGTAATTCCGACAAATACCAATAACCGACTCGGGAGGCCATTTAGAGGCCCTTTTGGGGCAAGAAGCCCCCCAAAATTTACAGAGACCCTATTGGGAAACCCAGGAAGGCACCTGTCAAAAAAAATCACCTTGCCCTAAAATTTTCTGATTTACCTGTTTTCGTGGACTATTACTAATGCCCCAGCCACGTCCCGGGGCCCGGAGTCGGATCTTGCCCAAAATTTTTTTAGGGATTCCTTGGGCCATATGAGGCCATTTGGAACCTTAACATGCCCCAAAACCGGGCACATGATGCCTTCCAATCCCACCTCCGTAATTCCGACCAATACGGATAACCGACTTGGGAGGCCATTTAGAGGACCTTTTGGGGCCAACAGCCCCCCAAATTTTACAGAGACCCTATTGGGAACCTCGAGAAGCCACCCGTCAAAAAAAATCACCCTTCCCGAAAATGTTCCGATTTACCCGTTTTCGTGGACTATTACTCAAGCCCCGGCCACGCCCCGGGGCCCGGAGTATGATCTTGCACAAAAAAATTTTAGGGTCTCCTTGGGCCATATAAGGCCCTTTGGATCCTTAATATGCCCCAAAATCGGGCACTGGTTGCCTTCCAATCCCACCTCCCTAATTCTGACAAATACCAATAACCGACTCGGGAGGCCATTTAGAGGCCCTTTGGGAACCCTGGGAAGGAACCCGTCAAAAAAAATCACCCTGCCCGAAAATGTTCCGATTTACCAGTTTTCGTGTCATGCCACAGCCACGGCCACGTCCCGGGGGTCTTAATAGGGTCTCTGTAAATTTTGGGGGGCTTCTGGCCCCAAAAGGGCCTCTAAATGGCTCTAAATGGCCTCCCTAGTATGTTAAAGGTATTGGTCGAAATTACGGAGGTGGGATTGGAAGGCATCCGGTGCCCAGTTTTGGGGCATGTTAAGGTTCCAAAGGGCCTCACATGGCCCAAGGAGGCCCTAATAGAATTTTGGGCAAGATCCGACTACGGGCCCGGGACGTGGCCAGGTATTGATTAATAGTCCACGAAAACGTGTAAATCGAAACATTTTCGGGCATGGTGATTTTTTTTACAGGTTCCTGCCCAGGGGTCCCAATAGGGTGTCTGTAAATTTTGGGGGGCTTCTTGCTCCAAAAGGGCCTCTAAATAACCTCCCGAGTCGGTTATCGGTATTGGTCGAAATTACGGAGGTGGGATTGGAAGGCATCCGGTGCCCGGTTTTGGGGCACGTTAAGGTTCCAAAGGGCCTCATATGGCCCAAGGAGGCCCTAAAATTTTTTTTGGCAAGATCTGACTCCGTGCCGTGGGAAGTGGCTGGGGCGTGAGTAACAGTCCACGAAAACAGGTAAATCGGAACATTTTCGGGCGGGGCGATGTTTTTTACGTCTGCCTTCCCGAGGGTCCCAATTGGGTCTCTGTAATTTTTGATGGGCTTCTTGCACCAAAAGGGTCTCTAAATAACCTCCCGAGTCGGTTATCGGTATTGGTCGGAATTACGGAGGTGGGATTGGAAGGCATCCGGTGCCCGATTTTGGGGCATGTTAAGGTTCCAAAGGGCCTCATATGGCCCAAGGAGGCCCTAAAAGAAGTTTTGGCAAGATCCGACTCCGGGCCCGGGACGTGGCCAGGTATTGAGTAATATTCCAAGAAAAGGGGTAAATCGGAACATTTTCGGACATGGTGATTTTTTTTACAGGTTCCTTCCCGACGGTCCCAATAGGGTGTCTGTAAATTTTTGGGGGCTTCTTGCTCCAAAAGAGCCTCTAAATAACCTCCCGACTCGGTTATCGGTATTGGTCGAAATTACGGAGGTGGGATTGAAAGGCATCCGGTGCCCGGTTTTGGGACATGTTAAGGTTCCAAAGGGCCTCATATGACCCAAGGAGGCCCTAAAATTTTTTTGGGCAAGATCCGACACTGGACCCGGGACGTGGCCGGGCGTAACTAATAGTCCACGAAAATGAGTAAATCGGAACATTTTCGGGCAGGGTGATTTTTTTTATGGGTGCCATCCCGGGGGTCCCAATAGGGTCCATATGCCTTGGTTGAAAATCAATTATCCCCTATTCATTTTTCATAGTAAAAATTGTATACATTATTTTCTTAGTTTTGTTCTCTTTTTTCGAGGGAAGTTCAGTGTCTCTCTCGCATCTCCTCTCTTTCATTGTGAATATAGAATTTGGGTAAAAATCATGTTCAGAAAAGTTCATTAGGGTTTCTCGCATCACCTTTCTTTCTTTATAATGGATGCCAAATTAAGCCGTATTCAAAGGATCCAAATACTAGAAAGAAGCTCTTATGGTGCCTTTGCATAGCCATCAATTCCAGAGAGGGTAAAAAGTATACCTTGGTGTATGTATCTCTACGTAAATCAGAGTATGAGTTGGTCAAAATGAGTACGAAGTAAAATGAGTATGAGTTGGTCAAAATGAATACGAAGCAAAATGAGTATGAGTTGATCAAAATGAGTAGGAAACAAAATGAGTATGAATATTCAAAATGAGTACGAAGTCAAATGAGTATGAATATTCAAAATAAGTACGAAACCAAATGAGTATGAATATTCCAAATGAATATGAGTTTTTCAAATGAGTATAAGTATTCCAAATGAGTATGCGTTATCTAAATGAGTATAAAGTCAAATGAGTTTGTCAAATGAGTATGAATTGGGTTGGGATTTTATTTAATTTTTTTATTATGATATTTCTTGATTTATAAAATAAGCATATGTATTCATTGATTAAACATACTCTAATGCTTATAAATGAATATGGAAATATACAAATGAGTATGCAAGTTGTTCAAATAAGTATGAGTTTGTCAAATGAGTATGAGTTGGGTTGGAATTTTATTTTATTTTTAATTACGGTATTTCTTGCTTTATAAAATAAGCAATACTCATTTGAATTTTTTGTACTCATTGATTAAACATACTCAAATGCTTCTTGCCCCAAACGGGCCTCTAAATGGCCTCCCGAGTCAGTAATTGGTTTTGGCCGGAATTACAAAGGAGGGATTGGAAGGCCTCATATGACCCAAGGAGGCCCTAAAAGTATTTTGGGCAAGATCCGACTCCGGGCCCCGGGAAGTGGCCGGGACGTGAGTAATAGTACACGAAAACAGGTAAAGCAGAAAATTTTTGGGCATGGTGATTTTTTTTTACGGGTGCCTTCCCGGGGTTCCCAATAGGGTCTCTGTAAATTTTGGGGGGCTTCATGCCCCAAAAGGGCCTCTTAATGGCCTCTCAAGTCGATAATCGGTATTGGTCGGAATTATAGAGGTGGGATTGGAATGCATCTGGTGCCCGGTTTTAGGGAATGTTAAGGTTACAAAGGGCCTCATATGGCCCAAGGAGGCCGAAAAAATATTATGGGCAAGATCCGACTCCGGGCTACAGGACGTGGCCGGGGCGTGAGTAATAGTCCACGAAAACGGGTAAATCGGAACATTTTCGGAAAGGGTGAATTTTTTGTACGGGTGCCTTCCCAGGGGTCCCAATAGGGTCTTTGTAAATTTTTGGGGGCTTCTTGCCCCAAAAGGCCCTCTAAATAACCTCCCGAGTCGGTTATCGGTATTGGCCGAAATTACGGAGGTGGGATTGGAAGGCATCCGGTGCCCGGTTTTTGGGCATGTTACTGTTCCAAAGGGCCTCATATGGCCCAAGGAGGCCTTAAAAGCAAAGATTCGACTCCGGGCCCGGGACGTGGCCGGGGTGTCAGTAATAGTCCACGAAAACGGGTAAAACGGAACATTTTCGGGCAGGAAGATTTTTTTTGACAGGTGCCTTCATGGGGTTTCCAATAGCGTCTCTGTGAATTTTGGGGTGTTGCTGGCCCCAAAAGGGCCTCTAAATGGCCTTTCGAGTCGGTTATCGGTATAGGTCTGAATTATGGAGGTGGGATTGGAAGGCATCCGGTGCCCGGTTTTGGGGCATTCCAGGGGTCCCAATATGGTCTCTGTAAATTTTAGGGGACTTCTTGCCCCAAAAGGGCCTCTAAATAACCTCCCGAGTCGGTTATCGGTATTGGTCGGAATTACGGAGGTGGGATTGGAAGGCATCTAGTGCCAGGTTTTGGGCATGTTACTGTTCCAAAGGGACTCATATGGCCCAAGGAGACCCTAAAATTTTTTTTGGCAAGATCCGACTCTGGGCCCCGGTACGGTGCCAGGGCGTGAGTAATAGTCCACGAAAACGTTTAAATCGGAACATTTTCAGGCAGGGTGATTTATTTTGACGAGTGTCTTCCTGGGGGTCCCAATAGGGTCTCAGTAAATTTTGGGGGGCTTCTGGCCCCAAAGGGCAACTAAATGGCCTCCCGAGTCGGTTATCAATATTTGTAGGAATTACGGAGGTGGGATTGGAAGGTATTCCATGCCCGATTTTGGGGCATGTTAAGGTTCCAAAGGGCCTCATATGGCCCAAGGAGACCCTTAATATATTTTGGGCAAGATCCGACTCGGGCCACGGGACGTGGCTGGGGTGTGAGTAATAGTCCACGAAAACGGGTAAATCGGAATATTTTCGGGCAGTGTGATTTTTTTTGACAAGTGCCTTTCTGGAAGGTCCCAATAGGGTCTCAGTAAATGTTGGGGGGCTTCTGGCCCCAAAGGGCCTCTAAATGGCCTCCCGAGTCGGTTATTGGTATTTGTCGAAATTACAGGGGTGGGATTGGAAGGCAATCGGTGCCCAATTTTTGGGCATGTTAAGGTTCCAAAGGGCCAAATATGGCCCAAGGAGACCCTAAAAACATTTTGGGAAAGATCCGACTTCGGGCCCTGGAAAGTGGCCGGGGATTGAGTAATAGTCCACGAAAACGGATAAATCGGAACGTTTTAAGGGAGGGAGATTTTTTTTGACGGCTTCCTTCGTGGTGTTCCCAATAGGATCTCAGTAAATTTTGGGGGGCTTCTGGCCCCAAAGGGCCTCTAAATGGCCTCCCGAGTCAGTTATAAGTATTTTTGTCGGAATTACAGAGGTGGGATTAGAAGGCATCCGGTGCCCGATTTTGGGGCATGTTAAGGTTCCAAAGGGCCTCATATAGCCCAAGGAGACCCGTAATAAATTTTGGGCAACATCCGACTCGGGCCCCGTGACGTGGCCAGGGCGTGAGTAATAGTCCACGAAACGGGTAAATCGGAATATTTTCGGGCAGTGTGATTTTTTATTGACGGGTGGCTTCCTGGGGTTCCCAATAGGGTCTTTATAATTTTTGGGGCGATGCTGGCCTCAAAAGGGCCTCGAAATGGCCTCCAGAGTCGGTTATCGGTATTGGTATGAATTACGGAGGTGGGATTGGAAGGCATCCGATGGCCGATTTTGGGGCATGTTAAGATCCAAAGGGCCTCATATGGTCCAAGGAGGCCCTAAAATTTTTTTGGGCAAGATCCAACTCTGGGCCCGGGACTTGACCGGGGCGTGAGTAATAGTTCACGAAAACGGGTAAATCGGAACATTTTCGGGAAGGGTGATTTTGTATGACGGGTGCCCTCCTGGGGTTCCCAATAGGGTCTCTGTGAGTTTTGGGGTGTTGCTGGCCCCAAAAGGGCCTCTAAATGGCCTCCCGAATCGGTTATCGGTATTATTCGGAATTACGTAAGTGGGATTGGAAGGCATCCGGTGCCCGATTTTGGGTCTTGTTAACGTTCTAAAGGGCCTCATATGGCACAAGGAGACCCTATAAAAATTTTGGGCAAGATCCGACTCCGGCCCCGAGACGGTGCCGGGGAGTGAATAATAGTCCACGAAAACGGGGTAAATCGGAACATTTTCGAGCAGGGGGCTTTTTTTGACGGGTGCCTTCCTGGGGGTCCCAATAGGGTCTCAGTAAATTTTGGGGGGCTTCTGGCCCCAAAGGGCCTCTAAATGGCCTCCCGAGTCGGTTATCGGTATTTGTCGGAATTACGGGGGTGGGATTGGAAGGCAATCGGTGCCCGATTTTGGGGCATGTTAAGATTCCAAAGGGCCTCATATGGCCCAAGGAGACCCTAAAAAATTTTTTGGGCAAGATCCGACTCCGGGCCCTGGGAAGTGGCCGGGGATTGAGTAATTGTCCACGAAAACGGATAAATCGGAACATTTTCAGGGAGGGAGATTTTTTTTTGACGGGTTCCTTCGTGGTGTTCTCAATAGGATCTCAGTAACTTTTAGGGGGCTTCTATCCCCAAAGGGCCTCTAAATGGCCTCCCGAGTCAGTTTTTAGTATTTTTGTCGGAATTAATGAGGTGGGATTTGAAGGCATCCGGTGCCCGATTTTGGGGCATGTTAAGGTTCCAAAGGGTCTCATATGGCCCAAGGAGACCCTTAATAAATTTTGGGCAAGATCCGACTCGGGCCCCGGGACGTGGCCAGGGCGATAGTAATAGTCCACGAAAACGGGTAAATCAAAATATTTTCGGGCAGTGTTATTTTTTTTGACGGGTGGCTTCCTGGGGTTCCCAATAGGGTCTCTGTGAGTTTTGGGGTGTTGCTGGCCCCATAAGGGACTCTAAATGGCCTCCCGAGTCGGTTATCGGTATAGGTCGGAATTACGGAGGTGGGATTGGAAGGCATCTGGTGTTCGATTTTGGGGCATGTTAAGGTTCCAAAGGGCCTCATATGGCCCAAGGAGGCCCTAAAAAATATTTGGGCAAAATTCGACTCTATGCCCGGGACGTTTTCAGGCAGGGTGATTTTTTTTACGGGTACCTTCTCGGGGGTCCCAATAGGGTCTCTGTAAATTTTGGGGGGCTTCTTGCCCCAAAAGGGCCTCTAAATAACCTCCCGAGTCGGTTATCGATATTGGTCGGAATAACGGAGGTGGGATTGGAAGGCATCTAGTGCCAGGTTTTGGGCATGTTAGTGTTCCAAAGGGCCTCATTTGGCTCAGGGAGGCTGACATGAGTCAAGAGCCAAAGTCAACCATTGGAGATGAGCCTATTTGCTTGGTTCTTGAGACCTTTGGATTCAAGCTCAAGGCCAATGGATCTTTTGTGACTATGTTAGCTTGGGAAGAAGAACTAGCTTGAAAGGGCTAATATGGGGCGTCCATAGCCATTTATAGAGTATTCTATTTGCTTTTGTTGAGTCATTTTTATTCATGTAATAAAAACTACATTAGGGCCGAAATTTCGGTTGGTTATGTAGATTCTAGTAGGTTTCCAAATCCTATTGGGATTAGGATTGATGTTTAGAGTAAACAAGATAAGGAGGCGTGTGGAAAGGTGATAAGGCGTGTGGAAAGGTGATAAGGACGAATGCCTATCATTTTCCTTCCTTGCTTATCTTTCCCTTCATTTTAGGGATTTAGTTTTATCTTGCTTTTTAGATAGAATTAGGGTTCCTTATCATACTAGAGTGTACTAGTATAAATAGGGAGCTTGTACGCCATTTATCATTTAGAAAATGTTAAGAACTTTGAGTCATTTTTCGAGCTTAATTGTTTGTCAACTAAATTCGTGCCATTTAATAATTTTCAGGAGTGTTAATTATTGAGTGATTAATCTACTTAATTCCAGGAGTGGTTTAAGTGAGATTGAAAGTTAATTAAATCTTTCAGGAGTGATTGATTTAATTTCCATATCCCTTAAACACATAAAGATATAAACTTTAACCACAAAAACACATAAAAATTCGGACTTTTTAATATCTAGGTTCCTTGGCATTGGAGTACACTTGAATATTGCTTTCATAGAGCCATATTCATATCAATTGGTATCAGATTTCCAGGAGGGTGAGGAAAGAAAGTGTCCGACTTTCTTGGTAAGCATTCTAAACTAGTTAATTCTAGTTATTGATCATTGTTTGGGCTTGTGTGGTTGGTTGGCTACTACTCTTGTTGGCGTGACTTTGTGTATTTGTGTGGCTTATTTGTTGATTGTTTTAAGCTTTAAATCATGTCTAGTGTGGAGAAACTTGAAAAAATGATGCATGATTTACTTATTGGTGTTGAGGAGGACAGAGCTAGGGCTAGGAGGTTGGAAACCGCCCAATTAACCTTGCATGATATGTTTAAAAGGAGAAACGACCCTAATCATGTTGATTATGAATCTGATCATGAGGTTGTCCAAAAAGTTAAATCCACTTATGATGATGATAGGGGAATAAAATTGGATGATTTTGATGGTAATGCAAATCCTGAAGATTTGCTTGAGTGGATTAGACAACTTGAGAAAGTATGTGACTATAGGGGATTTGATGATGATAAAAGGTTTAAAATTGCCACTATTAGACTAACTAAATATGCTGGAATTTGGTTAGAAGGTCTAAAAGCAAAAAGGGCAAAACTTGGAAAACCTAAGCTTAAAAGTTGGGAGAAGCTTAAAAAGAAGTTGAAAGAGAGATTTATTCCAAGTGATTTCATTCAAAGGCAATACATGAAAAAGCGTGATTTAACTCAAAATTCTATGAGTGTGAATGATTATACTTTGGAATTTGATAATTTATGCTTGCTATGTGGGAATGAAGAGGTTGAGCAAGAAAAAATTGCTAAGTTTATTGGAGGTCTTCATAAATCTATTGCTAGAAAGATTGATATTGCCAACTATAGTACCTTTGATGATGTGTGTCAATTGGCTTTGAAGTTTGAAAGACATGAACTTGAGGATAAGAAAACCTATGGGGGGAAAAACACCACTTTCAAAAGCTTTAACCCTAACCCTAATTATCCATCTTCTTCCAAAGCCTTTGAAAAAAATGAAATTCCTTCTAAGGGGGAACAAAAGGGGGAGCGCCCTAAATTGGTGGTTTCTAGAGAGAAGTATGATGATAGTAGGAAGTGTTTTAAGTGTCAAGGGAGGGGTCATATTGCTGCAAATTGTCCCACTAGAAAAGCCCTAACCATGAGACAATACGTGACCATGGAGGAGGAAGAGAGGATGTATGACTATGTGGTGGAGAGTGACCATGAGAGTGAGGAGAATGAGGATGAAGATGCCTATGCTGAAGATGACTCTAGGATGATTGGAGTTATTAGGAGGACGTTACATGTTGATCATTCACCTAATCATGAGCAAAGAGAAAATCTTTTTCATACTAGATGTAGAGTTGGTGATTTCTCTTGCAATGTGATTATTGATAGTGGATCTTGCACTAATGTGGTGGCATCTAATGTGGTCTCTAAGTTGAATTTGTTGGTTAGAGATCATCCTTGTCCTTACAAGTTGAGTTGGTTAGATGATAAGACTGGTTTGATGGTTAAGAAACAAGCCCTTGTTTCTTTTTCGATTGGTAGCTACAAAGATGAGTTGTGGGGTGATGTTCTTCCTATGAGTGCTTGTCATGTTCTTCTTGGTAGACCTTGGCAATTTGATCGAAAGGTTATTCATGGGGGGAGACCAACGTGTATTCTGTTTTGATGGGGTCCAAAAGGATTCGACTTATGCCCTTGTCTCCTAACACTATTGCGCCAAAGAAGAGGGATGAAAGCAAGCAAAGTTTGTTCCTTTCACCCAAGGAGTTCGAAAAGGAGGTTGAAATAGAAGGTCATGGTTATGCTTTATTTGTTAAATGTACTTTAACTAATGATGTTTCTATGAAGGATCCTAACCTTGCAGCTTTGTTAGAGGAGTTTGGGGATGTATTTCCCAAAGAGTTGCCTCAAGGGTTACCACCTTTGAGAGGGATCGAGCATGCTATTGATCTAGTGCCAGGCGCACCTTTGCCTAACAAACCAGCATATAGATGCGATCCTATGGCTTCTAAGGAGCTACAAAGACAGATTGAAGAGTTGATTGAACGAGGCTATGTGAAAGAAAGCATGAGTCCATGCGCCGTTCCTGCCCTCCTTGTTCCTAAGAAGGATGGTACATGGAGGATGTGCATTGATAGTAGGGCCGTCAACAACATCACCATCAAGTATCGCTTTCCTATGCCTAGATTGGAGGACATGCTTGATGAGTTACATGGAGCTTTGGTGTTTTCAAAGATAGACCTAAGGAGTGGATATCACCAAATGAGAATTAGGGAAGGAGATGAGTGGAAAACCGCTTTTAAGACCAAACAAGGTCTATATGAGTGGATGGTGATGCCTTTTGGTCTTTGCAATGCTCCTAGTTCTTTTATGAGGCTTATGAATGAGGTACTACGTCCCTTTCTTAACAAGTTTATTGTTGTCTATCTAGATGATATTCTTGTATATAGTACTAGTATTGAATCTCATTTAGCTTATTTAAGACTGTTGTTTGAAAAATTGAGAGAACAAAAACTGTATGGCAAGATGGAAAAATGTGACTTTCTTGTACCTAGTATTGCTTTTCTTGGCTATATTGTTTCTAGGATGGAGTACATGTTGATCCAGAGAAAGTCAAAGCTATTTCCACATGGTTGGCGCCAAGCAATGCTCATGAGTGTAGAAGTTTTCATGGCCTAGCTTCCTTCTATAGGAGGTTCATTCGAAACTTCTCAACAGTTATGGCTCCAATCACAGAGTTGATGAAGAAGGGAGAGTTTTCTTGGAACTCTTAAGCTCAAAGATCATTTGAAGAGGTGAAAAGGCTCCTTTGCAACGCCCCTATCCTAGCCTTGCCAGATTTTCACAAATTGTTCGAGGTAGAGTGTGATGCAAGTGGGATTGGCGTAGGTGCTGTTTTGATCCAAGAGAAGAGGCCTATTGCATTCTGTAGTGAGAAATTGAGTGGCGCCAAGCTCAATTACTCCAATTATGATCGTGAGTTTTATGCTATTGTAAGGGCCTTGGATCATTGGTCTCATTATTTAAGGCCAAAGCCTTTTATACTTCATTCAGATCATGAGGCACTCAAACACATCCATGGGCAACAAAAGCTCAATTATAGGCACGCCAAGTGGGTTGAATTCCTACAATCTTTTACTTTTTCTTCTAAGTATAAAGAAGGAAAGAGTAATGTTGTTGCTGATGCTCTTTCTAGGCGTTCCTATCTCTTAACCATGGTTGATGCTCGTATTTTAGGGTTTGATCATTTAAAAGAATTCTATGTAAAAGATGAAGACTTTTGTAATTCTTTTAATAACCCTAATGGCATGTATGTAGTGCAAGAAGGATTTCTGTTTAAGGGGAACAGGCTTTGTGTTCCTAAGAGTGGCGTAAGGGAGTTGTTGGTGAGGGAAGTCCATAGTGGTGGCGTGGCTGGCCATTTTGGCTTTCAAAAGACCCTAGACACATTGAGTGAAAGTTTCTATTGGCCTAGCATGGTGAAAGATGTTCATATGGTGGTTAGTAGGTGTGCTAGTTGTCAAAGGGCCAAGAGTACCTTCCATAAAGGCCTATACACTCCATTACCAGTCCCTAATGCTCCTTGGGATAGTGTGAGTATGGATTTCATAGTAGGGTTGCCTAGAACTCAAAGGGGAAAAGATGCTATCATGGTAGTGGTAGATCGTTTCTCTAAGATGGCTCACTTTGTACCTATGCATAAAACTGATGATGCTTTACATGTTGCTGATTTGTACTTTAGGGAGATCATTCGCCTACATGGCATCCCTAGAAGTATTGTTAGTGATCGTGATTCCAAGTTCCTAAGTCACTTTTGGAGGAGCTTGTGGAAGATGGTTGGAACCAAGTTACTTTTCAGTACTAGTCATCATCCTCAAACTGATGGCCAAACTGAAGTAACTAATAGAACTCTTGGAGCTTTATTGCGTGGTTTGGTGAGTAAAACACAAAAGGATTGGGATATGAAGCTAGCCCATGCTGAATTTGCTTATAATCGAGCTCATTCAACCACTACCTCTCAATCTCCATTTGAGGTGGTCTATGGTATCAATCCTTTCCTTACTATTGATTTTATTGTACTAACCAAATCTGAAATTCATGTTGATGCAAAGAAGAGGTTCGAAACCTTCAAAAAAACGTGTGAGCAAGTCAAGGCAAGAATAGAGAAGATGAACACTCAATACAAGGAGAGAGCAAACAAGCATAGAAGGCAACCAAAGTTCAAAAGTGACGATCTTGTGTGGATTCATTTGAGAAAGGAGAGGTTCCCAAGCAAGAGGAAGAATAAGCTCATGCCTAGGGCTGATGGTCCCTTTGAGGTGCTTGAGGTGATTGGAGATAGTGCCTACAAGATTGATCTTCCAAGTGAGTATGGAGGTGTGAGTGCTACGTTCAACGTTGGAGATCTTAGTCCTTACTATGATGATGAAAATTTGAGGACAAATTCTTTTGAAGAGGGGGAGAATGACATGAGTCAAGAGCCAAAGTCAACCATTGGAGATGAGCCTATTTGCTTGGTTCTTGAGACCTTTGGATTCAAGCTCAAGGCCAATGGATCTTTTGTGACTATGTTAGCTTGGGAAGAAGAACTAGCTTGAAATGGCTAATATGGGGCGTCCATAGCCATTTATAGAGTATTCTATTTGCTTTTGTTGAGTCATTTTTATTCATGTAATAAAAACTACATTAGGGCCGAAATTTCGGTTGGTTATGTAGATTCTAGTAGGTTTCCAAATCCTATTGGGATTAGGATTGATGTTTAGAGTAAACAAGATAAGGAGGCGTGTGGAAAGGTGATAAGGCGTGTGGAAAGGTGATAAGGCCGAATGCCTATCATTTTCCTTCCTTGCTTATCTTTCCCTTCATTTTAGGGATTTAGTTTTATCTTGCTTTTTAGATAGAATTAGGGTTCCTTATCATACTAGAGTGTACTAGTGTAAATAGGGAGCTTGTACGCCATTTATCATTTAGAAAATGTTAAGAACTTTGAGTCATTTTTCGAGCTTAATTGTTTGTCAATTAAATTCGTGCCATTTAATAATTTTCAGGAGTATTAATTATTGAGTGATTAATCTACTTAATTCCAGGAGTGGTTTAAGTGAGATTGAAAGTTAATTAAATCTTTCAGGAGTGATTGATTTAATTTCCATATCCCTTAAACACATAAAGATATAAACTTTAACCACAAAAACACATAAAAATTCGGACTTTTTAATATCTAGGTTCCTTGGCATTGGAGTACACTTGAATATTGCTTTCATAGAGCCATATTCATATCAGAGGCCCTAGAAGAATTTTGGGCAAGATCCGACATTGGGCCCCGGGACGTGGTCGGGGATTGAGTAATAGTCCACAAAAACGGGTAAATCGAAAAACTTTCAGGGAGGGTGATTTTTTTTGACGGGTTCCTTCCCGGGGTTCCTTATAGGATCTAAGTAAATTTTGGGGGTTTCTGGCCTCTAAGGGCCTCTAAATGGCCTCCCGAGTCGGTTATCGGTATTTGTCGGAATTACGTAGGTGGGATTGGAAGGAATCCGGTGCCCGATTTTGGGGCTTGTTAAGGTTCTAAAGGGCCTCATATGGCCCAAGGAGACCCTAAAAAGTTTTTAGGCAAGATCCGACTCCGGGCCCCGAGACGGTGCCGGGGCGTGAGTAATAGTCCACGAAAATGGGTAAATCGGAACATTTTCGAGCAGGAGGATTTTTTTGACAGGTGCCTTCCTGGGGGTCCCAATAGGGTCTCAGTAAATTTTGGGGGGCTTCTGGCCCCAAAGGGCCTCTAAATGGCCTCTCGAGTCGGCTATCGGTATTTGTCGGAATTACGGGGGTGGGATGGGAAGGCATTCGGTGCCCGATTTTTGGGCATGTTAAAGTTCCAAAGGGCCTCATATGGCTCAAGGAGACCCTAAAAACATTTTGGGCGAGATCCGACTCCGGGCCCCGAGAAGTGGCCGGGGAGTAATAGTGGACGAAAACGGGTAAATCGGAACATTTTCAGGGAGGGTGATTTTTTTTGACGGGTTCCTTCTTGGGGTTCCCAATAGGATCTCAGTAAATTTTGGGGGGCTTATGGCCCCAAAGGACCTCTAAATGGCCTCCCGAGTCGGTTATCGGTATTTTTGTCGGAATTACGGAGGTGGGATTGGAAGGCATCTGTTGCCCGATTTTGGGGCATGTTAAGGTTCCAAAGGGCCTCATATGGCCCAAGGAGACCCTTAATAAACTTTGGGCAAGAACCAACTCGGGCCCCGGGACGTGGCCGGGGCGTAAGTAATAGTACACGAAAACGGGTAAATCGGAATTTTTTCGGGCAGTGTGATTTTTTTTGACGGGTGGCTTCCTTGGGTTCCCAATAGGGTCTCTGTAATTTTTGGGGCGATGTTGGCCTTACAAGGGCCTCTAAATGGCCTCCCGAGTCGGTTATCGGTATTGGACGGAATTACGGAGGTGGGATTGGAAGGCATCCGGTGCCCAATTTTGGGGCATGTTAAGATCCAAAGGGCCTCAAATGGCCCTAGAAGGCCCTAAATTTTTTTTGGGCAAGATCCAACTCCGGGCCAGGGACGTGGCCGGGGCGTGAGTTATACTCCACGAAAACGGGTAAATTGTAACATTTTCGGGCAGGGTGATTTTTTTTGAGGGGTGCCTTCCTGGGATTCCCAATAGGGTCTCTGTGAATTTTGGGTGTTGCTGGCCCCAAAAGGGCCTCTAAATGGCCTCCCGAGCTGGTTATCTGTATAGGTCGGAATTACGGAGGTGGGATTGGAAGGCATCTGGTGCCGGGTTTTTGGGCATGTTAAGGTTTCAAAGGGCCTCATATGGCCCAAGGAGGCCCTAAAATATTTTTGGGCAAGATCCGACTCTGGGACCCAGGACGTGGTCGGGGCGTGAGTAATAGTCCACGAAAACGGGTAAATCGGAACATTTTTGGGCAGGGTGATTTTTTTACGGGTGCCTTTCTAGGGTTCCCAATAGGGTCGCTGTAAATTTTGGGGGGCTTCTCTCCTCAAAAGGGACTCTAAATAACCTCCCGAGTCGGTTATCGGTATTGATCAAAATTACGGAGGTAGGATTGGAAGGCATCCAGTGCCCTATTTTGGGGCATGTTACTGTTCCAAAGGGCCTCATATGGCCCAGGGAGGCCCTAGAACAATTTTTGGCAAAATACGACTCAAGGCCCCTGCACGTGGCCGGGGATTGCGTAATAGTCCACGAAAACGGATAAATCGGAACATTTTCAAGGAGGGTGATTTTTTTTGACGGGTTCCTTCCCGGGATTCCAAATAGGATCTTATTAAATTTTGGGGGCTTCTGGCCCAAAGGGCCTCTAAATTACCTCCCGAGTCGGTTATCGGTATACTTCAGAATTACGGAGGTGGGATTGGAAGGCATCCGGTGCCCGATTTTGGGGGCATGTTAAGCTTCCAAAGGGCCTCATATGGCCCAAGGAGACCCTAACATTTTTTTGGACAAGATCCGACTCGGGCCTCGGGACGTCGCCGGGACGTGAGTAGTCCACGAAAACGGGTATTCGGAACATTTTGGGCAGGGTGATTTTTTTGACGGATGGCTTCCCTGGGTGCCCAACAGGGTCTCTATAAATTTTTGGGGGACGCTGGACCCAAAAAGGCCTCTAAATGGCCTCCCGAGTCGGTTATCGGTATTGGTCGGAATTACGGATGTGGGATTGTAAGGCATCCGGTGCCCGGTTTTGGGGCATGTTAAGGTTCCTAAGGGCCTCATATGGCCCAAGGAGGTTCTAAAATTTTTTGGGCAAGATCCAACTCTAGGCCCCGGGACGTGGCCGGGGCGTGAGAAATAGTCCACGAAATCGGGTAAGTCGGAACATTTTCAGGCAGGGTGATTTTTTTATGGGTGCCTTCTCGGGTCTCCCAATAGGGTCTCTGTTAAATTTGGGGGGCTTCTTGCACCAAAAGGGCCTCTACATAACCTCCCGAATCGGTTATCGGTATTGGTTGGAATTACGGAGGTGGGATTGGAAGGCATCCGGTGCCCGGTTTTGGGGCATGTTAAGGTTCCCAAGGGCCTCATATTGCTCTGGGAGGCCCTAGAAGAATTTTGGGCAAGATTCGACTCCGGGCCCGGGACGTGGCCGTGGATTGAGTAATAGTCCAAAAGAAGAGGTAAATCGGAAAATTTTCAGGGTGGGTGAATTTTTTTGACGGGTTCCTTCTTTGGGTTCCCAATAGGATCTCAGTAAATTTTGGGGGGCTTCTGGCCCCAAAGGGCCTCTAAATGGCCTCCCAAGTCGGTTATCGGTATTCTTGTCGGAATTACGGAGGTGGGATTGGAAGGCATTCGGTGCCCAATTTTGGGGCATGTTAAGGTTCCAAAGGGCCTCATATGGCCCAAGGAGACCCTTAATAAATTTTGGGTAAGATCTGACTCGGGCCCCAGGACGTGGCCGGGGCGTGAGTAATAGTCCACGAAGCGGGTAAATCGGAATATTTTCAGGCAGTGTGATTTATTTTGACGGGTGCCTTCCTGGGATTCCCAATAGGGTCTCTGTAATATTTGGGGGGATGCTGACCTCAAAAGGGCCTCTAAATGGCCTCCCTAGTCGGTTATCGGTATTGGTCGGAATTACAGAGGTGGGATTGGAAGGCATCCGATGCCCGATTTGGGGGCATGTTAAGATCCAAAGGGCCTCATATGGCCCAAGGAGGCCCTAAAATTTTTTTGGGCAAGATCCAACTCCGGGCCTGGGACGTTGCCGGGGCGTGAGTAATAGTCCACGAAAACGGGTAAATCGGAACATTTTTGGGCAGGGTGATTTTGTATGACGGGTGCCTTCCTAGGGTTCCCAATAGGGTCTCTAGGAAATTTGGGGTGATGTTGGCCCTAAAAGGGCCTCTAAATGGCCTCCCGAGTCTGTTATCGGTATAGGTCAGAATTACGGAGGTGGGATTGGAAGGCATCTGGTGTCCGGTTTTCGGGCATGTTAAGGTTCCAAAGGGCCTCTTATGGCCCAAGGAGGCCCTAAAAAATTTTTGGGCAAGATCCGACTCCAGGCCCCGAGACGTGGTCGGGGCGTGAGTAATAGTCCACGAAAACGGGTAAATTGGAACATTTTCGGGCAGGTTGATTTTTTTTACGGGTGCCTTCCCGGGGGTCCCTACAATGTCGCTGTAAATTTTGGGGGGCTTCTTGCCTCAATATGGGCCTCTAAATAACCTCCCGAGTCTGTAATCGGTATTGATCGAAATTACGGAGGTGGGATTGGAAGGCATCCGGTGCCCGATTTTGGAGCTTGTTAAGGTTCTAAAGGGCCTCACATGGCCCAAGGAGACCCTAAAAAATATTTGGGCAAGATCCGACTTCGGTCCCCGCGACGGTGCTGGGGCGTGAGTAATATTCCACAAAAACGGGTAAATCGGAACATTTTCGGGCAGGGTGATTTTTTTTGACGGGTTCCTTCCTGGGGCTCCTTGTAGGGTCTCAGAAAATTTTGGGGGGCTTCTGGCCCCAACGGGCCTCTAAATGGCCTTCCGAGTCGAGTATCGGTATTTGTCGGAATTACGGGGGTGGGATTGGAAGGCATTCGGTGTCCGATTTTGGGAGCTTGTTAAGGTTCCAAAGGGCCTCATATGGCCCAAGGAGACCCTAAAAAGATTTTAGGCAAGATCCGATTCCGGGCCCCGGGAAGTGGCCGGGGGATTGAGTAATCGTCCACGAAAACTGGTAAATCAGAACATTTTCAGGGAGGGTGATTTTTTTTTGAAGGGTTCCTTCTTGGGGTTACCAATAGGATCTCAGTAAATTTTGGGGGGCTTCTGGCCCGAAAGGGCCTCTAAATGGCCTCCCGAGTCAGTTATCTGTATTTTTATTGGAATTACGGAGGTGGGATTGGAAGGCATCCGGTGCCCGATATTGGGGCATGTTAACGTTCCAAAGGACCTCATATGACCCAACGAGACCCTTAATAAATTTTGGGCAAGATCCGACTCGGGCCCCGGGACATGGCTGGGGCATGAGTAATAGTCCACGAAAACGGGTAAATCGGAATATTTTCGGGCAGGGTGATTTTTTTTGACGGGTGGCTTCCTGGGGTTCCCAATAGGGTCTCAGTAATTTTTGGGGCGATGCTGGCCTTAAAAGGGCCTCTAAATGGCCTCCCGAGTCGGTCATCGGTATTGGTCGAAATTATGGAGTTGGGATTGGAAGGCATCCGGTGCCCGATTTTGGGGCATGTTAAGATCCAAAAGGCCTCAAATGGCCCAAGGAGGCCCTAAATTTTTTTTGGTCAAGATCCGACTCTGGGACCCGGGACGTGGTCAAGGCGTGAGTAATAGTCCATGAAAACGGGTAAATCGG
This sequence comes from Patellifolia procumbens, assembly GCA_947645195.1. NCBI lineage: Eukaryota > Viridiplantae > Streptophyta > Magnoliopsida > Caryophyllales > Amaranthaceae > Patellifolia > Patellifolia procumbens. The sequence goes on along the minus strand of CANSGD010000261.1, from coordinate 134,289 downwards.
AACATTTTCGGGCTGGGTGATTTTTTACGGGTGCCTTTCCGAGAACCCAATAGGGTCGTTGTAAATTTTGGTTGGCTTCTTTCCTCAAAAGGGCCTCTAAATAACCTCCCGAGTCGGTTATCGGTATTGATCGAGATTATGGAGGTAGGATTGGAAGGCATCCAGTGCCCGATTTTGGGGCATGTTACTGTTCAAGGGAGGCCCTAGAAGAATTTAGGGCAAGATCCGACTCCGGGCCCGGGACGTGGCTAGGGATTGAGTAATAGTCCACAAAAACGGGTAAATCGGAAAATTTTCAGGGAGAGTGAATTTTTTTTGACGGGTTCCTTCTTGGGGTTCCCAATAGGATCTCAGTAAATTTTGGGGGGCTTCTGGCCCCAAAGGGCCTCTAAATGGCCTCCCGAGTCGGTTATCGGTATTTTTGTCGGAATTACGGAGGTGGGATTGTAAGACATCTCGTGCCCGATTTTGGGGCATGATAAGGTTCCAAAGGGCCTCATATGGCCCAAGGAGACCCTTTATAAATTTTGGGCAAGATCCGACTCGGGCCCCAGGACGTGGCCGGGGCGTGAGTAATAGTGCACGAAACTGGTAAATCGGAATATTTTCAGGCAGTGTGATTTATTTTGACGGGTGCCTTCCTGGGGTTCCCAATAGGGTCTCTGTAATTTTTGGGGGGATGCAGGCCTCAAAAGGGCCTCTAAATGACCTCCCATGTCGGTTATCGCTATTGGTCGGAATTACAAAGGTGGGATTGGAAGGCATCCGATGCCCGATTTTGGGGCATGTTAAGATCCAAAGGGCCTCACATGGCCCAAGGAGGCCCTAAAATTTTTTTGGGCAAGATCCAACTCCAGGCACGGGACGTGGCCGCGGCGTGAGTAATAGTCCACGAAAACGGGTAAATCGGAACGTTTTCGGGCAGGGTGATTTTGTATGACGGGTGCCTTCCTAGGGTTCCCAATAGGGTCTCTGTGAATTTTATAGTGTTGCTGGCCCCAAAAGGGCCTCTAAATGGCCTCCCGAGTCGGTTATCGGTATAGGTCAGAATTACGGAGGTGGGATTGGAAGGCATCTGGTGCCCGGTTTTGGGGCATGTTAACGTTCCAAAGGGCCTCATATGGCCCAAGGAGGCCCTAAAACATTTTGGGCAAGATCCAACTCCAGGCTCCGAGACGTGGTCGGGGCGTGAGTAATAGTCCACGAAAACGGGTAAATCGGAACATTTTCGGGCAAGGTAATTTTTTTTACGGGTTCCTTCCCGGGGGTCCCAATAGGGTCGCTGTAAATTTTGGGGGGCTTCTTGCCTCAATAGGGGCCTCTAAATAACCTCTCGAGTCGGTTATCGGTATTGATCGAAATTACGGAGGTGGGACTGGAAGGCATCCGGTGCCCGGTTTTGGGAAATGTTACTGTTCCAAAGGGCCTCAAATGGCTCAGGGAGGCCCTAGTATAATTTTCAGCAAGATCCGACTCCGGGCCCCAACACGTGGCCGGGGATTGAGTAATAGTCCACTAAAACGGGTAAATCGGAACATTTTCCGGGAGGGTGATTTTTTTTTGACGGGTTCCTTCCCGGGGTTCCCAATAGGATCTCATTAATTTTGGGGGCTTCTGGCCCAAAGGGCCTCTAAATTACCTCCCGAGTCGGTTATCGGTATTTGTCGGAATTACAGAGGTGGGATTGGTAGGCATCCGGTGCCCGATTTTGGGGCATCTTAAGCTTCCAAATGTCCTCATATGGCCAAAGGAGACCCTAAAAAATTTTTGGGCAATATCCGACTGAAGCCCCAAGACGTGGCCGGGGCGTGAGTAATAGTCCACGAAATCGGGTAAATAGGAACATTTTCAGGCAGGGTGATTTTTTTTACGGGTGCCTCCTCGGGGGTCCCAATAGGGTCTCTGTAAATTTTGGGGGGCTTCTTTCCCCAAAAGGTCCTCTAAATAACCTCCCGAGTCGGTTATCGGTATTGGGTGGAATTACGGAGGTGGGATTAGAACGCATCCTGTGGCCGATTTTGTGGCATGTTAAGGTTCCAAAGGAAGATATATGGCCAAGGAGGCCCTAAAAGTTTTTTGGGAAAGATCAGACTCCGGGCCCCAAGACGTGGCCGGGGCGTGAGTAATAGTCTACGAAAGAGGGTAAATCGGAACATTTTCGGGAAGGATGACTTTTTTTGACGGGTGCCTTCCCAGGGGTCCCAATAGGGTCTATGTAAATTTTGGGGGGCTTCTTGCCCCAAAAGGGCCTCTAAATAACCTCCCGAGTCGGTTATCGGTATTGGTCGGAATTATAGAGGTGGGATTAGAAGGCATCTAGTGCCAAGTTTTGGGCATGTTACTGTTCCAAAGGGCCTCATATGGCTCAGGGAGGCCCTAGAAGAATTTTGGGCAAGATCCGACTCCGGGCCCCGGACGTGGCCGGGGATTGAGTAATAGTCCAAAAAAACGGGTAAATCGGAAAATTTTCAGGGAAGGTGAGTTGTTTTGACGGGTTCCTTCCCGGGGTTCCTAATAGGATCTCAGTAAATTTTGGGGGCTTCTGGCCCCTAAGGGCCTCTAAATGGCCTCCCGAGTCGGCTATCGGTATTTGTCGGAATTACGGAGGTGGGATTGGAAGGCATCCGGTGCCCGATTTTGGAGCTTGTTAAGGTTCTAAAGGCCTCCTATGGCCCAAGGAGACCCTAAAAATTTTTTGGGAAAGATCCGGCTTCGGGCCCCGCGACGGTGATGAGCGTGAGTAATAGTCCATAAATACGGTGAAATCGGAACATTTTCGGGCAGGGTGATTTTTTTTGACGGGTGCCTTCCTGGGGGTCCCAATAGGGTCTCAGTAAATTTTGGGGGGCTTCTGGCCCCAAAGGGCCTTTAAATGGCCTCCCGAGTCGGGTATCGGTATTTGTCGGAATTACGGGGTTGGGATTGGAAGCATTCGGTGTCCGATTTTGGGGCATGTTAAGGTTCCAAACGGCCTCATATGGCCCAAGGAGACCCTAAAAACATTTTAGGCAAGATCCGACTCCGGGTCCCGGGAAGTGGCCGGGATTGAGTAATAGTCCACGATAACGGGTAAATCAGAACATTTTCAGAGATGGTGATTTATTTGACGGGTCCTTCTTGGGGTTCCCAATAGGATATCAGTAAATATTGGGGGGCTTCTGGCCCCAAAGGGCCTCTAAATGGCCTCCCGAGTCGGTTATCGGTATTTTTGTCGGAATTACGGAGGTGGGATTGGAAGGCATCCCGTGCCCGATTCTGGGGCATGTTAAGGTTCCAAAGGGCCTCATATGGCCCAAGGAGATCCTTAATAAATTTTGGGCAAGATCCGACTCGGGCCCCAGGACGTGGCCGGGGCGTGAGTAATAGTGCACGAAACTGGTAAATCGGAATATTTTCAGGCAGTGTGATTTATTTTGACGGGTGGCTTCCTGGGGTTCCCAATAGGGTCTCTGTAATTTTTGGGGGGATGCAGGCCTCAAAAGGGCCTCTAAATGGCCTCCCGAGTCGGTTATCGGTTTTAGTCGGAATTACGGAGGTGGGATTTGAAGGCATCCGATGCCCGATTTTGGGGCATGTTAAGATCCAAAGGACCTCACATGGCCCAAGGAGGCCCTAAAATTTTTTTGGGCAAGATCCAACTCCAGGCCCGGGACGTGGCCGAGGCGTGAGTAATAGTCCACGAAAACGGGTAAATCGGAACATTTTCGGGCAGGGTGATTTTGTATGATGGGTGCCTTCCTAGGGTTCCCAATAGGGTCTCTGTGAATTTTGGGGTGTTGCTGGCCCCAAAAGGGCCTCTAAATTGCCTCCCGAGTCGGTTATCGGTATAGGTCAGAATTACGGAGATGGGATTGGAAGGCATCTGGTGCCCGGTTTTGGGGCATGTTAACGTTCCAAAGGGCCTCATATGGCCCAAGGAGGCCCTAAAAAATTTGGGCAAAATCCGACTCCAGGCTCCGAGACGTGGTCGGGGCGTGAGTAATAGTCCACGAAAACGGGTAGATCGGAACATTTTTGGGCAAGGTGATTTTTTTTTACAGGTTATTTCCCGGGGGTCCCAATAGGGTCGCTGTAAATTTTGGGGGGCTTCTTGCCTCAATAGGGGCCTCTAAATAACCTCTCGAGTCGGTTATCGGTATTGATCGAAATTACGGAGGTGGGAGTGGAAGGCATCCTGTGCTCGATTTTGGGGCATGTTACTGTTCCAAAGGGCCTCATATGGCTCAGGGAGGCCCTAGTACAATTTTCGGTAAGATCCGACTCCGGGCCCCAGCACGTGGCCGGGGATTGAGTAATAGTCCACGAAAACGGGTAAATCGGAACATTTTAAGGGAGGGTGATTTTTTTTGACGGGTTCCTTCCCGGGGTTCCCAATAGGATCTCATTAATTTTAGGGGCTTCTGGCCCAAAGGGCCTGTAAATAACCTCTAGAGTCGGTTATCGGTATTTGTCGGAATTACAGAGGTGGGAATGGAAGGCATCCGGTGCCCGGTTTTGGGGCATGTTAAGCTTCCAAAGGGCCTCATATGACCCAAGGAGGCCCTAAAATTTTTTTGGGCAAGATCCGACTCCATGCCCAGGACGTGGCCGGGGCGTGAGTAATAGTCCACGAAAATGGGTAAATCGGAACATTTTTGGGTAAGGTGATTTTGTTTGACGGGTGCCTTCCTAGGGTTCCCAATAGGGTCTCTATGAATTTTGGGGTGTTGCTGGCCCCAAAAGGGCCTCTAAATGGCCTCCCGAGTCGGTTATCGGTATAGGTCGGAATTACGGAGGTAGGATTGAAAGGCATCTGGTGCCCGGCTTTGGGGCATGTTAAGGTTCCAAAGGGCCTCATATGGCCGAAGGAGGCCCTAAAAAAATTTTGGGCAAGATCCAACTCCGGGCCCCAGGACGTGGTTGGGGCGTGAGAAATAGTTCACGAAATCGGGTAAATCGGAACATTTTAAGGCAGGGTGATTTTTTTACGGGTGCCTTCTCGGGGATCCCAATAGGATCTCTGTAAATATTGGGGGGCTTCTTGCCCCAAAAAGGCTTCTAAATAACCTCCCGAGTCGGTTATCGGTTTTGGTTGGAATTACGGAGGTGGGATTGGAAGGAATCTGGTGACCGGTTTTGGGGCATTTTAAGGTTCCAAAGGGACTTATATGGCCCAAGGAGGCCCTGAATTTTTTTTGGAAAAGATCCGACTCCGGGCCCTGGGACGTGGCCGGGGCTTGCGTAATAGTCCACGAAAACGGGTAAATCTAAACATTTTCGGGAAGGGTGATTTTTTTTTACGGATGCCTTCCCAGGGGTCCCAATAGGGTCTCTGTAAATTTTGGGGGGCTTCTTGCCCCAAAAGGGCCTCTAAATAACCTCCCGAGTCGGTTATCGGTATTGGTCGGAATTATAGAGGTGGGATTAGAAGGCATCTAGTGCCAAGTTTTGGGCATGTTACTGTTCCAAAGGGCCTCATATGGCTCAGGGAGGCCCTAGAAGAATTTTGGGCAAGATCCGACTCCGGGCCCCGGACGTGGCCGGGGATTGAGTAATAGTCCAAAAAAACGGGTAAATCGGAAAATTTTCAGGGAAGGTGAGTTGTTTTGACGGGTTCCTTCCCGGGGTTCCCAATATGATCTCAGTAAATTTTGGGGGGCTTCTGGCCCCTAAGGGCCTCTAAATGGCCTCCCGAGTTGGTTATCGGTATTTTTGTCGGAATTACGGAGGTGGGATTGGAAGGCATCCGGTGCCCGATTTTGGGGCATGTTAAGGTTCCAAAGGGCCTCATATCGCCCAAGGAGACCCTTAATAAATTTTTGGCAAGATCCGACTCGGACGTGGCCGGGGTGTGAGTAATAGTCCACGAAAACGGGTAAATCGGAATCTTTTCGGGCATTGTGATTTATTTTGACGGGTCGCTTCCTGGGGTTCCCAATAGGGTCTCTGTAATTTTTGGGGGGATGCTGGCCCCAAAAGGGCCTCTAAATGGTCTCCCGAGTCGGTTATCAGTATTGGTCGGAATTACGGAGGTGGGATTGGAAGGTATCCGTTGCCCGGTTTTGGGGCATGTTAAAATCCAAAGGGCCTCATATGGCCCAAGGAGGCCCTAAAATATTTTTGGGCAAGATCCGACTATGGGCCCGGGACGTGGCCGGGCGTGAGTAATAGTCCACGAAAACGTGTAAATCGGAACTTTTTCGGGCAGGGTGATTTTGTTTGACGGGTGCCTTCCTGGGGTTCCCAATAGGGTCTCTGTGAATTTTGGGGTGTTGTTGGCCCCAAAAGGGCCTCTAAATGGCCTCCCGAGTCGGTTATCGGTATAGGTTGGAATTACGGAGGTGGGATTGGAAGGCATCTGGTGCCCGGTTTTGGGGCATGTTAAGGTTCCAAAGGGCCTCATATGGCCTAAGGAGGCCCTAAAAAAATTTTGGGCAACTTCGGGCCCCGGGACGTGGTCGAGGCGTGAGTAATAGTCCACGAAAACAGGTAAGTCGGAACATTTTCGGGGCAGGGTGATTTTTTTACGGGTGCCTTTCCGGGGGTCCCAATAGGGTCGCTGTAAATTTTGGGGGGCTTCTTGCCTCAAAAGGGTCTCCAAATAACCTCCCGAGTCGGTTATCGGTATTGATCGAAATTATGGAGGTAGGATTGGAAGGCATCCTGTGCCCGATTTTGGGGCATGTTAATGTTCCAAAGAGCCTCATATGGCTTAGGGAGGCCCTAGAACAATTTTGGGCAAGATCCGATTCCGGGCCTCAGCACGTGGCCGGGGATTGAGTAATAGTCCACGAAAACGGGTAAATCGGAACATTTTCGGGGAGGGTGATTTTTTTTGACGGGTTCCTTCCCGGGGTTCCTAATAGGATCTCATTAAATTTTGGGGGCTTCTGGCCCAAAGGGTCTCTAAATTACCTCCTGAGTCGGTTATCGGTATTTGTCGGAATTACGGTGGTGGGATTGGAAGGCATCCGGTGCCCGATTTTGGGGCATGTTAAGCTTCCAAAGGGCCTCATATGGCCCAAGGAGACCCTTAATAAATTTCTAAATTAATATTCAACCAATTCAACTACTTCAGATGAAATCAGGGAAGAATTAATTAAACTAATGAGTAAGCTAAGGAAAATGGACTAAATCGAGGAATCAACTATGGAATAAAAACCTAGGGTATTAGGTCGGTCCACCATGCTTATACCAATCAAATAGGGTCAACTACTATCAAAACCTAAGTCAAAAGTCGAGGGATTAGAGCACGTGTTGAGCTATGGTTAAGACTCAACGCTCATAGTTCAACATACGCCGCATGTTCACTAACGTAATCAGAACTACTGACGTGTCCTAGGCCTCTAGTCGTAAGACGGATCTGTGCAAACAACTATTAACCACAAGCAATCAATGAAATTGTACACTGACATTAATTACTCAATAAGAACAAACCACATCACAATCACCCTAATCAAGCCCTAGAAATTGATAGAAAGCTAAATCACAATCATGGTATAAACATGGCTTTCCTATCTAACACCCTAGAAGGAGAACTACTCACTCATAATTGAATTAACAACAACAAAACTAATATTAAACCCTAACAATTGCATCATGAATAATTGAATAAATAAACTAAGCAATTGAGAACAATAAAAGAGATTAGGGTAAGAAAGAATACCAATTGACAGAAAGCAGGAACTTTTATTGAAATCGGAACAGGTTCAATCACCTTTAAACTAATCTAAGTGTTTAAACTAAGCTACGAACAATGAAGAATAAAACTAGAGTCTAAAGCAGTAAAAGGATGAATCCCCGATCCCTAAAAATCATGAGGAAAAAGGTATTTATAATACCCCCTCAAGTTAACTAAAAACGGAAACAAAAAGTGAAAAAGCGCGATTGAAGCACTAGACCCGATCGGGCCCGAGCACAGTACCCGATCGGGCCAAATACAAACTCGCCCTTCTTGATCTTGTGGCCAGCACAGCAGCCCAGCAGTGAGGAGGTGAAGACTGCGGCCCACCCGATCGGGCCCGAGCACAGTACCCGATCGAGCCTGGAGGCAAAAGAGCCCAGCTGAATCTCCTAGTCCGCAGCATCATAGTGAGAGCTAGTAGCATCCGACCCGATCGGGTCGGGCAGAGGTTGCTCGATCGGGTCTGGGCACATGTGAGCTCGCCCGATCGGGTCCGCAACATCTATACCCGATCAATATTTCTTCGCCCGATCGGGCCATTTTTGCCCGATCAGAGTACGGATGATATGATTTTGGGCTCAAAGATTGTTACTTTAGAGGGTTTTAGAGTGAGTGAGAGTTATAGGAATTAAAGGAACGATTTTTATGTGATAATTAGCTAAAGAGAGTGATGGTTGTGTAGTTTAGAGAGTAACAAATAGGGATAGTAACCTTTGAATCTCGGTTTAAAGGGGTAGAAGATCGATCTCAGTCTTTCTTCAATGCTAAACAAGCAAGGTACTCAACCTTAAATCATAAGTACAAACTCATGAAATTTTAATACTTCAAAATCTGATTTTATTAATGCTAATCGGTCCTATATATATACTAGGCTAATCCTAGCATAATTAGGAATCCAAAAACCTATCTAGAAAGCATTTAAAACTGATCCCTAGAATTTAGGAAAAGATACCCTAAAGATAAGGAAGATAATCTAATAAGATAGGATAGAGATTTTCGGCTCTCCTATCTTATTTCACACACCTACTATCAACCTTATCCCTTAGCTAATCTAATCTTATCTTTAAGGGATTGCAACTCAACTAGACCTAAACATAACCGAAACTACATCATATATTTTCGGCCATTTAACAGAAAATAATATGCTGAATAAAAGTCTAAATTAAATTAACTAAAGTCTAAAATAAATTAATCTAAGACTCTATAGACTAAGCCAAAAATAGGAAAAACCCTTTCAAGTGAAAGGTAAAAACCTATAGGCAAAACTATAATATGGAAATACATCAACGGAAACCTCCTTTTTGACTTCTTTGGCTCTCTAAACTTCATGTTTAGGGGTGTTGGGACCTCCTAAACTATCCATAGAGCTCGTGGGCCGTCCTACGTGCCCCGTAACATCTCGTAAAGCCGTGGTTGCTTCCAAATGGCTCGGGAAAAAGGAGAAAACTCCCTAAAACCTGCAATTCAACACTAAAACACAAAACCACAACTATATACGATAGTTAGCACAAAATAGCTCCCAAGAGCTCCAATGACGCACAAATTAGCTTGTAAATAAGGGAGAAAAGACTATATAAATACGTGATATCAAACTCCCCCAAGCTAAACCTTTGCTTGTCCTCAAGCAAACAGAACATGAACATGGAATAGATTGCCTCACCCCATAGATAAAAACAAATCAAAGCTCAAAACATTTTCAAAACTAAGAATTGTTCAAGTAGGCATAATTCAAGTTTGGCTAATCAAATCCATCCAACCACCAATCATCCAAGCAATTTATCAAATTCAAGCATCCACAAAGCATATAAGTCCTGAAAAGGCTCTCACAAGGGTGTCACTCCTCTTTATTTTGTGGCAGGCAAAGAATATGCCCGAACACTCACCAACCCGACCATAAGTACCCTTCCCACTCACACTCTCATGTGTTTAAGAAGGTTCAATGACGCTCATCCTAGTCAAGTCGACTCAATTAGCGAAAATACTCGTTAACTTTGACAAACTGACTCGAAATCAATCAAATGAACACTGCAGACATGAGCTCAAGAGGACTTTAGAGGGTTGTAATGGGGCTTAGGTAAGAGGTATGGGATACTTTTGGGTAATGTGGTGGAAAAACCAAGAAAGGGGGAGCATAAATCATTCAAATAAGGCCTAAGATGGCCTACACAACTCCCATCAACACCATATAACCACGAAATATAACCCAACTCTCATAAATCAATGAAAAACTCATAACAAACCCAATTTTCAAGCAATGAAGCGAATATTTCCTTAAGAACGTACGTGAATGGAAGAACTTCGAATTCTTTTTCATTTTCTTTCATTTTTCTGAACTTCATTCACCCAACTCTAGAATTGCCTTTGCTTTTCTTTTTCTCACCCTCAAGCCACAACAAATACACTTATAAATTCCTCAACAACCAAACTAAACCAAGAAACCAATCTCAACTCAACCCATACAAAAGCTCCCCCAAGCTAGGCTTGGAATAATAACAAGTGAAGGCCTTGGGCTCATAATAGGGGTTTAAGTAACACGAAACAAGTCATTAGGCTCAGCGAGGCTAAGGAGGATAAAAGTATATCAAAAATCCACTCTGAGGCTCAAGAATCAGACAAAAGAACGCCTCTATCACAGCTAATGCTACAAGTCATCGAAAATCAGACAAGTACGAAGTCAAAGTCAATAACAATCCACTAAAGTGGAACTAACACACAAGATTAGACTGGATAATAATATGAATCCAATAGGCTACAAAGAGGCCTCACAGTCTAACCAATTCAGGTATGCAGCACAAAGTAGTCTAATCTAATCCAAAAATGCTCGAAATCATAGCAATCAAACATCAAATCATAACCTCAAGATCACAAATGCCCAGCTATCCAGAATACAAAGTCAAATCATTTTCAAATAGAGCAAAACAAGGGGCACAAGGAGGCAACTAAACCAGTCATGGGAACCATATTTTTTGAATTTTTCAGAATTTTTCGAAAGCAGTAAATCTATCCTAGAAAGCAGTAAAAGAGATAGAGGATACAAACAGAACTCCTCCCCCAAGCTGAACTTGGCAGTGTCCTCAATGCCAAAAGGTGATAAGGACTATGCTAAGAGGAAAAACAATGTTAGTGCCCTCACTCTCGTTCACAAAAAGAAAAAAAAATTAAAAATAAATAAAAAGAAAGGGAAAAAGGGAAAGAAAAATACGAGTTGCCTCTCGCACAACGCTGGTTTATAAAGGTCCCGCACGACCCTAATCCTCCCTCTCTCAAATAGGAGGGGCTTGGCAATGAGTGCCACCCTCATCGAATATCTTTCTTCTCCAAATGTTCTTGACAATGCCTCTAGACGGTGAGGCAACCTTAGGTGGAATTGGAACCTTCTCCACACCTACTTCATCCAAAACCGCATCCCTGCAACAAGATTGTTCTAGCATAGGTGCCTTAACAACATTTGTTAGTTTAAACATCACTTTATCATCACCAACACTAAGAGTTAAAGACCCAGACTTGACATTAATTACAGCATCAACAGTACACAAAAATGGCCTACCCAAGATAATAGGAATCTGGGCATCCTCATCCATATCTAAGACCACAAAATCAACAGGGATATAGAATTTCCCAACCCTAACAGGAACGTCCTCTAAAACACCTAGAGGGTATTTTATAGAACGATTCGCCATCTGTAAAGTGATTTGTGTGCATTTAAGTGCTCCCATGTTCAGTTTCTCAAAAACAGATAATGGCATAACAGAAACAGAAGCACCTAAATCACATAAAGCCTTGTCAATAAAAATAGGTCCAAGATGGCAGGGTATAGAAAAACTACCAGGATTTTTTAACTTTGGTGGGGTTTTATTTTGGATAAAAGCACTACACTCTTCAGTAAGAGCGACACGTTCTACCCCACCAAAGTCTCTTTTCTTAGTGATCATGTCTTTCAGAAATTTGGCATAAACAGGCACTTGGGTAATTAAATCTGTGAATGGAATTGTTACCTCAAGGTTCTTGACCATAGCCAAGAACTTACCAAACTGCTGATCGACCTTGGACTGTTGCATCCTGTGAGGAAAAGGTAGCCTTGGTGTAAAAGGCGTTTAAGAAGCCTTCTCCTTTTTCTTCCCTGTCTGTTCAGCTTCTGCAGACAAATCGACTTCAGACGTCGAATTCTTCCTTTTCCTTCCTCTACCACCCTCTTCTTCCCTGCAGTTGGGGTAACCTCATCAACGGGCACTGGAGGGGCATCATATACAATGCCACTACGAAGAGTAATGGCATTCACATGTTCTCTCTGAGCGGATTGCCCTGGCAATTGTCCCTGCTGCCTCTGTGCATTAGTTTCTGCCAACTGAGCAACTTGAGCCTCGAGAAGTTTGATATGCTTCTCTTGGTTCCTCTGTGCTTCCTCTTGGGCCCTCCGTGCTTCCTCATTTGCCTTTTGCATAGAAAATATCAGTTTCATCAGTTCAGAATTGCTAGGCTCTTGTGGGTTGTTGTTTTGTGGAGGTGGGGTGTGGAAATTTTGTGGAGTTTGGAAATTATTGTGGTTGTGGAAGTTTTGTGATGGGGGTCGTTGAAAATTTTGTGGGGCTTGGTAGTAGGAGGGTTTGGGATGGTTTTGGAGGTGGAGGATGGTGGTTTTGTGGGTTTTGGTAGCTATGTGGAGGTTGGAAATTTTGTGGTCTCTGTTGGAAGGCATTTGCTTGCTCCATCTAAAGTTGACTGAACTGACAGTCATGCCCAAAGTGACCCTGAACACCGCATACCTCGCTGTAAGATGAGGTAATGGGTGCTACTGCAGACATAGCATTAATACTCAAAGGAGGTGCTGCTGAGGAAGAGGAATTTAAGTTGTTAATCTGTTGACTCAGCTTCGCCATCTGCGAAGTCAATAATGCAATGGCATCTACCTCCAATACCTTCCTCGTGAGGCTTCGAGAAGTGGAATGATCATTGGCTGCGATGTTTGATAGAAACTCGTAGCCTACATCCACTTCCTTATCCAGAAAAACTCCTCCTGCAGACGAATCAACAATACTTTTCGTCTGAGGCTGCAGACCATTGTAAAATGTCTGCGTCAAGAACCATTTGTCCATATTGTGGTGTGGACACTCTCTCTGTAAATCCCTAAACCTAGCCCACGCTTCCCGTAATGTTTCATCAGGCTCTTGGGAAAACGTGGCTAGCTTGTTTCTGATTTCTGCAGTTTTTGTAGGTGGATAATACCCTCTCAGAAACGCAGCAGAAATCTCACTCCATTCAGTTTCCTTCACATCGTTCAACCACTTTTGGGCTCTATCTCTCAATGAAAACTCGAACAACATGACTTTGAGCTGATCTGGAGTGACCCCGGCATGTTTAACGGTTCGACAAAGCTGTTGAAACCGTTGCAGATGATTTGCTGGGTCTTCAGTAGGATGCCCACCAAACTGATTTTGCTAGACCATGCTGATGAGTCCAGGCTTAATTTCGAAATTTGTCGCGGAAATGGTGGGCATAGTAGGTCCAGTGGAGAGACCATCTGGGTTGGGCACCCCATATGACTTCAGTGTCTTTGACATAACTGAACTCAAGGTGTTCCAGAGGTGTTCAGCTGAACAGGCTGCTTTTCTTTCTGATTTTTCTTTCGGACCCGCCTGATTGTCCTAGTAAGATCGGGATCCGCTGGAATGGGGGAACCGTTTCTTTGAGACCTGGGCATACAAAAGAAACAAAAAGAAGCAGTAAAACGTACCTCAATTGGAACAATGAGGCTCCAACGAGGCACAGGGAAGTAGACCAAATAATCAAATAAAAACTTAGAAAACTAGCCGTCTCCCCGGCAACGGCGCCAAAATTTGATAGGGTTTTAGTCGTATCACCTAATCAAAGATAAACCTACGGTCCTCTAACTATGGTAGTCAATGGAAGCAGGGTCGAATCCACAGGGAGACAGAGAATCTAAATTAATATTCAACCAATTCAGCTACTTCAGATGAAATCAGGGAAGAATTAATTACACTAATGAGTAAGCTAGGGAAAATGGACTAAATCGAGGAATCAACTATGGAATAAAAACCTAGGGTATTAGGTCGGTCCACCATGCTTATACCAATCAAATAGGGTCAACTACTATCAAAACCTAAGTCAAAAGTCGAGGGATTAGAGCACGTGTTGAGCTATGGTTAAGACTCAACGCTCATAGTTCAACATACGCCTCATGTTCACTAACGTAATCAGAACTACTGACGTGTCCTAGGCCTCTAGTCGTAAGACGGATCTGTGCAAACAACTATTAACCACAAGCAATCAATGAAATTCTACACTGACATTAATTACTCAATAAGAACAAACCAATTCACAATCACCCTAATCAAGCCCTAGAAATTGATAGAAAGCTAAATCACAATCATGGTAAAAACATGGCTTTCCTATCTAAAACCCTAGAAGGAGAACTACTCACTCATAATTGAATTAACAACAACAAAACTAATATGAAACCCTAACAATTGCATCATGAATAATTGAATAAATAAACTAAGCAATTGAGAATAGTCCACGAAAACGGGTAAATCGGAATATTTTCGGGCAGGGTGATTATTTTTACAGGTGCCTTCCCGGGGGTCCCAATAGGGTCGCTGTAAATTTTGGGGGGCTTCTTGCCTCAAAAGGGCCTCTAAATAACCTCCCGAGTCTGTTATCGGTTTGATCGAAATTACGGAGGTGGGATTGGAAGACAACCGGTGCCCGGTTTTGGGGCATGTTACTGTTCCAAAGGGCCTCATATGGCTCAGGGAGGCCCTAGAACAATTTTGGGCAAGATCCGACTCCGAGCCCCAGCACGTGGCCGGGGATTGAGTTATAATCCACGAAAACGGGTAAATCGGAACATTTTCAAGGAGGGTGATTTTTTTTGACGGGTTCCTTCCCGGTGTTCCCAATAGGATCTCATTAAATTTTGGGGGCTTCAGGCCAAAAGGGCCTCTAAATTACCTCCCAAGTCGGTTATCGGTATTTGTCTGAATTATAAATTTAGGGGGGACGCTGGTGCCAAAAAGGGCTCTAAATGGCCTCTCGAGTCGGTTATCGTGATTGGTCGAAATTACGGAGGTGGGATTGCAAGGCATCCGGTGCCCGGTTTTCGGGTATGTTAAGGTTCCAAAGGGCCTCATATGGCCCAAGGAGGCCCTAAAAATTTTTTGGGCAAGATCCGACTCTATGCCCTGGGACGTGGCCGGGGCGTGAGAAATAGTCCACGAAATCGGGTAAATTGGAACATTTTCAGGCAGGGTAATTTTTTTACGGGTGCCTTCTCGGGGGTCCCAATAGGGTCTCTGTAAATTTTGGGGGGTTCATGCCCCAAAAGGGCCTCTAAATAACCTCCCGAGTCGGTTATCGGTATATGTTGGAATTACGGAGGTGGGATTGGAAGGCATCTGGTGCCCGGTTTTGGGTCATGTTAAGGTTCCAAAGGGACTCATATGGCCCGAGGAGGCCCTAAAAAATTTTTGGGCAAGATCCAACTCGGGGCCCTGGGACGTGGCCCGGGCGTGAGTAACAGTCCACGAAAACGGGAAAATCGGAACATTTTCGGGAAGGGTGATTTTTTTTGACGGGTGTCTTCCCAGGGGTCCCAATAGGGTCTCTATAAATTTTGGGGGCTTCTTGCCCAAAAAGGCCTCTAAATAACCTCCCGAGTCGGTTATCGGTATTGGTCGGAATTACGGAGGTGGGATTGAAAGGCATCTAGTGCCAGGTTTTGGGCATGTTACTGTTCCAAAGGGTCTCATATGGCTCAGGGAGGCCCTAGAAGAATTTTGGGCAAGATCCGACTCCGGGCCCTGGGACGTGGCCGGGGATTGAGTAATAGTCCACAAACACGGGTAAATCGGAAAATTTTCAGGGAGGGTGATTTTTTTTGACGGATTCCTTCCCGGGGTTCCTAATAGTATCTCAGTAAATTTTGGGGGCTTCTTGCCCCTAAGGGCCTCTAAATGGCCTCCCGAGTCGGTTATTCGTATTTGTCGGAATAACGGAGATGGGATTGGAAGGCATCTGGTGCCCGATTTTTGGGCTTGTTAAGGTTCTAAAGGGCCTCATATGGTCCAAGGAGACCCTAAGAACTTTTTGGGCAAGATTCGACCCCGGGCCCCGGGACGGTGACAGGTCGTGAGTAATAGTCAACGAAAACGGGTAAATCGGAACAGTTTCGGGCAGGGTGATTTTTTTGATGGGTGCCTTCCTGGGGATCCCAATAGGGTCTCAGTAAAATTATGGGGGCTTCTGGCCCAAGAGGGCCTATAAATGGCCTCCCGAGTCGGTTATCGTTATTTGTTAGAATTACGGGGGTTGGTATGAAGGCATTCGGTGCCCGATTTTGGGGCATGTTAAGGTTCCAAAGGGCCTCATATGGCCCAAGGAGGCCCTCGAATTTTGTTGGGCAAGATCCGACTTCGGGCCCTGGACGTGGCCGGGGCGAGAGAAATAGTCCACGAAAACGATTAAATCGGAACAATTTCGGGCAGGGTGATTTTGTTTGACGGGAGCCTTCCTGAGTTCCCAATAGGGTCTCTGTGAATTTTGGGGTGTTGTTGGCCCCAAAAGGGCCTCTAAATGGCCTCCCGACTCGGTTATCTGTATAGTTCGGAATTACGGAGGTGGAATTAGAAGGCATCCGGTGCTCGGTTTTGGGGCATGTTAAGGTTCAAAAGGGCCTCACATGGCCCAAGAAGGCCCTAAAAAAATTTTGGGCAAGTTCCGACTCCGGGCCCAAGGACGTGGTCGGGGAGTGAGTAATATTTCACGAAAACTTGTAAATCAGAAAATTTTCGGGGCGGGTGATTATTTTTACGGGTGCCTTCCCGTGGTCCTAATAGGGTCGTTGTAAATTTTGGGGGGCTTTTTGCCTCAAACGGGCCTCTAAATAACCTCCCGAGTCGGTTATCGGTATTGATCGAAATTACGGTGGTGGGATTGGAAGTCATCCGGTTCCCGTTTTGGGGCATGTTACTGTTCCAAAGGGCCTCATATGGCTCAAGGAGGCCCTAGAACAATTTTGGGCAAGATCCGACTCCGAGCCCTAGCACGTGGCCGGAGATTGAATAATAGTACACGAAAACGGGTAAATCGGAACATTTTCAGGGTGGGTGATTTTTTTCGACGGGTTCCTTCACGGGGTTCCCAATAGGATCTCAGTAAATTTTGGGGGCTTCTGGCCCCTAAGGGCCTCGAAATGGCCTCCCGAGTCGGTTATCAGTGTTTGTTGGAATTACGCAGGTGGGATTGGAAGGCAACCTGTGCCCGATTTTGGGGCTTGTTAAGGTTCTAAAGGGCCTCATTTGGCCCAAGGAGACCCTAAGAACTTGTTGGGCAAGATTCGACTCCGGGCCCCGGGACGGTGACGGGGCGTGAGTAATAGTCCACGAAAACGGGTAAATCGGAACATTTTCGGGCAGGGTGATTTTTTTAACGGGTGCCTTCCTGGGGGTCCCAATAAGGTCTCAGTAAAATTTTGGGGGCTTCTGGCCCTAAAGGGCCTCTAAATGGCCTCCCGAGTCGGTTATCGTTATTTGTCGGAATTACGGGGGTTTAATTGGAAGGCATTCGCTGCCCGATTTTGGGGCATGTTAAGGTTCCAAAAAGCCTCATATGGCCCAAGGAGACCCTAAAAAATTTTTGGGCAAGATCCGACTCCGGGCCCCGGAAATGGCCGGGGATTGAGTAATAGTCAACGATATCGGGTAAATCAGAACATTTTCAGGGAGGGTGATTTTTTTTTACGAGCCCCTTCTTGGGGTTCCCAATAGGATCTCAGTAAATTTTGGGGGGCTTCTGGCCCCAAAGGGCCTCTAAATGGCCTCCCGAGTCGGTTATCTGTATTTTTGTCGGAATTACGGAGGTGGGATTGGAAGGCATCTGGTGCCCGATTTTGGGGCATGTTAAGGTTCCAAAGGGCCTCATATGGCCCAAGGACACCCTTAATAAATTTTGGGCAAGATCCGACTCGGGCCCGGGACGTGGCCGGTGCGTGAGTAATAGTCCACGAAAACGGGTAAATCAGAATGTTTTCGGGCAGTGTGATTTTTTTTTACGGGTGGCTTCCTGGGGTTCCCAATAGGATCTCTGTAATTTTTTGGGGGATGTTGGCCTCTAAAGGGCCTCTAAATGGCCTCCTGAGTCGGTAATCGGTATTGGTCGGAATTACGGAGGTGGGATTCGATGGAATCCGGTGCCCGATTTTGGGGCATGTTAAGATTCAAAGGGCCTCATATGGCCCAAGGAGGCCCTAAATTTTTTTTGGCTAAGATCCGACTCCGGGCCCGGGACGTGACCGGGGCGTGAGAAATAGTCCACGAAAACGGGTAAATCGGAACATTTTCGGGCATGGTGATTTTGTTTGACGGGTGCCTTCCTGGGGTTCCCAATAGGGTCTCTGTGAATTTTGGGGTTTTGCTGGCCCCAAAAGGGCCTCTAAATGGCCTCCCGAGTTGGTTATCGGTATAGGTAGGAATTATGGAGGTGGGATTGGAAGGCATCTTGTGCCTGGTTTTGGGGCATGTGAAGGTTCCAAAGGGCCTCATATGGCCCAAGGAGGCCCTAAACATTTTTTGGGCACAATCCGAATCTGGGCCCCGGGACGTGGTCGGGGCGTGAGTAATAATAGTCCTTGAAAACGTGTAAATGTTCGGGAAGGTGATTATTTTTACGGGTGCCTTCCCGGGGGTCCCAATAGGGTCGCTGTAAATTTTTGGCGGCTTCTTGCCTCAAAAGGGACTCTAAATAACCTCCCGAGTCGGTTATCGATATTGATCGAAATTACGGAGGTGGGATTGGAAGGCATCTGATGCCCGGTTTTGGGGCATGTTGCTGTTCCAAAGGGCCTCATATGGCTCAGGGAGGCCCTAGAAGAATTTTGGGAAAGATTCGACTCCGGGCCCCTGCACGTGTCCGGAGATTGACTAATAGTCCATGAAAACGAGTAAATCGGAACATTTTCAAGGAGGGTGATTTTTTTTGACGGGTTCCTTCCCGGGGTTCCCAATAGGATCTCATTAAATTCTAGGCGCTTATGGCCAAAGGGCCTCTAAATTACCTCCCGAGTCGGTTACCGGTATTTGTCGGAATTACGGAGGTGGGATTGGAAGGCATCCGGTGCCTGATTTTGGGGCATGTTAAGGTTCCATAGGGCCTCATATGGCCCAAGGAGACCCTAAAATTTTTTTGGGCAAGATCTGACTCGGTCTCGGGACGTGGCCGGGGCGTGAGTAATGGTCTAGGAAAACGGGTAAATCGTAACGTTTTTGGGCAGGGTGATTTTTTTGACGGGAGGCTTCCAGGGGTTCCCAACAGGGTCTCTATAAATTTTGGGGGGACGCTGGAGCCAAAAAGGCCTCTAAATGGCCTCCCGAGTCGGTTATCTGTATTGGTCGGAATTACGGAGATGGGATTGGAAGGCATCCGGTGCCCTGTTTTGGGGCATGTTAAGGTTCCAAAGGGCCTCAAGGCCCAAGGAGGCCATAAAAAATTTTTGGGCAAGATTCGACTCAAGGCCCTTGGACGTGGCCGGGACGTGAGAAATAGTCCACGAAATCAGGTAAATCGGAACATTTTCAGGCATGGTGATTTTTTTACGGGTGCCTTCTCGGGGGTCCCAATAGGCTCTCTGTAAATTTTGGGGGGCTTCTTTCCCCAACAGGGCCTCTAAATATCCTCCCGAGTCGGTTATCGGTATTGGGTTTGGAAGGAATCCGGTGCCCGATTTTGGGGCATGTTAAGGTTCCTAAGGGACACATATGGCCCAAGGAGGCCCTAAAAATAATTTGGGCAAGATCCGACTTCGAGCTCTGGGACGTGGCTGGGGCGTGAGTAATAGTCCAGGAAAACGGGTAAATCGGAACATTTTCGGGAAGGGTGATTTTTTTTGACGGGTGTGTTCCCAGGGGTCCCAATAGAGTATCCATAAATTTTGGGGGGCTTCTTGCCCCAAAAGGGCCTCTAAATAACCTCCCGAGACGGTTGTCGGTATTGGTCGGAATAACGGATGTGGGATTGGAAGGCATCTAGTGCTAGGTTTTGGGCATGTTACTGTTCCAAAGGGCCTCATATGGCTCAGGGAGGCCCTAGAAGAATGTTGGGCAAGATCCGACTCCGGGCCCCGAGACGTTGCCGGGGATTGAGTAATAGTCCACAAAAACGGGTAAATCGGAAAATTTTCAGGGAGGATGATTGTATTTGACGGGTTCCTTCCCGGGCTTCCCAATAGGATCTCAGTAAATTTTGGCGGGCTTCTGGCCCCTAAGGGCCTCTAAATGGCCTCCCGAGTCGGTTATCAGTATTTATCAGAATTACGGGGGTGGGATTGGAAGGCATTCGGTGCCCGATTTTGGGGCATGTTAAGGTTCCAAAGGTCCCCATATGGCCCAAGGAGACCATAATATTTATTTGGCCAAGATTCGACTCCTGGCCCCGGGACGGTGACGGGGCTTGAGTAATAGTCCACGAAAACGGGTAAATCGGAACATTTTCGGGCAGGATGATTTTTATGACGTGTGCCTTCCTGGGGATCCCAATAGGGTCTCAATAAATTTTGGGGGGCTTCTGGCCCCAAAGGGCCTCTAAGTGGCTTCCCGAGTCGGTTATCGGTATTTGTCGGAATTACGGGGGTGGGATTGGAAGGCATTCGGTGCCCGATTTTGGGGCATGTTAAGGTTCCAAAGGGCTTCATATGGCCCAAGGAGACCCTAAAAACATTTTGGGCAAGATCCGACTCCGTGCCCCGGGATGTGGCCGGGGATTGAGTAATAGTCCACGAAAACGGGTAAATCGGAACATTTTCAGGGAGGGTGATTTTTTTTGACGGGTTCCTTCTTGGGGTTCCCAATAGGATCTGCATAACTTTTGGGGGGCTTCTGGCCCCAAAGGGTCTCTAAATGGCCTCCCGAGTCGGTTATCGGTATTTTTGTCGGAATTACAGAGGTGGGATTGGAAGGCATCCGGTGCCTGATTTTGGGGCATGTTAAGGTTCCAAAGGGCCTCATATGGCCCAAGGAGACCCTTAATAAATTTTGGGCTGGATCCGACTCGGGCCCCGGGATGTGGCTGGGGGTGAGTAATAGTCCACGAAAACAGGTAAATCAGAATATTTTCGGGCAGTGTGATTTTTTTTGACGGGTGGCTTCCTGGGGTCCCCAATAGGGTCTCTGTAATTTTGGGGGGATGCTGGCCTCAAAAGGGCCTCTAAATGGCCTCCCGAGTCGGTTATCAGTATTGGTCGGAATTACGGAGGTGGGATTGGATGGAATCTGGTGCCCGATTTTGGGGCATGTTAAGATCCAAAGGGCCTCATATGGCCCAAGGAGGCCTTAAAATTTTTTTGGAGGGACGTGGCCGGGGATTGAGTAATAGCCCACGAAAACAGGTAAATCGGAACATTTTCGGGCAGGGTGATTTTATTTGACCGGTGCCTTACTGGGGTTCCCAATAGGGTCTCTTTGAATTTTGGGGTGTTGCTGGCCCCAAAAGGGCCTCTAAATGGCCTCCCGAGTCGGTTATCGGTATGGATCGGAATTACGGAGGTGGGATTGGAAGGCATCTTGTGCCCGGTTTTGGGGCATGTTAAGGTTCCAAAGGGCCTCATATGGCCCAAAGGAGGCCTTAAAATTTTTTTGGGCACGATCCGACTCCGGGCCCAGGGACGTGGTCGGGGAGTGAGTTATAGTCTACGAAAACGGGTAAATCGGAACATTTTCTGGCAGGGTGATTATTTTTACGGGTTCCTTCCCGGGGTCCCAATAGTGTCGCTGTAAATTTTGGGGGGTTTCTTGCCTCAAAAGGGCCTCTAAATAACCTCCCGAGTCGATTATTAGTATCGATCGAAATTACAGAGGTGGGATTAGAAGGCATCCGATGCACGGTTTTGGGCCATGTCACTGTTCCAAAGGGCCTCATATTGCTCAGGGAGACCCTAGAAGAATTTTGGGCCACATCCGACTCCGGGCCCCAACACGTGGCCGGAGATTGACTAATAGTCCACGAAAACGGGTAAATAGGAACATTTTCAGGGAGGGTGATTTTTTTCGACGGGTTCCTTCCCGTGGTTCCAAATAGGATCTCATTAAATTCTGGGCGCTTCTGGCCCAAAGGGCCTCTAAATTACCTCCCGAGTCGGTTGCCGGTATTTATCTAAATTCTGGGATTGGAAGGCATCCGGTGCCCGATTTTAGGGCATGTTTAGGTTCCAAAGGGCCTCATATGGCCTAAGGAGACCCTAACAAAATTTTGGGCAAGATCCGACTCGGTCCCGGGACGTGGCCGGGGCGTGAGGAATAGTCCACAAAAACGGGTAAATCGGAAATTTTTTGGCCAGGGTGATTTTTTTGACGGGTGGCTTCCCGGGGTTCCCAACAGGGTCTCTATAAATTTTGGGGGGACGCTGGAGAAAAAAAGGCCTCTAAATGGCCTCCCGAGTCGGTTATCGGTATTGGTCGGAATTACGGAGGTGGGATTGGAAGGCATCCGGTGCTCGGTTTTGGGGCATGTTAAGGTTCTAAAGGGCCTCATATGGCCCAAGGAGGCCCTAATAATTTTTTGCGCAAGATCCGACTCTAGGGCCTGGGACGTGGCCGGGGATTGACTAATAGTCCACGAAAACGGGTAAATCGGAACATTTTCAGGGAGGGTGATTTTTTTTGACGGGTTCCTTCTTGGGGTTCCCAATAGGATCTCAGTAAATTTTGGGGGGCTTCTGGCCCCAAAGGTCCTCTAAATGGCCTCCCGAGTCGGTTATCGGTATTTTTGTCCGAATTACGGAGGTGGGATTGGAAGGCATCTGGTGCCCGATTTTGGGGCATGTTAAGGTTCCAAAGGGCCTCATATGGCCCAAGGAGACCCTTAATAAATTTTTGGCAAGATCCGACTCGGGCCCTGGGACGTGGTCGGGGCGTGAGTAATAGTCCACGAAAACGGGTAAAGCAGAATATTTTCGGGCAGTGCGATTTTTTTTGACGGGTGGCTTCCTGGGGTTCCCAATAGGGTCTCTGTAATTTTTGGGGGGATGCTGGCCTCAAAAGGGCCTCTAAATGGCCTCCCGAGTCGGTTATCGGTATTGGTCGGAATTACGGAGGTGGGATTGGAAGGAATCTCGTGCCCGATTTTGGGGCATGTTAAGATCCAAAGGGCCTCATATGGCCCAAGGAGGCCCTAAAATTTATTTGGGCAAGATCCGACTCCGGGCCCGGGACGTGGCCTGGGCGTGGGAAATTGTAACACCCCGAATTTTCGTGAAAATTTCGCGCGTTTATTATTACTATGTTGGACGGTAAATTATGTTTTTTAAATATTTTTTCTTTTAAAAACTCATATTATATGTCTACTTTTATTTTGAAAATAATTATATATTTTATTTGTGAATTTAAGTGTGGCATTGTGAAGTATACGAGCAATGCTTGTATTTTGCGTCCATTTCTTTAACGGGCAATGTAGCGCTCGTTTATGTGCGAATCATATAATGTGATAGCTTGGTAAATGTATATATATATTACGTTGGTAAATATAATTTTTATTTATAAAAATACTTATTTATAATATTTGTTTCAAGCGTGGTACTTCATTTTTATAAACGTGCATTGTACTAGTGTTGCACACATTTTGCTATAGAACTTACGAGTCCGAAAAATCTGATTTACTTGAGTTTACTAAGAGTTTTGGACAGCTCTTTTGTAACGGTAAACCATCCAAGAGGTGATCCCTTCATTCACCTCATTAGTATGCTATTGATGGCCATAAACCACCATTAAACCCCAATTAAACACCCTCTCTTTACACTCCCTCTTGCTGTAAATAAATCAGCAAATTGCACCCCTCTTCATCTCTCATTTCACACGTCCAAAGTAAGAAAAGAAAAGGGAAAGAGTTCTTAGTCTTCCTTCACATTTTCTCTTCCAAAAATCAGTTTTCTTAGTGCTTTCAAGCCATTTTTGTACCGGTTTTCAAGCTATTGTTGAAGTTCTTTGCCGTTGTGATCGTAGGAGACGAAGTTGGTGACGTTGCTCAAGGCGTTTAGACTACGGTTGAAGCGTTCCACTAATTCCCACGCGAAGATCAAGGTAACTAGCGTTTTTCTAGTTTGATAGGAATAGATTCTTGAACTTAGGTTGTTAGATTCGCGTTAGAGGAACTTAGAATCATGCTAGGTGGAATTCGAATGATTGTATGCTCGTAGTATAGCGTAGTATCATGTTTAGGATGTTGTTTTTATGGTACTTTCTACGTATGGAGCATGATGTTGTGTTTGGTTTGAGTTTGATGTCGTTAAATTGTGGAATATGGTGGTTATGTTGATTGTTGTGGTTTGATTCAACTTTGGAATTGAGTTTGAGGAGTTGTTGATGTATAGTATCATGCTAGGATGTGCCTTGTGTGTTTGGTTGTTGTTGGGAGTCAAGTTGTGCACCAAAGGGGACGAGGCAAGAGACGACGAGAGCTGCCGCAAGCCACGAGCAGTGACTGCTCGCGACTCGCGACAGCCAGGTCGCCCCTCGCGACCGTCGTCGCTAGTCGCGACCTGCTGCTGCCAATCTTCCGTACGTTTTTGTGTTGATTCTTCTTTTGGGTTTACAGCTTGTCCTCTAGTATGGTATTGGACTTATGTGAGTATATTGAGCATGTTAAGTTGTGTTGATGTTATTTTTCTTTAAGGAACATGCCCTAGTTAGTTGGGAAGTTTGCTAGTTGACGTTTGTTGAGTGTTGTGGGTCTACTTTGAGTTGTTGACGTCGAAATGCTTAGGGGAGGATAATAATGTCCTTAGCATCTCTTCGCCAAGAGTTATGTACAAGGAATATTGTGATTCGGTCATAATTGACTTCGTACCCAAACTCAGATAACGTTTTTGTGTTGTACGCCCCAACATGTTTGTTTTGTTGCTTTATGGATTGGGTTATGCATGTATACTTTGACGTGTATACGTATATTAGTTATTTGGGTTGATTTGTATACCTAGGCGTATATACGTATGTTGAGTATTTGAAGTATCTTGTATGCCTTGACGAGTATACGTGGTTTTGTTTGTTTCCAGAGGGCGGTATGGTCCTAGGAATTTGTTTGTATCCTGAGGGCGGTATGGTCCTAGGATACGGTTACTTAACCATGGATTGTATGGTCCATTGGCTCACTCACAAGCGGCATGGTTCGTTGAGTATGCCATTCGGCAGGGCGGTATGGTCCTCGAATGTGCATTGCTATTCGGCAGGGCGGTATGGTCCTCGAATATGCATAGTAGGCCTTGGCCGATATGGTCCAATGAGTCTACTCAAAGGCGGTATGGTCTGTTGTCTTTGAAATTAAGGTGAATTTGATAGTGTGTGTGATGATTGGGTTTGAGTACTTGGTTGTCTCTTTACGCATGTTTTAGTGTTAATGTTTTGTAGTAGCATGATTTATATGTTTTGGTTCCATTACTTGTGATGTATGTCTTTATGTGTTTCTAATTTCTTAAGTTTAATATTTATTCCTGTTTGTAATAGGAGAACTGCTAGTTACTCCCCACTGATTGTGGAAGTTGTTGTTATTTTGCAGATGACGATGTTGTTTAGGGTTATTACGGTTTGGACCGGGAAAGTGCGTTTTGGTCTTGTGAGCAAGAAGGTGGTGCTTGTCATAGTAGATGAGCACTATGAGTCGAGAATTAGGACTAGCTTCTTAGTAGGCCTTAAGTAGTTTTCCATTAATGTTTTATCCTATGTTTTAGACCTCGGATTTCTTGTTGTCCTTGGGATTTTGGATCACTTGTTTTAAGTTTCTTTTGGATTATCTTTTTAAGTATTTTGGAACTTTGGTAGGAATGAGGGTATGGGACCTCATTCCCTTTTATATATGATCTTTGGAAGTTAACGGTTTTATTTGGAGGATTTATGCTTATTTTCATAGTTTATTTTTACTCCTTAGAGTGGCATCTCCGTCTTAGTGGTATTTCCGCTACCACTAGTGCTTTATTTACTTTATTATTGTCTCTTTTGCTCTTTGTTTCGGACGGGATGTTACAGAACTAGTCCACGAAAACGGGTAAATCGGAACATTTTCGGGCAGGGTGATTTTGTTTGACGGGTGCCTTCCTAGGGTTCCCAATAGGGTCTCTATGAATTTTGGCTGGCCCCAAAAGGGCCTCTAAATGGCCTCCCGAGTCGGTTATCGGTATAGGTTGGAATTACGGAGGTGGGATTGGAAGGCATCTGGTGCCCGGCTTTGGGGCATGTTAAGGTTCCAAAGGGCCTCATATGGCCCAAGGAGGCCCTAAAAAAATTTTGGGCACGATTCGACTCCGGGTCCAGGGACGTGGTCGGTGCGTGAGTAATAGTCCACGAAAAAGGGTAAATCGGAACATTTTCGGGCAGGGTGATTATTTTTACGGGTGCCTTCCAGGGGGTCCCAATAGGGTCGCTGTAAATTTTGGGGGGCTTCCTGCCTCAAAAGGGCCTCTAAATAACCTCCCGAGTCGGTTATCGGTATTGATCGAAATTACGGAGGTGGGATTGGATGGCATCCGGTGCCCGGTTTTGGGGCAAGTTACTGTTCCAAAGGGCCTCATATGGCTCAGGGAGGCCCTAGAACAATTTTGGGCAAAATCCGACTCCGGGCCCCAGCACGTAGCCGGAGATTGAGTAATAGTCCATGAAAACGGGTAAATCGGAACATTTTCAGGGAGGTTGATTTTTTTCGACGGGTTCCTTCCTGGGGTTCCCAATAGGATCTCATTAAATTCTGGGCGCTTTTGGCCGAAAGGGCCTCTAAATTACCTCCCGAGTCGGTTATCGGTATTTGTCGAAATTACGGACGTGGGATTGGAAGGCATCCGATGCCCGATTTTGGGGCATGTTAAGGTTCCAAAGGGCCTCATATGGCCCAAGGAGACCCTCAAAAATTTTTGGGCAAGATCCGACTCGGTCCCTGGACGTGGCCGGGGCGTGAGTATTAGTCCACGAAAACGGGTAAATCGGAACATTATTGGGCAGGGTGATTTATTTGACAGGTGGCTTCCCGGGGTTCCCAACAGGGTCTATATAAATTTTGGGGGGACGCTGGAGCCAAAAAGGCCTCTAAATGGCCTCCCGAGTCTGTTATCGGTATTGGTCGGACTTACGGAGGTTGGATTGGAAGGCATCCGGTGCCAGGTTTTGGGGCATGTTAAGGTTCCAAAGTGCCTCATATGGCCCAAGGAGGCCCTATAAAATTTTTGGGCAAGATCCGACTCTAGGTCTCAGGACGTGGCCGGGGCGTGAGAAATAGTCCACGAAATCGGGTAAATCAGAACATTTTCAGGCAGGATGATTTTTTTACGGGCGCCTTCTCGAGGGTCCCAATAGGGTCTCTGTAAATTTTAGGGGGCTTCTTGCCCCAAAAGGGACTCTAAATAACCTCCCGAGTCGGTTATCGGTATTGGTTGGAATTACGGAGGTAGGATTGGAAGGCATCTGGTGCCCGGTTTTGGGGCATGTTAAGGTTCCAAAGGGACTCATATGGCCCAAGGAGGCCCTGAAATTTTTTTGGGCAAGATCCGACTCCGGGCCCTGGGACGTGGCCGGGGCGTGAGTAATAGTCCACGAAAACAGGTAAATCGGAACATTTTCGGGAAGGGTGATTTTTTTTGACAGGTGCCTTCCCAGGGGTCCCAATAGGGTCTCTGTAAATTTTGGGGGGCTTCTTGCCCCAAAAGGGCTTCTAAATAACCTCCCGAGTCGGTTATCGGTATTGGTCGGAATTACGGAGATGGGATTGGAAGGCATCTAGTGCAAGGTTTTGGGAATGTTACTGTACCAAAGGGCCTCATATGGCTCAGGGAGGCCCTAGAAGAATATTGGGCAAGATCCGACTCCAGGCCCCGGGACGTAGCCGGGGATTGAGTAATAGTCCACAAAAACGGGTAAATCGGAAAATTTAAAAGGTGGGTGATTTGTTTTGATGGGTTCCTTCCCGAGGTTCCCAATAGGGTCTCAGTAAATTTTGGGGGCTTTTGTCCCCTAAGGGCCTCTAAATGGCCTCCCGAGTCGGTTATCGTTATTTGTCGGAATTAAAGAGGTGGGATTGGAAGGCATCTTGTGCCCGTTTTAGGGGCTTGATTAGGTTCCAAAAGTCCTCATATGGCCCTAGGAGACCCTAAAAGTTATTTGGGCAAGATCAGACTCCGGGCCCCGGGACGGTGCCCGGGAGTGAGTAATAGTCCACGAAAACTGGTAACTCGAAACTTTTTCGGGCACGGTGATTTTTTTGAGGGTGCCTTCCTGGGGGTCCCAATAGGGTCTCAGTAAATTTTGGGGGGCTTCTGGCCCCAAAGGGCCTCTTAATGGCTTCCCGAGTCGGTTATCGGTATTTGTCGGAATTACGGGGGTGGGATTGGAAGGCATTCGGTGCCCGATTTTGGGGCATGTTAAGGTTCCAAAGGGACTAATATGGTCCAAGGAGACTCTAACAACATTTTGGGCATGATCCGACTCTGGGCGCCGGGAAGTGACCGAGAATTGAGCAATAGTCCACGAAAACGGGTAAATCGGAACATTTTTAAGGGAGGGTGATTTTTTTACTGGTTCCTTCTTGGGGTTCCCAATAGGATCTAACTAAATTTTGGGGGGCTTTTGGCCCCAAAGGGCCTCTAAATGGCCTCCCGAATCGGTTATCGCTATTTTTGTCGTTATTACGGAGGTGGGATTGGAAGGCATCCGGTGCCCGATTTTGGGGCATGTTAAGGTTCCAAAGGGCCTCATATGGCCCAAGGAGACCCTTAATAAATTTTAGGCAAGATACGACTCGGACCCCGGGACGTGGCCGGTGCGTGAGTAATAGTCCACGAAAACGGGTAAATCGGAATATTTTCGGGCTGTGTGATTTTTTTTTGACGGGTGGCTTCTGGAGTACCCAATAGGGTCTCCGTGTATTTTGGGGTGTTGCTGGCCCTAAAAGGGCCTCTAAATGGCCTCCCCATTCGGTAATCGGTATAGGTCGGAATTACGGAGGTGGGATTGGAAGGCATCTGGTGCCCGGTTTTTTGCATGTTAAAGTTCCAAAGGGCCTCATATGGCTCAAGGAGGCCCTAAAACAATTTTGGGCACGATCCAACTCCAGGCCCTGGGACGTGGTCAGGGCGTGAGTTATAGTCAACGAAAACGGGTAAATCGGAACATTTTCGGGCAGGGTGATTATTCTTACGGGTGCCTTCCCGGGGGTCCCAATAGGCTCGATGTAAATTTTGGGGGGCTTCTTGCATCAAAAAGGCCTCTAAATAACCTCCCGAGTCGGTTATCGGTATTGATCGAAATTACGGAGGTGTGATTGGAAGGCATCCGGTGCCCTGTTTTTGGGCATGTTACTGTTCCAAAGGACCTCATATGGCTCAGGGAGGCCCTAGAACAATTTTGGGCAAGATTTGACTCCGGGCCACAGCACGTGGCCGGGATTGAGTAATAATCCACGAAAACGGGTAAATCGGAACATTTTCAGGGAAAGTGGTTTTTTTTGACAGGTTCCTTCCCGGGGTTCCAAATAGGATCTCCTTAAATTTTAGGGGTTTCTATCCCAAAGGGCCTCTAAATTACCTCCTGAGTCCGGTACCGGTATTTGTCGGAATTACGGCGGTGGGATTTGAAGGCATCTGGTGCTAGGTTTTTGGCATGTTACTACTCCAAAGGGCCTCATATGGCCTAGGAGGCCCTAAAATGTTTTGGGCAAGATCCAACTCCGGGCCCCGGGACGTGGCCGGGGAATGAGTAATAGTCCACGAAAACAGGTAAATCGGAACATTTTCAGGGAGGGTAATTTTTTTTGACGGGTTCCTTCTTGGGGTTCCCAATAGGATCTCAGTAAATTTTGGGGGGCTTCTCGCCCCAAAAGGGCCTCTAAATAACCTCCCGAGTCAGTTATCGGTATTGGTCGAAATTCCGGAGGTGGGATTGGAAGGCATCTGGTGCCCAGTTTTGGGCATGTTAAGGTTCCAAAGGGCCTCATATGGCCCAAGGAGGCCCTAAAAAAATTTTGGCACGATCAAACTCCGGGCCTTGGGACGTGGTCGGGGCGTGAGTAATAGTCCACGAAAACGGGTAAATCGGAACATTTTCGGGCAGGGTGATTCTTTTTACGAGTGCCTTCCCGGGGTCCCCATAGGGTCTCTGTAATTTTTGGGGGGCTTCTTGCATCAAAAGGGCCTCTAAATAACCTCCCGAGTCGATTATCGATATTGATCGAAATTACGAGGTAGGATTGGAAGGCATCCGGTGCCCAGTTTTGGGGCATGTTACTGTTCCAAAGGGCCTCATATGGCTCAGGGAGGCCCTAGAACAATTTTGGGCAACATCTGACTCCGGGCCCCAGCACGTGGCCGGGGATTGAGTAATAATCCACGAAAACGGGTAAATCGGAACATTTTCAGGGAGGGTGATTTTTTTGATGGGTCCTTCCCGGGGTTCCCAATAGGATCTCATTAAATTTTGGGTGCTTCTGGCCCAAAAGGCCTCCAAATTACCTCCCGAGTCGGTTACCGGCTTTTGTCGGAATTACGGCGGTGGGATTTGAAGGTATCTGCTGCCCGGTTTTGGGGCATGTTATGTTCCAAAAGTCCTAATGGCCCAAGGAGACCCTAACAATTTTTGGGCAAGATTCGACTCGGGCCCCGGGACGTGGCCGGGCGTGAGTAATAGTCCACAATAACCGGTAAATAGGAACATTTTTGGGCAGGGTGAATTTTTTGACGGGTGGCTTCCCTGGGTTCCCAACAGGGTCTCTGTAAATTTTGGAGGGACGCTGGACCCAAAAGGGCATCAAAATGGCCTCCCGAGTCGGTTATCGTTATTGGTCAGAATTACGGAGGTGGGATTGGAAGGCATCCGGTGCCCGGTTTTGAGGCATGTTAAGGTTCTAAAGGGCCTCATATGGCCCAAGGAGGCCCTAAAAATTATTTGGGCAAGATCCGAATCTTGGCCCCGGATGTGGCTGGGGCGTGAGAAATAGTCTACGAAATCGGGTAAATTGGAACATTTTCAGGCAGGGTAATTTTTTTACGGGTGCCTTCTCGGGGGTCCCAATAGGGTCTCTG
This sequence comes from Patellifolia procumbens, assembly GCA_947645195.1. Taxonomy (NCBI): domain Eukaryota; kingdom Viridiplantae; phylum Streptophyta; class Magnoliopsida; order Caryophyllales; family Amaranthaceae; genus Patellifolia; species Patellifolia procumbens. The sequence goes on along the minus strand of CANSGD010000261.1, from coordinate 103,576 downwards.
TAAATTTTGGGGGGTTTCGTGCCCCAAAAAGGCCTCTAAATAACCTCCCGAGTCGGTTATCGGTATTGGTTGGAATTACGGAGGTGGGATTTGCAGGCATCCGGTGCCCGATTTTGGGGCATGTTAAGGTTCCAAAGGGACTCATATGGCCCAAGGAGGCCTTAAAATTTTTTAGGACAAAATCCGACTCCGGGCCCTGGGACGTGGCCGGGGCGTGAGTAATAGTCCACGAAAACGGGTAAATCGGAACATTTTCGGGAAGGGTGATTTTTTTTGACGGGTGCCTTCCCAGGGGTCCCAATAGGGTCTCTGTAAATTTTGGGGGGTTTCTTGCCCCAAAAGGGCCTCTAAATAACCTCCCGAGTCGGTTATCGGTATTGGTCGGAATTACGGAGGTGGGATTGGAAGGCTTCTAGTGCCAGGTTTTGGGCATGTTACTATTCCAAAGGGCCTCATATGGCCCAAGGAGGCCCTAAAAAACTTTTGGGCAAGATCAAACTCCGGGCCCCTGGACGTGGCCAGGGGGATTGAGTAATAGTCCACGAAAACGGGTAAATCGGAACATTTTCAGGGAGGGTAATTTTTATTGATGGGTTCCTTCTGGGGGTTCCCAATAGGATCTCAGTAAATTTTGGGGGGCTTCTCGCCCCAAAAGGTCCTCTAAATAACCTCCCGAGTCGGTTATCGGTATCGGTCAAAATTACGGAGGTGGGATTGGAAGGCATCTAGTGCCAGGTTTTTGGCATGTTCCAATTCCAAAGGGCCTCATATGGCCCAAGGAAGCCCTAAAAAACTTTTGGGCAAGATCCAACTCCGGGCCCTGGGACGGTGGCCGGTGATTGAGTAATAAGTCCACAAAAACGGCTAAATCGGAACATTTTTCGGGAGGGTAATTTTTTTGACGGGTTCCTTCTTAGGGTTCCCAATAAGATCTCAGTAAATTTTGGGGGGCTTCTCGACCCAAAGGGCCTCTAAATGGCCTCCGAGTCGGTTATCGGTAATTGTTGGAATTACGGAGGTGGGATTGGAAGGCCTCCAGTGCCCGATTTTGGGGCATGATAAGGTTCCAAAGGGCCTCATATGGCCCAAGGAGACCCTAAATCAATTTTGGGCAAGATCCGACTCGGGCCCCGGAACTTGGCCGGGGCGTGAGTAATAGTCTACGAAGAGGGTAAATCGGAATATTTTCGTGTAGGGTGATTTTTTTGACGGGTGGCTTCCTGGGGTTCCCAATAGAGTCTATGTTAATTTTGGGGGGATGCTGGCCCCAAAAGGGCCTCCCGAGTCAGTTATCGTTATTGGTCGGAATTACGGAGGTGAGATTGGAAGGCATCCGTTGCCTGGTTTTTGGGCCTGATAAGGTTCCAAAGGGCCTCATATGGCCCAAGGAGGCCCTAAAAAAATTTTGGGCAAGATCCGACTATGGGCCCGGGGCGTCAATAATTGTCCACGAAAACGGGTAAATCGGAACATTTTCGGGCAAGGTGATTTTTTTGACGGGTGCCTTCCTGGGGTTTCCAATAGGGTCTCTGTTAATTTTGGGGTGTTGCTGGCCCCAAAAGGGCCTCTAAATGGCCTCCCGAGTCGGTTATCGGTATAGTTCAGAATTACAGAGGTGGGATCGGAAGGCATCTGATGCCCGGTTTTGGGGCATGTTAAGGTTCCAAAGGGCCTCATATGGCCCAAGGATACCCTTAATAAATTTTGCGCAAGATCCGACTCGGGCCCCGGGACGTGGCCGGGGCGTGAGTAATAGTCCACGAAAACGGGTAAATCGGAATATTTTCGGGCTGTGTGATTTTTTTTACGGGTGGCTTCCTGGGGTTCCCAATTAGGGTCTCCGTGTATTTTGGGGTGTTGCTGGCCCCAAAAGGGCCTCTAAATGGCCTCCCGATTCGGTTATCGGTATAGGTCAAAATTACGGAGTTGGGATTGGAAGGCATCTGGTGCCCGGTTTTGGGCATGTTAAGGTTCAAAAGGGCCTCATATGGCCCAAGGAGGCCCTAATAAAATTTCTGCCACGATCCAACTCCAGGTCCTGGGACGTGGTCGGGCGTTAGTAATAGTCAACGAAAACGGGTAAATCGGAACATTTTCGGCCAGGGTTATTATTATTACGGGTGCCATCCCGGGGGTCCCAATAGGCTCGCTGTAAATTTTGGGGGCTTCTTGCATCAAAAAGGCCTCTAAATAACCTCCCGAGTCGGTTATCGGTATTGATCGAAATTACCGAGATGGGATTGAAAGGCATCCGGTGCCCAGTTTTTGGGCATGTTACTGTTCCAAAGGACCTCATATGGCTCAGGGAGGCCCTAGAACAATTTTGGGCAAGATCTGACTCCGGGCCCCAGCACGTGGCCAGGGATTGAGTAATAATCCTCGAAAACGGGTAAATCGGAACATTTTCAAGGAAGGTGATATTTTTTGACAGGTTCCTTCCCGGCGTTCCGAATAGGATCTCATTAAAATTTTGGGGGGTTTCGTGCCCAAAAAAGGCCTCTAAAATTACCTCCCGAGTCCGTTAACGGTATTTGTCGGAATTACAGCGGTGGGATTTGAAGGCATCTGGTGCCCGATTTTGGGGCATGTTATGGTTCCAAAAGGCTTATATGGCCCAAAGAGACCCTAAATAATTTTTAGGCAAGATCCGACTCGGGCCCTGGGACGTGGCCGGCGCGTGAGTAATAGTCCACAAAAACAGGTAAATCGGAACATTTTTGGGCAGGTTGATTTTTTTGACGGGTGGCTTCCCAGGGTTCCCAACAGGGTCTCGGTAAATTTTGGAGGGACGCTGGACCTAGAAGGGCCTCTAAATGGCCTCCCGAGTTGGTTATCGGTATTGGTCGGAATTACGGAGGTGGGATTGGAAGGCATCCGGTGCCCGGTTTTGGGGCATGTTAAGGTTCTAAAGGGCCTCATATGGCCCAAGGAGGCCCTAAAAATTATTTGGGCAAGATCCGAATCTAGGCCCCGGGACGTGGCCGGGGCGTGAGAAATAGTCCACGAAATCGGGTAAATCGGAACATTTTAAGGCAGGGTAATTTTTTTACGGGTGCCTTCTCGGGGGTCCCAATAGGGTGTCTTTAAATTTTGGGGGGTTTCGTGCATTAAAAAGGCCTCTAAATAACCTCTCGAGTCGGTTATCGGTATTGGTTGGAATTACGGAGGTGGGATTGGAAGGCATCCGGTGCCCGATTTTGGGGCATGTTAAGGTTCCAAAGGGACTCATATGGCCCAAGGAAGCCCTAAAATTTTTTAGGGCAAAATCCGACTCCTGGCCCCGGGACGTGGCCGGAGCGTGAGTAATAGTCCACGAAAACGAGGAAATCGGAACATTTTCGGGAAGGGTGATTTTTTTTGACGGGTGCCTTCCAAGGGGTCCCAATAGGGTCTCTGTAAATTTTGGAGGGTTTCTTGCCCCAAAAGGGCCTCTAAATAACCTCCCGAGTCGGTTATCGGTATTGGTCGGAATTAAGGAGGTGGGATTGGAAGGAATCTAGTGCCAGGTTTTGGGCATGTTACTATTCCAAAGGGACTCATATGGCCCAAGGAAGCCCTAAAATTTTTTAGGGCAAAATCCGACTCCTGGCCCCGGGACGTGGCCGGAGCGTGAGTAATGGTCCACGAAAACGGGTAAATCAGAACATTTTAAGGGAGCGTAATTTTTTTTGACGGGTTCCTTCTTGGGGTTCCCAATAGGATCTCAGTAAATTTTGGAGGGCTTCTGGCCCCAAAATGGCCTCTAAATAACCTCCCGAGTCGGTTATCGGTTTTGGTCAGAATTACGGATGTGGGATTGGAAGGCATCTAGTGCCAGGTTTTGGGCATGTTCCTATTCCAAAGGTCCTCATATGGCCCAATGAGGCCCTAAAAATCTTTTGGGCAAGATCCAACTCCGGGCCCCGGGACGGTGGCCGGGGATTGAGTAATAGTCCAAGAAAACGGGTAAATCGGAACATTTTCAGGGAGGGTAATTTTTTTTGACGGGTTCCTTCTTGGGGATCCCAATAAGATCTCAGTAAATTTTGGGGGGCCTCTAAATGGCCTCCCGAGTCGGTTATCGGTATTTGTCGAAATTACGGAGGTGGGATTGCAAGGCATCTGGTGCCCGATTTTGGGGCATGTTATGGTTCCAAAGGGCCTCATAAGGCCCAAGGAGACCCTAAAAAAATTTGGGCAAGATCCAACTCGGGCTCGGAACGTGGCCGGGCGGTGAGTAATAGTCCACGAAAACTGGTAAATCAGAACATTTTCTGGCAGGGTGATTTATTTTTACGGGTGCCTTCTCGGGGGTCCCAATAGGGTCTCTGTATATTTTGGGGGGCTTCTTGTCCCAAAAAGGCCTCTAAATAACCTCCCGAGTCGGTTATCGGTAATTTTTGGAATTACGGAGGTGGGATTGGAAGGCATCCAGTTCCCGATTTTGGGGCATGTTAAGGTTCCAAAGGGCCTCATATGGCCCAAGGAGACCCTAAAACAATTTTGGGCAAGATCCGACTCGGGCCCCGGAACGTGGTCGGGGTGTGAGTAATAGTCTACGACAACCGGTAAATCGGAATATTTTCGGGGAGGGTGATTTTTTTTACGGGTGGCTTCCTGGGGTTCCCAATAGAGTCTATGTTAATTTTGGGGGGATGCTGGCCCCAAAAGGGCCTCTAAATGGCCTCCCGAGTCAGTCATCGTTATTGGTCGGAATTACGGAGGTGGGATTGGAAGGCATCCGTTGCCTGGTTTTTGGGCCTGATAAGGTTCCAAAGGGCCTCATATGGCCCAAGGAGGCCCTAAAAAAATTTTGGGAAAGATCCGACTATGGGCCCGGGGTGTCAATAATTGTCCACGAAAACGGGTAAATCGGAATATTTTCGGCAAGGTGATTTTTTTTGACGGGTGCCTTCTTGGGGTTTCCAATAGGGTCTCTGTGAATTTTGGGGTATTGCTGGCCCCAAAAGGGCCTCTAAATGGCCTCCCTAGTCGGTTATCGATATAGTTCAGAATTACGGAGGTGGGATCGGAAGGCATCCGATGCCCGGTTTTTGGGCATGTTAAGGTTCCAAAGGGCCTCATATGGCCCAAGGAGACCCTTAATAAATTTTGGGCAAGATCCGACTCGGGCCCCGGGACGTGGCTGGGGCGTGAGTAATAGTCCACGAAAACGGGTAAATCTGAATATTTTCGGGCTGTGTATGGCCTCCTGGGGTTCCCAATAGGGTCTCCGTGAATTTTGGGGGGATGCTGGCCTCTAAAGGGCCTCTAAATGGCCTCGCGAGTCGGTTATCGGTATTGGTCAGAATTACGGATGTGGGATTGGAAGGCATCTGGTGCCCGATTTTGGGGCATGTTAAAATCCAAAGGGCCTCATATGGCCCACGGAGGCCCTAAAATTATTTGGGCAAGATCCGACTCCTGGATCGGGGTGTGGCCGTGGCGTGAGTAAAAGTCCACGAAAACGGGTAAATCAGAACATTTTCGGGCAGGGTTATTTTGTTTGACGGGTTCCTTCCTGGAGTTCCCACTAGGGTCTCCGTGTATTTTGGGGTGTTTCTGGCCCCAAAAGGGCCTCTAAATGGCCTCCCTTTTCGGTTATCGGTATAGGTCGGAATTACGGAGGTGGGATTGGAAGGCATCTGGTGCCCGATTTTTGGCATGTTAAGGTTCCAAAGGTCCTCATATGGCCCAAGGAGGCCCTAAAAAAATTTTGGGCACGATTTAACTCCAGGCCCTGGGACGTGGTCGGGGCGTGAGTAATAGTCAACGAAAACGGGTAAATCGGAACATTTTCGGGCAGGGTGATTATTCTTACTGGTGCCTTCCCGGGGGTCCCAATAGGCTCGCTGTAAATTTTGGGGGGCTTCTTGCATCAAAAAAGCCTCTAAATAACCTCCCGAGTCGGTTATCGGTATTGATCGAAATTACGGAGGTGGGATTGGAAGGCATCTGGTGCCCTGTTTTGGGGCATGTTACTGTTCCAAAGGACCTCATATGGCTCAGGGAGGCCCTAGAACAATTTTGGGCAAGATCTGACTCCGGGCCCCAGCACGTTGCCGGGGATCGAATAATAATCCACGAAAACGGGTAAATCGGAACATTTTCAGGGAAGGTGATTTTTTTTGACAGGTTCCTTCCCGAGGTTCCCAATAGGATCTCATTAAATTTTGGGGGCTTCTAGCCCAAAGGGCCTCTAAATTACCTCCCGAGTCCGTTACCGGTATTTTGTCGGAATTACGGCGGTGGGATTTGAAGGCATTTGGTGCCCGATTTTGGGGCATGTTATGGTTCCAAAAGGCCTCATATGGCCCAAAGAGACCCTAAAAAGGTTTTCGGTAAGATCCCTGGGATGTGGCCGGGGCGTGAGTAATAGTCCACAAAAAAAGGTAAATCGGAACATTTTTGGGCAGGGTGATCTTTTTGACGGGTGGCTTCCCAGGGTTCCCAACAGGGTCTCGGTAAATTTTGGAGGGACGCTGGACCCAAAAGGGCCTCTAAATGGCCTCCCGAGTTGGTTATCGGTATTGGTCAGAATTACGGAGGTGGGATTGGAAGGTATCTAGTGCCAGGTTTTGGGCATGTTCCTTTTCCAAAGGGCCTCATAAGGCCCAAGGAAGCCCTAAAAAACTTTTGGGAAAGATCCAACTCCGGGCCCCGGGACGGTGGCCAGGGATTGAGTAATAGTCCACGAAAACGGGTAAATCGGAACATTTTCAGGGAGGGTAATTTTTTTCGACGGGTTCCTTCTTGGGGTTCCCAATAAGATCTAAGTAAATTTTGCGGGGCTTCTCGCCCCAAAGGGCCTCTAAATGGCCTCCCGAGTCGGTTATCGGTATTTGTCGGAATTACGGAGGTGGGATTGGAAGGCATCTGGTGCCCGATTTTGGGGCTTGTTAAGGTTCAAAACGGCCTCATATGGCCCAAGGAGACCCTAATGAAATTTGAGGGAAGATCCGACTCGGGCCCAGGCTGTGGCTGGGCCGTGAGTAATAGTCCACGAAAACGGGAAAATCAGAACCTTTTCGGGCAGGGTGATTTATTTTTACGGGTGCCTTCTCGGGGGTCGCAATAGGGTCTCTGTAAATTTTGTGGGGCTTCTTGTCCCAAAAAGGCCTCTAAATAACGTCCCGAGTCGGTTATCGGTAATTGTTTGAATTACGAAGGTGGGATTGGAAGGCATCCAGTGCCCGATTTTGGGGCATGTTAAGGTTCCAAAGGGCCTCATATGGCCCAAGGAGACCCTAAAAAAATTTTGGGCAAGATCCGACTTGGGCCCCGGAATGTGGCCGGGGCGTGAGTAATAGTCTACGAAAGAGGGTAAATCGGAATATTTTCGTGTAGGGTGATTTTTTTTTACGGGTGGCTTCCTGGGGTTCCCAATAGAGACTATGTTAATTTTCGGGGGATGCTGGCCCCAAAAGGGCCTCTAAATGGCCTCCCGAGTCAGTTATCGTTATTGGTCGGAATTACGGAGGTGGGATTGGAAGGCATCCGTTGCCTGGTTTTTGGGCCTGATAAGGTTCCAAAGGGCCTCATATGGCCCAAGGAGGCCCTAAAAATTTTTTGGGCAAGATCCGACTATGGGCCCGGGCGTCAATAATTGTCCACGAAAACAGGTAAATCGGAATATTTTCGGGCAGGGTGATTTTTTTTGACGGGTGCCTTCGTGAGGTTTCCATTAGGGTCTCTGTGAATTTTGGGCTGTTGCTGGCCGCAAAAGGGCCTCTAAATGGCCTCTCGAGTCGGTTATCGGTATAGTTCAAAATTACGGAGGTGGGATCGGAAGGCATCCGATGCCCGGTTTTGGGGCATGTTTAGGTTCCAAAGGGCCTCATATGGCCCAAGGAGGCCCTTAAAATTTTTTGGGCAAGATCCGACTCGGGCCCCGGGACGTGGCCGGGGCGTGAGTAATAGTCCACGAAAACGAGTAAATCGGAATATTTTCGGGCAGGGTGATTTTTTTAAGGTTGCCTTCCCGGGGGTCCCAATAGGGTCTCTATAAATTTTGGGGGGCTTCTTGCCCCAAAAGGGCCTCTAAATAACCTCCCGAGACGGTTATCGGTATTGGTCGGAATTACGGAGTTGGGATTGGAAGGTATCCGGTGCCCGGTTTTAGGCATGTTAAAAAAAAAATTTGGGCAAGTCCGACTCCGAGCCCTGGCACGCGGCCGGGGCTTGAGTAATAGTCCACGAAAACGAGTAAATCGGTACATTTTCGGTCAGGGTGATTCATTTTTAGGGGTGCCTTCCCGGGGTCCCAATAGGGTCTCTGTATATTTTGGGGGGTTTCTTGCCCCAAAAGGCCCTTTAAATAACCTCCCGAGTGAGTTATCGATATTGGTTGGAATTACGGAGGTGGCATTGGAAGGCATCCGGTGCCAGGGTTTGGGGCATGTTACTGTTCCAAAGGGCCTCATATGGCTCAAGGAGGCCCTAGAAGAATTTTGGGCAAGATCCGACTCCAGGCCATATGACATGGCCGTGGATTGAGTAATAGTCCACGAAAACAGGTAAATCGGAACATTTTCAGGGAGGATGATTTTTTTTGACGGGTTCCTTCCCGGGGTTCCCAATAGGATCTCATTAAATTTTGGGGGCTTCGGGCCCCAAAGGGCCTCTAAATGGCCTCCCGAGTCGGTTATCTTTATTTGTCGGAATGACGGAGGTGGGATTGGAAGGCATCTGGTGCCCGATTTTGGGGCATGTTAAGGTTCCAAAGGGCCTCTTATGGCCCAAGGAGACCCTAAAATTTTTTTGGGCTAGATCCGACTCGGCCTTGGGACGTGGCAGGGGTCATAGTCCACGAAAACGGGTAAATCGGAACATTTTTGGGAAGGGTGATTTTTTTGACGGGTGGCTTCCCGAGGTTCCCAACAGGGTCTCTGTTAATTTTGGGTTGACGCTGGACCAGAAAGGGCCTCTAAATGTCCTCCCGAGTCGGTTATCGGTATTGGTCGGAATTACGGAGGTGTGATTAGAAGGCATCCGGTGCCCGATTTTGGGTCATGTTCAGGTTCCAAAGGGCCTCATATGGCCTAAGGAGGCTCTAAATATTTTTTGGGCAAGATCTAATACCAGGCCCGGGACGTGGCCAGGGTGTGAGAAATAGTCCACGAAATCGGGTAAATCAGAAAATTTTCAGGCAGGGTGATTTTATTTACGGGTGCCTTCTCGGGGGTCCCCATAGGGTCTCTTTAAATTTTGGGGAGATTCTTGCCCCAAAAGGGCCTCTAAATAACCTCCGAGTCGGTTATCAGTATTAGTTGGAATTACGGAGGTGGGATTGGAAGGCATCTGGTGCCCGGTGTTGGGGCATGTTAAGGTTCCAAAGGGACTCATATGGTCCAAGGAGGCCCTAAAATGTATTTGGGCAAGATCTGACTCCGGGCCCCGGAACGTGGCCGGGGCGTGAGTAATAGTCCACGAAAACGGGTAAATCGGAACATTTTCGGGAAGGGTGATTTTTTTGACGGGTGCCTTCCCAAGGGCCCAATAGGGTCTCTGTAAATTTAGGGGGTCTTGTTGCCCCAAAAGGGCCTCTAAATAACCTCCCGAGTCGGTTATCGGTATTGGTCAGAATTACGGAGGTGGGTTTGGAAGGCATCTGGTGCCTGGTTTTGGGGCATGTTAAGGTTCCAAAGGGCCTCTTATGGCCCAAGGTGGCCCTAAAAATTTTTTGGGCAAGATCCGACTCCGGGCCTGGCACGTGGCTGGGGCGTGAGTAATAGTCCACGAAAACGGGTAAATCGATACATTTTCGGGCAGGGTGATTTATTTTTACCGGTGCCTTCCCGAGGGTCCTAATAGGGTGTTTGTAAATTTTTGAAATTTTGGGGGCTTCTTGCCCCAAAAGGGCCTCTAAATAACCTTCCGAGTCAGTTATCGGTATTGGTTGGAATTACGGAGGTGGGATTGGAAGACATCCGGTGCCCGATTTTGGGGAATGTTACTGTTCCAAAGGGGCTCATATGGCTCAAGGAGGCCCTAGAAGAATTTTTGGCAAGATCCGGCTCCGGGCCATGGACGTGTACGGGGATTGAGTAATAGTCCACGAAAACGGGTAAATCGGAACATTTTCGGGGATGGTAATTTTTTTTGACGGTTTCCTTCTTGGGGTTCCCAATAGGATCTCAGTAAATTTTTGGGGGATTCTCGCCCAAAAGGGCCTCTCAATGGCCTGCCGAGTCAGTTATCGGTATTTGTCAGAATTACGGAGGTGGGTTTTGAAGGCATCCGGTGGCCGATTTTGGGGCATGTTAAGGTTTCAAAGGGCCTCATATGGCCTAAGCAGGCCCTAAAAATTTTTGGGCAAGATCCGACTCGGGCCCAGGGACGTGGCTGGGGCGTGAGTAATAGTCCACGAAAACGGGTAAATCGAAACATTTTCGGGAAGGGTGATTTTGTTTGACGGGTGCCTTCCCAAGGGTCCCAATAGGGTCTCTGTAAATTTTGGGGGGCTTCTGGCCCCAAAAAGGCCTCCCGAGTTAGTTATCGTTATTGGTCGTAATTACAGAGGTGGGATTGGAAGACAGTCGGTGCCCGATTTTGGGGCCTGATGAGGTTCCAAAGGGCCTCATATGGCCCGGGGCGTCAGTAATAGTCCACGAAAACGGAAAAATCGGAACATTTTTGGCTAGGGTGATTTTTTTGACGGGTGGCTTTCCGGGGTTCCCAACAGGGTCTCTGTAAATTTAGGGGGGACGCTGGACCCAAAAGGGACTCTAAATGGCCTCCCGAGTCGGTTATCGGTATAGGTCGGAATTAATGAGGTTGGATTAGAAGGCATTTGGTGCCCGATTTTGGGGCATGTTAAGGTTCCAAAGGGCCTCATATGTCCCAAGGAGACCCTAAAAAAATTTTGGGCAAGAACCGACTCGGGCCTGGGACGTGGCCGGGGCGTGAGTAATAGTCCACGAAAACGGGTAAATCGGAATATTTTTGGGCAGGGTGATTTTTTTTGACGGGTGCCTTCCCAGGGGTCTCAATAGGGTCTCTGTAAATTTTGGGGGGCTTATTGCCCCAAAAGGGCCTGTAAATAACCTCCTGAGTCGGTTTCAGTATTGGTCGGAATTACGGAGGTGGGATTGGAAGGCATCCGGTGCCCTGTTTTGGGGCATGTTAAGGTTCGAAAGGGCCTCATATGGCCGTAGGAGACCCTAAAAAATTTGTGGGCAATATCCGAATCGGGCCCGGGACGTGGCCGGGGCGTGAGTAATAGTCCACGAAAACGGGTAAATCGGAACATTTTCGGCAGCTTGATTTATTTTTACGGGTGCCTTCTTGGGAGTCCCAATAGGGTCTCTGTAAATTTTGGGGGGCCTCTTGCCCCAAAAAGGCCTCTAAATAACCTCCCGAGTCGGTTATCGGTATTGGTTGGAATTATTGAGGTGGGATTGGATGGCATCCGGTGCCCGATTTTGGGGCATGTTAAGGTTCCAAAGGGCCTCATATGGCCCAAGGAGGCCTTAAAAAAATTTAGGGCAAGATCCGACTCGGGCCCCGGAACATGGACAGGGCGTGAGTAACAGTCCATGAAAACGGGTAAATCAGAATATTTACGGGCGGGTTGATTTTTTTTTGACGGGGAACTTCCTGGGGTTACCAATAGAGTCTCTGTTAATTTTGGGGGGATGCTAGCCCCAAAAGGTCCTCTAAATGGCTTCCCGAGTCAGTTATCGTTATTGGTTGGAATTACGGAGGTGGGATTGGAAGGTGTCTGGTGCCCGGATTCGGGGCCTGATAAGGTTCCAAAGGGCCTCATATGGCCCAAGGAGGCCCTAAAAGTTTTTTGGGCAAGATCCGACTATGGGCCTGGGGCGTCAGTAATAGTCCACGAAAACGGGAAAATCGGAACATTTTCGGGCAGGGTGATTTTTTTTTGACGGGTGCCTTCCTGGGGTTCCCAATAGAGTCTCTGTGATGATGTGAATATGGCTCTATGAAAGCAATATTCAATTGTACTCCAATGCAAAGGAACCTAGATAATTAAAAGTCCGAATTTTTATGTGTTTTGTGTCTAAAGTTTGTGTTTTTATGTGTTTATGGGATATGGAAATTAAATCAGTCACTCCTGAAAGATTTAATTAACTTTCAATCTCACTTAAACCACTCCTGGAATTAAGTAGATTAATCACTCAATAATTATCACTCCTGAAAATTATTAAATGGCACGAATTTAATTGACAAACAATTAAGCTCGAAATATATGACTTAAACTCTCAAAATTTCACTTTTTAAAATCGACTACATAGTCCCCTATTTATACTAGTACATCTCTAGTATGATAAGGAACCCTAACTCTATCTAAAAAGAAAGATAACTCTTAATCCCTAAAATGATAAGGAAGAATCCTAATAAGATGAGCATGGATTTTTCGGCCATCTCTATCTTATTTCACACGCCAATCTTCCCTTATCTTAAGCTAAAAGATCAATTCTTATCTTTAAGGGATTACAAATCCAACTAGGATTCTAAATCAACTCCTACAACCGAATTATACAAGTCATAATTTCGGCCATAGTTTTATTTAACTAACATTAATTAAAAGTCTAAACTAACTTGACATAAGACTCTTAAATGACTCAATTGACTAAATATGGACTTCATAACATGGGCTAAGGACGCCCCTCATAAGCTTCATGGACTTGATCATCTTCAATCTGGACGGAAAGGTTGTGTTGAGCTTAAACTCGAAGCTCCCATGACCTTGCTTTGAAGAATTAACCATATCCAAAAATTGTGAAGGTCATAGATAGTGGTATCTCGGAGTAGCTTCTTTACTCTTGCATCATGTGAATTTTGGGGTGTTGCTGGCCCCAACAGGGCCTCTAAATGGCCTTCCGAGTCGGTTATCGGTATAGGTCAGAATTACGGAGGTGGGATTGGAAGGCATCTGGTGCCCGGTTTTGCGGCATGTTAAGGTTCCAAAGGGCCTCATATGGCTCAAGGAGGCCCTAGAAGAATTTTATGCAAGATCTGACTCCGGGCCCCGGGACGTGGCCGGGGCGTGATTAATAGTCCACGAAAACGGGTAAATCGGAACATTTTCGGGAAGGGTGATTTTTTTGACGGGTGCCTTCCTAGGGGTCCTAATAGGGTCTCTGTAAATTTTGGGGGCCTTCTTGCCCCAAAAGGGCTTCTAAATAACCTCCCGAGTCGATTATCGGTATTGGTCGAAATTACGGAGGTGAGATTGGAAGGCATCTAGTGCCAGTTTTTGGGCATGTTACTATTCCAAAGGGCCTCATATGGCCCATGGAGGCCCTAAAAAAATTTTGGGCAAGATCTGACTCCGGGCCCCGGGACGTGGCCGAGGCGTGAGTAATAGTCCACGAAAACGGGTAAATCGGAACAATTTTGTGCAGGGTGATTTTTTTTACAGGTTCCTTCCCGGGGGTCCCAATAGGGTCTCTGTAAATTTTGGGGGGCTTCTTGCCCTAAAAGGGCCGCTAAATAACCTCCCGAGTCGGTTATCGGTATTGATCGAAATTACGGAGGTTGGATTGGAAGGCCTCTGGTGCCCGATTTTGGGGCTTGTTACTGTTCCAAAGGGCCTTATATGGCTCAGGGAGGCCCCAGAATAATTTTGGGGAAGTTCCGACTCCGGGCCCCGGGACGTGGCCGGGGATTGAGTAATAGTCCACGAAATCGGGTAAATCGGAACATTTTCAGTGAGGGTGATTTTTTTTGACGGGTTCCTTCCCGCGGTTCCCAATAGGATCTCAGTAACATACTACTCTAACGTCGTAAATACATTTCAATTCATTTTAGTTAAAAACAGAGAGGAGAGAATAGTGTTAAAATCATTTCACAAACATATATCCGAAGACAACCATTCAAAATCATAACTTCTTTTATCATAGTTATCACCATAAACATTTCATTTGGTATCTTGGCAAGCATAACAGAAGGGACGTCATCATTAGCGCCGTAGCCACCAGGGACGTTGTCCCTAACCAGAAGGTGGGATAAGCCATACATAAGTTCTCTACCACCAGAGGCAATGACCTCTAATCCGAAGGTGGCATGCAATGCCATACATAAGTGCTCTACCACCAGAGGCAATGACCTCTAACCAGAAGGTGGCATGCAATGCCATACATAAGTGCTCTACCACCAGAGGCAATGACCTCTAACCAGAAGATGGCATGCAATGCCAAAATACGGATGCCACCAGGAACGATGTTCCTAACCAGAAGGTGGCGTTTCCGCCGTATCAGAACATAGTACTGCCAAGAACCGTCTTTCACTTTCATCTATCATGTTTCATATCATTTATTTTCTTTGCATAAATCATGACATAATCATCGTATAAATCGTATCTCTTTCATGACATCGAGTCATGCATCAAAAATCATACTTTTCATAACATTCAGTCATTCGTAAACATAATTTCATAAAGCATTTCATATCCCGCAAGCCATAAGATAACATTTGCATAAACATCATATTTAAATCAACATGAAACATATTATAAAGGGCTTGTGGGTGTTAGCAGTAGACGTAACCTCAAGTCACTTCCCTTTTTCCTTTAATTACCAGATAGCTCACTACTACAAAAAGACCCTACGGAGTCGCCCCTTTAGAGTCGCCTGTTTTAAATGTCCGACACCATAGCCTTTAGAGTCGCCTATTATAAAGCAGGCGACACATTAGATCCTTGGTGAAAGGAAAAATAAGTAAAAAATTTGTGTCGACTCTTACTTAATAGGCGACACAATAGGTTTTTGCGTCAAATATTTATTAGCAACCGACGTCTTAGATCACAGCTATCATGTCCCTCAATATATGAAAGGCGACGGGATAGGCTTTAGTGTCCCCCAATCTAATTAGCGGACTCCATAGCTTTAGCGTCCCCCTCTCATTATCTTGGAATGAGTATGACCCAACAGTCCAACTCCTTATTCCTCCATAGTCTTTCTCAACCCTAAACGCTAACTCCAGTTACTCCTCCGCCGTTCCACTTTCTTCTCTACTATTTCGTTTCGCCGTTCAACACTAGTCTCAGGGTTCCATGTCGTCAGCTCTAGAACTTCTACCGGTGATTTCATCTTCTCCATTATCTCTAAGGTTCGACAGATTTTATCTAATCTTCCCTCTTTCTATATTTTTTTATCCGAAAACTGCATATTTATGCGTTTGCGTGGTCGAGTATATGATATATAGAAACTCGATTGAGTTATGACTTTGTTTTTGATTAGCTATTTGAATCGTGGTTTGGTGTCCAATTAATTGGTAATTGATTTCAGAACTTTGTTTTTGTGTCGATGAATTGTATTGATATAAGTAATGTTACTTGAAAAGCAATCTCTTTTTTACTTTCATACTCAACAATTTTATCAAATTATGTTGCTTTAAATCTCGTAAAAGAATTGGAAATTTACTGGTGTTCTTTTGACATGGAATATGTGAACTTGCTTAGGAAGCCATGGTAGCAAGTGATCGTAGCAGTTAGCACCATCTTAGGAACCTTGAAGCATAAATGGAAAGGAGGACAATAAGGTCATTCATAATGGCTTAGAAAAGAATTCTCATTGGTTCTAACTTTGTGTTGATACTACACTGTAATGGGATAAGCTAAGGGGAAGAGATTAAAATGAATAATATGTTATTTTGATAAGTGATTAGGGATAGCCTAGAGTTACATAGATATTAAAGCATTTATGGTTGATGTACATACTACTCGTTATTCAATTCTAAGCTGAACATGAGCTTGCACCTACACTAAACTGAAGTACATAACTTAGACATAACCAATATAATATGAATCACATTCACAAAAGAGTAAAATTTTTAAAATCATGCACACAATTTGTGAATGGTTGCATAGGCAGCCAATTTTCTTTCCTGTCCACTTTTTGTTTGTGTTCTCCCAGGTGTTCTTCATTGTTTTTCTTCGGATTCTAATTTGTATTCTACTATTTTTAATATGTTGTGCAGGTAATTTTAATATGTGGTGCTAGGAGATTGCTTCAGTATTGCAGAGAAGATCAACTACTTAGTTATCATGATTAATGTCTTTCACATAATTTACCGTATGCTTGTTTTTAATGGTTGTTTATAGTGTTTCCTGTGTAAGATGTGATAGCATATTAGCATTCATAAGTAGTGTTTACTCTTTGTCTTTGACATGTGTAGGGGTCTCTAATTGTAAATAACGATATTGGATGCTCTTTTATTAGTATGCTATATCAGTTTCGTACTCTCTTTTATGTAGTATATCATTATGTTCTCTATACTTATTAGTATGTACAGTGTGTTGCACCTGTAAGATTAAGCTCATGGGGCATGTAAAAAGTTACCCTTTTTGTTTTATCTTAAACATGATAGCATAGTCTACTGCTGAAAATAGTGCAGAAGAAAAGTTATTAGCTAATAGAGTACGGGTTTAGGGAACTTGTGTTTGCAGAGTTTGGAGGATGAAGTTGTCAGTGATAGTAATAAGACTAGCTAGCAGAAACGTCGTTGTCTCAATCTCTCCGGTACGTCGCCCGGTCTACGCTACCGATGTCTGATATCATTGCCGGACCAAGTGGAATCCCCTAACAGGTAGTGTTTCACGACAAGAGTTTTCATAATCTGCTTATTCATTTGTATTTCTAATCTGGCTACGTCTAAATTTCTTGAATCCTTTTTTTTTTTACAATTTCTGAGCTTATTCATCTCTAGTGGATGGATGTTTGATGAACTCTTCAATTAGAGTAAGATATGTCTTTTATATGTCTAATTATCTTTGTACATTCTTTGTTCTATAGCTTCCTCTTATTCATTTGCATCTTGTGTTTCCAGTGTCTTAATTTGGTTCCTTTTCATATTAATTTTGAGACAGATACATCTCTATACTAGTATAATTGTAGTCATGGGTCATGGTTACTCTGATATGGGTTTGAATAGATAATTTTTGAAGTCTGAAACTGAAACATTGTGTTACTTATCTGCTGCAATTCCACAGGGTTCAGATTTTATACATTTAATTGATATTGATGTCTAAAGGATGAGCAAAACGTTATGAGTCTTATGGAGTAGAATTTATTCGTGACTATTTATATGAATCTGATGAGGTTCAGTAGCCGGGTTTATGTTCATTATGCTCAACGAGTAGGGATCAGCTATGCTCGCTTAAAGGTCAGCATCATCTTTCCTTAATCATTTCCCAATCGTAGAACCTGCTCCCTTTGATAGTCGAGGAAATCATTGTCAAGATGGTAGCTATTTTTTCTACTCCTTCATTTCTTTAATCATTATTATTTAGCTTCTGTAACATGGGTGCTTGATTTAACTTTGTTTTTTATTAGACAGAAAGCTTAAGTTGCTAGTTTTACAACCTTTATCAAGCAATTCATTGATCTCTTGTTCCAACATCACTCCTGCTCATTTAATTCGGCATTATGTCCAAGTAAAGTGTCACATTTCCTCAAGCATTATAATGTCATACTTGGCTTCCTCTTGTCCTTCTTATTTTAAGACTTCATGTCTTCGAAAACCCAATTCGTCTGCAATGTATCTATTTTGAACTTAGCTGTAAGTGAAGCATGTGGAACTTAGCTGCTGTTAGGGTTAGATACTACATCAGAAGAGTGAGTGAAGTTGTCGGTAGGCGTGAAGGTTAGCGGGTATGGTTGTGCTACTGTGGATGGGTTGTTGACATGTTGTTGTGATTGAAGGCTTTGGGTCAGTAATGTATGTAGGATAGCAGCTTTGGCTGCAAGTGTTTGTTTGTAGGTCTGTCGCTTGTGTGTTCTCTTTTAATTCGTGATTTTAAGCTTCATCTCAATCAAGTATTAATGTAATAGGCACACTCTTTCATGTTACACTAGCCAAATTCTTGGAATTTTCTTTGTTAAATGTAGGGCTTATTTGAGTATTAAGCTCAACTTTGGATTTCTAAAGTGTTTTGAATGAAAATTAATTAGCATAAGCTATTAAGTTAAATTGTAATGATTTTTGTTTACTTACTGTTAGCATTTTTATTGTAGGATTTACTAATACCTCTTTTTGGTATTTGTTTTGCAGTATTATCTAAAGCCATACTCTTCGCCAGACTTTGAAGAGCAGATCAAGCACATTAGAATTATGATGTAGATTCCTCATTAAGTGTTTCTAATTTATATCATTTGAAGTTTTAGGGTGATTTTTGTAATTTCTTTGCAATTGTTAAAGATATATTTATCAACAACTGTTAATCAATAAATGAATTTTCAATTGTCCAAATATACCTATAGCATGGCAGAGTATATGATTCATATACCCAAAAGAAAAAAGGTTTGTTCACTTTATGGGTCCCTAATGCTATAGGGGATGCAATAGCCTCAAAAACATTGATATCACATACCTATCGTGTCCCTTCTAAAGTAAGAAGCGATGCATAAACTATTTAATTTTTTTGCCTAAAGGACCTATCGTGTCGCCTCATTAATATTAGGCGACTCAATAGCTTATTATACGCGTCGCATCTGCCATAGTAGGCGACGCATAAAGGCGAGTTCTTTTAGGAGTAATTGACCTATTGCGTCGCCTACTACCTAAGAGGCGACGCGATTGGTCGAATTTTGCGTCGCCTCCCAGGCGACACGATAGACACCGACCTATTGTGTCCCCAACTACGGAGTCGCCTTTGAGGCGACACAATAGCCTGTTTACAGGCGACACTATAGGGGTTTTTTGTAGTAGTGTAGGCACTCGAGTACTAGTTCCTTTGATGCCCGAAGCTACCATCATGATCTTTGACTCCATATCCCTTGTCGAACTTCAATCTCTATGACCTCCAATAGTGGTAGCATATATTAATGAATGATTTATCACACTAAATAACAACCTTGAGTTAATTATTTTCCCCGCTTCCTCAAAAAGCCTTGTCACTAACTTATAGTTCTTATTTCCCCAAAATATTTACTCACAACTATCTTGCTTTCTTTGACATAGTTTAACTTGGTAGACGGGGAAGGTTGTATATCTTTTCCCTTTTTGCTTAGGCAATAATTAAAGCATTAAAGTTCTTAGTATTGGACCTTTAGCTATTCTTCTTAAGTTGTTAAGATTCTTGGATCGTGAAACGAGTTCTTAATAGGACTTCATACATCTTACTTAATAACTTCTTAGTTTAGTTGGAGAACGATTTTGTACTTAATAAGCCATAATGACCTTTAGGAATTATGCGATTTATCATACCATGATGATATATCTTAAAGCTTTTTAAGAAACATAATAATATAATTTGCATCTAAAATTTCATATGGTCATAACATGACTTAAAACTTTAATACATAGTTTTTCATCAATCGGAAATTATCGTTAATAGTAAAGTAACTTGTTTAATATAAATTTTATAATAATAATAATAATAATATCACTCGTTCAAAAAATCACATAATATTATAAATAAACTTTTATTAGTAACCTAAAAGTAACTCTTTCTTTTAAACAAGCTTCACTTAAACATTTATGCGAAATTGACATTATCTACTTTATTATAAATTAAGCGAACTATTTATCGAAGCCATATGAAACTGTAAATTGAGTTTCTAAATTATATACCATCAAAATTGGAAATGTAGAATAACCATTTTATAAGAAACCTTTAGCTTTTGATAATAATTACATTTTTCATTTAAACAAAACATAGTAACTTGTTTTATAAAATATAAGAGATCCTAAAGTTATATTTGAAATTACTATAACATGATTCATTAATTGATAAAACTTAAATAAAAATATGTATGCTTATCATTTCGATTTAGAATCAATGTTAACTAAAAATGAGAAATAATAATAATAGAGATTTTTCATTAAAGTAGGTCCACAATATTAAAAATAAATATGTATTATGAAATCATAATGAGTTACCATAACATTAGAATTTGTTAAATAAAAGTTTAGCTTTATAACAACAAATGAAACTAAAACATAAATATAAAAGTGAGCTTCTAAATAATATAGCTTCATTAATATTAGAAATATAAACTTAAATGTTTAATCTATGATTATTAGTTTATAACCAACAATTATATATTTAATTTAAACAAAGCCTAATAAACTTTATTATTCCCTTTTAATTAAACTTATAACATTATCTTGATAGTATTAGAGTCATATCAGTCTCATAAATATTTTTCATTAGTTATTTCATGTGAACAACTTAGCATTGTTTAGATTAGCTTTATTACTTGCATTTTAGTCCAAAGAGATATTAGTAAATGGGTCATTAAAAGGAGGTACTTAAATCAGTCCATAAACCTTAAATGGGTCAATTGTTAGTTTATAAAATAGGCTCAAATACTTAGAACTTAATCCATAAAAGAAATAATAGGATTAGAAGTATAGCTTCCTAGCTTAGTTTCAATGGAGGTAAAATAATAATAAAAGAGCAAGGAAGTTGGGCTGTTGTGGTGAGCTCGTGGCCGGCGGCGGAACGCGGACGGAGCTCCGGTGGTGGTGTCGACGGCAGCAACCGCTGCTGGTGGCGCAGCAGCTGCGGACACAGCAGCGAAGGGGGGCAGCAGGGGGCAGCAAAGGAAAGGAAGGAAGAAAGAGAGGGGGGCTGCTGGCGGCGCGTCTGGGCGGCTGTGGTGCGTCGCTGGTGGCTCTGCCGGAGTGGTGGTGCTCCGGTGGTGAGGAAATCAGGGGGAAGAAGAGAAAGGAGAAAGAAGAAAGAAGGAAATGGTGTGAGTTCTTGGGGTCAATTGGGCTCTTATTTATAGAGAAATTATATAGGCACAAGCTATTAAAATAATCCATCATCAAAGCTTTGAGTAGTTGCTCAGAAAATTTCTGATTTGGGTTGAGTATTTGGTTAAGCTCTTCAATGGAGGAAGACTAGAAGAGGAAGATGAAAGATGGAGTGTTTGACTAGTTTTGATTTTATTTTTCCTTTATTTTTATTACTTGGGCAAGTGGGACAAGTGGGACAAGTGGGCAAGTTGATCATCCTTTTTATTTTCCAAAAGCTAGTACTTCATCACTTTTATGTACTTCATATTTTATGTAAACTTGTAATTATATTTTAAGTACATTAGTTATAGTTTAGAGATTAATTAGTATACACATTTCTTACTACTTCATATAAATATAATTATATGCACTTATTTAATTTAAGAAACTTTCATTAGTCACTAATTATTATAAATCAATACGCCTTAAATTTTAGGGATATTAAATCCATATTAATTAAGAACTTCAAATTCCTCATAATAATATAAATTATGCGTAGCTTATTTAGGAATAATAATTCCCTCATAATGTTAAACGTATTTTAAAAAGAAAAATTTAGGACGTACTTAAGCTAACAATTACGTTTAATAGCTAATTAAACGAGATTAAAATACGGAATATAACAGTAATAGTCCACGAAAACGGGTATATCGAACATTTTTCGGGCAGGGTGATTTTTTTGACGGGTGGCTTCCCGGGGTTCCTAACAGGGTCTCTGTAAATTCTGGGGGGACGCTGGACCCAAAAGGGCCTCTAAATGGCCTCCCGAGTCGGTTATCGGTATTGGTCGGAATTACGGAGGTGGGATTGGAAGGACCCCGGTGCCCGGTTTTGGGGCATGTTAAGGTTCCAAAGGGCCTCATATGGCCCAAGGAGGCCCTAAATTTTTTTTGGGCAAGATCCGACTCTAGGCCCCGGGACGTGGTCGGGGCGTGAGAATAGTCCACGAAATCGGGTAAATCGGAACATTTTTGGGCAGGATGATTTTTTTTAAGGGTACCTTCTCGGAGGTCCTAATAGAGTCTCTGTAAATTTTGGGGGGCTTCTTGCCCCAAAAGGGACTCTAAATAACCTCCCGAGTCGGTTATCGATATTGGTTGTAATTACGGAGGTGGGATTGGAAGGCATCCGTTGCCCGGTTTTGGGGCATGTTAAGGTTCCAAAGGGACTCATATGGCCCAAGGAGGCCTTAAAAATTTTTGGGCAAGATCCGACTCCGGGCCCAGGGACGTGGCCGGGCGTGGGTAATAGTCCACGAAAACAGGTAAATCGGAACATTTTAGGGAAGGGTGTTTTTTTTTGACGGGTGCCTTCCTAGGGGTCCCAATAGGGTCTCTGTAAATTTTGGGGGGCTTCTTGCCCCAAAAGGGCCTCTAAATAACCTACCGAGTCGGTTATCGGTATTGATCGAAATTACGGAGGTGGGATTGAAGGCATCCGGTGCCCAGTTTTGGGGCATGTTACTGTTCAAAAGGTCCACATATAGCTCAGGGAGGCCCTAGAATAATTTTGGGCAAGATCCGACTCCGGGCCCCAGAACGTGGCCGGGGATTGAGTAATAGTCCACGAAAACGGGTAAATCGGAACATGTAGGGAGGGTGATTTTTTTTGACGGGTTCCTTCCCGGGGTTCCCAATAGGATCTCGGTAAATTTTGGGGGCTTCTGGCCCCCAAAGGGCCTCTAAATGCCCTCCCGAGTCGGTTATCAGTATTTGTTGGAATTACGGAGGTGGGATTGGAAGGCATCCGGTACCCGATTTTGGGGCATGTTAAGGTTCCAAAGGGCCTCATATGGCCCAAGGAGACCCTAAAATTTTTTTGGGCAAGATCCGACTCGGGCCCTGGGACGTGAGTAATAGTCCACGAAAACGGGTAAACCGAACATTTTCGGGTAGGGTGATTTTTTTGACGGGTGGCTTCCCGGGGTCCCAACAGGGTCTCTGTAAATTTTGGGGGGACGTTGGACCCAAAAGGGCCTCTAAATGGCCTCCCGAGTCGGTTATATGTATTAGTCGGAATTACGGAGGTGGGATAGGAAGGCATCCGGTGCCCGGTTTTGGGGCATCTTAAGGTTTCAAAGGGCCTCATATGGCCCAAGGAGGCCCTAAAATTTTTTTGGGCAAGATCCGACTCCAGGCCTCGGGACGTGGCTGGGGCGTGAGTAATAGTCCACGAAAACGGGTAAATCGGAACATTTTCCTGCAGTGTGATTTTTTTACGGGTGCCTTCCCAGGGTGCCCAATCAGTTCTCTGTAAATTTTTTGGGGCTTCTTGCCCCAAAAGGGCCTATAAATGGCCTCTCGTGTCAAATTGGTATTGGTCGGAATTACGGAGGTGGGATTGGAAGGCATACGGCGCCCGGTTTTGGGGCATGTTTTGGTCTAAAGGTCCTCATATGGCCCAAGGATGCCCTAAAATTTTTTTGGGTAAGATCCGACTCTGGGCCCCTGGACGTGGCCGGGGCGTGAGTAATTTTCCACGAAAACGAGTAAATCAGTAAATTTTCGGGCAGGGTGATTTTTTTTGATATATGCCTTCCCGGGGGTCCCAATACGGTTTCTGTAAATTTTGGGGGGCTGCTGGCCCAAAAGGGCCTCTAAATGTCCTCCCGAGTCGGTTATCGGTATTGGTCGGAATTACGGAGGTGGGATTGGAAGGCATCCGGTGCTCGGTTTTGGGTCATGTTAAGATTTCAAAGGGCCTCATAATATTTTGGGCAAGATCCGACTCCGGGCCCGGGTCGTGGCCGGGGCATGAGTAATAGTCGACGAAAACGGGTAAATCGGAACATTTTCGGGCAGGATATTTTTTTGACAGGTGCCTTCGCTGGGGTCCCAATAGGGTCTCTGTAAATTTTGGGGGGCTGCTGGCCCCAGAAGGGCCTCTAAATTGCCTCCCGAGTCGGTTATCGGTATTTGGCGATATTACGAAGGTGGGATATGAAGGCATCCGGTGCCCGGTTTTGGGGCATGTTAAGGTTCAAAGGGCCTCATATGGTCCAAGGACGCCCTAAAAGAATTTTGGGCAAGATCCGACTCCAGGCCCCAGGGCATGGCCTGGGCGTGAGTAATAGTCCACGAAAACGGGTAAATGGGAACATTTTCGGGCAAGATGATTTTTTAACGGGTGCCTTCCCGGGGTTCGTAATAGGGTCTCTGTAAATTTTGGGGCTTCTTGCCCCAAAAGGGCCTCTAAATGGCCTCCCGAGTCGGTTATAGGCATTACTCGGAATTACGGAGGTGGGATTGGAAGGCATCCGGTGCCCGGTTTTGGGGCATGTTAAAGTTTCAAAGGGCCTCATATGGCCCAAGGAGGTCTTAAAAAAATTTTGGGCAAGATCCGACTCCGGGCCCTTGGACGTGGTCGGGGCGTGAGTAATACTCCACGAAAACGGGTAAATCGGAACATTTTCGAGCAGGGTGATTTTTTTTAACGGGTTGCTTCCCAGGGTGCCGAATAAGGTCTCTGTAAATTTTGGGGGGCTTCTTGCCCCAAAAGGGCCTCTAAATGGCCTCTCGTGTCAAATAGGTATTGGTCGGAATTACGGAGGTGGGATTGGAAGGCATCCGGTGCCCGGTTTTGGGGCATGTTTTGGTTCTAAAGGGCCTCATATGGCCCAAGGTGGCCCTAAAATTTTTTTGGGCAAGATATGTCTCCAAATTTTGAGTGCAAAGACAATGGCTGCTAACTCTAGGTCATGAGTAGGATAGTTAGCTTCATAAGGTTTGAGCTGTCTAGAGGCATAACCTATCACCTTTCGATTTTGCATAAGCACACACCCTAACCCATTCTTCGACGCGTCACTATAAACGTCAAAACCCTCTGTCCCATCTGGCAAAGTTAGGACAGGTGCTGAAGTCAACCTTGCCTTCAAAGCCGGCAATGATTTCTTGCAATCCTCAGTCCACACATACTTCGTCTCCTTCTTCATGAGATTGGTCATGGGTCGAGCTATACGAGAGAAATCTTTTACGAATCTTCGATAATACCCAGCTAACCCTAAGAAACTCCTTACTTCTGTGACATTCCTTAGCACGGGCCATTTGCTGACAGCTTTAATCTTAGCAGGGTCAACAGAAACCCCTTCCTTAGAAATGAAATGACCTAGGAACGACACTTTCTCAAGCCAAAACTCACACTTAGAGAATTTAGCATACAACTGGTTTTCCCTAAGAGTAAGCAAGATAGTCCGAAGGTGATTTTCATGCTCTTCACGAGTCTTTGAATAAATCACGATGTCGTCTATGAACACTACAACAAACTTGTCTAAGAACGGCCTAAATATACGATTCATAAGGTCCATAAACGCAGCTGGAGCATTAGTCAAACCAAAAGGCATTACAGTGAATTCATAGTGACCATAACGAGTCCTAAAAGCAGTCTTAGGTATGTCTCGGTCCACTATCCTCAGTTGATGGTACCCTGAACGCAAGTCTATCTTGGAGAAAATACCAGCACCCTTAAGCTGATCGAACAAATCATCAATCCTAGGTAAGGGGTACTTGTTCTTGATCGTGACGTTGTTGAGCTCAAGGTAATCAATACACAGCCTCAGACTACCATCTTTCTTCTTTACGAACAATACAGGGGCACCCCAAGGAGAAACACTCGGTCTTATATAACCCTTCTCCAACAGATCTTCTAGCTGAACTTTCAATTCATTCATTTCAGCAGGCGCCATCCTATAGGGTGCTTTAGAAATCGGTCCAGTTCCAGGAGCTAATTCTATATTGAACTCAACGTCCCTTTTAGGTGGCATCCCCAAAATTTCTTCTGGGAATACATCTTGAAACTCACTCACTATCGGAACATCCTCCACTCGAATCTCCTCATTTTCCACCCTTCTAACACAACAAAAATATAAGGGAAATCCCTTTTGGACATAGATTTTCAACCTCAAGGCACTAATGATTCTCACTCCTGGTTTTTCACACCATCTCTGATAAGATACATGGCTACCCAATGGGCTCCTCAAATCTACCTTTTGGGCTCGACAAATAATTTTTGCCTTATATTTTCCTAACCAATCCATCCCTAAAATGACATCCAACCCACCTAACTGAAATTCTATGAGGTCTGAAGGAAAATTTAATCCAGTAATACATATTTCTACACCCTCATGACGTTTCACACAATCTACTACTTCCCCCGAAGGAACCGCTATTGGTATAGAAATAGGTTTGGTAGATTTAAGGCTAAGATTCTCGACAATAGAAGTAGAGATGAAAGAATAAGAGGCTCCTGAATCAAATAAAACTCTAACAGGCAACGAGTTTATAAAGAAAGTACCCGTGACAACATCATGAGACGCCTGAGCTTCGCTATTGTGCATAGCATGGAGCTTCCCTGGAATATTGTTGTTACCACCTTTGTAGCCTCCATTGCCATTTCCTCCTGCTTTTCCACCTTGAGCTTGCTGAGAATTCTGACCTCCTTGGAACTTGTAATGACCGTTCTTTTCTTGTCTCCATTGTTGGGACTGTTCTGGAAGTATTTGTTATTCCCATTGTTACCCTTATCTTTGGAGTAGCACTCGTACCCCCTATTACCCTTCTTGCCACAAATTCTGCATTCTACAAGATTCCCTTCACAATCCTTACCCGGGTGGTTATTGGGACATCTTTTACAGAAATAGACCCTTTCATTCTTGCCACCATTGCTCTGATTTCTGTTGTCTCGATAGTTGCCATTGTTGTTGTTATTGTTGTTCTGGAAGTGGCCTCCTTGTCTCGGGCGCTCATCGAACTTTTGAGGGTTTTGAGCAGGGTTCTCCTTTCTCTTGTCTCCGCTAGATGTAACTAGCTGACGCTTACTGATGCCTTCTAGGTGAGCTGCTCGTTCGAATAGCGTGTCAATATTAGTGAAATTCTCCCCTCCTAGACGCCCTTGAAGATCTAAGTCCAAGCCCAACTCAAACCTTACAGCTTTCATCTCCTCAGTTGGAACGTTTTCTGGTGCAAAACGCATTAGCTCGGTGAATTTTCGATAGTACTCCTGGACTCTCATTTCCGTCCCCTCCATAGTCAATGTCATAAACTCCAAGGACTTCTGCTTCTTGAGGTATGGGGGATAAAATTTGGCACGGAGTGCCTCCTTAAATTGATCCTAGCCAAAGCCTGCAGTAGCAAGAAGTGCAGCTTTGCGCTGATTCCACCAACAATCAGCCTCCTCTCGAACATAAAACACAGCATTAGTCACCTTCAAGTTATCAGGGCAGTTGATCGTTTCGAACAGTCGATCAAAATCTCGGATCCAGTCTTCTAAAGTAGCGGGGTCCCCTTTACCAGTGAAGAAAGGTGGCTTACTTTGCCCTATCTTCTTGAACATCGCACCACCAATATCATTTCTAGGAGCATCGCCCCTTGCTTGCACCAAGTTGTTAGTGACCTGAATCAATTGCCCAAGAGTGGCCTGCATCTCCTGGATTTCAGTCATCTCGCCTCTACCATCACGTCCATTTCTATCAACGTAATTTCTCCCTGACATGTTGAACCTGTACGATTGGCGAAGCGTATTTTTAATGGCTTGGTAATTACTAACTTATTGCGAGCGAATAGAACACGTTTTACCTCTTATACTTCTTAGAGATACACTTAATCTTTTCACAATATTATCAAGTCAAGTAATCTAAATAAATCGAACAAAACCTAATTCACGTAGTTAAGTCGCTTGACTTTCACTTAGAGATAAGACCTATAAAAATTTAATTCTAAAATAATACCTATAATTCCACTTTTTAGGAAATGAAACGCACCTATTATGCACTAAGTTCTACATGTAGACACATAAAATAAACAAACATATATACTTAATATTAACACATATATTTAACTCTAGATGCTCATAGTTGGAGTTCAACATCAAGACTTGAAAAAAAAAAATCACAACATATGCACACAAATAATGAACGATTATATATGCTTTCCCTTAGATACCCCAAAATATTTTCAAATACATTAAAATGTGTTCAAGTGTGAAATAATTTTTTTGAGGTTGAAATTCAGTCAAAAATTAAGTAAAACAGTCAAACCTAAAGCTCTTGATACCACTTTGTAACACCCCCAAATTCCTCTCTATATTCATAAACATTTTTCTACGTAAACCAGAGGTATCTAGAGGTGTTACCGCCACGGTGATACGTATACGGCTGATAAAACAAAATATTAAATAAGTCTACTAACCTTTACAAATAAAACAGCGGATGTCTTAACTTAAAATTTATCAAAGACAAACTGGAAACCCTTTAAGGCCCCTTATTAAAATCCTTAGAAATCCAAACTCCTAACTTGATATTTAAAACAGTCCCAAAACATGACTAATGTTCTTTGAGTGAAAATCAAATGAAATCAATGTTGCTTAACATAATAGTGAAAAACCACTTGCTGAAAGATCCCTTCCCAATGATGCTCATCACGAATACCTGAAAAGAAATCCTACTCGCCATACAACATAAGGTTGAGATGGGTCGTTGCAGGTCCATAGTACAATGGACGACACACAAGAAAGTACACGTCAGCTACGGGCTGAGTACATACACACTAACAAAGTTTAAAGCATAACAAAACATCCTAGCATGATACTAACAAGGTAAAACATAGCATGACTTAACAACTCGACTCTTGACTCATCATACAGACGATTAAATTACTTTAGTATTGAATTGGCATTGAACGGGCACCGTCATCCACCAGGATTCGTACGGGCTACTACTATTTAAAAGTGATAAGAGCGTCCCTAGGACCGTCCTCAAATCGAATAACCTTGAAAGTGATAAGAGCGTCCCTAGGACCGACCTCAAATAGAATAACCTTGCCTACAACGTCAGTATGATCATACCTCTAAGTAAGAGTCTCGCCTGGATCAACTTACTCAGAAAGTCTAGCTAACCTTAGCCATCTCGACGAATTACTAAAACTATAGGTCATCTACATCGTCATGTAGAAGCCTGTGAAGAAATGTACAACATTGCGGTTGTCATTCCCCCTATTGTTCAATACTCATAGGGGATCCATCCTACGAGTTTTAATGTCATTCTTTCTTTCACTTTAAGTGCTTTAGTATTTTATGAAAGTATAGACATGTACAAGAATGACATAAATACACACATGACATAAGGACAACTCATATAACCATATACATTCTCTTTTATCTTAAATCATGTCAGGTGATCAAATAACATTCCTTTGATTAATTCCTCGACTTAACATGAAGTTACCTATAACTCCTCAATTGAACTTACCATACTTGACTTGCTTAATCTCAAAATTAATTCCTCGACTTAACATGAAGTTACCTATAACTCCTCAATTGAACTTACCATACTTGACTTGCTTAATCTCAAAAGGCTAAAAATTGCTTAATTACAAAATAAAGCATGCTTAAGGACAACTTGCCATAAATAAACATGTCAGAACTCGCTTAACATGATAAACTTGCCTTTCCAATAAAACTTACTAAACAACGTGCTATTATAATACTTTCATACTTAACACATATGGATCACGTATCATACAAGTCATTTAAAATATGATTTATCGTCATATAGACCAAACAATTGAGTCCTCTAATCATGACACTAAGTTTTTCATGCTTTACGACCATCTACGAAGTATAGACTAACATGATTCCTAATCTAGAATTTTGCTAACGTGTACGTACCTCTGAAGCGTGAATTCCACACAACTACGTACTAGAACTTCCCTTCTACAAATTGGGTACCTAAAACATATATTGAGTCATAATCAATACTCAATTCACATCAAATTACCATTTAGAACTCAAAAACAAATTTAAAACCTTAATGTAATACAAATTTTAGGTTCTTTAAGCAATAAAAGTCTTTTAATAAAAACTATACTACACCTTTAATACATAAAAATATATGAACATAGTAGGTTTATGCTTGTTTAAACTTTAAAACTTTTTATTAATTTATAAGATGGAATTGAAGCAAATCTAAGAGTAACATCTCAACTATACTAGTTTGGGTAAAATGATTCCAAAACATAGTTTCAAATTAATAAAATCAATCGATAATTTCATGTCTCCATAATCGAAACTCAAGCAAAGATCGACCCTTTTTTTTGTAATATGCTGTCAACCAGGCCACCACAGCTGACACCGCCACCGGCGGTCGACTGCGACGGCAACGATGGCCGGCAACGGTCTGCCGATGCGCACAGCAGCGCACAACCATAATCAAAGCCTTAAATGAATTCAAATGGAAGGGAAGGAAGGGAGGCTCGTCGATCAACTCCGGCGACTCGGGGCCGACAACCCCCTGCCTCACCGACGAGTAAAACGACCCAAAACAGAGACCAAAACAGAGCCCAAACTATGACAGCGAAAAATGGAGTAAAACTGAGTAAGCCATCACGAGAGGGAGAGAGAAAAAAAACCGAGCAAGGGTATAATAGGGACTCGCAGGTGCCGGAAACCACGACTTGGTTGGTGCAAAGCTTGAGTTTGCCGGCGATGCGGGTGAATCAGTGAATGTGAAGCAGGAGATGGTAGCGCCGCTTTCCTTTCCTCTGTTTTTATTTATCAGTGTAATGTGAAGGGAGGAAAGGGTATTTATAGTTTCCCCTTTTTTTAATTACTAATTAAATTAGGACTATAAAATCATTAACCTAGTCAAACTCATCTTAGAAAAGTCAAACAAGCTCCAAAATCACCTTAAAGTTTGATTTTCATAAACCCTTTAAGAAAATATTAAAACTCTAATATTTTAAACCCTAAATATATTATAAACTTAAAAGTTCATGAAATATATTTACTAAAATAATCATAATTTTAAAGAATAAACTTAACCAAAACATTAAAAGATTATAATAGTAAATGGTAAAAACAAGGAGTATTACATGGCCGCGGCGTGAGTAATAGTCCACGAAAACGGGTAAATCGGAACATTTTCAAGCCGGGTGATTTTTTTTGACGGTTGCCTTCCCGGGGGTCCTAATAGGGTCTCTGTAAATTTTGGGGGGCTGCTGGCCCCTAAATGGCCTCACGAGTCGGTTATCGGTATTGGTCGGAATTACTGAGGTAGGATTGGAAGGAATCCGGTGCCGGGTTTTGCGGCATGTTAAGATTTCAAAGGGCCTCATATGGCCCAAGGAGGACCTAAAATTTTTTTGGGCAAGATCCGACTCCGGGCCCGGGTCGTTGCCGGGGTGTGAGTAATAGTCCACGAAAACGGGTAAATCGGAACATTTTCGGGCAGGGTGATTTTTTTTGACGGGTGCCTTCCCTTTGGTCCCTATAGGGTCTCTGTAAATTTTGGGGGGCTTCTGGCCCAAGAAAGGCCTCTAAATGGCCTCTAAATGGCCTCCCGAGTCGGTTATCGGTATTGGTCGAAATTCCGGAGGTATGATTAGAAGGCATCCGTTCCCGGTTTTGCGGAATGTTAAGGTTCCAAAGGGCCTCATGTGGCCCAAGGAGGCCCTAAAATAATTTTGGGCGAGATCCGACTCCGGGCCCCGACACGTGGCCAGGGAATGAGTAATAGTCCACGAAAACGGGAAAATGGGAACATTTTCGGGCAATGTGATTTTTTTTGACGTGTTCCTTCATGGGGTTCCCAATAGGGTCTCAGTAAATTTTGGGGGGCTTCTGGCCCCAAAGGGCCTCTAAATGGCCTCCCGAGTCGGTTACCGGTATTCGTCGGAATTACGGAGGTGGGATTCGAAGGCATCCGCTGCCCGGTTTTGGGTCATGTTAAGATTCCTAAGGGCCTCATATGGCCCAAGGAGGCCCTCAAAATTTGGTGGGCAAGATCCGAATATGGGCCCGGGTCGTGGCCGGGGCGTGAGTAATAGTACACGAAAACGGATAAATTGGAATATTTTCGGGCATGGTGGTTTTTTTTTACGGGTGCCTTCCTAGGGGTCCCAATAGGGTCTCTGTAAATTTTGCAGGGCTTCTTTTCCAAAAGGGCCTCTAAATAACCTCCCGAGTCGGTGAGTGGTATTAGTCGGAATTACAGAGGTGGGATTGGAAGGCATCCTTGCCCGATTTTTGGGCATGATAAGGTTCCAAAGGGCCACATGTGGCCCAAGGAAGCCCTAAAATAATTTAAGGCAAGATCCATTCCCGGGCCCCGACACGTGGCCAGGGAATGAGTAATAGTCCACGAAAACAGGTAAATCGGAACATTTTCGGGCAAGGTGCTTTTTTTTTTACGGGTTCCTTCATGGGGTTCCCAATAGGGTCACAGTAAATTTTGGGGGGCTTTTGGCCCCAAAGGGCCTCTAAATGGCCTCCCGAATCGGTTATCGGTATTGGTCGGAATTCCGGAGGTGGGATTGGAAGGCATCCGCTGCCCGGTTTTGGGGCATGTTAAGATTCCAATGGGCCTCATTTGGCCCAAGGAGGCCCTAAAAATTTGGTGGGCAAGATCCGACAATGGGCCCGGGTCGTGGCTGGGGCTTGTGTAATAGTCTACGAAAACGGGTAAGTCGGAATATTTTCGGGCAGGGTGATTTTTTTTACTGGTGCCTTCCTGGGGGTCCCAATAGGGTCTCTGTAAATTTTGCAGGGCTTCTTTTCCAAAAGGGCCTCTAAATAACCTCCCGAGTCGGTTATCGGTAGTGGTCGGAATTACCGAGGTGGGATTGGAAGGCATCCGGTGTCCGGTTTTGGGGTATGTTAAGGTTTCAAAGGGCCTCATATGTCCCAAGGAGGCCCTAAAAATTTGGTGGGCAAGATCCGACTATGGGCCCGGGTCGTCGCCGGGGCGTGAGTAATAGTCCACGAAAACGGGTAAATCGGAATATTTTCGGGCAGGGCGATATTTTTTTACGGGTGCCTTTCCGGGGTTCCCAATAGAGTCTTTGTAAATTTTGCAGGGCTTCTTTTCCAAAAGGGCCTCTAAATAACCTCCCGCGTCGGTTATCGGTATTGGTCGAAATTATAGAGGTGGGATTGGAAGGCATCCGGTGCTTGGTTTTGGGGTATGTTAAGGTTCCAAAGGGACTCATATGGCCCAAGGCGGCCCTAAAAGTATTTTGGGCAAGATCCGACTCCCGGCCCCGGGACGTGGTCAGGGATTAAGTAATAGTCAACGAAAAAAGGTAAATCTGAACATTTTCGGGCAAGGTGATTTTTTTTGACGGGTTCCTTCCAGGGTTCCCAATAGGGTCTTAGTAAATTTGGGGGGCTTCTGGCCCCAAAGTGTCTCTAAATGGCCTCACGAGTCGGTTATCGGTATTGGTCGAAATTACGGAGGTGGGATTGGAAGTCATCCGGTGCCCGATATTGGGGCATGTTAAGGTTCCAAAGGGCCTCATATGGCCCAAGGAGGCCCTAAAAGAATTTTGGGCAAGATCCGACTCCGGGCCCCGACACGTGGCCGGGGATTGAGTTATAGTCCACGAAAATGGGTAAATCGGAACATTTTCGAGCAAGGTGCTTTTTTTTGACGGGTTCCTTCCTGGGGTTCCCAATAGGGCCTCAGTAAATTTTGGGGGGCTTCTGGCCCCAAAGGGCCTCTAAATGGCCTCCTGAGTCGGTTATCGGTATTGGTCGGAATTACGGAGGTGGGATTAGAAGGCATCCGCTGCCCGGTTTTTTATGGGCATGTTAAGATTCCAAAGGGCCTCATATGGCCCAAGGAGGCCCTACAAATATGGTGGGTAAGATCCGACTATGGGCCCGGGTCGTGGCCGGGCGTGAGTAACAGTCTACGAAAACGGGTTAATCGGAAGATTTTCGGGCAGGGTTATTTGTTTTGGCGGGTGCCTTCCTGAGGGTCCCAATAGGGTCTCTGTTAATTTTGGGGGGCTTCTGGCCCCAGCAGGGCCTCTAAATGGCTTCCCGAGTAGGTTATCGGTATTGGCCGGAATTACGGAGGTGGGATTGGAAGGCTTCCGGTGCCCGGTTTTGGGGCAT
Source organism: Patellifolia procumbens (assembly GCA_947645195.1). Lineage (NCBI taxonomy): Eukaryota > Viridiplantae > Streptophyta > Magnoliopsida > Caryophyllales > Amaranthaceae > Patellifolia > Patellifolia procumbens. Next base: position 70,000 of record CANSGD010000261.1, on the reverse strand, counting down.
GTTAAGATTCGAAAGGGCCTCATATGGCCCAAGGAGACCCTAATTTTTTTTTTGGCAAGATCTGTCTCCTGGCCCGGGTCGTGGCCGGGGCGTGAGTAATAGTCCACGAAAATGGGTAAATCGGTATAATTTGGGAAGGGTGATTTTTTTGACAGGTGCCTTCCCGGGGGTCCTTATAGGGTCACAGTAAATTTTGGGGGGCTTCTGGCCCCAGAAGGGCCTCTAAATGGCCTCCCGAGTCGATTATCGGTATTGGTCGAAATTATGGAGGTGGGATTGGAAGGCATCCGGTGCCCAGTTTTGGGGCAATTTAAGGTTCCAAAGGGCATCATATGGCCCAAGGAGGCCCAAATTTTTTTTTGGGCAAGATCCGATTCTGGGCCCATGTCGTGGCCGGGGTGTGATTAATAGTCCACGAAAACGGGTAAATCGGAACAATTTCGGGCAGGGTGATTTCTTTTTACGGGTGCCTTCCTGAGGGTCCCAATAGGGTCTCTTTTAATTTTGGGGGGCTTCTGGCCCCAGCAGGGCCTCTAAATGGCTTCCCGAGTAGGTTATCGGTATTGGCCGGAATTACGGAGGTGGGATTGGAAGGCATCCGGTGCCCGGTTATGGGGCATGTTAAGATTAGAAAGGGCCTCATATGGCCCAAGGAGGCCCTAAAATATATTTGGGCAAGATCCGACTCCAAGCCTGGGTCGTTGCCGGGGCGTGAGTAATCGTCCACGAAAACGGGTAAATCGGAACATTTTCGGGCAGGGTGAGTTTTTTTGACGGGTGCCTTCCCGGGGGTCCCATTAGGGTCTCTGTAAATTTTGGGGGACTTCTGGCCTCAGAAGGGCCTCTAAATGGCCTCCCGAGTCGATTATCGGTATTGGTCGAAATTACGGAGGTGGGATTGGAAGGCATCCGGTGCCCGGTTTTGGGGCATGTTAAGGTTCCAAAGGGCCTCATATGGCCCAAGGAGGCCCTAAAAGAATTATGGGCAAGATTCGACTCCAAGCCCCGATACGTGGCCAGGGAATGAGTAATAGTCCACGAAAACGGGTAAATCGGAACATTTTCATAGTAATAGTCCACGAAAACGGGTAAATCGGAACATTTTCGGGCATGTGATTTTTTTGACGGGTGCCTTCCCTGGGGTCCCAATAGGGTCTCTGTAAATTTTGGGGGGCTTCTGGCCCAAGAAAGGCTTCTATATGGCCTCCCGAGTCGGTTATCGGTATTGGTCGAAATTACGGAGGTGGGATTGGAAGGCATCAAGTGCCCGGTTTTGGGGTATGTTAAGGTTCCAAAGGGACTTATATGGCCCAAGGAGGCCCTAAAAGTATTTTGGGCAAGATCCGACTCCGGGCCCCGGGACGTGGTCAGGGATTAAGTAATAGTCCACGCAAAAAGGTAAATCGGAACATTTTCGGGCTAGGTGATTTTTTTGACGGGTTCCTTCCAAGGTTCCCCATAGGGTCTCAGTAAATTTGGGGGGCTTTTCGCCCCAAAGTGCCTCTAAATGGCCTCACGAGTCGGTTATCGGTATTGGTCGAAATTACGGAGGTGGGATTGGAAGTCATCCGGTGCCCGATATTGGGGCATGTTAAGGTTCCAAAGGGCCTCATATGGCCCAAGGAGGCCCTAAAAGAATTTTGGGCAAGATCCGACTCCGGGCCCCGGGACGTGGCCAGGGATTAAGTAATAGTCCACGAAAAAAGGTAAATCGGAACATTTTTGGGCAATGTGATGTTTTGACAGGTTCCTTCCAGGGGTTCCAAATAGGGTCTCAGTAAATTTTTGGGGGCTTCTGGCCCCAAAGGGCCTCTAAATGGCCTCCCGAGTCGGTTATCGATATTTGTTGGAATTACCAAGGTGGGATTGGAATGCATCCGGTGCCCGGTTTTGGGGCATTTTAAGGTTCCAAAGGGCCTCAAATGGCCCAAGGAGGCCCTAAAAGAATTTTGGGCCAGATCCGACTCCGGGCCCCGATACGTGGCCAGGGAATGAGTAATAGTCCACGAAAATGGGTAAATCGGAACATTTTCGGGCAGGGTGATTTTTTTTGACGGGTGCCTTCCCTGGGGTCCGTATAGGGTCTCTGTAAATTTTGGGGGGCTTCTGGCCCCGGAAAGGCCTCTAAATGGCCTCCCGAGTCGGTTATCGGTAATTGTCGAAATTCTGGAGGTATGATTAGAAGGCATCCGTTCCCGGTTTTGCAGAATGTTAAGGTTCCAAAGGGCCTCATGTGGCCCAAGGAGGCCCTAAAAGAATTTTGGGCGAGATCCGACTCCGGGCCCCGACACGTGGCCAGGGAATGAGTAATAGTCCACGAATACGGGAAAATGGGAACATTTTCGGGCAATGTGATTTTTTTTGACGTGTTCCTTCATGGGGTTCCCAATAGGGTCTCAGTAAATTTTGGGGGGCTTCTGGCCCCAAAGGGCCTCTAAATGGCCTCCCGAGTCGGTTATCGGTATTCGTCGGAATTACGGAGGTGGGATTCGAAGGCATCCGCTGCCCGGTTTTGGGTCATGTTAAGATTCCTATGGGCCTCATATGGCCCAAGGAGGCCCTCAAAATTTGGTGGGCAAAATCCGAATATGGGCCCGGGTCGTGGCCGGGGCGTGAGTAATAGTACACGAAAACGGATAAATTGGAATATTTTCGGGCATGGTGGTTTTTTTTTACGGGTGCCTTCCTAGGGGTCCCAATAGGGTCTCTGTAAATTTTGCAGGGCTTCTTTTCCAAAAGGGCCTCTAAATAACCTCCCGAGTCGGTGAGTGGTATTAGTCGGAATTACAGAGGTGGGATTGGAAGGCATCCGGTGCCCGGTTTTGGGGTATGTTAAGGTTCCAAAGGGACTTATATGGCCCAAGGAGGCCCTAAAATTATTTTGGGCAAGATCCGACTCCGGGCCCCGGGACGTGGTCAGGGCTTAAGTAATATTCCACGCAAAAAGGTAAATCGGAACATTTTCGGGCAAGGTGATTTTTTTGGACGGGTTCCTTCCAAGGTTCCCCATAGGGTCTCAGTAAATTTGGGGGGCTTTTTGCCCCAAAGTGCCTCTAAATGGCCTCACGAGTCTGTTATCGGTATTGGTCGAAATTACGGAGGTGGGATTGGAAGTCATCCGGTGCCCGGTATTGGGGCATGTTAAGGTTCCACAGCCCTAAAAGAATTTTGGGCAAGCTCCGACTCCGGGGCCCGGGACGTGGCCAGGGATTAAGTAATAGTCCACGAAAAAAGGTAAATCGGAACATTTTCGGGCAATGTGATATTTTGACAGGTTCCTTCCAGGGGTTCCCAATAGGGTCTCAGTAAATTTTTGGGGGCTTCTGGCCCTAAATGGCCTCCCGAGTCGGTTATCGGTTTTTTATCGGAATTTCAAAGGTGGGATTTGAAGGCATCCGATGCCCGGTTTTGGGGCATGTTAAGGTTCCAAAGGGCCTCATATGGCCCAAGGAGACCCTAAAAACATTTTGGGCAAGATACGACTTCGGGCCCCAGGACGTGGGCGGGGCGTGAGTCATAGTCCACGAAAACGGGTAAATCGGAACATTTTCGGGCAGGGTGATTTTTTTTGACAGGTGCCTTCCCGGGGGTCCCAATAGTGTCTCTGTAAATTTTGCGGGGCTTCTTGCCCCAAAAGGGCCTTTGAATGGCCTCCCGATTCGATTATCGGTATTGGTCGGAATTACGGAGGTGGGATTGGAAGGCATCTGGTGCCTGGTTTTGGGGCATGTCAAGTTTCCGAACGGCCTCCTATGAACCAAGGAGGCCCTAAAATATTTTTGGCCAAGATCCGACTCTAGGGCCCGGGACGTGGCCCGGGCGTGAGTAATAGTCCACGAAAACTGGTAAATTGGAACATTTTCAGGCAGGGTGAATTTTTTTGACGGGTGCATTCCAGGGGGTCCCAATAGGGCCTCTGTAAATTTTGGGGGACTGCTGGCCCGAAAAGGGCCTCTAAATCGCCTCCCGAGTCGTTATCGATATTGGTTGGAATTACGGAGGTGGGATTGGAAGGCATCCGGTGCCTGGTTTTGGGTCATGTTAAGATTCCAAAGGGCCTCATATGGCACAAGGAGGCCCTACAAAATTTTTGGGCGCGAACCGACTCCAGGCCCGGGTCGTTGCCGGGGCTTGACTAATAGTCCACGAAAACGGGTAAATCGGAACATTTTTGGGCACGGTGAATTTTTTGACAGGTGCCTTCCTCGGGGTCCCAATAGGGTCTGTGTAAATTTTGGGGGGCTTCTGGCCCCAGAAGGTCCTCTAAATGGCCTCCTGAATGGTTATTGGTTTTGGTCGGAATTACGAAGGTGGGATTGGAAGGCATTCGGTGCCCGGTTTTGGGGAATGTTAAGATTCCAAAGGGCCTCATATGGCCCAAGGAGGCCCTAAATTTTTTTTAGCCAATATCTGACTATGGGCCCGTGTTGTGGCCGGGGCGTGAGTAATAGTCCACGAAAACGGGTAAATCGGAACATTTTCAGGCAGGGTGATTTTTTTTGACGTGTGCCTTCCTGAGGGTCCCAATAGGGTCTCTTTAAATTTTGGGGGGTTTCTGGCCACAGCAGGGCCTCTAAATGGCTTCCCGAGTAGGTTATCGGTATTGGCCGGAATTACGGAGGTGGGATTGGAAGGCATTCGGTGCTCGGTTTTGGGGCATGTTATGATTCGAAAGGGCCTCATAAGGCCCAAGGAGGCCCAAAAATTTTTTTGGCAAAGATTTGACTATGGGCCCGGGTCGTGGCAGGGGAGTGAGTAATAGTCCACGAAAACGGATAAATCGGAACATTTAGGGCAGGGTGATTTTTTCTGACGGGTGCCTTTCCGGGGGTCCAAATAGGGTCTCTATAAATTTAGGGGGGCTTCTTGTCCCAGCAGAGCCTCTAAATGGCTTCCCGAGTAGGTTATCGGTATTGGCCGGAATTACGTAGGTGGGATTGGAAGGCATCCGGTGCCTTGTTTTGGGGCATGTTAAGATTCGAAAGGGCCTCATATGGCCCAAGGAGGCCCTAAAATTTTTTTGGGCAAGATCCGACTCCAGGCCTTTGTCGTTGCCGGGGCGTGAGTAATAGTCAACAAAAACGGGTAAATCGGAACATTTTCGAGCATGGTGATTTTTTTTGACGGGTGCCTTCCCGGGGGTCCCAATAGGGTCTCTGTAAATTTTGGCGGGCTTCTGGCCCCAGAAGGGCCTCTAAATTGCCTTCCGAGTCGATTATCGGTATTGGTCGAAATTACGGAGGTGGGATTGGAAGGCATCCGGTGCCCTGTTTTGGGGCACGTTAAGGTTCCAAAGGGCCTCATATGGCCCAAGGAGGCCCTAAAAGAATTATGGGCAAGATCCGACTCCGGGCCCCGATACGTGGAAATGGAAATAGTAATAGTCCACGAAAACGGGTAAATCAGATCATTTTCGGTGTAATAGTCCACGAAAACGGGTAAATCGGAATATTTTTGGGCAGGGTTATTTTTTTTGACAGGTGCCTTCCCTGGGGTAACAATAGGGTCTCTGTAAATTTTGGGGGGCTTCTGGCCCCGGAAAGGCCTCTAAATGGCCTCCCGAGTCGGTTATCGTTATTGGTCGAAATTATGGAGGTGGGATTGGAAGGCACTCGTGCCCTTTTTTTGGGCATGTTAAGGTTCCAAAGGGCCTCATCTAGCCCAAGAAGGCCCTAAAAGAATTTTGGGCAAGTTCCGACTCCGGGCCCGATACGTGGCCAGGGAATGAGTAATAGTCCACGAAAACGGGTAAATCGGAACATTTTCGGGCAATGTGATTTTTTTTTACGGGTTCCTTCATGGGGTTCCCAATAGGGTCTTTGTAAATTTTGGGGGGCTGCTGGCCTCAAAAGGGCCCCTAAATGGCCTCCCGGGTCGGTTATCGGTATTGGTCGGAATTATGAAGGTTGGATTGGAAGGCATCCGGTGCCTGATTTTGGGGCATGTTAAGCTTCCAAAGCTCCACATATGGCCCAAGGAGGCCCTAGAAAATTTTGGGCAAGATCCGACTTCAAGGCCTTTGGACGTGGCCGGGGCGTGAGTAATAGTACACGAAATCGGGTAAATCGGAACATTTTCGGGCAGGGTGATTTTTTTGACGGGTGCCTTCCCGTGGTTCCCAATAGGGTCTCTGTAAATTTTACAGGGCTTGTTTTCCAAAAGGGCCTCTAAATAACCTCCCGAGTCGGTTAACGGTATTGGTCGGAATAACAGAGGTGGGATTGGAAGGCATCCGGTGCCCGGTTTCGGGGCATGTTATGGTTCCAAAGGGCCTCATATGGCCCAAGGAGGCCCTAAAACTTTTTAGGCAAGATCCGACTCTGGGCCCGGGTCGTGGTGAGGGCGTGAGTAATTGTCCACGAAAACGGGTAAATCTGAAATTTTTCGGGCACGGTGATTTTTTTTGACGGTTGCCTTCCCGGGGGTCCCTATAGGGTCTCTGTAAATTTTGGGGGGCTTCTGGCCCCAGAAGGGCCTCAAAATGGCCTCCCGAGACGGTTATCAGTATTGGTCGAAATTACGGAGGCGGGATTGGAAGGCATCCGGTGCTCGATTTTAGGGCATTTTAAGGTACCAAAGGGCCTCATATGGCCAAAGGAGGCCCTAAATGATTTTTGGGAAGATCCGACTCCGGGTCCCTGGACGTGGCCAGAGATTGAGTAATAGTCCACGAAAACAGGAAAATCGGAACTTTTTCGGGCAAGGAGATTTATTTTTACGGGTGGCTTCCCGGGGGTCCCAATAAGGTCTCTGTAAATTTTGGGGGACTGCAGAGGGCCCCTAAATGGCCTCCCGAGTCGGTTATAAGTATTGGTCGGAATTACGATAGTGGGATTGAAAGGCATCTGGTGCCCGGTTTTTTGGCATGTTAAGGTTCCAAAGGGCCACATATGGCCCAAGGAGGCCCTAAAAATTTTTAGTTAAGATCCGACTCTGGGCCCGGGCCGTGGCCGCGGCGTGAGTAATAGTACACGAAAACGTGTAAATCTGAACATTTTCGGGCAGGGTGATTTTTTTTTGACGTGTGCCTTCCCGGGGGTCCAATAGGGTTCCTGTAAATTTTGGGGGGCTTCTGGCCATAGAAGGGCCTCTAAATGGCCTCCTGAGTGGGTTATCGATTTTGGTCGAAATTACGGAGGTGGGATTAGAAGGCATCCGGTGCCCTGTTTTGGGGCATGTTAAGGTTCCAAAGGGCCTCATATGGCCCAAGGAGGCCCTAAAAGAATTTTGGGCAAGATCCGACTCCGGGCCCTGACACGTGGCCAGGGAATGAGTAATAGTCCACGAAAACGGAAAATCGGAATATTTTCAGGCAAGGTGATTTTTTTTGACGGGTTCCTTCCTGGGGTTCCCAATAGGGTCTCAGTATATTTGGGGGGCTTTTGGCCCCAAAGGGCCTCTAAATGGCCTCCCGAGTAGGTTATCGGTATTGGACGGAATTACGGAGGTGGGATTGGTAGGCATCCGGTGCCCGGTATTTGGGCATTTTAAGGTTCCAAAGGGCCTCATATTACCAAGGAGGCCCTAAAAACATTTTGGGCAAGTTCCGACTACGGGCCCCGAGACGTGGCCGGGGCGTGAGTAATAGTTCACGAAAACGGGTAAATGGGAACATTTTCGGGCAGGGTGATATTTTTTGACAGGTGCCTTCCCGGGGGTCCCAATAGGGTCTCTGTAAATTTTGGGGGGCTTCTGTCCCCAGAAGGGCCTAAAAATGGCCTCCCGAGTCGATTATCGGAATTTGTCAAAATTACGGAGGCCGGATTGGAAGGCATCTGGTGATAGGTTTTGGGGTATGTTAAGGTACCAAAGGGCCTCATATGGCCCAAGGAGGCCCTAAAATAATTTTGGGCAAGATCCGACTCCGGGCCCCGGGACGTGGCCAGGAATTGAGTAATAGTCCACGAAAACGGGTAAATCGGAACATTTTCGGGCAAGGTGATTTTTTTTTTACGGGTGGCTTCCCGGGGGTCCCAATAAGGTCTCTGTAAATTTTGGGGGACTGCTGGACCCAAAAGGGCCCCTAAATGGCCTCCCGAGTCGGTTATAAGTATTGGTCGGAATTACGATGGTGGGATTGAAAGGCATCTGGTGCCCGGTTTTTGGGCATGTTAAGGTTCCAAAGGGCCACATGTGGCCCAAGGAGGCCCTAAAAATTTTTAGTTAAGATCCGACTCTGGGCCCGGGTCGTGGCCGCGGCGTGAGTAATAGTTCACGAAAACATGTCAATCTGAACATTTTAGGGCAGGGTGATTTTTTTGACGTGTGCCTTCCCGGGGGTCCCAATAGGGTCCTTGTAAATTTTGGGGGGCTTCGGCCATAGATGGGCCTCTAAATGGCCTCCCGAGTGGGTTATCGATTTTGGTCGAAATTACGGAGGTGGGATTAGAAGGCATCCGGTGCCCTGTTTTGGGGCATGTTAAGGTTCCAAAGGGCCTCATATGGCCCAAGGAGGCCCTAAAAGAATTTTGGCAAGATCCAACTCCGGGCCCTGACACGTGGCCAGGGAATGAGTAATAGTCCACGAAAACGGAAAATCTGAATATTTTCGGGCAAGGTGATTTTTTTTGACGGGTTCCTTCCTGGGGTTCCCAATAGGGTCTCAGTATATTTGGGGGGCTTTTGGCCCCAAAGGGCCTCTAAATGGCCTCCCGAGTCGGTTATCGGTATTGGTCGGAATTACGGAGGTGGGATTGGAAGGCATCCGGTGCCCGGTATTTGGGCATGTTAAGGTTCCAAATGGCCTCATATGGCCAAGGAGGCCCAAAAACATTTTGGGCAAGTTCCGACTACGGGCCCGGGACGTGGCCGGGGCGTGAGTAATAGTTCACGAAAACGGGTAAATGGGAACATTTTCGGGAAGGGTGATATTTTTTGACAGGTGCCTTCCCGGGGGTCCCAATAGGGTCTCTGTAAATTTTGGGGGGCTTCTGGCCCCAAAAGGGCCTCTAAATGGCGTACCGAGTCCTGTTATCGTTATTGGCCGGATTTACGGAGGTGGGATTAGAAGGCATCCGGTGCCCGGTTATGGGGCATGTTAAGATTCGAAAGGGCCTCATATGGCCCAAGGAGGCCCTAAAATTTTTTTGGGCAAGATCTGACTCCGGGTCTGGATCGTGGCCAGGGTGTGAGTAACAGTCCACGAAAACGGGTAAATCGGAACATTTTCGGGCAGGGTAATTTTTTTTGCCAGGTGCCTTCCCAGGGGTCCCAATAGGGTCTCTGTAAATTTTGGGGGGCTTCTGGCCCCAGAAGGGCCTCACAATGGCCTCCCGAGACGGTTATCAGTATTGGTCGAAATTACGGAGGCGGGATTGGAAGGCATCCGGTGCTCGGTTTTAGGGCATGTTAAGGTACCAAAGGGCCTCATATGGCCAAAGGAGGCCCTAAAAGATTTTTGGGAAGATCCGACTCCGGGCCCCTGGACGTGGCCAGAGATTGAGTAATAGTCCACGAAAACAGGAAAATCGGAACATTTTCGGGCAAGGAGATTTTTTTTTACGGGTGGCTTCCCGGGGGTCCCAATAAGGTCTCTGTAAATTTTGGGGTACTGCTGGACCCAAAAGGGCCCCTAAATGGCCTCCCGAGTCGGTTATAAGTATTGGTCGGAATTACGATGGTGGGATTGAAAGGCATCTGGTGCCCGGTTTTTGGGCATGTTAAGGTTCCAAAGGGCCACTTATGGCCCAAGGAGGCCCTAAAAATTTTTAGTTAAGATCCGACTCTGGGCCCTGGTCGTGGCCGCGGCGTGAGTAATAGTTCACGAAAACGTGTAAATAAGAACATTTTCGGGCAGGGTATTTTTTTGACGGGTGCCTTCCCGTGGTTCCCAATAGGGTCTCTGTAAATTTTGCAGGGCTTGTTTTCCAAAAGGGCCTCCAAATAACCTCCCGAGTCGGTTAACGGTATTGGTCGGAATAACAGAGGTGGGATTGGAAGGCATCCGGTGCCCGGTTTTGGGGCATGTTATGGTTCCAAAGGGCCTCATATGGCCCAAGGAGGCCCTAAAAAATTTTTAGGCAAGATCCGACTCTGGGCCCGGGTCGTGGCCAGGGCGTGAGTAATAGTCCACGAAAACGGGTAAATCGGAAATTTTTAGGGCACGGTGATTTTTTTTGACGGTTGCCTTCCCGGGGGTCCCTATAGGGTCTCTGTAAATTTTGGGGGACTTCTGGCCCCAGCAGGGCCTCTAAATGGCCTCCCGAGTCGGTTATCGGTATTGGTCAGAATTACGGAGTTGGGATTGGAAGGAATTCGGTGTCCGGTTTTGGGGAATGTTAAGATTCCAAAGGGCCTCATATGGACCAAGGAGGCCCTAAAATTTTTTTGGACATGATACGACTCTTGGCCTGGGTCGTGGCCGGGGCTTGAGTAATAGTCCACGAAAACGGGTAAATCGGAACATTTTCGGAAAGGGTGATTTTTTTTGACAGGTGCCTTCCCGTGGGTCCCAATAGGTTCTCTGTAAATTTTGGGGGGCTTTCTGGCCCCAGAAGGGCCTGTAAATGGCCTCCCGAGTCGGTTATCGGTATTAGTCGGAATTACGGAGGTGGGATTGGAAGGCATTTGGTGCTCGGTTTTGGGGCATGCTAAGGTTCCAAAGGGCCTCATATGGCCCAAGGAGGCCCTAAAATTTTTTTGGGCAAGATCTGACCCCAGGCCCTAGGAAGTGGCCGGGGTGTGATCAATAGTCCACGAAAACGGTTAAATCGGAACATTTTCGGGCAGGGTGATTTTTTTGACGGGTGCCATCCTGGGGGTCCCAATAGGGACTCTGTAAATTTTGGGGGGTTGCTGGACCCAAAAGGGCCTCTAAATGGCCTCCCGAGTCGGTTATCAGTATTGGTCGGAATTACGGAGGTTGGATTGGAAGGCCTTCGGTGCCCGGTATTTGGGCATGTTAAGGTTCCAAAGGGCCTCATATGGCCAAGGAGGCCCTAAAAGAATTTTGGGCAAGATCCGACTCCGGGCCCCGGGACGTGGCCAGGAATTGAGTAATAATAGTCCACGAAAACGGGTAAATCGGAACATTTTCGGGCAAGGTGATTTTTTTTACGGGGGGCTTTCCGGTGGTCCCTATAAGGTCTCTGTAAATTTTTGGGGGCTGCTGGCCCGAAAAGGGCCCCAAAATGGCCTCCCGAGTCGGTTATTAGTATTGGTCGGAATTACGAAGGTGGCATTGAAAGGCATCCGGTGCCCGGTTTTGGGGCATGTTAAGGTTCTAAAGATCCACATATGGCCCAAGGAGGCCCTAAAAATTTTTAGTTAAGATCCGACTCTGGGTCTGGGTCGTGGCCGAGGCGTGAGTAATAGTCAACGAAAACGGGTAAATCGGAACATTTTCGGGCAGGGTGATTTTTTTTGACGGGTGCCTTCCCGAGGGTCCCCATAGGGTCTCTGTAAATTTTGGGGGGCTTTCTGCGCCAGAATGGCCTCAAAATGGCCTCCCGAGACGGTTATTGGTATTGGTCGAAATTACGGAGGCGGGATTGGAAGGCATCCGGTGCTCGGTTTTCGGGCATGTTAAGGTACCAAAGGACCTCATATGGCCCAAGGAGGCCCTAAAAGATATTTGGGAAGATCCGACTCCGGGCCCCTGGACGTGGCCAGGGATTGAGTAATAGTCCACGAAAACAGGAAAATCGGAACATTTTCGGGCAAGGAGATTTTTTTTTACGAGTGGCTTCCCGGGGGTCCCAATAAGGTCTCTGTAAATTTTGGGGGAGTGCTGGCCCCAAAAGGGCCCCTAAATGGCCTCCCGAGTCGGTTATCAGTATTGGTCGGAATTACGATGGTGGGATTGAAAGGCATCCGGTTCCCGTTTTTGGGGCATGTTAAGGTTCCAAAGGGCCACATATGGCCCAAGGAGGCCCTAAAAAACGTTAGTTAAGATCTGACTCTCGGCCCGGGTCTTGGCCGGGGTGTGAGTAATAGTTCACGAAAACGTGTAAATCGGAACATTTTCGGGTAGGGTGATTTTTTTGACGTGTGCCTTCCCAGGGGTCCCAATAGGGTCCCTGTAAATTTTGGGGGGCTTCTGGCCATAGAAGGGCCTCTAAATGGCCTCCCGAGTGGGTTATCGGTTTTGGTCGAAATTTCGGAGGTGGGATTAGAAGGCATCCGGTGCCCTGTTTTGGGGCATGTTAAGGTTCCAAAGGGCCTCATATGGCCCAAGGAGGCCCTAAAAGAATTTTGGGCAAGATCCGACTCCGGGCCCTGACACGTGGCCAGGGAATGAGTAATAGTCCACGAAAACGGAAAATCGAAATATTTTCGGGCAAGGTGATTTTATTTGACGGGTTCCTTCCTGGGGTTCCCAATAGGGTCTCAGTATATTTGGGGGGCTTTTGGCCCCAAAGGGCCTCTAAATGGCCTCCCGAGTCGGTTATCGGTATTGGTCGGAATTACGGAGGTGCGATTGGAAGGCATCCGGTGCCTGGTTTTGGGGCATGTTAAGATTCCAAAGGGCCTCATATGGCCCAAGGAGGCCCTAAAATTTTTTTGGGCAATATCCGACTCTAGGCCTTTGTCGTGGCCGGGGCGTGAGTAATAGTCTACGAAAACGGGTAAATCGGAACATTTTCGGACAGGGTGATTTTTTTTGACAGGTGCCTTCCCGTGGGTCCCAATAGGTTCTCTGTAAATTTTGGGGGGCTTTCTGGCCCCGGGAAATGGCGTCCCGAGTCGGTTATCGGTATTAGTCGGAATTACGGAGGTGGGATTGGAAGGCATTTGGTGCTCGGTTTTGGGGCATGCTAAGGTTCCAAAGGGCCTCATATGGCCCAAGGAGGCCCTAAAATTTTTTTGGGCAAGTTCCGACTGCAGGCCCTAGAAAGTGGCCGGGGTGTGATCAATAGTCCACGAAAACGGTTAAATCGGAACATTTTCGGGCAGGGTGATTTTTTTGACGGGTGCCATCCTGGGGGTCCCAAGAGGGACTCTGTAAATTTTGGGGGGTTGCTGGCCCCAAAAGGGCCTCTAAATGGCCTCCCGAGTCGTTTATCGGTATTGGTCGGAATTACGGAGGTGGGATTGGAAGGCCTTCGGTGCCCGGAATTTGGGCATGTTAAGGTTCCAAAGGGCCTCATATGGCCAAGGAGGCCCTATAAACATTTTGGACAAGATCCGACTACGGGCCCCGGGACGTGGCCGGGGCGTGATTAATAGTTCACGAAAACGGGTAAATGGGAACGTTTTCGGGCAGGGTGAAATTTTTTGACAGGTGCCTTCCCGGGGGTCCCAATAGGGTCTCTGTAAATTTTGGGGGGCTTCTGTCCTCAGAAGGGCCTCTAAATGGCCACCCGAGTGGGTTATCGATTTTGGTCGAAATTACGGAGGTGGGATTAGAAGGCATCCGGTGCCCTGTTTTGGGGCATGTTAAGGTTCCAAAGGGCCTCATATGGCCCAAGGAGGCCCTAAAAGAATTTTGGGCAAGATCCGACTCCGGGCCCTGACCCGTGGCCAAGGAATGAGTAATAGTCCACGAAAACGGAAAATCAGAATATTTTCGGGCAAGGTGATTTTTATTGACGGGTTCCTTCCTTGGGTTCCCAATAGGGTCTCAGTATATTTGGGGGGCTTTTGGCCCCAAAGGGCCTCTAAATGACCTCCCGAGTCGGTTATCGGTATTGGTCGGAATTACGGAGGTGGGATTGGAAGGCATCCGGTGCCCGGTTTTGGGGCATGTTAAGATTCCAAAGGGCCTCATATGGCCCAAGGAGGCCCTAAAATTTTTTTGGGCAATGTCCGACTCTGGGCCTTTGTCGTGGCCGGGGCGTGAGTAATAGTCCACGAAAACGGGTAAATAAGAAGATTTTCGGGCAGAGTGATTTTTTTTTGACGGGTGCCTTCCTAGGGTCCCATTAGGGTCTCTGTAAATTTTGGGGGGCTTCTGGCCCCAAAAGGGCCTCTAAATGGCGTCCCGAGTCGGTCATCGGTATTGGCCGGAATTACGGAGGTGGGATTGGAAGGCATCCGGTGGCCGGTTATGGGGCATGTTAAGATTCGAAAGGGCCTCATATGGGCCAAGGAGGCCCTAAAATTTTTTTGGGCAAGATCTGACTCCGGGTCGTGGCCAGGGCGTGAGTAATAGTCCACGAAAACGGGTAAATCGGAACATTTAGGGTAGGGTATTTTTTTTGACGGGTGCCTTGCCAGTGGTCCCTATAGGGTCTCTGTAAATTTTGGGGGGCTTTTGGCCCTAGAAGGGCCTCTAAATGGCTTCCCGGGTCAGTTATCGGTATTGGTCGAAATTACGGAGGTGGGATTGGAAGGCATCCGGTGCTCGGTTTGGGGGCATGTTAAGGTACCAAAGGGCCTCTTATGGCCCAAGGAGGCCCTAAAAGATTTTTTAGCAAGATCCGACTCCGGGCCCCGGGACGTGGCCAGGGATTGAGTAATAGTCCATGAAAACGAGTAAATCGGAAAATTTTCGGGCACGGAGATTTTTTTTGACGGTTGCCTTCCCGGGGGTCCCAAGAGGGACTCTGTAAATTTTGGGGGACTTCTGGCCCCAACAGGGCCTCTAAATGGCCTCCTGAGTCGGTTATCGGTATTGGTCAGAATTACGGAGGTGGGATTGGAAGGAATTCGGTGTCCGGTTTTGGGGCATGTTAAGATTCCAAAGGGACTCATATGGACCAAGCAGGCCCTAAATTTTTTTTTGACATAATACGACTCTGGGCCTGGGTCGTGGCCGGGGCTTGAGTAATAGTCCACGAAAACGGGTAAATCGGAACATTTTCGGACAGGGTGATTTTTTTTTGACAGGTGCATTCCCGGGGGTCCCAATAGGTTCTCTGTAAATTTTGGGGGGCTTTCAGGCCCCAGAAGGGCCTGTAAATGACCTCCCGAGTCGGTTATCGTTATTAGTCGGAATTCGGAGGTGGGATTGGAAGGCATTTGGTGCTAGGTTTTGGGGCATGCTAAGGTTCCAAAGGGCCTCATATGCCCCAAGGCGGCCCTTAATTTTTTTTGGGCAAGATCCGACTCCAGGCCCTTGGAAGTGGCCGGGGTGTGATCAATAGTCCACGAAAACGGTTAAATCGGAACAATTTCGGGCAGGGTGATTTTTTTGACGGGTGCCTTCCTGGGGGTCCCAATAGGGACTCTGTAAATTTTGGGGGGTTGCTGGCCCCAAAAGGGCCTCTAAATGGCCTCCCTAGTCGGTTATCGGTATTGGTCGGAATTACGGAGGTGGGATTGGAAGGCCTCTGGTGCCCGGTTTTTGGTCATGTTAAGGTTCCAAAGGGCCTCATATGGCCAAGGAGGCCCTAAAAACATTTTGGGCAAGATCCAACTACGGGCCCCGGGACGTGGCCGGGGCGTGAGTAATAGTTCACGAAAACAGGTAAATGGGAACATTTTCGGGCAGGGTGATGTTTTTGACAGGTGCCTTCCCGGGGTCCCAATAGGGTCTCTGTAAATTTTGGGGGAATTCTGGCCCTAGAAGGGCCTCAAAATGGCCTCCCGAGTCGGTTATCGGTATTAGTAAAAATTACGGA
Organism: Patellifolia procumbens; assembly: GCA_947645195.1. Taxonomy (NCBI): domain Eukaryota; kingdom Viridiplantae; phylum Streptophyta; class Magnoliopsida; order Caryophyllales; family Amaranthaceae; genus Patellifolia; species Patellifolia procumbens. Next base: position 54,497 of record CANSGD010000261.1, on the reverse strand, counting down.
GGTGGGATTGGAAGGCATCCGGTGCTCGGTTTTGGGGTATGTTAAGGTACCAAAGGGACTCATATGGCCCAAGGAGGCCCTAAAAGAATTTTGGGCAAGATCCGACTCCGGGCCCCGGGACGTGGCCAGGGATTGAGTAATAGTTCACAAAAACGGGTAAATCGGAACATTTTCGGGCAAGGTTATTTATTTTACGGGTTGCTTCCCGGGGGTCACTATAAGGTCTATGTAAATTTTTAGGGGCTGCTGGCCCGAAAAGGGCCCCTAAATGGCCTCCCGAGTCGGTTATTAGTATTGGTCGGAATTACGAAGGTGGGATTGAAATGATCCGGTGCCCGGTTTTGGGGCATGTTAAGGTTCTAAAGGTCCACATATGGCCAAAGGAGGTCCTAAAAATTTTTAGTTAAGATCCGACTCTGGGCCCGGGTCGTGGACGGGGCGTGAGTAATAGTCCACGAAAACGGGTTAATCGTAAATTTTCGGTCAGGGTGATTTTTTTTGACGGGTGCCTTCCCGGGGGTCCCCATAGGGTCGCTGTAAATTTTGGGGGGCTTCTGCCCCAGAACGGCCTCAAAATGGCCTCCCGAGTCGGTTATCGGTATTGGTCGAAATTACGGAGGCGGGATTGGAAGGCATCCGGTGCTCGATTTTGGGGCATTTTAAGGTACCAAAGGGCCTCATATGGCCCAAGGAGGCCCTAATAGATTTTTGGGCAAGATCCGACTCCGGGCCCCGGGACGTGGCCAGGGATTGAGTAATAGTCCACGAAAACGGGTAAATCGGAACATTTTCGGGCAATGTGATTTTTTTTACGGGTGGCTTCCAGGGGATCCCTATAAGGTCTCTGTAAATTTTTTTGGGCTGTTGGCCCGAAAAGGGCCCCTAAATGGCCTCCCGAGTCGGTTATTAGTATTGGTCGGAATTACGAATGTGGGATTGTAAGGCATCCGGTGCTCGGTTTTGGGGCATGTTAAGGTTCTAAAGGTCCACATATGGCCCAAGGAGGCCCTAAAACTTTTTAGCTAAGATCCGACTCTGGGTCTGGGTCGTGACCGAGGCGTGAGTAATAGTCCACGAAAACGGGTAAATCGGAATATTTTCGGGCAGGGTGATTTTTTTTGACGGGTACCTTTCCGGGGGTCCCCATAGGGTCTCTGTAAATTTTGGGGGGCTTCGGGCCCCAGAAGGGCCTGAAAATTGCCTCTCGAGACGGTTATCGGTATTGGTAAGATCCGACTCCGGGCCCCTAGACGTGGCGAGGGCTTGAGTAATAGTCCACGAAAACAATAAAATCGTAACATTTTCTAGAGAGAGATTTTTTTTACGGGTGGCTTCTCGGGGGTCCCAATAAGGTCTCTGTAAATTTTGGGGGACTGCTGGCCCCAAAAGGGCCCCTAAATGGCCTCCCGAGTCGGTTATCAGTATTGGTCGGAATTACGATGGTAGGATTGAATGGCATCCGGTGCCCGGTTTTGGGGCATGTTAAGGTTCCAAAGGGCCACATATGGCCAAAGGAGGCCCTAAAAAATTTTAGTTAAGATCCGACTCTGGGCCCGGGTCGTGGCCGGGGCGTGAGTAATAGTTCACGAAAACGTGTAAATCGAAATATTTTCGGACATGGTTATTTTTTTTTACGTGTGCCTTCCCGGCGGTCCCAACAGGGTCCCTATAAATTTTGGGGGGCTTCTGGCCATAGAGGGGCCTCTAAATGGCCTCCCGAGTGGGTTATCGGTTTTGGTAGAAATTACGGAGGTGGGATTAGAAGGCATCCGGTGCCCTGTTTTGGGGCATGTTAAGGTTCCAAAGGGCCTCATATGGCCCAAGGAGGCCCTAAAAAATTTTTGGGCAAGATCCGACTCCGGGCCCCGGGACGTGGTTATCGTTATTGGTCGGTATTACGAAGGTGGGATTGGAACGCATCCGGTGCCCGGTTTTGGGGCATGTTAAGATTCCAAAGGGCCTCATATAGCCCAAGGAGGCCCTAAATTTTTTTGGGGCAATATCCGACTCTGGGCCTTTGTCGTGGCCGGGGCGTGAGTAATAGTCCACGAAAAGGGGTAAATAAGAACATTTTCGGGCAGAGTGATTTTTTTTGACGGGTGCCTTCCCGGGGTCCTATTAGGTTCTCTGTAAATTTTGGGGGGCTTCTGGCCCCAAAAGGGCCTCAAAATGGCGTCCCGAATCGGTTATCAGTATTGGTCGGAATTACGGAGGTGGGATTGGAAGGCATCCGGTGCCCGGTTATGGGGCATGTTAAGATTCGAAAGGGCCTCATATGGCCCAAGGAGGCCCTAAATTTTTTTTGGGCAAGATCCGACTCCGGGCCCCTTGACGTGGTCAGGCATTGAGTAATAGTCCACGAAAACGGGTAAATCGGAACATTTTCGGGCAAGGAGATTTTTTTTACGGGTGGCTTCCCGGGCGTCCCAATAAGGTCTCTGTAAATTTTGGGGGACTGCTGGCCCGAAAAGGGCCCCTAAATGGCCTCCCGAGTCAGTTATCAGTATTGGTCGGAATTACTTAGGTGGGATTGAAAGGCATCCGGTGCCCGGTTTTGGGGCATGTTAAGGTTCAAAAGGTCCACATATAGCCCAAGGAGGCCCTAAATTTTTTAGCTAAGATCCGACTCTGGGCCCGGGTCGTGGCCGGGGCGTGAGTAATAGTCCACGAAAACGGGTAAATCGGAACATTTTCAGGCAGGGTGATTTTTTTGACGGGTGCTTTCCCGGGGGTCCCCATAGGGTCTCTGTAAATTTTTGGGGGCTTCTGGCCCCAGAAGGGCATCAAAATGGCCTCCCGAGTGGGTAAATCGGAACATTTTCGGACAGGGTTATTTTTTTTGACAGGTGCCTTCCCGGGGGTCCCAATTGTTTCTCTGTAAATTTTGGGGGGCTTTCTGGCCCCAGAAGGGCCTCTAAATGGCCTCCCGAGTCGGTTATAGGTATTAGTCGGAATTACGGATGTGGGATTGGAAGGCATTTGGTGCTCGGTTTTGGGGCATGTTAAGGTTCCAAAGGGACTTATATGGCCCCAGGAGGCCCTAAATTTTTTTTGGGCAAGATCCGACTCCAGGCCCTAGGAAGTGGCCGGGGTGTGATAAATAGTCCACGAAAACTGTTAAATCGGAACATTTTCGGGCAGGGTGATTTTTTTGACGGGTGCCTTCCTGGGGGTCCCAATAGGGACTCTGTAAATTTTGGGGGGTTGTTGGCCCCAAAAGGGACTCTAAATGGCCTCCCGAGTCGGTTATCGGTATTGGTCGGAATTAAGGAGGTGGGATTGGAAGGCCTCCGGTGCCCGGTTTTTGGGCATGTTAAGGTTCCAAAGGGCCTCATATGGCCAAGGAGGCCCTAATAACATTTTGGGCAAGATCCGACTACGGGCCTCGGGATGTGGCCGGGGCGTGAGTAATAGTTCACGAAAACGGGTAAATGGGAACATTTTCGGGCCGGGTGATGTTTTTTGACAGGTGCCTTCCCGGGGGTCCCAATAGGGTCTCTGTAAATTTTGGGGGGCTTCTTGCCCAAAAACGGCCTATAAATGGACTCTTGAGTCGGTTATCGATATTGGTCGGAATTACAAAGTTGGGATTGGAAGGCATCCGGTGCCCGTTTTGGGGCATGTTAAGGTTCCAAAGTGCCTTATATGGCCCAAGGCGGCCCTTAAAAATTTTGGGCAAGATCTAACTCCCGGCCCGGATCGTGGCCCGGGAGTGAGTAATAGTCCACGAAAACGGGTAAATCGGAACATTTAGGGTAGGGTGATTTTTTTTGACGGGTGCCTTGCCGGGGGTCCCAATAAAGTCTCTGTAAATTTTGGGGGGCTTCTGGCCCCAGAAGGGTCTCTAAATGGCCTCCCGAGTCGGTTATCGGTATTGGTCGAAATTACGGAGGTAGGATTGGAAGGCATCCGGTGCTCAGTTTTGGGGCATGTTAAGGTACCAAAGGGCCTCATATGGCCCAAGGAGGCCCTTATAGAATTTTGAGCAAGATCCGACTCCGGGCCCCGGGATGTGGCCAGGGATTGAGTAGTAGTCCACGAAAACGGGTAAATCTGAACGTTTTTGGGCAATGTGATGTTTTTTGACGGGTGGCTTCCTGTGGGTCTCATTAAGGTCTCTGTAAATTTTGGGGGGCTGCTGGCCTCAAAACGACCCCTAAACGGCCTCCCGCGTCAGTTATCGGTATTAGTCAGAATTACGAAGGTGGGATTGGAAGGCATCCGGTGCACGGTTTTGGGGCATATTAAGGTTCCAAAGGTCCACATATGGCCCAAGGAGGCCGTAAAATTTTTTGGGCAAGATCGGACTTCGGGGCCTTGGGACGTGGCCGGTGCGTGAGTAATAGTACACGAAATCGGGTAAATCGGAACATTTTTGGGCAGAGTGATTTTTTTTGACGGGTGCCTTCCCGGGGTTGCTAATAGGGTCTTTGTAAATTTTGCAGGGCTTCTTTTCCAAAAGGGCCTCCAAATAACCTCCCGATTCGATTATAAGTATTGGTCGAAATAACAGAGGTGGGATCGGAAGGCATCCGGTGCGCAGTTTTGAGACATGTTAAGGTCCATAAGTGCCTCATATTGCCCAACGAGGCCCTTAAAAATTTTGGGCAAGATGTAACTCCGGGCCCCGGGACGTGGCCGAGGCGTGAGTAATAGTGCACGAAAACGGGTAAATCTGAACATTTTAGAGCAGGGTGATTATTTTTGACAGTTGCCTTCCCCGGGGTCTCAATAAGGTCTATGTATATTTTGGGGGGCTGCTGGCCCCAAAAGGGCCTCTTAATGGCCTCCCGAGTCAGTTATCGGTATTGGTTGGAATTATTGAGGTGGGATTTGAAGGCATCCGGTGCCCGGTTTTGGTGCATGTCAAGGTTCCAAAGGGCCTCATATGGTCCAAGGAGGCCCTAAAACTTTTTTTTGGGCAAGATGCGACTCCGGGCCCCGTGATGGGTTGGGTCGTGAGTAATAGTCCACGAAAACGGTTAAATCGGAACATTTTCGGGCAGGGTGATTTTTATTAACGGGTGCCTTCCCGGGGTTCCAAATAGGATCTCTGTAATATTTGGGGGGCTTCTTGCCCCAAATGGGCCTCTAAATGGCCTCCCGAGTCGGTTATCGGTATTGGTCGGAATTACGGAGGTGGGATTAGAAGGCATCCGGTTCCTGATTTTGGAACATGTTAAGGTTCGAAAGTGCCTCACATGGCCCAAGGAGGCCCTTATAGAATTTTTGGCAAAATCCGACTCCGGGTCCCGGGACGTGGCCGAGGCGTGAGTAATAATCCACGAAAACGGGTAAATCGGAACATTTTCGGGCAGGGTGATTTGTTTTGACGGGTGCCTTCCCCGGGGTCCCAATAGGGTCTCTGTAAATTTTTGGGTGCTTCTTGCCCAAAAAGGGCCTCTAAATTGCCTCCGGAATCGGTTATCGGTATTGGTCGGAATTACGGAGTTAGGATTGGAAGGCATCCGGTGCCCGGTTTTGAGGCATTTTAAGGTTCCACAGGGCAACATATGGCCCAAGGAGGCCCTAATATTTTTTTGGGCAAGATGCGACTCCGGGCCCCGTGACGTTGCCGGGGCGTGAGTAATAGTCCACGAAAACGGGTAAATCGGAACATTTTCGGGCAGGGTGATTTTTTTTGACGGGTGCCTTCCCGGGGGTCCCAATAGGATCTCAGTAAATTTTGGGGGGCTTCTTGCCCCAAAAGAGCCTCTAAATGGCCTCCCGAGTCGGTTATTTGTATTGGTCGGAATTACGGAGGTGGGATTAGAAGGCATCCGGTGCCCGTTTTTTGGGCATGTTAAGGTTCCAAAGTGCCTCATATGGCCCAAGGAAGCCCTAAAAAATTTTGGGCAAGATCTGACTCCGGGCCCCGGGATGTGGCCGAGGCGTGAGTAATAGTCCACGAAAACGGGTAAATCGGAACATTTTCTGGCAGGGTGATTATTTTTTGACGGGTGCCTTCCCGGGGCTCCCAGTAGGATCTCTGTAAATCGTGGAGGGCTGCTGGCCCCAAAAGGGCCTCTAAATGGCCTCCCGAGTCGTTTATTGGTATTGGTCGGAATTACGGTGAGGGATTGGAAGGCATCCGGTGCCCGATTTTTGGGCATTTTAAGGTTCCAAAGGGCCTCATATGGCACAAGGAGGCCCTAAAATTTTTTTGGGCTAGATCCGATTTCGGGCCCAGGGACGTGGCCGAGGCGTGAGTAATAGTCCACGAAAACCGGTAAATTGGAACATTTTCGGGCAGGATGATTTTTTTTGACCGGTGCCTTCCTGGAGGTCCCAATATGGTCTCTGTAAATTTTGGGTGCTTCTTACCCCAAAAGGGCCTCTAAATTGCCTCCCGAGTCGGTTATCGGTATTGGTCAGAATTACGGAGGTGGGATTGGAAGGCATCCGGTGCCCGGTTTTGGGGCATGTTCAGGTTGCTTTTTTTTATTTTTTTTTAGGATTTTTCTATGATTTTTATGAATTTTAATACATCTTTTTCAATCATTTCCGGCCCTTAGGGGCATTTTCGTAATTTTCCCAGCAACCACGTTTTTCTAAAATGGTTTTATAAAATTTCTATTATTTTCCCCTATTTTTCCCATATTTTCCCATAATTTTCGCATAATTATTTCTTTATTTTTCCTTAATTTTCTTTATTTTCTTAATTTTAATATATAATTTTCTGAATTTATAAAATACCAAAAATAAGTTTTTGAAATAAAATAAATAATATGGGACATACAAAAGCTTCTAGAATATTCTAGAACTTTCTAGAAAGTGGCTAGAAGTCTATCGTAATAAGGAATCGCTTTTCCGGCAAGTAAGCAATTTCTATCGTTATGGAAGTCGGAATAAAATATAATATTTTAAGATATATTTTCCATAAAATATGAAGTTGGAAATAAGTAAGATTCCTTCCCATACAATAAGATATTTTTCATAGATTTTCCGGATCTAATTTGCCTAAAATCGAAGTTGAATCGAATTAGGAAGCAACACAGGCGAAACAGACCATACCAGGCCACGTGGTAGGCCACGTGGACCTGCGTGATCACGCGGGCCTGCTTGCGTGTCACGCATGCTTGCTTGCGTGACCCCCTGGCCCTGGCCTGGCCCGTTTTTGCCCCGATTTCTTCAGTTTTCCCTATAAATAGGGGTCCCTAATGCACGTCTTTCATATCTTCTAGCTCTAAAAATTCCGAAATTCTCAAAAACTTTCTCCCTCCTCTCTAAATATTCTTAAACACAAATCAAACACAATTTTTACTTTTCTTTTGGAGCATTAAAGAAGGTTTCGGGTTTTGGTTTTCTTGTTCGTGATCTCTAAAGTCCTTCCTTCTCTTTTGTTCGTTTTGACCACGCGCATCAAGGTACAAATTCTGAGACTCTCTTCAAACATAGATTAATTTTCACATATTAGAATTATTATTATTATTATTGTTCATATTAATTAAATAAAAGATGTAGAAACTCACATAGAATTAGTTTTAATGTAAATATGTAAGAATAAAAGAACTCACATTTTTATTATTATGTGAAAACTATAAATATTTCCTTTATTATTATTGTGATCATTCATGTTATCATTGTTCATGTTTTATGATGAATGTTTAATGAATATCATGTGAGCAATATTGTGTGATTAATATTATGTGAATATTATTATTATCATCACCCTTATTATTATTAAAAGAACATAAAATATGGTTAGATTAATATTATTATTTCATGTGAATATTTTGTTTATTATTTCATGTAAATTCATGTATATATTGTTTTCATTATTTCAAGTGATATTTTTTATGTGAATTGCTTATATGAATCACCTAGATTATTATTGTTCTAAATCCAGACCGGTATTTGAAAATCACATTAAAGTCACATAATTCGTGTAAATCGATATAGGATAATTAAATTGACTTTTTTATACAAGTGATCACATAGTAATTAGGGTTAGATTATGTGTATAGTTTTAGGTTAATTAAACCAACCTAGTTAATTTTCTATTTTTAGATGCTCTTTAAGGCTTAGGTTAATATAGAAATATGTTTGGATTTGGAAATTATGGTTATCAAAAATCGCACTTAAAGGCCGAGTAGAGACCGCTATAGGCGGGCGGTTCAATGGTTTCGACCCGAACCGTCACCTGTCCCCGAATCCGTAATCTGGTTACTGACCTAAAAACGGAATCCATCTCTCAATTCGAGATTTGCACATTTCGGGTGTCCGTGAACCCTAAAGACACGGTGGCGACTCTTGAACCTCGACAACGCACTCACGTGCGGGTCATTATGTATTCAAAAACATGTGACGTAGACATACGCCCATCAATAAAAAGATGCCTACACGTACTGATGAAGCTGAGTCAACACGCGCTGGGGAGGCAAAGGGTCCGACTCGGGGTACTATGGAGGTAGTTGAATCTTCATGGGCAGCTGAACAGAGGCCAATGAGGCGTTCCCAAACATCCCGGGAGCCAGGAACCGTGAGGAGAGTTGTAGATGGAGAGGTGTAGGCCTTTTGGATCGTTTGAGGCTAGGTGGCCGAAAGAACATCAGCCACTAGCATGATGACGGAGATAGGTTTGCTTCTGGTCGCTGGTCTGTTTCTGGTGTGGGTGCCAGTTCTAGGTACTCACCATCAAGTGGCTCAATACCAAGTAGCAAACACTCACTTTCTGGTACCAGCTCAGGTATCCGGTTTTCTCCACGAAGATTTGCCATAGATGATGACTCCAACCCTCAACAACCTCCTCCACAACCACCAGAGAGTTCGAGGTCTAGACGGTCCCCTCTTAGGAGATCCTTCCTAGGACGAATTAGGAACGCTTAGTCTAAGAGGTCTAGTAGACATTAGGGATGGACTCTAGGAGGGATCTTAGGCTGTTTTTATTTTTTATGGTTGTAATAATGGAATAAAAGACTTGTATTTTATTTTGGACTTTTTAGTTTATGTACTCATGAGACATGTAACAAAGGAATGATTAATAAAAAGACAATGTTTTTTTAATGATGCTGATCCCCTTATTACAATTAAAGAAGCTTTTTTTTTTGCCCTAACTTTTGCCTAGGCCGCCCTTTTGAGTTTTCGACCTAGCAGGGCGCCCTAATTTTTTCCGAGGCAGCCCTTTCAGGTTTTCGACCTAGCGGGCTTTTATTTCTTTTACCATATCCAATAGGCCACCCTTTCGAGTTTTCAACGTAAGGGATGTTTCTTATTCTTCATAACCAATAGGCTGCCCTTTCGGGTTTTCAACCTAAAGGATTTTAGGGGGTATGGAGATTTTTTTTGTCTTTTGATGCAACAAAAGGGAAAATGGTTTTTGGTTTTATTAATGTGGCCGCGCCTGTGAAGGCTGCCTACGTACCCCGAAGGGATCAGGCCGTCGTAGTTCTAGCTACAGGGCTTGATAAATGTGTTTAGTGTTTAGGGTAAAAGAAAGTGAGCAGTTTAAGGCCATGCTTAGGGCCAAATAAGGAGTTTAAGGCCATCCTCAGGGCCGGACAAGGAGTTTTAGGCCATCCTCAGGGCCGATGAGTCTGGATATAGGAGAGGTGCTCGACTGATGCGAGGCTTAAGAAGATGCTCGGCTGATGCGAGGCTTGAAGAAGTGCTCGGCTGATGCGAGGCTTGAAGAGATGTGAGGTTGTTACTAGGCTTGAAGAGATGCTCGGCTGATGCGAGGCTTAAGGAGATGCTCGGCTGATGCGAGGCTTAAGTAGATGCTCGGCTGAAGCGAGGCTTAAAGATATGCTCGGCTGATGCGAGGCTTGAAGAGATGCTCGGCTGTTGCAAGGCTCAAGGAGATGCTCGGCTGGTGCGAGGCTTAAGGTTCACACGTAGAACTTCTTGAGTTGATCTATGTTAGTGAGGGTGCGGAACTCAGATCCGTCGATGTCAGTTAACTCCACTGCACCTCCGGAGAGTATTTTCTTGATGAGATAGGGGCCTACCCAATTGGACCTGAATTTACCCCATGGGTACATGATGCTTTTTCTGACAACTTTTAAGACAAGGTCACCTTCTCTGCGGTTTCGAGGCTTAACTCTTTTATTGAAGTGTCTGGCAATTCTTTGCTGATAGACTTGCAAGTGGTCGGCAGCTTTGTACCTTTTTTCATTCAAGAGAATTAGTTGGTCATACCGGGATTTAACCCATTCGGCTTCTGGTGCTTGCTTTCAAGAACTATCTGTAACGAAGGAAATTCTAGTTCAACGGGTTGGACTGCTTCAACTCCATAAACCAAGGAGTAAGGGCTAGCCCCCGTGGACGTCCTGTTTGTGGTGCGGTATCCCCACAAGCAAAGTGAAGTTTCTTTGGTCAATCTCAGTAATTTTCGTTCATCATCTGAATGATGACCTTGATGTTCTTATTAGTTGCTTCAACAGCACCATTGGTTTGCAGTCAGTACAGTGACGACCGATGATGTTGAATCTTGTACTTGATGAAAAGGTCTTCACATTCACCTTGGAAGTGTGTACCTTGGTCACTGATGAATTCATGAGGAACACCATATCGACAGATGATGTCTCTTCGATGAACTGAGCAACTTGTTTTGATCCAAGAATCTTATAAGACATTGCTTCAACCCACTTCGTGAAGTAGTCTATTGCTACCAATATGAATTCATGGCCCCCAGTACCTGGGGGTGATATTTTTCTAATCACGTCAATTCCCCAAGTGGAAAAAGGCCAAGGGGTGCTCAGGCAACTAAGCAGAGATGGGGGAACATGCTGAAAAGGAGCACATTTCTGACAAGTCGCGCACATTTTGGCAAAACGGTGACAACCGGCTTCCATGGTTGTCCAGTAGTAACCAAGCCGAATGATCTTGGAAACCAAGATTCTGCCATTCATGTGAGTACCACAAATGCCTTTGTGTACCATTTCCATGATACCTTGAGTTTCTGATTCGGGAACACACCGAAGGAACATGCCATCACTGGCTTTCTTGTATAGAATATCCCCGAGGATACAGAATTTCGCAGCTTGGAGCCGCAATGCTCTTTTGTCTTTGGTTGACATGTCAGGGGATATGATCCATCTTTGAGGAAATTGAGAATGTCTGTGTACTAGGGTTCAGATTCTTCGTTCGAAGGACCGTCATCAATTTCCATGACATATGCAGGCTCAAAGCGAGTCTCAATGGTCAAGGGCAACTCAGTGGTTCCTTGGGGCATGTTGACCATAGAGGCTAGCTTTGCGAGTGCATTAGCGAACTGATTGTATTCCCATGGAAGATAAGTGTACTGTATCTAAGAAATCTGGGAGGCTAACTGTTCAAAATGTGTCTGATAAGATGCAAGAGTTTTATTTTGCACCTTCCATTTTCCAGAAATCAGGTTGATAATCAAGGAAGAATCCTCGTGCATGCGGAGTTTCTGAATTCCCAAGGCTACGGCTTCCTCTAAGCCAATGATACAAGATTCATATTTAGCCCCATTGTTGGTAACATTAAAGTGCAGCTTTGCTGAGATTGGAGTATGCAGGTTGTCAGGAGATACCAACAATACTCCTACACCACAACCTTGCTGGTTGGAGGCTCCATCGAAATACAATGACCATGTGTCATCAGTTGTGAACATGATATCCTCGTCGGGAAAATCATAGTCCTCCTTTTCTCCCTCAACCGGATGGTCTGCAAAGAAATCAGACACCGCCGATCCCTTGATTGACTTCTGAGGAGTGTACTTCAGGTCAAACTCGGCTAGCATGACCAGCCGACGTGACCGGCTGCCATTCAAGGCGGGTTTCTCGAATAGGAACTTTAGCGGATCAAGTTTTGACACCACATGAATCGTGTGTGACAACATATAGTGTCGGAGATTCTTGGTGGCCCACACCAAAGCTATGGTAAGCTTCTCAAGGAGAGTATACTGAGTTTCGTAATCAAGCAACTTCTTACTGATGTAGTATATGGCATTCTTCTTTCCGACTATTTCTTAGGCCAACATGGCACCAACTGTTGTGTCAGTGGCCGTGAGATATAGCCTCAATGGGTACTCGGGTTGAGCTGGAGCCAGTATCAGTGGGTTAGACAAGTATTGCTTGATTTTATCAAAGGCCTTTTGACAACTATCATCCCATAACTTGGGTTCATCTTTTTTCAACTTTCTGAAGATCGACTCGCAGACCATAGTTAAATTGGAAATGAACCGACTTATATATTGGAGTCTTCCTAAGATGCCTCGAATTTCTTTTTCAGTGGAAGGAGGTCTCATCTCCATGATTGCTTTAATCTTGCTTGGGTCTGCTTCGATCCAGCGAGAGCTGATGACATAGCCAAGGAGTTTACCCGAAGTGACTCCAAAGGCACACTTTTGAGGGTTTAGCCTTATGTTGTAGGCTCTGAGTCGATCAAAGAATTTCCGAAGCACCTTGACATGGTCGTGCCTGGTCTTGCATTTGACGATCATATCGTCAACATAGACCTCGATCTCCTTATGGATCATATCCTTGAGGATATTGGTGGTGGTCCTTTGATAGGTGGCACCAGCATTCTTGAGCCCGAAAGGCATCACAGTATAGCAATAAGTTCCCCATTGGGTGATGAAGTCCGTTTCGTCCATGTCTTCTTCGGCCATGCGGATCTGATTATATTCGGCGTAACCATCCATGAAGGAGAGCAGATCATGATTAGCAGTGTTGTCAACCAGAATGTCAATGTGCGGCAGTGGATACCCGTCCTTGGGACTAGCCTTGTTGAGATCTCTGTAGTCAACACACATTATGACGCGTCCGTCCTTTTTTGGCACGGGGACCACATTGGAAATCCATTCAGGATACTTGGTTTCTTTGATGAACTTGGCAACAAGCTGCTTGTTGACTTCCTCACGGATTTTGAGAGCAACATTAGGCTTCATCCGGTGAAGTTTTTGTTTCAATGGTTTAATCCCAGGTATCAAAGGAATAGTATGTTGGTTGATGCTTCTATCAATGCCAGGCATGTCATGGTATGACCAAGCGAAGACATCCATATACTCAGTGAGAAGATTGATGAGCTCTTGGCGCTCATCTGGTGTCAGAGTCATTCCAACCTGCACAACTTTTGGATTTTCTTCTCTTGAAAGATTTATTTTTTCTGTTTCTTCAATTATTGATGTTTTATTTTCATGTTCTTCAATTGCTTTTAAGAGCTCTGCATCATTATTATTGTTTATTTCCGGGTTGATTATTGTTTCAAGATTGGTTTTATTGGAAGTGGTTAAAGAGAAACAATCAAAAGGGGAAGGGGAAGAAAATTGAGACTCGGAGTAAGCAAAAGAGATGTTGTTATTGAACTCCTCAACCATTACATCAGTTTTGTGCTCAGACACAATAGGACTCTTGCTCATGAGTACAATATGATCAAGAGACTCAGACTCGGCAATGTGATTAACAGACTCAGAGGGGACTGACACCCTAACTGGACTCTGGATCTCCTTGACCGTTGGGGGACCATCCTTAGAGCTCTCATCAGACTCAAATTCACACTCAGACTCGGACTCCATCATCTCTCCCTCTCCCATAGTCATGGTGATGGTTTTGCCCTTAGAAGTGGTGACCTTCACTGTCTTGCACCACCCATGAGTAGTACCAGAGCAGGGAGTTATGAGTGAGGTAGGATCAAATGCAGGAGCCTGGATAGCCATCTTCAGTTTGTGCTCTTTAGGCAGAAGTTGTAGCCTCTCTTCTCCAAAGAGCAGGCTTAGGGCCAAAGGATGAATGAAATCATCTCCTACCTTAAGAGGAGGAACATCGGGCATACTCAGAACTGGAGTAGAGTCGTGGGAGACCTAATGACCTGGAATCATTCTTTGTTGTAGTGGACACCACAGAGGCTCAGGGAAGTCATGGTAAGAGTACCAATCTCATTGCCTGATGAACTGGCCATTCAGAGTCGGCTGATACTGGAGAGGTGTAGACTTTACCCCCTTCGCTGGTTGAGCTGAGAGATCAAGAGGTTGATAACCAAGACCCGGGGTACTGGTTTGTACTACTCCCTTAAGTGGTGATGGGGGCTACAGCATTGTTCTTGCCCAAGGTTATACCAGGAAAATACCTCATTCGGTTCATCATTCTGTCAACCTTTGGGTCAATTGGGAGTATTTCAAGGGGTTCTTGCTTCACTACGGGATCCAACCCAACCATAGCAACATCCACATCGAATCCCCACAAGTCTTCATCATCATGATTGTGCTCAACTTCTACTAAGTTAACCATTACAGAGAAGGGTGTGGCAATGATGCACCCCCTACAGGCCCGTTTTCAGGCATCGGAAAAAATCGGCAACGGGTCGTATGTGCGTTTTCGGGCCTCGAAACGGGCTCCGGAGCTGGTATCCACATTCCCAGGCGCATTTTGTGACCCAAGGAACCCCCCATATGATTCTCGACCATTTTAATCCCGGGAGCCCGAAGCCCTCCGAAACATTGAATAATAGGCTTTCGAGAAGGCCGTTCCAGGGCCCGACGGGCGAATCGCTGAAATTCGCACAAGTGGTCCGGGAATATTAAACTGGGGCCGTACTTCAGTTTTCAGCACGAAGTCGCGACCGTTGCACCCCCTACAGGCCCTTTTTCAGGCACTGGAAAAATCGGCAGCGGGTCGTATGTGCGTTTTCGGGCCTCGAAACGGGCTCCGGAGCTGGTATCCACATTCCCAGGCGCATTTTGTGACCCAAGGAACCCCCCATATGATTCTCGACCATTTTCATCCCGGGAGCCCGAAGCCCTCCGAAACAGTGAATAATAGGCTTCCAAGAGGGTCGTTCCGGCGCCCGACAGGCGAATCGCGGAAATTCGCCCACGTGGACCGAGATATTAAACTGGGGCCGTACGTCATTTTTCAGCACGAAGCCGCGACCTTTGGACCCCTACAGGCCCGTTTTCAAGCAGCGGGTCGTATGTGCGATTTCGGGCCTCGAAACGGGCTCCGGAGCTGGTATCCACATTCCAAGGCGCATTTTTTGACCCAAGGAACCGCCCATATGAATCTCGACCATTTTAATCCCGGGAGCCCGGAGCCCTCCGAAACAGTGAATAATAAGCTTCCGAGAGGGCCGTTCCGGGGTTCGACGGGCGAATCGTCGTAATTCGCACACGTGGTCCGGCATAATAAACTGAGGTCGTACGTCAAATTTCACTACGAAGTCGCGACCGTTGCATCCCATACAGGCCTGTTTTCAGGCAGCGGGTCGTATGTGCGTTTTCGGCCAAGAAACGGGCTCCGGAGCTGGTATCCACATTACCAGGCTCATTTTGTGACCCAAGGAACCCCCCATATGATTCTGGACCATTTTCATCCCAGGAGCCCAGAGCCCTCCGAAACAGTGAATAATAGGCTTCCTAGAAGGCCGTTCCAGGGCCCGACGGGCGAATCGTCGAAATTCCCCCACGTGGTCCGGGATTTTAAACTGGGGCGTACTCTTGTTTTAAGCACGAAGTGGCGACCGTTGCACCCCCTACAGGCCTGTTTTCAGGCACCGGAAAAAATAGGAAGCGGGTTGTATGTGCGTTTCGGGCCTCGAAACGGGCTTCGGAGCTGGTATGCACATTCCCAGCCGCATTTTGTGACCCAAGGAACCCCCCATATGATTCTCGACCATTTTAATCCCGGGAGCCCAAAGCCCTCCGAAACAGTGAATAATAGGCTTCCGAGAAGGCCGTTCCGGGGCCCGACGGGTGAATCGCCGAAATTTGCCCACGTGGTCCGGGATATTAAACTGGAGCCGTACATCAGTTTTCAACACGAAGTCGGGACCGTTGCACCCCTTACAGGCCCGTTTTCAGGCACTGGAAAAAACTACAACGGGTCGTATGTTCGTTTTCGGGCCTCCAAACAGGCTCCGGAGCTGGTATCCACTTTACCAGACGCATTTGTGAGCCAAGGAACCCCGCATATGATTGTCGACTATTTTCATTTCTGGATCCCGGAGCC
This sequence comes from Patellifolia procumbens, assembly GCA_947645195.1. NCBI lineage: Eukaryota > Viridiplantae > Streptophyta > Magnoliopsida > Caryophyllales > Amaranthaceae > Patellifolia > Patellifolia procumbens. Next base: position 38,583 of record CANSGD010000261.1, on the reverse strand, counting down.
CTCCGAAACAGTGAATAATAGGCTTCCGAGAGGGCCGTTCCTGGGCCCGACGGACGAATCGCTGAAATTCACCCACGTTGTCCGGGATATTAAACTGGGGCCGTACGTCAGTTTTCAGCACGAAATCGCGACGGTTGCACCCCCTACAGACCCGTTTTCAGGCACTGGAAAAAACCTGCAACGGGTCGTATGTTCGTTTTCGGGCATCGAAACGAGCTCCGGAGCTGGTATCCACATTCCCAGGAGTAATAGTCCACGAAAACGGGTAAATCGGAACATTTTCGGGCAGGGTGATATTTTTTGACGGGTGCCTTCCCGGGGGTCCCAATAGGGTCTCTGTAAATTTTGGCGGGCTTCTGGCCCCAGAAGGGCCTCTAAATGGCCTTCCGAGTCGATTATCGCTATTGGTCGAAATTACGGAGGTGGGATTGGAAGGCATCCGGAGCCCGGTTTTGGGGCATGTTAAGGTTCGAAAGGGCCTCATCTGGCCCAAGGAGGCCGTAAAAGAATTTTGGGAAAGATCCGACTCCGGGCCCCGATACGTGGCCATGGAATGAATAATAGTCCACGAAAACGGGTAAATCGGAACATTTTCGGAGTAATAGTCCACGAAAACGGGTAAATCAGAACATTTTCGGGTAAGGTGAATTTTTTTGCCAGGTGCCTTCCCTGGGGTCCCAATAGGGTCTCTGTATATTTTGGGGGGCTTCTGGCCCCAGAAAGGCCTCTAAATGGCCTCCCGAGTCGGTTATCGGTATTGGTAGAAATTACGGAGGTGGGATTGGAAGGGATCCGTCCCCGGTTTTGGGGCATGTGAAGGTTCCAAAGGGCCTCATGTGGCCCAAGGAGGCCGTAAAAGAATTTTGGGCAAGATCCGACTCCGGGCCCGACACGTGGCCAGGGAATGAGTAATAGCCCACGACAACGGGTAAATCGGAACATTTTCGGGGAATGTGATTTTTTTTGACGGGTTTCTTCATGGGGTTCCCAATAGGGTCTCAGTAAATTTTGGGGGGCTTCTTGCCCCAAAGGACCTCTAAATGGCCTCCCAAGTCGGTTATCGGTATTGGTAGGAATTACGGAGGTGGGATTGGAAGGCATCCGCTGCCAAGTTTTGGGGCATGTTATGATTCCAAAGGGCCTCTTATGGCCCAAGGAGGCACTAAAAATTATGTGGCCAAGATCCGACTATGGGCCCGGGTCGTGGCCGGGGCGTGAGTAATAGTCCACGAAAACGGGTAAATCGGAACATTTTAGGGCAGGGTGATTTTTTTTTACGAGTGACTTCCTGGGGGTCCCAATAGGTTCTCTGTAAATTTTGCAGGGCTTCTTTTCCAAAAGGGCCTCTAAATAACCTCCCGAGTCGGTTATCGGTATTGGTCAGAATTGCAGAGGTTGGATTGGAAGGCATCCGGTGCCCAGTTTTGGGGTATGTTAAGGTTCCAAAGGGCCTCATATGGCCCAAGGAGGCCCTAAAATTTTTTTGGGCAAGATCCGACTCCGGGCCAGGTCGTGGCCGAGGCGTGAATAACAGTACAAGAAATCGGGTAAATCGGAACATTTTCGGGCAGGGTGATTTTTTTTACGGGTACCTTTCCAGGGTTCCCAATAGGGTCTTTGTAAATTTTGCAGGGCTTCTTTTCCAAAAGGGCCTCTAAATAACCTCCCGAGTCGGTTATCGGTATTGGTCGGAATTACAGATGTGGGATTGGAAGGCATCCGGTCCCGTCTTGGGGTATGTTAAGGTTCCAAAGGGACTCATATGGCCCAAGGAGGCCCTAAAAGTATTTTGGGCAAGATCCGACTCCGGGCCCCGAGACGTGGTCAGGGATTAAGTAATAGTCGACGAAAACGGGTAAATCGGAACATTTTCGGGCAGGGTGATTTTTTTTGACAGGTGCCTTCCCGGGGTTCCCAATAGGGTCTCTGTAAATTTTGCATGGCTTCTTTTCCAAAAGGGCCTCTAAATAACTTCCCGAGTCGGTTAACGGTATTGGTCGGAATAACAGAGGTGGGATTGGAAGGCATCCGGTGCCCAGTTTTGGGGCATGTTAAGGTTCCAAAGGGCCTCATATGGCCCAAGGAGGCCGTAAAATAATTTTAGGCAAGATCCGACTCTGGGCCCGGGTCGTGGCCGGGGCGTGAGTAATAGTCCACGAAAACGGGTAAATCGGAACATTTTTGGGCACGGTGATTTTTTTTTACGGTTGTCTTCCCGGGGGTCCCAATAGGGTCTTTGTAAATTTTGGGGGACTTCTGGCCCCAGAACGGCCTCTAAATGGCCTCCCGAGTCGGTTATTGGTATTGGTCAGAATTACGGAGGTGGGATTGGAAGGAATTCGGTGTCCGGTTTTGGGGCATGTTAAGATTTCAAAGGGCCTCATATGGACCAAGGAGGCCCTAAATTTATTTTGGACATGATCTGACTCCTGGCCTGGGTTGTGGCCGGGGCTTGAGTAATAGTCCACGAAAACGGGTAAATCGAAACATTTTCGGACATGGTGATTTTTTTTGACAGGTGCCTTCCCGGGGGTCCCAATAGGTTCTCTGTAAATTTTGGGGGGCTTTCTGGCCAAGAAGGGCCTCTAAATGGCCTCCCGAGTCGGTTATCGGTATTAGTCGGAATTACGGAGGTGGGATTGAAAGGCATTTGGTGCTTGGTTTTGGGCATGATAAGGTTCCAAAGGGCCTTATATGGCCCAAGGAGGCCCTAAAATTTTTTTGGGCATGATCCGACTCCACGCCCTAGGAAGTGGCCGGGGTGTGATCAATAGTCCACGAAAACGGTTAAATCGGAACATTTTCGGACAGGGTGATTTTTTTGACGGGTGCCTTCCTGGATGTCCCAATAGGGACTCTGTAAATTTTGGGAGGTTTCTGGCCCCAAAAGGGCCTCTAAATGGCCTCCCGAGTCGGTTATCGGTATTGGTCGGAATTACGGAGGTGGGATTGGAAGGCCTCCGGTGCCCGGCTTTTGGGCATGTTAAGGTTCCAAAGGGCCTCATATGGCCAAGAAGGCCCTAAAAACATTTTGGGTAAGATCCGACAACGGGCCCCGGGACGTGGACGGGGCGTGAGTAATAGTTCACGAAAACGGGTAAATGGGAACATTTTCGGGCAGGGTGATGTTTTTTGACAGGTGCCTTCCCGGGGGTCCCAATAGGGTCTCTGTAAATTTTGGGGGCTTCTTGCCCAAAAAGGGCCTCTAAATGGACTCCTGAGTCGGTTATCGATATTGGTCGGAATTACGAAGGTGGGATTGGAAGGCATCCGGTGCCCGTGTAGGGGCATGTTAAGGTTCCAAAGTGCCTCATATGGCCCAAGGCGGCCCTTAAAAATTTTGGGCAAGATCTCACTCCGGCCCCGGATCGTGGCCCGGGAGTGAGTAATAGTCCACGAAAACGGGTAAATCGGAACATTTAGGGTAGGGTGATTTTTTTTGACGGGTGCCTTGCCGGGGGTCCCAATAGCGTCTCTGTAAATTTTGTGGGGCTTCTGGCCCCGAAGGGCCTCTAAATGGCCTCCCGAGTCGGTTATCGGTATTGGTCGAAATTACGGAGGTAGGATTGGAAGGAATCCGGTGCTCGGTTTTGGGGCATGTTAAGGTAACAAAGGGCCTCATATGGCCCAAGGAGGCCCTAAAAGAATTTTGAGCAAGATTCGACTCCGGGCCCCGGGACGTGGCCAGGGATTGAGTAATAGTCCACGAAAACGGGTAAATATGAACATTTTCGGGCAAGGTGATATTTTTTGACGGGTGGCTTCCTGTGGGTCCCATTAAGGTCTTTGTCGGTTATCGGTATTGGTCGGAATTACGAAGGTGGGATTGGAAGGCATCCGGTGCACGGTTTTAGGGAATGTTAAGGTTCCAAAGGTCCACATATGGCCCAAGGAGGCCCTAAAAATGTTTGGGCAAGATCCGACTTCGGGGCCTTGGGACGTGGCCGGTGCGTGAGTAATAGTACACGAAATCGGGTAAATCGGAACATTTTCGGGCAGGGTGATTTTTTTTGACGTGTGCCTTCCCGGGGTTCCCAATAGGGTCTTTGTAAATTTTGCAGGGCTTCTTTTCCAAAGGGCCTCTAAATAATCTCCCGAGTCGATTATTTGTATTGGTCCGAATAACATAGGTGGGATCGGAAGCCATCCGGTGCCCGGTTTTGGGGCATGTTAAGGTGCCAAAGGGCCTCATATGGCCCAAGGAGGCCCTAATAATATTTTAGGCAAGATCGGACTCTGGGCTCGGGTCGTGGCCGGGGCGTGAGAAGTAGTCCACGAAAACGGGTAAATCGGAACATTTTCGGGCACGGTAATTTTTTTTGACGGTTGCCTTCCTTGGGGTCCCTATAGGGACTCTGTAAATTTTGGGAGGTTGCTGGCCCCAAAAGAGCCTCTAAATGGCCTCCCGAGTCGGTTATCGGCATTTGTCCAAATTACGGAGGCGGGATTGGAAGGCATCCGGTGCTCGGTTTTGGGGTATGTTATGGTACCAAAGGGCCTCATATGGCCCAAGGAGGCCCTAAAATAATTTTGGGCAAGATCCGACTCCGGGCCCAGGGACGTGGCCAGGGATTGAGTTATAGTCCACGAAAACGGGTAAATGGAAACATTTTCGGGCAAGGTGATTTTTTTTACGGGTAGCTTCCGGTGGTCCCAATAAGGTCTCTGTAAATTTTTGGGGGCTTCTGGCCCGAAAAGGGCCCCTAAATGGCCTCCCGAGTCGGTTATCAGTATTGGTCGGAATTACGAAGGTGGGATTGAAAGGCATCCGGTGTCGGTTTTGGGGCATGTTAAGGTTCAAAAGGTCCACATATGGCCCAAGGAGGCCTTAAAAAATTTTAGTTAAGATCCGACTCTGGGCCCGGGTCGTGGCCGGGGCGTGAGTAATAGTCCACGAAAACGGGTAAATCGGAAAATTTTCGGGCAAGGTGAATTTTTTTGACGTGTGCCTTCCCGGGGGTCCCAATTGGGTCTCTGTAAATTTTGGTGGGCTTCTTGCCCCAGAAAGGCCTCTAAATGGCCTCCCGAGTGGGATATGGGTTTTGGTCGAAATTACGGAGGTGGGATTAGAAGGCATCCGGTGCCCGGTTTTGGGGCATGTTAGGGTTCCAAAGGGCCTCATATGGCCCAAGGAGGCCCTAAAAGAATTTTGCGCAAGATCCGAGTCCGGGCCCTGACACGTGGCCAGGGAATGAGTAATAGTCCACGAAAACGGGTGAATCGAAATATTTTCGGGCAAGGTGATTTTTTTGACGGGTGCCTTCCCGGGGTTCCCAATAGGGTCTCTGTAAATTTTGCAGGGCTTCTTTTCCAAAAGGGCCTCTAAATAACCTCCCGAGTCGGTTAACGGTATTGGTCGGAATAACAGAGGTGGGATTGGAAGGCGTCCGGTGCTCGGTTTTGGGGCATCTTAAGGTTCCAAAGGGCCTCATATGGCCCAAGGAGGCCCTAAGAATATTTTAGGGAAGATCCGACTCTGGGCCCGGGTCGTGGCCGGGGCGTGGTCCACGAAAACGGGTAAATCGGAACATTTTCGGGCACGGTGATTTTTTTGACGGTTACCTTCTCGGGGGTCCCAATAGGGTCTCTGTAATTTTGGGGGACTTCTGGCCCCAGCAGGGCCTCTAAATGGCCTCCCGAGTCGGTTATCGGTATTGGTCAGAATTACGGAGGTGGGATTGGAAGGAATTCGGTGTCCGATTTTGGGGCATGTTAAGATTCCAAAGGGCCTCATATGGACCAAGGAGGCCCTAAAATTTTTTTCGACATGATCCGACTACGGGCTCGGGTCGTGGCCGGGGCTTGAGTAATAGTCCACGAAAACGGGTAAATCGGACCATTATTCGGACAGGGTGATTTTTTTGACAGGTGCCTTCCCGGGGGTCCCAATAGGTTCTCTGTAAAATTTAGGGGGCTTTCTGGCCCCAGAAGGGCCTCTAAATGGCCTCCCGAGTCGGTTATCGATATTGTTCGAAATTACGGAGGTAGGATTGGAAGGCATCCCGTGATCGGTTTTGGGGCATGTTAAGGTACCAAAGGGCCTGATATGGCCCAAGGAGGCCCTAAAAGAATTTTGAGCAAGATCCGACTCCGGGCCCCGGGACGTGGCCAGGGATTGAGTAATAGTCCACGAAAACGGATAAATTTGAACATTTTCGGGCAAGTTGATGTTTTTTGACGGGTGGCTTCATGTGGGTCCCATTAAGGTCTCTCTAAATTTTTGGGGGCTGCTGGCCTCAAAACGGCCCCTAAATGGCCTCCTGAGTCGGTTATCGGTATTGGTCGGAATTACGAAGGTGGGATTGGAAGGCATCCGGTGCACGGTTTTGGGGCATGTTAAGGTTCAAAAGGTCCACATATGGCCCAAGGAGGCCCTAAATTTTTTTGGGCAAGATCCGACTTCGGGGCCTTGGGACGTGGCCGGTGCGTGAGTAATAGTACACGAAATCGGGTAAATTGGAACATTTTCGGGCAGGGTGATTCTATTTGACGGGTGCCTTCCCGGGTTCCCAATAGGGTCTTTTTAAATTTTGCAGGGCTTCTTTTCCAAAAGGGCCTCTTAAGAACCTCCCGAGTCGATTATCAGTATTGGTCGGAATAACAGAGGTGGGATGGGAAGGCATCCGGTGCCCGGTTTTGGGGCACGTTTAGGTTCCAAAGGGCGTGATATGGCCCAAGGAGGCCCTAAAATTTTTTTAGGCAAGATCCGACTCTGGGCCTGGGTCGTGGCCGGGGCGTTAGTAATAGACAACGAAAACGGGTAAATCGGAACATTTTCGGGCATGGTGATTTATTTTGACAGTTGCCTTCCTAGGGGTCCCAATAGGAATCTGTAAATTTTGGGGGGTTGCTGGCCCCAAAAGGGCCTCTAAATGGCCTCCCGAGTCGGTTATCGGTATAGGTCTGAATTACGGAGGTTGGATTGGAAGGCCTCCGGTGCCCGGTTTTTGGGCATGTTAAGGTTCCAAAGGGCCTCATATGGCCCAATGAGGCCCTAAAAACATTTTGGGCAAGATCCGACTACGGGCCCCGGATGTGGCCGGGGCGTGAGTAATAGTTCACGAAAACGGGTAAATGGGAACATTTTCGGGCAAGGTGATGTTTTTTGACAGGTGCGTTCCGGGGGGTCCCAATAGGGTCTATGTAAATTTTGGGGGGCTGCTTGCCCCAAAAGGGCCTCTAAATGGACTCCTGAGTCGGTTATCGGTATTGGTCGGAATTACGAAGGTGGGATTGGAAGGCATCCGGTGCCCATTTTTGGGGCATGTTAAGATTCCAAAGTGCCTCATATGGCCCAACAAGGCCCTTAAAAATTTTGGGCAAGATGCAACTCTGGGCCCCGGGACGTGGCCGAGGCGTGAGTAATAGTGCACGAAAACGATTAAATCGGAACATTTTAGAGCGGGGTGATTTTTTTTGACAGTTGCCTTCCCCTGGGTCTCAAGAAGGTCTATGTATATTTTGGGGGCTGCTGGCCCCAAAAGGGCCTCTAAATGGCCTCATGATTCGGTTATCGGTATTGGTTGGAATTATTGAGGTGGGATTTAAAGGCATCCGGTGCCTGGTTTTGGTGCATGTTAAGGTTCCAAAGGGCCTCATATGGCCCAAGGAGGCCCTAAAAATATTTTTGGGCAAGTTGCGACTCCGGGCCCCGTGATGGGTCGGGGCGTGAGTAATAGTCCACGAAAACAGGTAAATCGGAACATTTTCGGGCAGGGTGATTTGTTTTGACGGGTGCCTTCCCAGGGGTCCCAATAGGATCTCAGTAAATTTTGGGGGGCTTCTTGCCCCAAAAGGGCCTCTAAATGGCCTCCCGATTGGGTTATCGGTATTGGTCGGAATTACGGAGGTGGGATTGGAAGGCATCCGGTGCCTGGTTTTTTGGCATGTTAAGGTTCTAAAGTGCCTCATATGGCCCAAGGAAGCCCTAAAAATTTTTGGGCAAGATCTGACTCCGGACCCCGGGACGTGGCCGAGGTGTGAGTAATAGTCCACGAAAGCGGGTAAATCGGAACATTATCCGGCAGGTTGATTTTTTTTTGACGGGTGCCTTCCCGGGGCTCCCAGTTGGATCTCTGTAAATCGTGGGGGGCTTCTGGCCCCAAAAGGGCCTCTAAATGGCCTCCCGAGTCGGTTATCGGTATTGGTCGGAATTACGAAGAGGGATTGGAAGGCATCCGGTGCCCGGTTTTGGGGCATGTTAAGGTTCCAAAGGGCCTCATATGGCACAAGGAGGCCCTAATATTTTTTTGGGCTAGATCCGACTCCAGGCCCCGGGACGTGGCCGAGGCGTGAGTAATAGTCCACGAAAACGGGTAAATTGGAACATTTTCGGGCAGGGTGAATTTTTTGACCGGTGCCTTCCTGGGGGTCCCAATAGGATCTCTGTAAATTTTGGGGGCTTCTTGCCCCAAAAGGGCCTCAAAATTGCCTCCCGAGTCGGTTATCGGTATTGGTCAGAATTACGGAGGTGGGATTGGAAGGCATCCGGTGCCCGGTTTTGGGGCATGTTCAGGTAGGTTTTTTATTTTTTTAGGATTTTTCTATGATTTTTATGAATTTTAAAACATCTTTTTCTATCATTTTCGGCCCTTAAGGGAATTTTCGTAATTTTCCCAGCAACCACGTTTTTCTAAAATGGTTTTATAAAATTTCTATTATTTTCCGCTATTTTCCCCCTATTTTTCCATAATTTTCCCATAATTATTTCTATTTTTCTTTATTTTTCCTTTATTTTCTTAATTTTCTTAATTTTAATATATAATATTCTGAATTTATAAAATACAAAAAATAATTTTTTGAAATAAATTAAATAATATGGGACATACAAAAGCTTCTTGAATATTCTAGAACTTTCTAGAAAGTTGCTAGAAGTCTATCATAATAAGGAATCGCTTTTCCGGCAAGTAAGCAATTTCTATCGTTATGGAAGTCGGAATAAAATATAATATTTTAAGATATATTTTCCACAAAATATGAAGTTGGAAATAAGTAAGATTCCTTCCCATACAATAAGATATTTTTCATAGATTTTCCGGATCTAATTTGCCTAACATCGAAGTTGAATCGAATTAGGAAGCAACACAGGCGAAACAGACCAGACCAGGCCACGTGGGCCTGCGTGATCACGCGGGCCTGCTTGCGTGTCACGCAGGCTTGCTTGCGTGACCCCCTGGCCTGGCCCGTTTTTGCCCCGATTTCTTCAGTTTTCCCTATAAATAGGGGTCCCTAATGCACGTCTTTCATATCTTCTAGCTCTAAAAATTCCGAAATTCTCAAAAACTTTCTCCTCCTCTCTAAATATTCTTAAACACAAATCAAACACAGTTTTTACTTTTCTTTTGGAGCATTAAAGAAGGTTTCGGGTTTTGGTTTTCTTGTTCGTGATCTCTAAAGTCCTTCCTTCTCTTTTGTTCGTTTTGACCACGCGCATCAAGGTACAAATTCTGAGACTCCCTTCAAACATAGATTAATTTTCACATATTAGAATTAATATTATTATTATTGTTCATATTAATTAAATAAAAGATGTAGAAACTCACATAGAATTAGTTTTAATGTAAATATGTAAGAATAAAAGAACTCACATTTTTATTATTATGTGAAAACTATAAATATTTCCTTTATTATTATTGTGATCATTCATGTTATCATTGTTCATGTTTTATGATGAATGTTTAATGAATATCATGTGAGCAATATTGTGTGATTAATATTATGTGAATATTATTATTATCATCACCCTTATTATTATTAAAAGAACATAAAATATGGTTAGATTAATATTATTATTTCATGTGAATATTTTGTTTATTATTTCATGTAAATTCATGTATATATTGTTTTCATTATTTCAAGTGATATTTTTTATGTGAATTGCTTATATGAATCACCTAGATTATTATTGTTCTAAATCCAGACCGGTATTTGAAAATCACATTAAAGTCACATAATTCATGTAAATCGATATAGTATAATTAAATTGACTTTTTTAATACAAGTGATCACATAGTAATTAGGGTTAGATTATGTGTATAGTTTTAGGTTAATTAAACCAACCTAGTTAATTTTCTATTTTTAGATGCTCTTTAAGGCTTAGGTTAATATAGAAATATGTTTGGATTTGGAAATTATGGTTATCAAAAATTGCACTTAAAGGCCGACTAGAGACCGCTATAGGCGGGCGGTTCAATGGTTTCGACCCGAACCGTCACCTGTCCCCGAATCCGTAATCTGGTTACTGACCTAAAAACGGAGTCCATCTCTCAATTCGAGATTTGCACATTTCGGGTGTCCGTGAACCCTAAAGACACGGTGGCGACTCTTGAACCTCGACAACACACTCACGTGCGGGTCATTATGTATTCAAAAACATGTGACGTAGACATACGCCCATCAATAAAAAGATGCCTACACGTACTGATGAAGCTGAGTCAACACGCGCTGGGGAGGCAAAGAGTCCGACTCGGCGTACCAGGGAGGTAGTTGAATCTTCATGGGCAGCTGAACAGAGGCCAATGAGGCGTTCCCGAACATCCCGGGAGCCAGGAACCGTGAGGAGAGTTGTAGATGGAGAGGTGTAGGCCTTTTGGATCGTTTGAGGCTAGGTGGCCGAAAGAACATCAGCGACTAGCATGATGACGGAGATAGGTTTGCTTCTGGTCGCTGGTCTGTTTCTGGTGTGGGTGCCAGTTCTAGGTACTCACCACAAAGTGGCTCAATACCAAGTAGCAAACACTCACTTTCTGGTGCTAGCTCAGGTATCCGGTTTTCTCCACGAAGATTTGCCATAGATGATGACTCCAACCCTCAACAACCTCCTCCACAACCACCAGAGAGTTCGAGGTCTAGACGGTCCCCTCTTAGGAGATCCTTCCTAGGACGAATTAGGAACGCTTAGTCTAAGAGGTCTAGTAGACATTAGGGATGGACTCTAGGAGGGATCTTAGGCTGTTTTTATTTTTTATGGTTGTAATAATGGAATAAAAGACTTGTATTTTATTTTGGACTTTTTAGTTGATGTACTCATGAGACATGTAACAAAGGAATGATTAATAAAAAGACAATGTTTTTTTAAAGATGCTGATCCCCTTATTACAATTAAAGAAGCTTTTTTTTGCCCTAACTTTTGCCTAGGCCGCCCTTTTGAGTTTTCGACCTAGCAGGGCGCCCTAATTTTTTCCGAGGCCGCCCTTTCAGGTTTTCGACCTAGCGGGCTTTTATTTCTTTTACCATATCCAATAGGCCACCCTTTCGGGTTTTCAACGTAAGGGATGTTTCTTATTCTTCATAACCAATAGGCTGCCCTTTCAGGTTTTCAACCTAAAGGATTTTAGGGGGTATGGAGATTTTTTTTGTCTTTTGATGCAACAAAAGGGAAAATGGTTTTTGGTTTTATTAATGTGGCCGCTCCTGTGAAGGCTGCCTACGTACCCCGAAGGGATCAGGCCGTCGTAGTTCTAGCTACAGGGCTTGATAAATGTGTTTAGTGTTTAGGGTAAAAGAAAGTGGGTAAGGATAAAAAATAATGAATATTGAATGGTGGAATGGTAGGATTAATTAAAATAATGAAAAGAAGAGGGGATAATGAAGGTAGGGGAGGTAGTGGCCGCGCCGTGAAAGGCTGCCTACGTACCCCAAAGGGATCAGGGCGTCGTAGTTCTGGGGGGAAACAGTTTTAGGCCATGCTGAGGGCCGATGTGAGCAGTTTAAGGTCATCCTCAGGACCGGTGAGCAGTTTAAGGCCATGCTTAGGGCCAAATAAGGAGTTTTAGGCCATCCTCAGGGCCGGACAAGGAGTTTTAGGCCATCCTCAGGGCCGATGAGTCTGGATATAGGAGAGGTGCTCGGCTGATGCGAGGCTTAAGAAGATGCTCGGCTGATGCGAGGCTTGAAGAAGTGCTCGGCTGATGCGAGGCTTGAAGAGATGTGAGGTTGTTACTAGGCTTGAAGAGATGCTCGGCTGATGCGAGGCTTAAGGAGATGCTCGGCTGATGCGAGGCTTAAGTAGATGCTCGGCTGAAGCGAGGCTTAAAGATATGCTCGGCTGATGCGAGGCTTGAAGAGATGCTCGGCTGTTGCAAGGCTCAAGGAGATGCTCGGCTGGTGCGAGGCTTAAGGTTCACACGTAGAACTTCTTGAGTTGATCTATGTTAGTGAGGGTGCGGAACTCAGATCCGTCGATGTCAGTTAACTCCACTGCACCTCCGGAGAGTATTTTCTTGATGAGATAGGGGCCTACCCAATTGGACCTGAATTTACCCCATGGGCCCATGATGCTTTTTCTGACAACTTTTAAGACAAGGTCACCTTCTCTGAGGTTTCAAGGCTTAACTCCTTTATTGAAGTGTCTTGCAATTCTTTGCTGATAGACTTGCAAGTGGTTGGCAGCTTTGTACCTTTTTTCATTCAAGAGAATTAGTTGGTCATACCGGGATTTAACCCATTCGGCTTCTGGTGCTTGCTTTCAAGAACTATTCGTAAGGAAGGAAATTCTAGTTCAACGGGTTGGACTACTTCAACTCCATAAACCAAGGAGTAAGGGCTAGCCCCCGTGGACGTCCTGTTTGTGGTGCGGTATCCCCACAAGCAAAGTGAAGTTTCTTTGGTCAATCTCAGTAATTTTCGTTCATCATCTGAATGATGACCTTGATGTTCTTATTAGTTGCTTCAACAGCACCATTGGTTTACAGTCAGTACAGTGACGACCGATGATGTTGAATCTTGTACTTGATGAAAAGGTCTTCACATTCACCTTGGAAGTGTGTACCTTGGTCACTGATGAATTCATGAGGAACACCATATCGACAGATGATGTTCTCTTCGATGAACTGAGCAACTTGTTTTGATCCAAGAATCTTATAAGACATTGCTTCAACCCACTTCGTGAAGTAGTCTATTGCTACCAATATGAATTCATGGCCCCCAGTACCTGGGGGTGATATTTTTCTAATCACGTCAATTCCCCAAGTGGAAAAAGGCCAAAGGGTGCTCAGGCAACTAAGCAGAGATGGGGGAACATGCTGAAAAGGAGCACATTTCTGACAAGTCGCACACATTTTGGCAAAACGGTGACAACCGGCTTCCATGGTTGTCCAGTAGTAACCAAGCCGAATGATCTTGGAAACCAAGATTCTGCCATTCATGTGAGTACCACAAATGCCTTTGTGTACCATTTCCATGATACCTTGAGTTTCTGATTCGGGAACACACCGAAGGAACATGCCATCACTGGCTTTCTTGTATAGAATATCCCCGAGGATACAGAATTTCGCAGCTTGGAGCCGCAATGCTCTTTTGTCTTTGGTTGACATGTCAGGGGATATGATCCATCTTTGAGGAAATTGAGAATGTCTGTGTACTAGGGTTCAGATTCTTCGTCCGAAGGACCGTCATCAATTTCCATGACATATGCAGGCTCAAAGCGAGTCTCAATGGTCAAGGGCAACTCAGTGGTTCCTTGGGGCATGTTGACCATAGAGGCTAGCTTTGCGAGTGCATTAGCGAACTGATTGTATTCCCATGGAAGATAAGTGTACTGTATCTAAGAAATCTGGGAGGCTAACTGTTCAAAAAGTGTCTGATAAGATGCAAGAGTTTTATTTTGCACCTTCCATTTTCCAGAAATCAGGTTGATAATCAAGGAAGAATCCTCGTGCATGCGGAGTTTCTGAATTCCCAAGGCTACGGCTTCCTCTAAGCCAATGATACAGGATTCATATTTAGCCCCATTCTTGGTAACATTAAAGTGCAGCTTTGCTGAGATTGGAGTATGCAGGTTGTCAGGAGATACCAACAATACTCCTACACCACAACCTTGCTGGTTGGAGGCTCCATCGAAATACAATGACCATGTGTCATCAGTTGTGAACATGATATCCTCGTCGGGAAAATCATAGTCCTCCTTTTCTCCCTCAACCGGATGGTCTGCAAAGAAATCAGACACCGCCGATCCCTTGATTGACTTCTGAGGAGTGTACTTCAGGTCAAACTCGGCTAGCATGACCAGCCGACGTGACCGGCTGCCATTCAAGGCGGGTTTCTCGAATAGGAACTTTAGCTGATCAAGTTTTGACACCACATGAATCGTGTGTGACAACATATAGTGTCGGAGATTCTTGGTGGCCCACACCAAAGCTATGGTAAGCTTCTCAAGGAGAGTATACTGAGTTTCGTAATCAAGCAACTTCTTACTAATGTAGTATATGGAATTCTTCTTTCCGACTATTTCTTAGGCCAACATGGCACCAACTGTTGTGTCAGTGGCCGTGAGATATAGCCTCAATGGGTACTCGGGTTGAGCTGGAGCCAGTATCAGTGGGTTAGACAAGTATTGCTTGATTTTATCAAAGGCCTTTTGACAACTATCATCCCATATCTTGGGTTCATCTTTTTTCAACTTTCTGAAGATCGGCTCGCAGACCATAGTTAACTTGGAAATGAACCGACTTATATATTGGAGTCTTCCTAAGATGCCTCGAATTTCTTATTCAGTGGAAGGAGGTCTCATCTCCATGATTGCTTTAATCTTACTGGGGTCTGCTTCGATCCAGCGAGAGCTGATGACATAGCCAAGGAGTTTACCCGAAGTGACTCCAAAGGCACACTTTTGAAGGTTTAGCCTTATGTTGTAGGCTCTGAGTCGATCAAAGAATTTCCGAAGCACCTTGACATGGTCGTGCCTAGTCTTGCATTTGACGATCATATCGTCAACATAGACCTCGATCTCCTTATGGATCATATCCTTGAGGATATTGGTGGTGGTCCTTTGATAGGTGGCACCAGCATTCTTGAGCCCGAAAGGCATCACAGTATAGCAATAAGTTCCCCATTGGGTGATGAAGTCCGTTCGGTCCATGTCTTCTTCGGCCATGCGGATCTGATTATATTCGGCGTAACCATCCATGAAGGAGAGCAGATCATGATTATCAGTGTTGTCAACCAGAATGTCAATGTGCAGCAGTGGATACCCGTCCTTGGGACTAGCCTTGTTGAGATCTCTGTAGTCAACACACATTATGACGCGTCCGTCCTTTTTTGGCACGGGGACCACATTGGCAATCCATTCAGGATACTTGGTTTCTTTGATGAACTTGGCATCAAGCTGCTTGTTGACTTCCTCACGGATTTTGAGAGCAACATTAGGCTTCATCCGGTGAAGTTTTTGTTTCAATGGTTTAATCCCAGGTATCAAAGGAATAGTATGTTGGTTGATGCTTCTATCAATGCCAGGCATGTCATGGTATGACCAAGCGAAGACATCCATATACTCAGTGAGAAGATTGATGAGCTCTTGGCGCTCATCTGGTGTCAGAGTCATTCCAACCTGCACAACTTTTGGATTTTCTTCTCTTGAAAGATTTATTTTTTCTGTTTCTTCAATTATTGATGTTTTATTTTCATGTTCTTCAATTGCTTTTAAGAGCTCCGCATCATTATTATTGTTTATTTCCGGGTTGATTATTGTTTCAAGATTGGTTTTATTGGAAGTGGTTAAAGAGAAACAATCTAAAGGGGAAAGGGAAGAAAATTGAGACTCGGAGTAAGCGAAAGAGATGTTGTTATTGAACTCCTCAACCATTACATCAGTTTTGTGCTCAGACACAATAGGACTCTTACTCATGAGTACAATAGGATCAAGAGACTCAGACTCGGCAATGTGATTAACAGACTCAGAGGGGACTGACACCCTAACTGGACTCTGGATCTCCTTGACCGGTGGGGGACCATCCTTAGAGCTCTCATCAGACTCAAATTCACACTCAGACTCGGACTCCATCATCTCTCCCTCTCCCATAGTCATGGTGATGGTTTTTCCCTTAGAAGTGGTGACCTTCACTGTCTTGCACCACCCATGAGTAGTACCAGAGCAGGGAGTTATGAGTGAGGTAGGATCAAATGCGGGAGCCTGGATAGCCATCTTTAGTGTGTGCTCTTTAGGAAGAAGTTGTAGCCTCTCTTCTCCAAAGAGCAGGCTTAGGGCCAAAGGATGAATGAAATCATCTCCTACCTTAGGAGGAGGAACATCGGGCATACTCAGAACTGGAGTGCAGTCGTGGGAGACCTAATGACCTGGAATCATTCTTTGTTGTAGTGTACACCATAGAGGCTCAGGGAAGTCATGGTAAGAGTACCAATCTCATTGCCTGATGAACTGGCCATTCAGAGTCGGCTGATACTGGAGAGGTGCAGACTTTACCCCCTTCGCTGGTTGAGCTGAGAGATCAAGAGGTTGATAACCAAGACCCAGGGTACTGGTTTGTACTACTCCCTTAAGTGGTGATGGGGGATACAGCATTGTTCTTGCCCAAGGTTATTCCAGGAAAATACCTCATTCGGTTCATCATTCTCTCAACCTTTGGGTCAATTGGGAGTATTTCAAGGGGTTCTTGCTTCACTACAGGATCCAACCCAACCATAGCAACATCCACATCGAATCCCCACAAGTCTTCATCATCATGATTGTGCTAAACTTCTACTAAGTTAACCATTACAGAGAAGGGTGTGGCAATGATGCACCCCCCTACAGGCCCGTTTTCAGGCACCGGAAAAAAACCGGCAGCGGGTCGTATGTGCGTTTTCGAGCCTCGAAACGGGCTCCAGAGCTGGTATCCACATTCCCAGGCGCATTTTGTGACACAAGGAACCCCCCATATGATCCTCGACCATTTTAATCCCGGGAGCCCGGAGCCCTCCGAAACATTGAATAATAGGCTTCCGAGAAGGCCGTTCCAAGGCCCGACGTGCGAATCGCCGAAATTCGCACACGTGGTCCGGGAATATTAAACTGGGGACGTACGTCAGTTTTAAGCACGAAGTAGCGACCATTGCACCCCCTACAGGCCCTTTTTCAGGCACTGGAAAAACCGGCAGCGGGTTGTATGTGCGTTTTCGGGCCTCGAAACGGGCTCCGGAGCTGGTATCCACATTCCCAGGCGCATTTTGTGACCGAAGGGACTCCCCTTATGATTCTCGACCATTTTCATCCCGGGAGCCCGAAGCCCTCCGAAACAGTGAATAATAGGCTTCCAAGAGGGTCATTCCGGCGCCCGACAGGCGAATCGCGGAAATTCGCCCACGTGGACCGGGATATTAAACTGGGGCCCTACGTCATTTTTCAGCACGAAGTCGCGACCTTTGCACCCCCTACAGGCCCGTTTCCAGGCCGCGGGTCGTATTTGCGTTTTCGGGCCTCGAAACGGGCTCCGGAGGTGGTATCCACATTCCAAGGCGCATTTTGTGACCCAAGAAATCGCCCATATGATTCCCGACCATTTTAATCCCGGGAGCCCGGAGCCCTCCGAAACAGTGAATAATAAGCTTCCGAGAGGGCCGTTCCGGGGTTCGACGAGCGAATCGTCGTAATTCGCACACGTGGTCCGGGATATTAAACTGAGGCCGTACGTCAAATTTCACCACGAAGTCGCGACGTTGCATCCCCTACAGGCCTGTTTTAAGGCAGCGGGTCGTATGTGCGTTTTCGGCCTAGAAACGGGCTCCGGAGCTGGTATCCACATTACCAGGCGCATTTTGTGACCCAAGGAACCCCCCATTATGATTCTGGACCATTTTCATCCCAGGAGCCCAGAGCCCTCCGAAACAGTGAATAATAGGCTTCCTAGAAGGCCGTTCCGGGCCCGACGGGCGAATCGCCGAAAATCCCCCACGTGGTCCGGGATATTAAACTGGGGCGTACTTTAGTTTTGAGCACGAAGTCGCGACCGTTGCACCCTCTACAGGCCTGTTTTCAGGCACTGGAAAAAACAGGCAGCGGGTTGTATATACGTTTTCGGGCCTCGAAACGGGCTCCGGAGCTGGTATGCACATTCCCAGGCGCATTTTGTGATCCAAGGAACCCCCCATATGATTCTCGACCATTTTAATCCCGGGAGCCCAAAGCCCTCCGAAACTGTGAATAATAGGCTTCGAAGAAGGCCGTTCCGGGGCCCGACGGGTGAATCGCCGAAATTTGCCCACGTGGTCGGGGTTATTAAACTGGAGCCGTACATCAGTTTTCAACACGAAGTCGGGACCATTGCACCCCTTACAGGCCCGTTTTCAGGCACTGGAAAAAAACTACAACGGGTCGTATGTTCGTTTTCGAGCCTCCAAACGGGCTCCGGAGCTGGTAACCACATTACCAGACGCATTTTGTGAGCCAAGGAACCCCGCATATGATTGTCGACTATTTTCATTTCTGGAGCCCGTAGCCCTCCGAAACAGTGAATAATAGGCTTCCGAGAGGGCCGTTCCGGGGCCCGACGGGCGAATCGATGAAATTCATCCACGTGGTCCGGGATATTAAACTGGGGCCGTACGTCAGTTTTCAGCACAAAGTCGCGACGGTTGCACCCCCTATAGGCCCGGTTTTAAGCACCAAATAAACCGGCAGCGGGTCATACGTGCGTTTTCGGGCCTCGAAAAGGGCTCCGGAGCTGGTATCCACATTCCCAAGTGCATTTTGTGACCCAAGGAACTCCCGATATGTTTCTCTACCATTTTCATTTCGGGAACCCGGAGCCCTCCGAAACAGTGAATAATAGGCTTCTGAGAGGGTTTTTCCGGGGCCCGACGAGGAATCGCCAAATTTGCTCACGTGGCCGGGATATTAAACTGGGGCCGTACGTCAGTTTTTAGCACGAAGTTGCGAACGTTGCACCCCCGACAGACCCGTTTTAAGGCACAAAAAAAAAACGGCAGCGTGTCGTATGTGCGTTTTCGGGCCTCGAAACGGGCTCCGGAGCTGGTATGCACATTCCCAGGTGCATTTTGTGAACCAAGGAACCCCCCATATGATTGTCGACCATTTTAATCCTGGGAGGCCAGAGCCCTCCGAAACAGTGAATAATAGGCTTTCGAGAAGGCCGTTCCGGGACCTGACGGTCGAATCGCCGAAATTTGCCCACGTGGTCCGGGATATTAAACTCGAGCTGTACATCAGTTTTAAACACGAAGTCGCGACCGTTGCACCTCTTACAGGCCCGTTTTTAGGCACCGAAAAAACTGGCAGCGGGTCGTATGTGCGTTTTCGGGACTCGAAAGGGCTCTGGAGCTGGTATCAACATTCCCAGGCGCAGTTTTTAACCCAAGGAACCCCCATAAGATTCTCGACCATTTTCATTCCGGGAGCCCGCTGCCCTCCCAAACAGGTGAATAATAGGCTTCCGAAAAGGCCTTTCCGGGGCCCGACGGGCGAATCGCCGAAATTCGCACACGTGGTCCAGGATATTAAACTGGGGCCTTACGTCAGTTTTCAGCATGAAGTCGCGACCGTTGCACCCCCTTCAGGCCTGTTTTCAGAAACCGACAACGGGTCGTATGTGCGTTTTCGGGCCTCGAAACGGGCTCCGGAGCTGGTATCCACATTGCCAGGGCATTTGGTGACCCAATAAAACCCCCATATGATTCTCCACCATTTTCATCCCGGGAGCCCGGAGCCCTCCGAAACAGTGAATAATAGGCTTCCAAGTGGGTCGTTCTGGCGCCCGACGGGCGAATCGCCGAAATTCGCCCACGTAGTCCGGGATATTAAACTGGGGCCGTATGTCAATTTTCAGCACGAAGTCGCGACTGTTACACCCCTACAGGCCCGTTTTCAGGCAGCGGGTAGAATGTGCGTTTTCGGGCCTCGAAAAGGGGTCCGGAGTTGGTATCCAAATTCCCAGGCGCATTTTGTGAACCAAAGAACCGCCTGTATGATTCTCGACAATTTTAATCCTGGGATCCCGGAGCCCTCTGAAACAATGAATAATAGGCTTCCGAGAGGGCCGTTCCGGGGTCCGACGGGCGAATCGCCGAAATTCGGATACGTGGTCCAGGATATTAAACTGGGGCCGTACGTCAGTTTTCACCACGAAGTCGCGATCGTTGCACCCCCTACAGGCCTGTTTTGAGGCAGCGGGTCGTATGTACGTTTTCGGGACTCGAAACGGGCTCCGGAGATGGTATTCACATTCCCAGGTGCATTTTGTGACCCAAGGCACCCCCCATATGATTCTCGACCATTTTCATTTCGGGAACCCGGAGCCCTCCGAAACAGTGAATAATAGGCTTCCGAGAAGGCCGTTCCAGGGCCCGACGTGCGAATCGCCAAAATTCTCCCACGTGGTCAGGGATATTAAACTGGGGTCGTACGTCAGTTTTCAGCACAAAGTCGCGACCGTTGCACCCCCTTCAAGCCTGTTTTCATAAACCGACAACGGATCGTATGTGCTTTTTCGGGCCTCGAAACGGGCTTTGGAGCTGGTATCCACATTGCCAGGGGATTTGGTGACCCAAGGAAACCCCCATATGATTCTCGACCATTTTCATCCCGGGAGCCCGGAGCCCTCTGAAACAGTGAATAATAGGCTTCCAAGAGGGTCGTTCTAGCGCTCGACGGGCGAATCGCCGAAATTCGCCCACGTGGTCCAGGATATTAAACTGGGGCCGTATGTCAGTTTTCATCACGAAGTCGCGACCGTTGCACCCTATAGGCTCCTTTTCAGGCAGCGGGTAGAATGTGTGTTTTCGGACCTCGAAACGGGCTCCGGAGTTGGTATCCACATTCCCAGGCGCATTTTGTGACCCAAGGAACCGCCCATATGATTCTCGACAATTTTAATCCTGGGATCCCGGAGTCCTCTTAAACAATGAATAATAGGCTTCCGAGAGGGCCGTTTCGGGGTCCGACGGGCGAATCTCCGAAATTCGCATACGTGGTCCGGGATATTAAACTGGGCCCGTACGTTCGTTTTCACCACGAAGTCGCGATCGTTGCACCCCTTACAGGCCTGTTTTCAGGCAGCGGGTCGTATGTGCGTTTTCGGACTCGAAACGGGCTCCGGAGCTGGGATCCTCATTACCAGGCGCATTTTGTGACCCAAGGAACCCCCCATATGATTCTCGACCATTTTCATCCCAGGAGCCCGGAGCCCTACGAAACAGTGAATAATAGGCTTCTTAGAAGGCCGTTTCAGGACCCGACGGGCGAATCGCCGAAATTCACCCACGTGGTCCGAGATATTTAACATGGGCCGTACGTCAGTTTTAAGCACGAAGCCGCGACCGTTGCACCCCCTACAGGCCTGTTTTCAGGCACTTGAAAAACCGGCAGCAGGTCGTATGTGCGTTTTCGGGCCTCGAAACAAGCTCAGGAACTGGTATCCACATTCCCAGGCGCATTTTGTGACCCAAGGAACCCCCCATATGATTCTCGACCATTTTAATCTCGGGAGCCTGGAGCCCTCCGAAACAATGAATAATAAGCTTCCGAGAAGCCCGTTCCAGGGCCCGACGGGCGAATCGCCGAAATTCCTCCACGTGGTCCGGGATATTAAACTGGGGACGTACATCAGTTTTTAGCACGAAGTCGCGACCGTTGCACCCCCTACAGGCCCGTTTTCAGGCACAGGAAAAAACCGGCAGCGGGTCGTATGTGCGTTTTCGGGCCTCGAAACGGGTTCCGGAGATGGTAACCACATTCCCAGGCGCATTTTGTGACCCAAGGAACCCCCCATATGATTCTCGACCATTTTCATTTCATGAACCTGGAGACCTCCGAAACAGTGAATAATAGGCTTCTGAGAGGGCCGTTCAAGGGTCAGACGGGCGAATCTCCGAAATTCGAACACGTGGTCCGGGATATTAAGTAAGGGCCGTACGTCAGTTTTCAGCACGACGTCGCGACCGTTGCACCCCTACAGCCCCGTTTTCAGGCATTGGAAAAACCGGCAGCGGGTAGTATGTGCCTTTTCGGGTCTCGAAACGGGCTCCGGAGTTGGTATCCACATTACCAGGCGCATTTTGTGACCCAAGGAACCCCCCATATGATTCTCGACCATTTTCATCCCCGGAGCCATCCGAAACAGTGAATAATAGGCTTCCTATAAGGCCGTTCCGGGGCCCGACGAGCGAATCGCCGAAATTCACCCAAGTTGTCCGGGATATTAAACTGGGGCCGTACATCAGTTTTAACCACGAACTCGCGACCGTTGCACCCCTACAGTCCCGTTTTCAGGCACCGAAAAAAACTAACAGCGGGTCGTATGTGCGTTTTCGATCTCGAAACGGGCTCCGGAGATGGTATCCACATTCCTAGGAGCGTTTTCGGGCCCGTCGACCATTTTCATTTCGGGAACTCGGAGCCCTCTGAAACAGTGAATAATCGGCTTCTGAGAGGAGCGTTGCAGGGTCCGACGGGCGAATCGCAAAAATTCGCACACGTGGTCAGGGAATATGAAACTGGGGCCGTACGTCAGTTTTCGGCACGAAGTCGTGACCGTTGCACCTCCTACAGGCCTGTTTTCAGGCACCGGAAAAACCAGCAGCGGTTCGTATGTGCGTTTTCGGGCCTCGAAACAAGCTCAGCAGCTAGTATCCACATTCCCAGGCGCAATTTGTGACCCAAGGAACCCCCCATATGATTCTCTACCATTTTAATCCCGGAGCCCGGAGCCCTCCGAAACAGTGAATAATAAGCTTCCGAGAACGCCGTTCCAGGGCCCGAAGGGCGAATCACCTAAATTCGCACACGTGGTCCGGGATATTAAACTGGGGCTGTACGTCAGTTTTAAGTACGAAGTCGCGACCGTTGCACCCCCTACAGGCCTGTTTTCAAGCACTGGAAAAACCGACAACGGGTCGTATGTGCATTTTCGGGCCTCGTAACGGGCTCCAGAAACGGTATCCAAATTCCCAGGCGCATTCTGTGACCCAAGGAACCCCCCATATGATTCTCGACCATTTTCATTTCGGGAACTTGAAGCCCTCCGAAACAGTGAATAATAGGCTTCTGAGAGGGCCGTTCAGGGGTCAGACAGGCGAATCTCCGAAATTCTAACACGTGGACCGAGATATTAAACTAGGGCTGTACGTCAGTTTTCAGCACGAAGTCGCGACCGTTGCACCCCCTACAGGCCCGTTTCCAAGCATTGGAAAAACCGACAGCGGGTAGTATGTGCCTTTTCGGGCCTCGAATCGGGCTCCGGAGTTGGTATCCACATTCCCAGGCGCATTTTGTGACCCAAGGAACCGCCATATGATTCTCGACAATTTTAATCCTTGGAGCCCGGAGCCCTTTGAAACAGTGAATAATAGGTTTCCGAGAGGGCCGTTCCGGGGTCCGACGGGCGAATCGCCGAAATTCGCATAAGTGGTCCGGGATATTAAACTGGGGCCGTACGTCAGTTTTCACCACGAAGTCGCGACCGTGGCACCCCCTACATGTCTGTTTTCAGGCTGCGGGTCGTATGGGCGTTTTCGGGACTCGTAACGGGTTCCGGAGCTGGGATCCACATTACCAGGCGCATTTTGTGACCCAAGGAACCCCCCATAAGATTCTCGAGCGTTTTCATCCCAGGAGCCCGGAGCCCTCCGAAACAGTGAATAATAGGCTTCCTAGAAGGCCGTTCCGGGGCCCGACGAGCGAATCTCCGAAATTCATCCACGTGGTCTGGGATATTAAACTGGGGCGTTATGTTAGTTTTAAGCACGAAGTCGCGACCGTTGCACCCCTTACAGGCCCATTTTTAGGCACAGGAAAAAACCAGCAGCGGGTCGTATGTGCGTTTTCGGGCCTCGAAACGGGCTCCGGTGATGGTATCCACATTCCCAGGAGCATTTTGTGATCCAAGGAACCCCCCATATGATTCTCGACCATTTTCATTTCGGGAACCCGGAGCCCTCCAAAACAGTGAATAAATAGGCTTCTGAGAAAGGGCGTTCAAGGGTCCGACCGGCGAATAGCCGAAATTCGCACACGTGGTCGGGGAATATTAAACCGGGGCCGTACGTCAGTTTTCGGCTCGAAGTCGCGACCGTTGCACCTCCTATAGGCCTGTTTTCAGGCACCGGAAAAACCGACCGCGGGTCGTATGTGCGTTTTCGGGCCTCGAAACAAGCTCGGGAGCTGGTATCCACATTCCCAGGCGCATTTTGTGACCCAAGGAACCTTCCATATGATTCTCGACCATTTTAATCCCAGGAGCCCGGAGCCCTCCGAAACAGTGAATAATAGGCTTCTGAGAACTCCATTCCAGGGCCCGACGGCCGAATCACCGAAATTCGCACACGTGGTCAGGGATATTAAACTGGGGCCGTACGTCAGTTTTCAGCACGAAGTCGCAACCGTTGCACCCCCTACAGGCCCGTTTGTAGTCATTGGAAAAACCGGCAACAGGTCGTATGTGCGTTTTAGGGCCTCGAAACTGGCTCCGGAGCTGGTATCCACATTCCCTGGCGCATTTTGTTACCCAAGGAACCCCCCATATGATTCTCGACCATTTTCATTTCGGGAACTTGAAGCCCCTTCGAAACATTGAATAATAGGCTTCTGAGAGGGCCGTTCAGGGGTCCGACAGGTGAATCTCCGAAATTCGAACACGTGGTCCGGGATATTAAACTAGGGCCGTACGTCAGTTTTAAGCACGAAGTCGCGATCGTTGCAATCCCTACAGGCCCGTTTTCAGAAACCGACAGCGGGTCGTATGTCCGTTTTCGGGCCTCGAAACGGGCTCCGGAGCTGGTATCCACATTCCCAGGCTCATTTTGTGAGCCAAGGAACCCCCCATATTAAACTAGGGCCATACGTCAGTTTTCACCACGAAATCATGACCGTGGCACCCCCTACAGGCCTGTTTTCAAGCAGAAGGTCGTATGTGCGTTTTCGGGTCTCGAAACAGGCTCCGGAGCTGGTATCCACATTCCTAGGCTCATTTTGTGAGCCAAGGAACCCCCCATATGATTCTCGACCATTGTCATTCCGGGAGCCCGCTGCCCTCCGAAACAGTAAATAATAGGCTTCCGAGAAGGCCGTTCTAGGGCCCAACGGGCGAATCGCAAAAATTCGCCCACGTGGTCCAGGATATTAAACTGGGGCCTTACGTCAGTTTAATGCACGAATTCGCGACCGTTGCACCCCCTTCAAGCCTGTTTTCATAAACCGACAACGGATCGTATGTGCGTTTTCGGGCCTCGAAACGGGCTCCGGAGCTGGTATCCACATTGCCAGGGGATTTGGTGACCCAAGGAACCCCCATATGATTCTCGACCATTTTCATCCCGGGAGCCCGGAGCCCTCTGAAACAGTGAATAATAGGCTTCCAAGAGGGTCGTTCTAGCGCTCGACGGGCGAATCGCCGAAATTCGCCCACGTGGTCCGGGATATTAAACTGGGGCCGTATGTCAGTTTTCATCACGAAGTCGCGACCGTTGCACCCTATAGGCTCCTTTTCAGGCAGCGGGTAGAATGTGCGTTTTCGGACCTCGAAACGGCTCCGGAGTTGGTATCCACATTCCAAGGCGCATTTTGTGACCCAAGGAACCGCCCATATGATTCTCGACAATTTTAATCCTGGGATCCCGGAGCCCTCTGAAACAATGAATAATAGGCTTCCGAGAGGGCCGTTTCGGGGTCCGACGGGCGAATCGCCGAAATTCGCAAACGTGGTCCGAGATATAAAACTTGCGCCGTACGTCAGTTTTCACCACGAAGTCGCGACCGTTGCACCCCCTACAGGCCTGTTTTCAGGCTGCGGGACGTATGTGCGTTTTCGGGCCTCGAAACAGGCTCCAGAGATGGTATCCACATTCCCAGGCGCACATTGTGACCAAAGGAACCCCGATATGATTCTCGACCATTTTCATTTCGGGAACTTGAAGCCCTCCGAAACAGTGAATAATAGGCTACTGAGAGGGCCGTTCAGGGGGTCAGACAGGCGAATCTCCGAAATTCTAACACATGGTCCGAGATATTAAACTAGGGTCATACGTTAGTTTTTAGCACGAAGTCGCGACCGTTGCACCCCCTACAGGCCCGTTTTCAGGATTGGAAAAACCGGCAGCGGGTAGTATGTGCCTTTTTGGGCCTCGAATCGGTCTCCGGAGTTGGTATCCAAATTCCCAGGCGCATTTGGTGACCCAAGGAACCGCCATATGATTCTCGACAATTTTAATCCTGGGAGCCCGGAGCCCTTTGAAACAGTGAATAATAGGCTTCTTAGAAGGCCGTTTCCGGGCCCGACGGGCGAATTGCCGAAATTCACCCACGTGGTCCGAGATATTAAACTGGGGCCGTACGTCAGTTTTAAGCACGAAGTCGCGACTGTTGCACCCCCTACAGGCCCGTTTTCAGGCACAAGTAAAAACTGGCAGCGAGTCGTATGTTCGTTTTCGGACCTCGAAACGGGCTCCGGAGATGGTATCCACATTCCCAGGAGCATATTGTGACCCAAGGAACCGTCCATATGATTCTCGACAATTTTAATCCTGGGAGCCCGCAGCCCTCTGAAACAGTGAATAATAGGCTTCCGAGAGGGCCGTTTTGAGGTCCGAGGGCGAATCATCGAAATTCGCATAAGTGGTCCGGGATATTAAACTGGGGTCGTACGTCAGTTTCCACCACGAAGTCGCGACCGTTGCACCCCCTACAGGCCTGTTTTCAGGCAGTGGGTCGTATGTGCGTTTTCGGCACTCGAAACGGGCTCCGGAGCTGGGATCCACATTACCAGGCGCATTTTGTGACCCAAGGAACCCCCCATATGATTCTCGACCATTTTCATCCCCGGAGCCCGGAGCCATCCGAAACAGTGAATAATAGGCTTCCTATAAGGCCGTTCCGGGGCCCGATGAGCGAATCTCCGAAATTCATCCACGTGGTCCGGGATATTATACTGGGGCGTTATGTTAGTTTTAAGCACGAAGTCGTGACCGTTGCACTCCCTACAGGCCCGTTTTTAGGCACAGGAAAAAACCAGCAGCAGGTCGTATGTGCGTTTTCGGGCCTCGAAACGGGCTCCGGTGATGGTATCCACATTCCCAAGAGCATTTTGTGATCCAAGGAACCCGCCATATGATTCTCGACCATTTTCATTTCGGGAACCCGGAGCCCTCCGAAACAGTGAATAATAGGCTTCTGAGAACGCCATTCCAGGGCCCGACAGGCGAATCACCGAAATTCGCACACGTGGTCAGGGATATTAAACTGGGGCCGTACGTAAGTTTTCAGCACGAAGTCGCGACCGTTGCACCCCCTACAGGCCCGTTTGCAGTCACTGGAAAAACCGGCAACAGGTCGTATGTGCGTTTTCGGGCCTCGAAACTGGCTCCGGAGCTGGTATCCACATTCCCTGGCGCATTTTGTTACCCAAGGAACCCCCCATATGATTCTCGACCATTTTCATTTCGGGAACTTGAAGCCCCTTCGAAACATTGAATAATAGGCTTCTAAGAGGGCCGTTCAGGGGTCCGACAGGCGAATCTCCGAAATTCGAACACGTGGTCCGGGATATTAAACTAGGGCCGTACGTCAGTTTTCAGTACGAAGTCGCGACCGTTGCACCCCCTACAGGCCCGTTTTCAAGCACTGGAAAAACCGACAACGGGTCGTATGTGCGTTTTCGGGCCTCGAAACGGGCTCCGGAGCTGGGATCCACATTACCTGGCGCATTTTGTGACCCAAGGAACCCCCCATATGATTCTCGACCGTTTTCATCCCAGGAGCCCGGAGCCCTCCGAAACAGTGAATAATAGGCTTCCTAGAAGGCCGTTCCGGGGCCCGACGAGCGAATCTCCGAAATTCATCCACGTGGTCCGGGATATTAAACTAGGGCGTTATGTTAGTTTTAAGCACGAAGTCGTGACCGTTGCACCCCCTACAGGCCCGTTTTTAGGCACAGGAAAAAACCAGCAGCGGGTCGTATGTGCGTTTTCGAGCCTCGAAACGGGCTCCGGTGATGGTATCCACATTCCCAGGAGCATTTTCTGATCCAAGGAACCCCCCATATGATTCTCGACCATTTTCATTTCGGGAACCGGAAGCCCTCCGAAACAGTGAATAATAGGCTTCTGAGAAAGGGCGTTCAAGGGTCCGACGGGCGAATAGCCGAAATTCGCACACGTGGTCGGGGAATATTAAACTGGGGCCGTACATCAGTTTTCGGCTCGAAGTCGCGACCGTTGCACCTCCTATAGGCCTGTTTTCAGGCACCGGAAAAACCGACAGCGGGTCGTATGTGCGTTTTCGGGCCTCAAAACAAGTTCAGGAGCTGGTATCCACATTCCCAGGCGCATTTTATGACCCAAGGAACCTTCCATATGATTCTCGACCATTCTAATCCCAGGAGCTCGGAGCCCTCCGAAACAGTGAATAATAGGCTTCTGAGAACGCCATTCCAGGGCCCGACAGGCGAATCACCGAAATTCGCACACGTGGTCAGGGATATTAAACTGGGGCCGTACGTAAGTTTTCAGCACGAAGTCGCGACCGTTGCACCCCCTACAGGCCCGTTTGCAGTCACTGGAAAAACCGGCAACAGGTCGTATGTGCGTTTTCGGGCCTCGAAACTGGCTCCGGAGCTGGTATCCACATTCCCTGGCGCATTTTGTTACCCAAGGAACCCCCCATATGATTCTCGACCATTTTCATTTCGGGAACTTGAAGCCCCTTCGAAACATTGAATAATAGGCTTCTGAGAGGGCCGTTCAGGGGTCCGACAGGCGAATCTCCGAAATTCGAACACGTGGTCCGGGATATTAAACTAGGGCCGTACGTCAGTTTTAAGCACGAAGTCGCGATCGTTGCAACCCCTACAGGCCCGTTTTCAGAAACCGACAGCGGGTCGTATGTGCGTTTTCGGGCCTCGAAACGGGCTCCGGAGCTGGTATCCACATTCCCAGGGCATTTGGTGACCCAAGGAACCCCCCATATAATTCTCGACCATTTTCATCCCGGGAGCCCAGAGCCTTCCGAAAAAGTGAATAATAGGCTTCCAAGAGGGTCGTTCAGGCGCCCGACGGGCAAATGCCGAAATTCGCCCACGTGGTCTGGGATATTAAACTGGGGCCTTATGTTAATTTTCAGCACGAAGTCGCGACCGTTGCACCCCTACAGGCCCGTTTTCAGGCAGCGGGTCGTATGTGCGTTTTCGGGCCTCGAAACAGGCTCCGGAGCTGCTGTCCACATTCCCAGGCGCATTTTGTTACCCAAGAAACCTCCCATATGATTCTCGACCATATTAATCCGCGGAGCCCGGAGCCCCCGAAAACAGTGAATAATAGGCTTCCGAGAGGGCCGTTCCGAGGTCTGACGGCGAATCGCCGAAATTCGCAAACGTGGTCCGAGATATAAAACTTGCGCCGTACGTCAGTTTTCACCACGAAGTCGCGACCGTTGCACCCCCTACAGGCCTATTTTCAGGCTGCGGGACGTATGTGCGTTTTCGGGCCTCGAAACAGGCTCCAGAGATGGTATCCACATTCCAGGCGCATTTTGTGACCAAAGGAACCCCCATATGATTCTCGACCATTTTCATTTCGGGAACTTGAAGCCCTCCGAAACAGTGAATAATAGGCTACTGAGAGGGCCGTTCAGGGGTCAGATAGGCGAATCTCCGAAATTCTAACACATGGTCCGAGATATTAAACTAGGGTCGTACATCAGTTTTCAGCACGAAGTCGCGACCGTTGCACCCCCTACAGGCCCGTTTTCAGGATTGGAAAAACCGGCAGCGGGTAGTATGTGCCTTTTTGGGCCTCGAATCGGTCTCCGGAGTTGGTATCCAAATTCCCAGGCGCATTTGGTGACCCAAGGAACCGCCATATGATTCTCGACAATTTTAATCCTGGGAGCCCGGAGCCCTTTGAAACAGTGAATAATTGGCTTCCGAGAGGGCCGTTCCGGGGTCCGACGGGCGAATCGCCGAAATTCGCATAAGTGGTCCGGGATATTAAACTGGGGCCGTACGTCAGTTTTCACCACGAAGTCGCGACCGTGGCACCCCCTACAGGCCGGTTTTCAGGCTGCGGGTCGTATGTGCGTTTTCGGGACTCGAAACGGGCTCCGGAGCTGGGATCCACAATACCAGGCGCATTTTGTGACCCAAGGAACCCCCCCATATGATTCTCGACCATTTTCATTTCGGGAACCCGGAGCCCTCCGAAACAGTGAATAATAGGCTTCTGAGAAAGGGCGTTCCAGGGTTCGACGGGCGAATCGCCGAAATTCGCACACGTGATCGGGGAATATTAAACTTGGGCCGTACGTCAGCTTTCGGCACAAAGTCGCGACCGTTGCACCTCCTACAGGCCTGTTTTCAGGCACTGGAAAAACCGACTGCGGGTGGTATGTGCGTTTTCGGGCCTCCAAACAGCTTAGGAGCTGGTATCCACATTCCCAGGCGCATTTTGTGACCAAAGGAACCCCCCATATGATTCTCGACCATTTTAGTCCCAGGAGCCCGGAGCCCTCCGAAACAGTGAATAATAGGCTTCTGAGAACGCCATTCCAGGGCCTGACGGGCGAATCATCGAAATTCGCACACGTGGTCAGGGATATTAAACTGGGGCCGTACTTCAGTTTTCAGCACGAAGACGCGACCGTTGCACCCCCTACAGGCCCGTTTGCAGTCACTGGAAAAACCGGCAACAGGTCGTATGTGCGTTTTCGGGCATCGAAACGGGCTCCGGAGCTGGTATCCACATTCCCTGGCGCATTTTGTTACCCAAGGAACCCCCCATATGATTCTCGACCATTTTCATTTCGGGAACTTTAAGCCCTTCGAAACATTGAATAATAGGCTTCTGAGAGGGCCGTTCAGGGGTCAGACAGGCGAATCTCCGAAATTCGAACACGTGGTTCGTGATATTAAACTAGGGCCGTACGTCAGTTTTAAGCACGAAGTCGCGATCGTTGCAACCCCTACAGGCCCGTTTTTCAGAAATCGACAGCGGGTCGTATGTGCGTTTTCGGGCCTCGAAACGGGCTCCGGAGCTGGTATCCACATTCCCAGGGCATTTGGTGACCCAAGGAACCCCCCATATAATTCTCGACCATTTTCATCCCGGGAGCCCAGAGCCCTCCGAAACAGTGAATAATAGGCTTCCAAGAGGGTCGTTCCGGCGCCCGACAGGCAAATGCCGAAATTCGCCCACGTGGTCCGGGATATTAAACTGGGGCCTTATGTTAATTTTCAGCACGAAGTCGCGACCGTTGCACCCCTACAGGCCCGTTTTCAGGCAGCGGGTCGTATGTGCGTTTTCGGGCCTCGAAACGGGTTCCGCAGCTGCTGTCCACATTCCCAGGCGCATTTCGTTACCCAAGGAACCGCCCATATGATTCTC
The DNA here is from genome assembly GCA_947645195.1 of Patellifolia procumbens. Taxonomy (NCBI): domain Eukaryota; kingdom Viridiplantae; phylum Streptophyta; class Magnoliopsida; order Caryophyllales; family Amaranthaceae; genus Patellifolia; species Patellifolia procumbens. Next base: position 7,488 of record CANSGD010000261.1, on the reverse strand, counting down.
GACCATTTTAATCCGGGGAGCCGGAGCCCTCGAAAATAGTGAATAATAGGCTTCCGAGAGGGCCGTTCCGGGGTCTGACGGGCGAATCGCCGAAATTCGCAAACGTGGTCCGAGATATAAAACTTGCGCTGTACGTCAGTTTTCACCACGAAGTCGCGACCGTTGCACCCCCTACAGGCCTCTTTTCAGGCAGCGGATCGTATCTGCATTTTCGGGCCTCGAAACGGGCTCCAGAGCTGGGATCCACATTACCAGGTGCATTTTGTGACCCAAGGAACCCCCATATGATTCTCAACCATTTTCATCCCAGGAGCCCGGAGCCCTCCGAAACAGTGAATAATAGGCTTCCTAGAAATCCATTCCAGGGCCCGACGGGCGAATCGCCGAAATTTGCCCACGTGGTTTGGGATATTAAACTGGGGCCATACGTTAGTTTTTAGCACGAAGTCGCGACCGTTGCACCCCTACAGGCCCGTTTTCAGGCATCGGAAAAAATCGGCAACAGGTCGTTTGTTCCTTTTCGGGCCTCGAAACTGGCGCCAGAGCTGGTATCCACATTCCCAGGTGCATTTTGTGACCCAAGGAACCCCCCATATGATTCTCGACCTTTTTCATTTCAGGAACCTGGAGCCTTCCAAAATAGTGAATAATAGGCTTCCAAGAGGGCTGTTCCAGGGCCTGACAGGCGAATTGCCGAAGTTCGCACACGTTGTCCGGGAATATTAAACTGGGGCCGTACGTCAGTTTTCGGGACAAAGTCACGACCGTTGCACCTCCTACAGGCCCGTTTTCAGGCACCGGAAAAATCGGCAGCGGGTCGTATGTGCGTTTTCGGGCCTCGAAATAAGCTTAGGAGCTGGTATCCATATTTCCAGGCGCATTTTGTAACCCAAGGAACCCCCATAATGATTCTCGACCATTTTCATCCCGGGAGCCCAGCGCCCTTCGAAATAGTGAAAAATGGCTTCCGAGAGGGCCGTCCAGGGCTCGACGGGTGAATCGCCGAAATTCGCACACGTGGTACGGGATATTAAACTGGGGCCGTAAATCAGTTTTCAGCACGAAGTCGCGACCGTTGCACCCCTTACGGGCCCGTTTTTAGGCACTGGAAAAACCGGCTGCGGCTCGAATGTGCATTTTCGGACCTCGAAACGGGCTCCGGAGCTGGTATCCACATTCCTAAGCGCATTTTGTGACTCAAGGAACCCCCCCCATATGATTCTCGACCATTTTCATCCCGAGAGCCTGGAGCCCTCCGAAACAATGAATAATAGGCTTCCGAGAAGGCCGTTCCAGGGCCTGACAGGCGAATCGCCGAAATTCGCACAAGTGGTCCGGGATATTAAACTGGGGTCGTACATCAGTTTTCACCACGAAGTCGCGACCGTTGCACCCCCTATAGGCCCGTTTTCAGGCACCAGAAATAACCGGCAGTGGGTCGTATGTGAGTTTTCGGGCCTCGAAACGGGCTCCGGAGCTGGTATCCACATTTCCAGGCGCATTTTGTGACCCAAGGAACCCCCATATGATTGTCGATCATTTTCATCCCGGGAACCCGGAGCCCGGAGCCCTCCGAAACAATGAATAATAGGCTTCCGAGAAAGCCGTTCAAGGGCCTATCAGGGGAATCGCCGAAAGTCGCACATGTTTCTCTCTTGCTGCACTTGCTAGCCCACCATATTGATGCAGACTTTCGAAGCTTGAGAGCAACAAGCTTGACCTTCCTATCCTCCGGAATTTGCTTGTAGTCAAAGACTCCTTCAACAGTCGTTAACCACTCTACAAATTCGTCTGCATCTAACTTGCCATCATACTCAGGAAGATCCACCTTAAAGTCATTGAAGTTTCTTTGACCATTTTGGATGGATGGAACCCTAGATGCATCATCACTTTCTCCATCAGAACTCCCAAAGGGTTCGTCTCCTCTTTGTCTTCTCAACCTTAAAGACAAACTCCTTACTTGATCTTGAAGTAAGGTGATTCTGGCCTCACTCTCACGCCTCTCTTCCTCCATTGTTATGATTCTCTCCTGTAACTGTTCGTTGGTTTGGCTAGTTCCAGACATTGTGTTTAGGGTTTGTGTTTGGACGAATTTAGGCTAGGACTTATGTTGGCTCTGAGACCAAGATGTTATATTCTGGCTATGCTCTAGGCAGAATAGGTTTGATTATGAATTATGAATGATAGTTAAGCTTTACTTAAATTAACTTAGATAAAGAAATCACCACTAAGTCAATATTAAGGTCCTAAGAACACCACTTGATTCAAGCTCAAAATCAAGCTAGCATAGGCGCTTGGATTAATGATGAATTAATCAAAGCAAGAGAAACTCGAAAGTTCAATGTGTATAAAACGTCTAATAATGTTTAGGAAAATTTGTCAGGAATAAGTCAACCTTTGCGTTGACCGCTTTTAACAAGTCTACCTTACTTTATTCCATTAACAAGTAGACCTTGTCCACACTTTTCTTTTAACAAGTTTTTTACCTATAACCTGATAAACCTGTAAACTCACCTCTTATAATTCCCCACTCCCCTTTTTGACTTCTTGGTTTTTGAAAAAAAAAATCTCTATATAATTTCACGTGTATTTGAACCAAAAAAAGAAAAAAACTCTCCCCTACCCAACCCACCCTTGCACCAGCCTCGCCGCCTCCCCCCTGCACCACCCAACTTCTAACACATTTCTATCAACAGCATCATCTTTAACTTCACAACTTTTCTCCTTTCCAATTCGGTTATCAACCCTTCACCAAAGAACAAAGATACTTGTGATTTATTTGATGGAAGATGGGTTTTCGATGACTAGTACCCGGTTTACGCACCCGAGTCTTGCCCGTTTGTTGCAGACGAATTTAATTTCTTCAAAAGTGGCCGCCCTGATTTGGGTTACACGAATTCGATTTCTTCAAATATGGGTGTGATCTTTCAAGGTTTTCTCTCTTCTTTCTGGTCTGAACCTTACCTTTTCCCCTTACAGATTTTCCCATATGACCAATTCCCAATTACCGTCACATCCTCACATTCCATGGTTAAATTGCCAACAAATTAATCACCAACATTAATCAATAACCCAAATATCCACAATTACAGGGCATAATTCATATATTAAAAGAGATAGCAAAAGAAGAAAAAACCTGGAAATGCATCATTGAATTGCGAGTTTATTGTTGGAGTGAACAGGTAAAATGGAGAGTTCACGAATTAGAGGAGGAAAGAGAAATGGGTTTGCTTTTGCTAGTATAATATGTGGAAAAAATAAAGATTAATTGAATTACTTGTAATGGATCTAATTTTACCGGTTACAACCCCTATTACAGGTAAACATTTTAAAAAAACTTGTTAAAAGAAAAGTGTGTACAAGGTTTACTTGTTAATGGAATAAACTAAGATAGACTTGTTAAAAGCGGTCAACGCAAAGGTTGACTTATTCCTGACAAATTTTCCTAATGTTTATTAATGACTCGTGCCCTTTAAATACATGTCCTTGACTCTCTCAAAAGATAATTACTGAAAATAAAAATAATAATTAAACTAATTAAGCTAAAAACCTATCTAACTAGGGTTGAAGTCGATCTCCTTCATACTCTATCATTTTTGACGCCATCTTTGACCATTTTCCTTGATATTCTCACTTATCCCTTCAAAGTAGGAAACCAAACCCTAATCTGATTAGGTTAGGCGCCTAAGATGAGCTTTGGAGGGAAAATGATTCCTTTAGCTTGATCCTTGTAGCTTTGCCGCCCATTTTGTGTATAAGATAGGATTTGGACGCCCATTTTGTGTAAAGATAGAAGTTCCCTTCTATCCTTATCTCTAGTAAACCCTAGGCGCCATTTTCTGATGTTTTAGGCGCCATTTTCTTGCTTCACTCGTCCATTACTTCCATTTTGCAACCCCAGTTGACTTTCTACTTTCTAAAAAAGGAAATTACAACTCAACTAAGACTTTCCTAGTTAATCTAATATGACATTAAATTAACTAAGAGTACATTTTTTTATTAACTAGACTCCTAAAAAGCAATAAAGATAGTAACTTAGTCAATAATCAATTAACTAAGCTAAGGACACTTTCAAGGGACTTAAAGGACTCAATACTCTTAAGGGAATTTAGAACATCCGCAACACACAAGCAGCCATGTTCTTGGTCTTGGAGTCAATGGAGCTCGGTGGACCTCCATCAAATAGGCTTCCGAGAAGGCCGTTCCAAGGCTCAACGAGCGAATCGCCGAAATTCGCATAAGTGGTCCAGAATATTAAACTGGGGCCGTACGTCAGTTTTCAGCACGAAGTCCGACTGTTGCACGCCCTACAGGCCCGTTTTCAGGCAGCGGGTCGTCGTGCATTTTTCGGGCCTCGAAACGGGCTCCAGAGCTGGTATCCACATTCCCAGGCGCATTTTGTGACCCAAGGAACCCCCAATATGATTGTCAAACATTTTCATCCCGGGAGCCCAGAGCCCTCCGAAATAGTGAATAATAGGCTTCTGATAGGGACGTTCCGGGGTCCGACAGGCAAATCGCCGAAATTCGCACACGTGGTCCGTGATATTAAACTGGGGTCGTACGTCAGTTTTCAGCACGAAGTCGCGACTGTTGCGGCTACAGGCCCGTTTTCAGGCACCGCAAAAAAACCCGGCAGAAGGTCTTTCGTGCGTTTTCGGGCCTCGTAACGGGCTCCCGTGCTAGTATCCAATTCCCAGGCGCATTTTGTGATCCAAGGAATCCCCCATATTATTCTCGACCATTTTCATTTTGGGGAGCCGGGAACCCTCCTAAACAGTGAATAGTAGGATTCTGAGAGGGCCATTCTGCGGCCCGACGGGCGAATCGCCGAAATTCGCACACGTGGTCAGGGATATTAAACAGGGGCTGTACGTCAGTTTTCAGCACGAAGTCGCGATTGTTGCGCCCCTGCAGACCCGTTTTCAGGCAGCGGGTCGTACGTGCGTTTTCGGGCTTCGAGAAGGGCTCTGGCACTAGTATCCACATTCCCAGGCGCATTTTGTGACCCAGGGAACCCCAATATGATTCTCGACCATTTTCATCCCTGGAGCCGGGAGCCCTCCTGTTTGGATCTCTTTCAATCATGGCCCACCGAACTGGGGAAATGACTAAAATACCCTTAGGGGGTAAAAATGTAATTTTACCCCTCAGGATTTTTTTTAGGCAAGAAAGTTCAGGCCTTCAGTCTGGCCCGCTGTAAAATGGCTTTTATGACGTCACCATCTTCACTAGATGACGTCAGTTTATCACTACCTATAAATAGTACTCTCATCTAATCATTCAGGTACGTTTTTCGTATATTGCAGAGTATTCACTAGTACTATTCTCTCTGACTTTTAAGATCAGATCTGACTTAAGCATCGGAGAGCGGATCACGGGAACATCCCCGGGCTAGTTTACGGTGCTTGGTTTTGCAGGTGCCCGGGATTCGAAGACCTTGGACTTATTTGGTTACTACCCTAGCTGGGAATTGGACTTCCCCGAATTACAAATTTACTGTGTTTCTTGAACCCGAAACAGTTGGCGCCGTCTGTGGGGAACTAACATAACAGCTAGATTTTCGAACACCACGGCACCATGATTTTCGAACACCACTAACATACTACTCGAAGAACTGCTTCTGAGAATGCTCAGACTACCCTGCTGACCCAAGGAGGTGTTGTCGTGGAGGGCGGGAACTGACGTCCCAGAAACTGGAAAGCAGGCGGAATGGCTATCAGAAGCACCACCAAGCAGTGACTTACTCGGACCTTCGACAACTCGAGCTCCCGAATGGAAAGACATATGACTATTGTTATGCAACGGCCATTTCAGTAATGAAGACTCAACAGACTACTCCCCCTGACCGAGGGACAGTCCTGGATCAGCCGCAGGCTCAGCGAAGAGCAGCTCAGCCAAAACGTGCCCTGGCCGAGCATGATGTCACGAAGCCCGAAGATGCTCGATATATCGTACAACAGAAACAGAAGAGGGTAAGAACTTTTGACGCCCGGGGAGATCATCAGAAAAGATAAGAGAACAATCCCAGGAGGGAGGTCGCCGAAGCATACAGTGGCCACACGAACCACGGCGCAATCTCATCCAGTGACTAGCCGTCACTTTCTGAGGATAGTGGAGAACCCACCACAGATCGAGGAGCCCGAGGAGGTAGCCGAGTCAGGATTTTGAGTGGGTTCAGCAGTGGCCCACAAATCACCATTCAGCCAACATATCATGGAAACCCCTAAGCTGGGCAAAGTCAAAATCCCTTCGATAGAACCTTACTCAGGAGTTGCGGAGGCCTGCTGACCATCTGGCCGCGCTCTAGCTCAAATGAGCGTGCAGACGTTTTGCGAGGCAACGTGGTGCAGGTATTTCCCGACCACCTCAAAGGCTTGGCTCTTAATTGGTTCACCAGTCTACCAAGCGGTATCATAACCAGCTTCTCAGCTCTCGAAGCTCTACTTTTCCAACCTTCACCGCGGCAAGAAACGCCACAAAAGACTAGTGTGCACTTGATGTCAGTTTCCCAGCAGAAGGGGGAAGAGTCTGCTGCTACATCAAGCGATTCAACGAAGAGTCCCTCAAGGTCTCCGACCTCTAGGATGGCGTTGCTTTTATGGCCCTAATGAACGGCCTCCATCCTGGACAGCTTCAACTTCGAGCTCGCCATGAGGGAGACCCTCCTTTGGCTGATGCCATGAGGCAGGCGCAAAAAAGTATATCCAAGCGTCGGACATCTGTAAGAATGTTCATGAAGAGGGAGGTAATAAAAGGAGAAGTGAGCCATCGATTCAGAAAGACATGGCAGATAGGCTAAAGAACATCGACCATCCGAGGGAGGTCGCGGCCCTCGTTTCAATGTTAACCGGAGAGAAATATACTTAGACATAAGGGAGAAATCTGTGTTGCCTCGACCTAACCCCATCAAAAACGTCGAGTTATCGCAGGGACAAGAAGCTATGGTGCGAATACCATAAAGACTTTTTTTGTCGCACGACGAAGGACTGCAGAGAATTGAAGAAGCGCTCGATAAGTTGGCTGACGAAGGGAAATTGGGCCAATATCTCAAAGAACCCCAGGTGATCGAAGAAGAGATAAGGGAAAGGAGAAACAGAAGCCAAGAGCGACGAAACCGAGCAAGGCTATCTAGGTTTCATAGCTGGGGACTTCGCTTCAGGAGGCCTGACCGGCAATGCAAGGAAGAATCACATATACCACCAAAATATGGTGAAAGAATTAAAACCGGGACACTCCCACCATGGTGTTCGGAGAGTTCGAAGGAGATACAGACCCCCCATGATGACCCCCTGGTCATCGAACTGAAAGTGGCCCAGTGCAGGGTTGGTCGAGTGTTGATCGACAGTGGGAGCTCGGCAGATATCATTACTTGGGAGTGTCTACAAAAGCTAAAATACGAGAAGAAGGACATCAAGCCAACGACCAACCTTTGGTTGAATTCGGAGACGAAGCTATTCACCCCAACCGGTCATCAATTTACCTAGC